>JAYEPQ010000010.1:11703988-12903988 GCA_036321105.1 Dracaena cambodiana
AAATCTAAACAAATCTTTGAACTAAATCCAATCTTATTCTTAATCTAAATAAATTTAATCTTTATTCGTTTCTATCAATTTTCCTCACTTGGAAACATTCATCATCGGTGGATGATAGCAAGAAAAAAGCCAAGCAAGTCTTGATGAATTTAGTCAATCTTTCCGAGATATGATAAACCCTTTCACCAAACTAATTATAAGAAAATCGAACAAATTGGTAGTCTAGTATGTGCTACTTAACATTCCCATGATAGTCACAGTAATAGTTGTTCGTCGCAAAAGTTTCTTCGCTTCCTTCCATTGAACACATCTTAGATTACAATAGAAGTGAACAAGATATAAAAAGAGAACAAACGAGAGGATTTTATACTTCAATCTCTCTCTTTTACAATAGTTTCGTGGGATCTGTGGCGATGGGATCTATAGTAGTTCCTTTGGACGATCGGTACGTTGAAATCTTCTCTTTTAAAGATATCGGCCGAATATAGACGATCTTCTCTGGTTTTGATTTGTTCAAGGCTCTCTCGCATAACTCGAACTTCTCAAGAACTCCAGAAAGAAGATAGTGACTTTCTCTGATCTTCACGAACTCAAAACTCTGTGCGTAACTTGAATTCTCCAAGATTTCAGAAAATCACCTCAATTGCCGGACCAGAAGATGATCAGCAAAGGCTTCAAGGCTCTCTCGCGTACTTGAATTGCCAAAGCTTCAAGGCTCTCCAGAGCTTTGGCAATTCAAGTACGCGAGAGAGCCTTGAAGCCTTTGCTGATCATCTTCTGAAATCTTGGAGAATTCAAGTTACGCACAGAGCCTTGAGTTCGTGAAGATCAGAGAAAATCACCATCTTCTTTCTGGAGTTCTTGAGAAGTTTGAGTTACGCGAGAGAGCCTTGAACAAATCAAAACCAGAGAAGATCGTCTATATTCGGCCGATATCTTTAAAAGAGAAGATTTCAACGTACCGATCGTCCAAAGGAACTGCTTGACAGATCCCATCGCCACAGATCCCACAATATTGTAAAAGAGAGAGATTGAAATATAAAATCCTCTCGTTTGTTCTTTTTTATATCTTGTTCACTTTCATTGTAATTTAAGTTAATTCGATGGAAAGAAGCGAAGGAACTTTTGCGACGAACAAACTGGCGACCACAGTGGGAGCCACTCTTTCACTGATGAAGAGATTGTGGCGCAATCGGACGTTGACTTGATCGGATCCGAAGTAGACACGCTGATCGTTGAAATCGACCAGCAGAAGTACGAGGAGTTCCTCTCCTCCGGATCAGGTGACTTGGATGAGACACGGCACTATCGCCGTATGTACTCCAATGCCCGAGTGACGGGTAGAAAGGTATCCACCGAGAGACGGGGATCCTTGGAGACTACGGTTATAACGCCGGAGTCCACACAAGAAATCCTAACCGAGGAAGAGCTTCCGATTGCCGAAGAAGACATGGGAACTGGACTGACCAGGACCCAACTCCGGAACAGGAACCGGAGAGCGAGGCGTAGAGCCCTCAAAGCCCACCTTGGATGCGGAGCTAACTCTAGAGGATGCGAGGCTATGGTCCCTCGCAAATTGGCTCGCGCTACCCGCGAGACCAATCTCTACCGCGTTAAACGCGAAGATACAACTTGCGTTAAAAGCAAGGAAAAGCCAGCGTGTGATTTTCCACGCGAGGCTGGTAATACTGGCGAGTTACGCAAAATTCCTGACACTCGCGAGTTACGCGAGTATAAAAATTATTCAAAGCCAGCTTGTGATTCTCCACGCGAGGCTATTACTGTGCTTAGCGAGAGACGCCAAGCCAGTAAGGGTTGCGCTAGTCGCAGAATACCCAACACTCGCGAGTTACGCGAGTATAAAAATTATTCAAAGCCAACGTGTGATTCTCCACGCGAGGCTATTACTGTGCCTAGCGAGAGACGCAAAGCCAGTAAGGGTTGCGCTAGTCGCAGAATACCCAACACTCGCGAGTTACGCGAGTATAAAAATTATTCAAAGCCAGCGTGTGATTCTCCACGCAGGGCTATTACTGTGCCTAGCGAGAGACGCGAAGCCAGTGATACTTGCAATAAACGCAAGACTTCTGACACCCGCAAGAAACGGGAAGATGATTGGCAGATAGTTGTCAGTCGTAAAAACCGCGATAAGCGCGAAGCTATGATCTGCGTCAATCGCGAAGATAAGCCAGCGTGCAAGAACCTCCCTTCACGCGGGGCTATTATTCCAGAAGCTAAACTTGCAAGGACACACCAAGCCAGCGAGAAACGCGAGGCTAGTATGGATAAGCGCGGAGCTATTTTTCAGGCCCGCAATATGAAACGCGAGGCTATTCCTAAGCCACGCGAGGATCAGTTCGACCCCAGAGTCAGGGTTGATCAATCAAAGAAGCTTCGGTGGATTCCTAAACACTCTTAAGAGTTGAATGGACCTCTTGATTTCATGGCTAGAGGCACTGACCTCAGGGAGCATCTTTCTAAGAAGAGAGGCATAGACCAGGTTCAAGTTGAACATAGTTGCCATTGCCAGCAACTTATGACAACAGTATCAGCCGTGATGAATAACTATGGCTGCAGCAAGAATAGGATACCTGTGTTCGACCGATTAAATGAGTCAAACCAGAATCCTGCTAAGAAGACAAGAACCACTCCCCTGAAACAAGGGAGAGCTGTAACTTCCAACATGGTAGGAAAAGGGAAGAAAATTGCAGAGACGGATGATGATTCAGAATCAAGCGATGATGAACTTCATCGTGTTACTCGGCTAAGATCAGGAGCCGTTCCGCCCCGAAATTATAAAAAGCTCGCAGGGGGTTCTTACGATGAGGACAGTGATAATTCCGCTATAGCCTCGCCTCCATCCTCTACATCATCTCGACTGCAGAAGTCAGCATCGCACATGGCAGATAAATCTGGTGATATCAATCAGAGATTTGAGGCTCAAGAAAGAATGATTCGAAGCAACAGAAAACGATTGAAGACCTTAAGATGCTACTTTTAAAAGTTGTTGAAGATAATGCTAAACAGGGCAAGAAGACTCCAAATGAAGAAGAACAGGAGGAGAAAGCCCACTCGATGCATGAGGAAGAAGATAGATTTTCTTTCCATGATCCGCATGAAGAAAAGCTTGAAAAGTTACAGAATCAACTCGAAGCCTTGATGCGTAAAAAAGAGTTGAAGGAGTCAGGAGTCTCAAGACCGTATCCTCCTGAATTGGACATGATACCTTACCCACCGAAGTATAAGCCGCTCAAGTTGGAGCCCTATGACGGGAAGGGATCGCCCAGTCAGCACATCTATTATTTCTTATCCCAAGCAGGACACTTAATGGGTAATGATCCCATCATGACCAAAGTATTTGCAAGTACTTTGCGAGGGCCTGCCTTTACTTGGTTCATGCAGCTGCCCCCAGGTACTATTAATACCTGGTTAGATGTTGAGAAATTATTTCTCTTACGTTTCTTCGAGGATGACACCGAGATTACGGTTCATTCCCTCCTTCCAACTAGGCAGGGGGAACAAGAAGCGGTTAAAGATTTCATAGAAAGGTTCCGGGAGAAGTCCGTAAATTGTAAACACGGAATGATCCAGGAAACTCTAGTCGAGACATGTCGACACAACCTTAAGACCAATGTGCTCCTCAAAATGGGGGCCGTAGAGTCTAAGACGTGGAGGGACCTGCTCAAACAAGGAGAGCAAGCTGAAGACTTGATTCGCCGAGTTGAAGAGTCCCGCGGGCCAAGAAGTGCTGGGGGTAGTAAATCATATACCCAAAACAACAGCAATAAGAATAAAGGGAAAGCAGTAATGTCATTAGAAACTGCTCCTCAGAAAATCAGTCCTCCACCAGAGCCGAAATCTCAAGGTCAGCGAGGGTCAAGGCAAATTAGACCGCAGCAAGAAAAGAATTACACTTTCAAAGCTGAACAGACACCAGTCCTCTTTCACCTGCTCCAAAAGAAGGGAATGCTAAAACTTCCGGAGAATAAGAAGCCAGAAGATGCGGGTAAGACTAAAGACCCAAATTACTGTCTTTATCACCGGAATGTTGGGCACCCTACCAGGGATTGTTTTCCCCTCAAGAACAGAATCCAAGCACTAATAGAGGCTGGAGTTCTGACGCTTAACGAAGAGCAGAAGAAAGTCACTGCCAATATGGCAACCATAGTGGTTGGAACCCACGAGTTCCCCACAGGAGTGACCCCAATCCCAAAGGGTGAGGCAGTTACGAAGAATCTTGATCCGCACAACAAAGCCCAAGAGGGACTTGTCCCCGTAACAACCCAAAAGGGGAAAGTTATGCGGATTCACCCTGATTTGCTGGAAGATGAACAATGGACTACTTCAAGAGGTCCAGAGAAGAAACGGGCTGTCAATGCCATTTCTGCGGATATAAAGGGAGAATATATAGCTTCAGGCGCCTTCACAAGTTCTGAAGAAGAACCCGAAACTATGGCCACCCATCAAGATGGGGCAGGCCCTTCCAGTACTCGATCTGGAAAGACATATCTTAAGAACTACACTAGAGTGGATCCAAAAGATATCTATGCAGAACTTGCAAAGCCTGCGAAGCAGAAAAGACTTCGTTTCCAGAAGAATTCTACCAGAGATGAAGGAGCCAAAGAAACTCCCTTCGAATTTGACATAATCGCGCAGTTGGCTAATATCCCAGCGCGAGTGACGCTTTACGAATTGTTGAGATTATCAAAATCAACACGTGAAGCTCTAAGAGAGGCCTTGGCAGACTCTGAGTCGTTCCTAGCTCAGATTGTCGAGCCGGCCATCGAAGAGCGGGACTCTTGCCCCCACTGTCATCAAGTGAGGAGGCAGGTCCCACAAATTATCTTTTCTCCAGAAGACATGCAGGTGAGGAATATAAAGCATAATAGGCCTTTATATTTCACTGGATATGTCGGGTCCACAAAAGTGGACCGAATTCAGATTGATCCAGGTTCTGCACTCAGCGTCGTGCCAGTAGATTGATGCAGCTGTTGGGGATTTTCCTTCATCGCTTGACACCTACACACACTACCATCTATGGATTCAACGCTAATAATAGCCATCCTCTTGGTAAGATCCGATTGCGGTGTCAAATTGGAGACTTGAAAACGGAGGTTACATGCTACGTAATTGATGCTGATACCTCCTACAATATTTTATTGGGGCGACCTTGGATTCACTCTCATATGATAGTTCCGTCGACTCTTCACCAGTGCATGAAATATTGCGATGAGGAAGGAGAGGTCCAGACACTAATTGCTGACAAGCAGCCATTCAAAGGGTTGGAAAATTACTTCACAGATGTTGCACTCTACAAGCCAGCACATGAAGCCTCCAATGACGGTCTTAGCAAGTCTCCAAAGCCCGACGACAGTGGCAATGAAGCCGACACTGAGTACGAGCTCCTTGGAGAAGATGACGGGGGTGATTACGAAATCAACCCTCACCTAGATCTTAACTTAGGTCTTGATAATATAGTGGATGTAATAGAAAGTGAATGGGTTATTAATGAAAATGTAAAGTTAGTCTACGAGCATGCTGTAGCTACTGAGTCTGAGCCCTCTTGTACCTCCACCGAAGCGGATGGCCTGACCGAACTTGAATTTCTGGCGGCATACCATTTGCCCCTCAGGTCTTCCCTCCTCTCTCAATTAAAAATTACCGAGGATCAAGGGCACTTCTTTGAAGTGCCTCCCCGACAGAAGTCCCAAAGGCCGATCATGTTCGGCAAAGTGGCCACGTCGCCTCGACAGAGACAAAGTAGTGAAAGTGATGAACAAACATCACCTCAATTTCACTTATATGAGCAAAGGTCCCGACAGATGATGGAGAAAATGGGATATAATTTTACCCAGAAGCCGGGATTAAACTTTGGAAAAGGGCGGCGGAATCTCATACCCTCGTTTAGACCGAGAGGAAAGAGTCCTGATTATTATCAGAAGACCCGCAGGGGGTTGGGCTATGTATCTACTCCACCCTCATCGCCATCCAAGGATGAAGAGAGTTCTTCGGATAAAGAAGAAACATCTTCACCAGATCATGATTCGGATATAAGCACCGGTGCTTGGTTTCAGTCTTTGACAGCCAATATGGTTTCAGCTGCGCCAGAAAGCGACGAGGAACCAATCGACGTTCAAGATGATGCTTGGGCTAGGCATATGGATACTCTCTGGGATGTCCGCTTTGAACAGCGTGACCCGCCCACAGAAGACAAGTTAATACAGGTTAACATGGGAACAGAAGAAAATCCAAAATCCATTTTCATAAGCGACACACTAACTCCTTTAGAAAAGGAGGAACTTATATCTCTTATCAAAGAGTATATAGATGTGTTCGCATGGAGTTATGAAGATATGCCTGGGCTTGACCCTCAAATTGCCACACACCGGTTAAATATAAAAGAAGATGTCAAACCTGTTAAACAGCAACAGAGGCGTTTTTGACCGGAATTGATGGAGGCAATAGTTGTTGAGGTCAACAAGCTTATAAAATCCGGGTTTATCCGAGAAGAACAGCATCCTGACTGGGTGGCAAACATAGTGCCAGTTCGCAAAAAGAATGGCAAAATTCGGATATGCATTGACTTTCGAGATCTAAACGCTGCATGTCCCAAGGATAAATTTTCACTCCCCATCACCGACGTGATGATCGATAATACTTGCGGTTATGAGAGGATGTCCTTTATGGATGGCTTCTCAGGTTATAACCAAATCAAGATGCACCCAGATGATGAAAAGTATACAGCTTTCAGAACGCCACTGAGGGTATACTGTTATACGGTGATGCCATTCGGATTAAAGAATGCAGGTGCCACCTACCAACGCGCAATGAGTGTCATATTCAAGGAACACCTGCGCAGAACAGTGGAGTGCTATGTGGATGACTTAGCAGTCAAAAGCAAAGACAAAGAAGATCATCTTCATGATTTAAGAGTGGTCTTCGATCTTATGCGGAAACATCACCTGAAGATGAATCCTACCAAGTCGTTCATGGGGGTATCCAGCGGGAAGTTTCTGGGGTTCATAATAACTTCAAAAGGAATTTTCCTCGACCCTGAAAAGGTAAAAGCGATTAGCGAAATGCCGCCTCCCCGCAATCTTAAGGAACTAAGGGGATTACAAGGAAAGCTCGCTTATATTCGGCGCTTCATATCCAACTTGTCGGGACGATGCCAACCATTCTCCAAACTTATGAAAAATGGAGTGTTTTTCATATGGGATGAGGCATGTCAGTAGGCATTTGATGACCTCAAGGAGTACCTTACTAAACCTCCTGTACTAATGGCACCGGCCCCTGGGCAGCCCTTCCTTATATATGTAAGGGCCATGGATAATGCTTTAGGAGCATTACTTGCTCAATATAATGAGCACGGCCATGAACATGCCCTCTACTATTAAAGTAGAACAATGATTGGGGCCGAACAGCGGTATACCCCGATTGAAAAAGAATGTTTAGCCCTAGTGTTTGCTGTTCAGAAAATGCGACACTACCTTTCAGGGCAAACAATTCATGTCATATCACGGGTTAATCCCCTGAAGATTCTGATGACAAAACCGGGATCCTTGAATGGCCGATTGGCAAAATGGGCGCTCTTACTGTCGCCCTATGACATACATTTTGTCCCTCAAAAGGCCATGAAGGGACAGGCAATCGCTGATTTCCTTGCAGACCATCCAATTTGGTCCAAATTAAAGCAGACATCAGAAGTCAACACAGTTACCGGAGAACAACCTTGGCAAATGTTCTTTGATAGTGCTGCGAGACGATCTGCTGCTGGAGTGGGGGTTGTGCTAATATCCCCACATAAACATATATTGCCTAACGGTTACTCATTAACAGAACCGTGCACTAATAATGTGGCGGAGTACAACGCGCTCATTATCGGCTTAAAAATAGCTCTGCAACTGGGGGTGAACCATCTAGAGGCATATGGAGATTCTAAGCTCATTGTCAATCAGATGACAGGTGAGTATGAAGTCAGACATGAAGCCCTCATCCCCTATCATCAGCTAGCTATTGAGCTAGCAGGATATTTTGAACAATTCTACATATATCACGTATCTCGAAACGAGAATATTTATGCAGATGCTCTTGCCGCATTAGCTGCAACATTGGCAATCCCGCCAGGTGAGGTTAAAAGCATCACCATTGAAAGCAGGGAGCTCCTTCATCCAGATACTCTTCTTCAAAATAAAGAAGTATGCCAAGTAGGCCTAAGCTTAGAACCCCGTGATTGGCGATTTCCATTTGTGGATTATGCCCTGCATGGGATATTACCAGAAGATCCTAAGGAAGCCACCTCAATAAAGAGGAAGGCCCAAAGATTTTATTATGACCATAAACTTCAGATTTTGTATAGAAAGTCAAGAGGTGGTCTATTGCTACGCTGCATATCGAAAGCAGAAGCAGAACAAGTGCTGAAAGAAACACATGATGGAATATGTGGAGCTCATCAACCCGGTCCCAAATTTGGAGACCGTATAAGAAGGCTGGGGTACTACTGGCCGAGCATGGTTACGGAAGCAATGGCATACGCTAAACGATGTCATGCATGCCAAATACATGCCAATTTTATTCATCAACCCCAAGAATACTTGCACAATACCGTCGCAAGCTGGCCATTTGAAACCTGGGGAATGGACATTGTGGGGCCAATAACTCCCCCGTCATCCAGAGGACATCGGTTTATTCTTGCAATAACCGATTATTTTTCAAAATAGGCCGAAGCCGTGCCCATGAAAGAGGTGAAGACGACAGATGTGATCAAGTTCGTCAAGCATCATGTCATTTACCGATTTGGCGTCCCCCGACGGATTATTCATGATAATGGTCCGCAATTTATCAGTCAGGGATTCTCCAGATTCTGCAATAAATTCAGAATCAAAGATATCGCTTCTACACCATATAACCCTGCGGCTAATGGGTTGGCCGAAGCTTTCAACAAGACGATCATCAAACTCCTTCGGAAGTTCGTCTCCTCCAATAAACGAGATTGGGATGAAAAGTTGGGAGAATGTTTGTGGGCTTATCGCACCACCGTTCGCACCCCGACCAAAGCTACCCCATTCTCTTTGGTTTATGGAAGTGAGACTGTTCTGCCTCTTGAAATCCAGATACCATCATTAAGAGTGGTTTTAGCCATAAAGATGACGACAGAAGAGCGCCATCAGCAAAGATTGCAAGAACTAGAGGCGTTAGATGAAAAACGTCTCAGGGCTCAACAACAAATTGAGTTGTATCAAGCCCGAATTGCTCATACGTTCAATAAAAACGTTAAGCCAAGGACCTTTAAACAAGGAGACTTGGTTCTGGCTGTTAAAAGGCCAATGGTGCTAACCCACAAGACTAAGGGTAAATTTGAACCCAAGTGGGAAGGACCGTTCATTGTGGAGACAGTGTACTCCAGTGGAGCCTATCGTTTGACGAATCGAAACGGCGATAGGATGATGATGCCGATCAATGGCAAATTTCTGAAGAAATACTATGCTTAATATCTCTAGGAGTATAAGCCTCCAATTTATCCAAGCTACGCAGATGAGCACTTGGACTTCTTCTATTCTGGTGATTTTAACCCAGTAAACCTGGTACGTTTGGTTCTCAAGTTTGAACCACCTCCAGTCTTTTTCTAGGCATGCGCATTGTGCACCTCTGACCTAAACCTGGTGCGTTTGGTTCTCAAGTTTGAACCGCCTCCAGTTTGGTTCTCAAGTTTGAACCACCATCAGTCTTTCTTAGGCATGCGCATTGTGCGCCTCTGACCTAAACCTGGTGCTTTTGGTTCTCAAGTTTGAACCACCTCCAGTATTTTTCTAGGCATGCGCATTGTGCGCCTCTGACCTAAACCTGGTACGTTTGGTTCTCAAGTTTGAACCACCTCCAGTCTTTTTCTAGGCATGCGCATTGTGCGCCTCTGACCTAAATCTGGTGCGTTTGGTTCTCAAGTTTGAACCACCTCCAGTCTTTTTCTAGGCATGCGCATTGTGCGCCTCTGACCTAAACCTGGTGTGTTTGGAGTACCCAGTTCGAGTTACGCGAGAGAGACTTGAACCGCCTCCAGTTTGGTTCTCAAGTTTGAACCATTATCAGTCTTTTCTTGGGCATGCGCAGTTTCGCGCCTCTGACCCAAAATATGGTGTGCTTAGTTCTCAAGTTTGAACAGCCCTCAATCTTCTTTTAGGCATGTGTAATTAAGCGCCTCTGACCTAAAAAGTATGAATTGCCCAACGCCAACTAGGCAATGGGAAGAGAACTAGTTTCTCGCCAACCCATCATGCTGGGGTAAAAGTATGAATTGCCCAACGCCAACTAGGCAATGGGAAGAGAACAAGTTTCTCGCCAACCCATCATACTGGGGTAAAAGTATGAATTGCCCAACGCCAACTAGGCAATGGGAAGAGAACAAGTTTCTCGCCAACCCATCATGCTGGGGTAAAAGTATGAATTGCCCAACGCCAACTAGGCAATGGGAAGAGAACAAGTTTCTCGCCAACCCATCATGCTGGGGTAAAAGTATGAATTGCCCAACGCCAACTAGGCAATGGAAAGAGAACAAGTTTCTCGCCAACCCATCATGCTGGGGTAAAAGTATGAATTGCCCAATGCCAACTAGGCAATGGGAAGAGAACTAGTTTCTCGCCAACCCATCATACTGGGGTAAAAGTATGAATTGCCCAACGCTTCTATAGCAATGGGAAGAGGAGATTAAATTCCTCGCCAACCTATCATATTGGGGTAAAAGTATGAATTGCCCAACGCCAATTAGGCAATGGGAAGAGAACAAGTTTCTCGCCAACCCATCATACTGGGGGTAAGAGTATGAAATTAACTACCCGATGCTGATTAAAGGCAAAGGGGAGAGGAAATGAATTCCTCGACAACTCATCATGTTGAGGGGAATAACATGGCTAGCCCAACTCAAACGGTAGTTGGTAAAGGCTAATCAAATCTGTTAATAGCTGGGGATTTGCTAAAAATCCCATATTAAACTTTAATTGTTATTTCGGTTCAAGAAATTGAGCATAAAACGGTACCGAGATAAATCATTTTGACGACAGGTTATTTGTTGGGCAAGCAAATCTGTTTTGAAGCCGGCAAATAAAAGAGTCAAAATAATCATCTTTATTAAGGAGAAGATACAAAAAGAATTTCAAAGAAACATAGTAAAGTTATCTCTCTCCTGTTTACAAAGTTCTTATTACAAGGAAGATAAAAGTGTAAAGAGAGATGAAACTATTGGCCTCCCAGAAGTCTCAATTGGTTTATTGTCTCGTCCAAATTTCTACGATGAGAAGCCTCCACGGTTTGCTGAGCTTGCCTACGCAACTCATCATCACTTATTGAAAGTTGTTGCTGACGAGATTCTTCTATGGCACGATTCCTGGCCATCTCTTCCTGCTGAATCTGCTCCTGCTGGACAAGCAACATCTCCCGTTTCTTGACAGATTCTCCTAATCGGAGTTCATTTTCTATCAAGGTGGCCCGAGCTCTCGCAATCGTCTCCTGGGCTTTAGAGATGGCCGCCTGACCTTCCTCAATTCCAAAGTTTACCCTCTGCAGGTCGCCAATAACGGATTTCCGACTGGCCTGGAGCTCTGTCAGCTCCTGAGACCATCTCTCCTCCTGCTGCCTTAAAATAGTTCTTCGAGATAAGGATTCTACCCGAAGCCGCGCCAGCTCTATCTCAGTGATCGCCTCCACATCCGCCTGACAGAGTGTGTGTAGCGTAGTCACCTACTCTTCTAAGGCTGTAAGGCGGGCCCGGTATGGAGCTGCTCGATCTTGTCCACCGAATTCTTCGATATTTCCTAAATAGCGGAGTAATAGTGGACGTGCGAAGTTGAAGAAATCATGGCCATCAAGAACCATCTCGACACATCTTCTTAACAAATGCATAAAATCCTCGACAGTGAAGCCGAAAAGTCTTTCAAGAGGATTTGCAGTGTCGGTAGGCAAAGTAGGCAATGCCAAAAGAGGTGTCGTGAGCAAGGGAGCAGTAGTGGCTGGGATTGGAGAAGAAGAAGCCCGTCCCTGCATTAAATTCATGATCTGAGGGACCAGTAGAGCCAGTGCAGATCTGGAAGAACTGGAGACCCCAGACGAAGTACCGTCGGTACAGATCACTTGGGTACCCCCACCAACAGGAAGAGAAGATGGGACCACTTCGCCTGAAACTCCTTCGGTGGGAGAAGCATCTTCGAACGAGAATTTCAAATTATTCTCCTCCCCTGCTAGAAGGCTTGGAGTCGGAAGAGTTGCAGGTATCTCAGCAGCCACGACAACAGACGACGTTAAAATCGCTGACTGAGAAGGCACTCCAACGATCGAGGGAAATGTCTCAGAAGAGCAAACGGGTGTTGGAGATGGCATGCTAGGAGAAGGTGTAGCCTCGTTAGCAGCAGCTGCAATAATAATCTCAGTTCTCTCGTCACTTCCCAATTCGTCAATTGGGGGAATTGAAGAGGAAACAGAGACAGGAGCCGGTGTGGAATAATCAGCCGCAAACTCACTAGCAAAGCTACCTACACCACCAACAGAGCCAGAATGGTCCATTCTATCGTCAGACTCTACTTGGATAGTCGAGTGCATTGGCGAAAGAAGTTGATCACCTACATTTCAGAAGACCAGAAAAGCAGTGTTACGTCAAAATAATAACGGGCAAAAGATAAAACGCTAAAGGCCATACCAGGCGATACAAGTCCAGTTGTCGGACTTGAAGGGGGAGCCATTGTTGTTTCCAGCAGTGTACCCGTCTCGCTACCCGTTAGTTGCGCCCCAGGTTCTGCCACAGGCTCTACGGCCGAAGGAGCTGAAATCTCAGCAACACTTGGAGCTTTGGCAGGTTCATCCTCCCTTGCCAACGCTGGGGGTACAGCTGAAGCCAACAAGTTGGAAGCAAGTTTGATAGCCACTTCTTGGGGGGCTATCAAAGTTTCCTGTGCCAGTTTTTGCTTCTTACTCGGCCTTTTCTTTAAAGTGCCGCGGCATTTGAGAGTTGGACTCAGGGAACGACTGACAATAGGCTGAGGAACTCCACCAGCACCAGCATCATCATCATCATCACCGGCATCATCGTCTGATTCGCTGACATCCGAAGGCTCAGCCACAGCGCCAAGGAATTCTTCCATTCCTTTTATCCTTACCCTAGAAGCACCCTTGCGGCTAATATAGAGGGCTTCAATCTCTTTGCAACAACTGCGATTGAGAGAGAAGCCGGGCACGTCAGCATTCGCAATGTTGAACCAATTGCAGGAGCTGAGGGTCATGGCCAATTCTGGCACCTTCTGGGGCAAGAAGAATTCAGCCT
This sequence comes from Dracaena cambodiana, assembly GCA_036321105.1. Taxonomy (NCBI): domain Eukaryota; kingdom Viridiplantae; phylum Streptophyta; class Magnoliopsida; order Asparagales; family Asparagaceae; genus Dracaena; species Dracaena cambodiana. The sequence goes on from JAYEPQ010000010.1 coordinate 11,717,292, forward strand.
CGGTCCCGCCCGCTGCAAAATGGAACCAGCCACAAGCACCTTCGTATAAATTCCCCTCGTAAGCCAGATCTTTATTTGGATTGCCCACATAAAGTTGAGAATATCCAAACTGTCGAGCAAAGCGACTCGGAGTATATGGCTTAATCTGACACTGGAGATCTTGACGATACACCAAGTGTCCGGGACGGATGTTGAAAAGCCACCAGAACGCTCCGACAGATAAAGTAGTGAACTTATCTGCTCCCATGGCATCCTTCAGCCTCGTCCCATATCCTCCACCGGGAAAGTCAGGAAAACACATGAAGATCTCGTAATTCTGAAAGCTACGAAGAGTCTTCCGAATCTGGGACATATAATTCTGCCTCCATGAAGAATGTTCATACAGTTCTACAAGGAAGCACTTTTCGCCCGAACGACGCTCTGGTGCACTCATTAAAGAGGGACAGTGCAAGACAAGCCACGCCATCAAATAGGTGTAGGGCATCTCCACCCTAGGGTTTGGAGTTTTCGGTTGGGCAGTCTCTTTCGACTTGCCCTTTCCTTTCCCCTTGACCTTAATAGTGGGGAGGAAATCACGACAGAATACCCTCAGTCCATACTGCAAATTGCATACCATAGCGGGAAGGAGTCCAAGGGGTCGGCCGTATGCAAGAAGAACCGCTGGATATACCACGGTCACTGCAATCGCTTCCTTGGGCAATGACGGCACGACGCATCTTTTGAGCCACAGCATCAGAAACCCGGCAATGAGACCTCTGTTGGAGATCGAAAATTGGGCTTGATAGTGATAGCTCTTGAATGAAGTACCGGGACCGTATCCATTCTCATTGGATTCCGTAGTATAGAACAAACGGTAATGGCCCCTGGCTACACGTTGGTCGATCTCTGAAATAGGGACAGGAGAATGACCATGGATAGTGGCCGAGCTATCCTTAGAATTTAGGTTGGCAAAAAGGTATTCGGCCCACTTCTTGTGGCCAATACCGTGATTACGTGCACCTGTCTGGTCAGCGCAGATATGATAATGGCACATCATCTCCCAGTACGTGACATAAATGCGCTCATCCCTCGCCAATAGCATGTTCAACTCATCAGTGGTGGGGATATACTCCTCGTAAGGGACTTCACCCATCGAGAGCCCAGAAACTTCAAACATCTCGTGGAGAGCGAACCCTAGCTCACCCACTGGAGTAAAGAAAGTACAGGTTTCAGGGTTATACATCTCCAAGAGGCAGTAAAAGTGATAAGCACTCTGGGGAAATCCGAATTGGACATTCCTGATGACTTTATACAAATCAATATCCTTTAAATTGGGCTCGTGGGAATCCAGCATGTACTGAATAAGGCGTGCCCACCACATATTGTTAGAAGAATGAACCCAGCCAAGCATCCTGAAGTCGCTAGCCGGGTACTGACCATCCTTCGCCAAGAACTCACTTAAGAAAGTTCGGGCACGAGATGGGACTTCTCCCACTGGAAGCTCCTTGCCAAATCGGCCTGGAAGCAAGCCAGTAATGCATCTGGGGGAACCGTCTTGATAAACCCCTTTTGCACCAAATTTGCCTGTTGGGACGCCATCTTGCTCTTGAGTCAATCCCCACTTTAATTCCCGAGGTATCGCCAGTCTCTGAAGATAGACTAGAGGATAGCTACGATCCATTCTAGGCAGAAACATCAGCATTTCGCCTGAGTTATATAACCAAACATGCTCCTCTTCAGAAAGGATCTCATCTGAGTGATCCATCTGGTCTCCAAAGAGGAAAGCGGGTTTCTCCATCGCCCTTCTGTTCACATCTTCAAAAGCCGCGTCAGTTATGATTTCTCGCGCAGTAGTGGGGTGGTACTTGATCAGCTTCTCCTTGCGTTCCTTCGGGTCTGGCTTGTATGAGGGCAGGATGGTAGTGAAACGGAATTGGCCTGAGAGATCAGAACCCCCAGCAAAGCCGAAGTAGTTCTTGTGGGGAAGAGATTCCATCGAATATCCTACTGCAAAAAGAAAGCAGAATGAGAGAAGTTTCTCTAGGGCAGAAAATTTCTCTAAGTATGGACGCGCGAAGCTAAAAATTAGAACGCGCGAAGTTAAGAATAGCGCCGCGCGAAGCTAAAGATTAGACCGCGCAGAAATAGTCTCGCGTTTTTAGCGCGACTGCTACTTAAAAGAGCCTCGCGTTTCAGCGCGATTGCTACTTAAAAATAGCCTCGCGTTTTCAGCGCGACTGCTACTTAAAATAGCCTCGCGTTTCAGCGCGACTGCTACTTAAAAATAGCCTCGCGTTTTCAGCGCGACTGCTACTTAAAAATAGCCTCGCGTTTTCAGCGCGACTGCTACTTAAAAATAACCTCGCGTTTCAGCGCAACTGCTACTCAAAATAGTCTCGCGTTTTCAGCGCGACTGCTACTTAAAATAGCCTCGCATTTTCAGCGCGACTGCTACGTAAAATAGCCTCGCGCTTTGAACGCGAGGATGACGTGATAACTTCGCGTAAGAAGGCAGTCAGAGACTTTTCTTCTTCTCTAAGCCTTACGGCAGGAGTACGGCGATCTCGCCGGTAAAAGAGTTGATTGATCAGTTAAATTTAAGCCAAATCACTCTAGAAATGTTCTAAAGAGTCTCGATGGAAGGATTCTTACCCCCGATAGGCGAAATGTGGGCTGGCACGCTGCTGCCTTGGCCGCCGCCACCACTGCTTGCGCCAGTCGCCGAAGATGGAGCCACTCGAGAAGTAGCATGAGTTTTGGGTGCCATTGCTGAGAAAAATCGACTGAAAATCTGGAGAAACTCGATCGGAAGAAGATCGGGTCGCCTGAACTCTGATCGCCTGAATCTCCAAGTTTCTGGAAAATTCTCAAATAGAGTGAGAAGGATAAGAAATAGAGATTTCTTTTAAATGAAAGGAACCGCCTCTTGGAATTCGGCGCGAATTTTGGAGAAAGTGACTGGTCAGTTACTCTCCAACACGCGAAGCTATTAGCCTCGCGCGACTAAGAAAAAGCGAGGTTGATTAACTCCGCGCAACTATACAAAACGCGAGGATAGCCTGTGTCTTAGCTTCGAGTTTTCATGGAAAAAACTTAGATTTTCTGACGAGTGCAATTAAGCGCTTCCATCTAAGTTAAAGCGATCCTTATCTGATCATCTAAGTTGCGCAGAAGTGCCTTAGACTATTTTACCAAAATTATTAACCATCTGTCTATTGAGCAAGCAAAATTCTTGAAGCTAACAGATAGAGAGGAAAATAATTTATCTTTATTCATGAAACAAAAGATTACAAAGAGGGAGTTATATCTCTTCCAAAAGCTTTTACATGATCAACTTGTCAATAATCAAACAGTAAGACTTCTCTACGGGGTGTTGAAGCTCAGTTCCCTGGTTCACATGCAAAAGAAACAGCAAGATTTCTCTACGGGGTGTTGAAGCTCAGTTCCCTGGTTCACATGCAAAAGATCTCCTCTGCAAATGTCAATTAGGATCTGTCATCCGAAATAAAGCACGAGAGGAAAGGAAAGTGCTGCACTGAAGCGCAATTCTGCACTGCAAGTGCTGCAGCTCCTTATTTACAGCCCCTTCAGGAGTTTATCTCTCGGAGCCAGAGCTTGAAACCTGCAACTATGTTGTAAAGCATATGCTTCTGACTTCCTTAGAGTTACTTTTTCTGATGAAGATCGATGGACCCACATACGTTCCTCTTCAGAAAGGATTGGATTTACTGCAAAAAGAACAGAGTTTCCAAAAGAGTGAAAATGCGGAGCTAAGCTAACTCCGCGCATAGTTGAAGAAATAGCCTCGCGCTTTAAACGCAGAGGATGATGCGATAACTTCGAGTAAAGGGGGAGCAGATTTCTTTCTGCTCTTTCCTTCTCTTTCAAATTCATTGCGACTGCTAATCAAGGATAGCCTCGCAATTCATCGCGACTGCTAATCAAAGATAGCCTCGCAATTCATCGCGACTGCTAATCAAAGATAGCCTCGCAATTCATCGCGTCTGCTAATCAAAGATAGCCTCGCAATTCATAGCGACTGCTAATCAAAGATAGCCTCGCAATTCATCGCGACTGCTAATCAAGGATAGCCTCGCAATTCATCGCGACTGCTAATCAAGGATAGCCTCGCAATTCATCGCGTCTGCTAATCAAAGATAGCCTCGCAATTCATCGCGACTGCTAATCAAAGATAGCCTCGCAATTCATAGCGACTGCTAATCAAAGATAGCCTCGCGGATTCATTGAGACTACTAGTAAAGCCCCGCATTTCAAACGCGGGGACGACACAATAAAACGGCGATCTTGCCGACAAGACAAAGCAATCGTCCAGATTAAAATCAAGTCAAGACATCTCAGAATGGTTCTTAGAAAACCAAGAGATGAGGTTTTTACCTTCGGAAGACGCTGCATAGACTGGTTCACCGTCGCGTCTACCTTCACGGCTGCTGCCATTAACGCCGGCCAACTTGCGAAAAGTCAAACTCCTCTGGAGAGACATCCTGTGGAGAAATTGAACGAAGAGCAGTTGAAGATCATTCGTGAGTCACTCGAGTTCTCAGAAATTCTTCGGATGAGATGAAGAAGAAGATGAGCCGGGAGCTCTATTTAAACAGAATTTCCGTCGCTTGGTATTCGGCGTGGAAACTCAGGGTAATTAATGACGTAATTACTCATTTCACTGAAGACGAAGTGAAGCTGATTAGCTCCGCGTAAGTGAGCATAACGCGAGATAGACTTGGTATTATAACTCCGCGTTTCAGTTTAAATATCCAAAGTATTTCAAAATCTGCTGAAGTCTAAGCCATTTTGAAAACTTTGGAGGGGGTTCTGTTGGCAGTGAAAATTTCTTAGTTAAAAGGATTTTCCACAACAGAACGCGGAGCCAATTCAATAGCCCCGCGTTTGGTTATATTAACCCTGCGTTTGAATGAAACGCGGAGATGTTTAATAGCTCCGCGTTGATTTCGCAGTCTGGCTTGTATTAGCCTCGCGTTTGAGTAAAACGCGGAGATGATCAATAGCTCCGCGTTAGCTCCGCGTTTTGGTTATTTACCGTCGCGTTTTGATGCAATTAAAGTTCCGCGTAAGCAGATAACCAGAATCTCAAATTGATTGAGATTATGATTCTGGACTTATCCAAATACCCGAATCAAGTCTAATCAGAATTCCATCAAAACTAAGATATTTGATTGGAATCCTTGATGAATGCGAGTTCTATTTAGATAGAAACTCTTGCATTAACTTGGGGATATAAATACCTTCTTGGTGAAACCCTAGGGATCTTCTGGGTGGTCTTCTTCTTCTTTTTGGCATCGGAAACCTCCTATCGATCCTTTGGCAATTCAAGTACGCGAGAGAGCCTTGAAGCCTTTGCTGATCATCTTCTGAAATCTTGGAGAATTCAAGTTACGCACAGAGCCTTGAGTTCGTGAAGATCAGAGAAAATCACCATCTTCTTTCTGGAGTTCTTGAGAAGTTCGAGTTACGCGAGAGAGCCTTGAACAAATCAAAACCAGAGAAGATCGTCTATATTCGGCCGATATCTTTAAAAGAGAAGATTTCAACGTACCGATCGTCCAAAGGAACTGCTTGACAGATCCCATCACCACAGATCCCACAATATTGTAAAAGAGAGAGATTAAAATATAAAATCCTCTCGTTTGTTCTTTTTTATATCTTGTTCACTTTCATTGTAATTTAAGTTAATTCGATGGAAGGAAGCGAAGGAACTTTTGCGACGAACAATGCGGAGCTATTAAACATCTCCGCGTTTTATTCAAACGCAGGGTTAATATAACCAAACGCGGGGCTATTGAATTGGCTCCGCGTTCTGTTGTGGAAAATCCTTTTAACTTAGAAATTTTCACTGCCAACAGAACCCCCTCCAAAGTTTTCAAAATGGCTTAGACTTCAGCAGATTTTGAAATACTTTGGATATTTAAACTGAAACGCAGAGTTAGAATACCAAGTCTATCTCGCGTTATGCTCACTTACGCGGAGCTAATCAGCTTCACTTCGTCTTCAGTGAAATGAGTAATTACGTCATTAATTACCCCGAGTTTCCACGCCGAATACCAAGCGACGGAAATTCTGTTTAAATAGAGCTCCCGGCTCATCTTCTTCATCTCATCCGAAGAATTTCTGAGAACTCGAGTGACTCGCGAATGATCTTCAACTGATTTTAATTCAATTCTCCATAGATTTTCATCATTAGGATGTCTCTCCAGAGGAGTTTGGCTTTTCGCAAGTTGGCCGGCGTTAATGGCAGCAGCCGTGAAGGTAAACGCAACAGCGAACCAGTCTATGCAGCGTCTTCTGAAGGTAAAAACCTCATCTCTTGGCTTTCTAAGAACCATTCTGAGATATTTTGGCTTGGTTTATTCCGGACGATTGCTTATCTTGTCGGCAAGATCGCCGTTTTATTGTGTCGTCCCTGCGCTTGAAACACGGGGCTTTACTAGTAGTCTCAATGAATCCGCGAGGCTATCTTTGATTAGCAGTCGCGATGAATTGCGAGGCTATCTTTGATTAGCAGTCGCGATGAATTGCGAGGCTATCTTTGATTAGCAGTCGCTATGAATTGCGAGGCTATCTTTGATTAGCAGTCGCGATGAATTGCGAGGCTATCTTTGATTAGCAGTCGCTATGAATTGCGAGGCTATCTTTGATTAGCAGTCGCTATGAATTGCGAGGCTATCTTTGATTAGCAGTCGCGATGAATTGCGAGGCTATCTTTGATTAGCAGTCGCTATGAATTGCGAGGCTATCTTTGATTAGCAGTCGCGATGAATTGCGAGGCTATCTTTTTTTTAGCAGTCGCTATGAATTTGAAAGAGAAGGAAAGAGCAGAAAGGAATCTTGTCCCCCCTTTACGCAAAGTTATCGCATCATCCTCTGCGTTAAAAGCGCGAGGCTATTTCTTCAACTGTGCGCGGAGTTAGCTTAGCTCCGCGTTTTCACTCTTTTGGAAACTTTGTTCCTTTTGCAGTAAATCCAATCCTTTCTGAAGAGGAGTGTATGCGGGTCCATCGATCTTTATCAGCAAAAGTAACTCTAAGGAAGTCAGAAGCATATGCTTTAAAACATAGTTGCAGGTTTCAAGCTCTGGCTCCGAGAGATAAACTCCTGAAGGAGCTGTAAAATAGGGAGCTGCAGCACTTGCAGTTCAGAATTGCAGCACTTGCAGTTCAGAATTGCAGCACTTGCAGTGCAGAATTGCAGTACTTGCAATTCAGCTTGTACTTCATTGTAGCACTTCCTTTCCTCTCGTGCTTCATTTCAGATGACAGATCCAAGTTGACATTTGTAGAGGAGATCTTTTGCATGTGAACCAGGGAACTGAGCTTCAACACCCCGTAGAGAAATCTTGAATTTTTTTGCATGTGAACCAGGGAACTGAGCTTCAACACCCCGTAGAGAAGTCTTACTGTTTGGTTATTGACAAGTTGATCATGTAAAAGCTTTTGGGAGAGCTATAACTCCCTCTTTGTAATCTCTTGCTTCATGAATAAAAATAAATTATTTTTCTCTCTATCTATTGGCTTCAATAAACTTGTTTGCTCAACAAATAGATGGTCAATAATTTTGGTAAAATAGTCTAAGGCACTTCTGCGTAACGTAGACAGATAATACCCAAATGATCGGATAATGATCACTTTAACTTAGATGGAAGCGCTCAATTGCACTCGTCAAAAATCCAAGTCTTTCCACGAAAACGCGAAGCTAAGTCACAGGCTATCCTCGCGTTTTGTATAGTTGCGCGGAGTTAAACAACTTCGCATTTTCATAATCGCGCGAGGCTAATAGCTTCGCGTGTTGGAGAGTAACTGACCAGTCACTTTCTCCGAAATTCACGCCGAATTCCAAGAGGCGGTTCCTTTCATTTAAAAGAAATCTCTATTTCTTATCCTTCTCACTCTATTTGAGAATTTTCCAGAAACTTAGAGATTCAGGCGATCAGAGTTCAGACGACCCGATCTTCTTCTGACCGAGTTTCTCTAGATTTTCAGTCGATTTTTCTCAACAATGGCACCCAAGACTCGTGCTACTTCTCGAGCGGCTCCATCATCGGCGACTGGCGCAAGCAGTGGTGGCGGCGGCCAAGGCAGCGACGCGCCAGCCCACATTTCGCCCATCGGGGGTAAGAATCTTTCCATCGAGACTCTTTAGAACATTTATAGAGTGATTTGGCTTAATTTTAACTGATCAATCAACTCTTTTACCGGCGAGATCGCCGTACTCCTGCCGTAAGGCTTGGAGAAGAAGAAAAGTCTCTGACTGCCTTCTTACGCGAAGTTATCGCGTCATCCTCGCGTTTAAAGCGCGAGGCTATTTTAAGTAGCAGTCACGCTGAAACGCGAGGCTATTTTAAGTAGCTGTCGCGCTAAAAACACGAGGCTATTTTAAGTAGCTGTCGCGCTGAAACGCTAGGCTATTTTAAGTAGCAGTCGCGCTGAAATGCGAGGCTATTTTAAGTAGCAGTCGCGTAGAAACGCGAGGCTATTTTAAGTAGCAGTTGCGTAGAAACGCGAGGCTATTTTGAGTTCTGCGAGGTCTAATTTTTAGCTTCGAAAGGCACTATTCTTAGCTTCGCGCGTTCTAATTTTTAGCTTCGCGCGTCCATACTTAGAGAATTTTTCTGTCTTATAGAAACTTCTCTCACTCTGCTTTCTTTTTGCAGTAGGGTATTCGATGGAATCTCTTCCCCACAAGAATTACTTCGGCTTTGCTGGGGGTTTTGATCCCTAGGCCAATTCCGTTTCACTACCATCCTGCCCTTGTACAAGCCAGACCCGAAGGATCGCAAGGAGAAGTTGATCAAGTACCATCCCACTACCGCGCGAGAAATCATAACTGACGCAGCCTTCGAAACTGTGAATAGAGAGGCGATGGAGAAACCCGCCTTCCTCTTTGGAGACCAGATAGATCAATCAGATGAGATCCTTTCTGAAGAGGAACGCGTTTGGTTATATAACTCAGGCGAAATGTTGATGTTTCTGCCTAGAATGGATCGTAGCTATCCTCTGGTCTATCTTCAGAGGCTGGCAATGCCTCGGGAATTAAAGTGGGGACTGACTCAAGAGCAAGATGGCGTCCCAACAGGCAAATTTGGTGCAAAAGGGGTTTATCAAGATGGTCCCTCCAGATGCATTACTGGCTTGCTTCCAGGCCGATTTGGCAAGGAGCTTCCAATAGGAGAAGTCCCATCTAGTGCCCGAACTTTCTTAAGTGAGTTCCTGGCGAAGGATGGTCAGTACCCGACTAGCGACTTCGGGATGCCTGGCTGGGTTCATTCTTCTAACAATATGTGGTGGGCCCGCCTTGTTCAGTACATGTTGGATTCCCACGAGCCCATTTTAAAGGATATTGGCTTGTATAAAGCTATCAGGAATGTCCAATTCGGGTTTCCTCAGAGTGCTTATCACTTTTACTGCCTTTTGGAGATGTATAACCCTGAAACCTGTACTTTCTTTACTCCAGTGGGTGAGCTAGGGTTCGCTCTCTACGAAATGTTTGAGGTTTCTGGGCTCTCGATGGGCGAAGTCCCTTACGAGGAGTATATCCCCACCACCGAGGAGCTGAACATGCTACTGGCGAGGGATGAGCGCATCCATGCCACATACTGGGAGATGATGTGCCATTATCATATTTGCGCTGACTTGACGGGTGCGCGTAACCACAGTATCGGTCATAAGAAATGGGCCGAATACCTTTTTGCAAACTTGAATTCTAAGGATAGTTCAACGACTATCCATGGCCATCCACCCGTCTGTGGCTCAGAGATTGATCACCGCATTGCTAAGGGTTGTCATCTATTATATTATACCACTGAATCCAATGAGAATGGATACGGTCCCGGTACTTCATTCAAGAGCTATCACTATCAAGCCCAGTTTTCGATCTCCAACAGAGGTCTCATTGCCGGGTTTTTGATGTTGTGGCTCAAAAGATGCGTCGTGCCGTCATTGCCCAAGGAAGCGATTGCAATGACCGTGGTATATCCAGCGGTTCTTCTTGCATACGGCCGACCCCATGGTATGCAATTTGCAATATGGACTGAGGGTGCTCTGTCGTGATTTCCTCCCTACTATTAAAGTCAAGGGGAAAGGAAAGGGCAAGTCGAAAGAGACTGTCCAGCCGAAAACTCCAAACCCTAGGGTGGAGATGCCCTACACCTATTTGATGGCGTGGCTCGTCTTGCACTGTCCCTCCTTAATGAGTGCACCAGAGCGTCATTCGGGTGAAAAGTGCTTCCTTGTAGAACTGTATGAACGTTCTTCATGGAGGCAGAATTATATGTCCCAGATTCGGAAGACTCTTCGTAGCTTTCAGAATTACGAGATCTTCCGGTGTTTTCCTGACTTTCCCGGCGGAGGATATGGGACGAGGCTGAAGGATGCCGTGGGAGCAGATAAGTTCCCTACTTTATCTACAGGAGCGTTCTGGTGGCTTCTCAACATCCGTCTCGGACACTTGGTGTATCGTCAAGATCTCAGGTGTCAGATCGAGCCATATACTCCGAGTCGCTTTGCTCGCCAGTTTGGATATTCTCAACTCTATGTGGGCAATCCAAATAAAGATCTCGCTCACGAGGGGAATTTATACGAAGGCGCTCGTGGCTGGTTCCATTTTGCGGCGGGCGGGACCGAGGCTGAATTCTCCTTGCCCCAGAAGGTGCCAGAATTGGCCATGACCCTCAGCTCCTGCAATTGGTTCAATATTGCGAATGCTGACATGCCCGGCTTCTCTCTCAATCGCAGTTGTTGCAAAGAGATTGAAGCCCTCTATATTAGCAGCCAGGGTGCTTCTAGGGTAAGGATAAAAGGAATGGAAGAATTCCTTGGCGCTGCGGCTGAGCCTTCGGATGTCAGCAAATCAGACAATGATGCCGGTGATGATGATGACAATACTGGTGCTAGTGGAGCTCCTCAGCCTGTTGTCAGTCGTTCCCTGAGTCCAACTCTCAAACGCCGCGGCACTTTAAAGAAAAGGCCGGGTAAGAAGCAAAAACTGGTACAGGAAACTTTGATAGCCCCCAAGAAGTGGCTATCAAACTCGCTTCTGACTTGTTGGCTTCAGCTCTACCCCCAGCATTGGCAAGGGATGATGAGCCTGCTAAAGCTCCAAGCGTTGCTGAGATTTCGGCTCCTTCGGCCGTAGAGCCTGTGGCAGAACCCGGGGCGCAACTAACGGGTAGTGAGACGGGTACATTGCTGGAAACGACAATGGCTCCCCCTTTAAGTCCGACAACTGGACTTGTATCGCCTGGTATGGCCCTTAGCATTTTATCTTTTGCCCGTTATTATTTTAACGTAACACTGCTTTTCTGGTCTTCTGAAATGCAGGTGATCAACTTCTCTCGCCAATGCACTCGACTACCCAAGTAGAGTCTGACGATAGAATGGACCATTCCGGCTCCGTTGGTGGTGTGGGTAGCTCTGCTGGTGAGTTTGCGGCTGATTATTCCACACCGGCTCCTGCCTCTGTTTCCTCTTCAATTCCCCCAATTGACGAATTGGGAAGTGACGAGAGAACTGAGATTATTATCGCAGCTACTGCTAATGAGGCTACACCTTCTCCTAGCATGCCATCTCCAACGCCAGTCTGTTCCACTGAGACATTTCCCACAGTCGTTGGCGTGCCTTCTCAGTCAGCGATTTTAACGTCGTCTGTTGTCGTAGCTGCTGAGATACCTGCAACTCTTCCGACTTCAATCCTTCCAGCAGGGGAGGAGAATAATTTGAAATTCTCGTTCGAAGATGCTTTTCCCACCGGAGGAGCTTCAGGCGAAGTGATCCAATCTTCTCTTCCTGTTGGTGGGGGTACCCAAGTGATCTGTACTGACGGTACTTCGTCTGGGGTCTCCAGCTCTTCCAGATCTGCACTGGCTCTACTGGTCCCCCATATTATGAATTTAATGCAGGGACGGGCTTCTTCTTCTTCAATTCCAGCAACTACTGCTCCCTTACTTACGACACCTTTCTTGGCATTACCTACTTTGCCTACCGACAGTGCAAATCCTCTTGAAAAACTTTTCAGTTTCACTGTCGAGGATTTTATGCATTTGTTAAGAAGATGTGTCGAGATGGTTCTTGCTGGCCACTATTTCTTCAACTTCGCACGTCCACTGTTACTCCGCTATTTAGGAAATATTGAAGAATTCGGTGGACAAGATCGAGCAGCTCCATACCGGGCCCGCCTTGCAGCCTTAGAAGAGCAGGTGACCACGCTACACACACTCCGTCAGGCGGATGTGGAGGCGATCACTGAGATAGAGCTGGCGCGGCTTCGGGCAGAATCCTTATCTCGAAGAAATATTTTAAGGCAGCAGGAGGAGAGATGGTCTCAGGAGCTGACAGAGCTCCAGGCCAGTCGGGAATCCGTTCTTGGCGACCTGCAGAGGGTAAACTTTGGAATTGAGGAAAGTCAGGCGGCCATCTCTAAAACCCAGGAGATGATTGCCAGAGCTCGGGCCACCTTGATAGAAATGAACTCCGATTAGGAGAATCGGTCAAGAAGCGGGAGATGTTGTTTATCCAGCAGGAGCAGATTCAGCAGGAACAGATGGCCAGGAATCGTGCCATAGAAGAATCTCGTCAGCAACAACTTACAATAAGTGATGATGAGTTGCGTAGGCAAGCTCAGCAAACCGTGGAGGCTTCTCATCGAAGAAATTTGGACGAGGCAATAAACCAATTGAGACTCCTGCGAGGCCAATAGTTTCATCTCTCTTTACGCTTTTATCTTCCTTGTAATAAGAACTTCGTAAACAGGAGAGAGATAACCTTACGATGTTTCTTTGAAATTCTTTTTGTATCTTCACCTTTTTAATAAAGATGATTCTTTTGACTCTTTTATTTGCCGGCTTCAAAACAGATTTGCTTGCCCAACAAATAACCTGTCGTCAAAACGATTTATCTCGTATCGTTTATGCTCAATTTCTCGAGCCGAATTAAAAATTAAAGTTTAATATGGGATTTTTAGCAAACCCCCAGCTATTAACGGATTTGATTAGTCTTTACCAACTACCATTTGAGTTTGGCTAGCCATGTTATTCCCCTCAACATTGTGAGTTGTCGAGGAGTACGTTTGGTCTTAAATGCCAAACTTTTCCTCTTCCCTTTACTTTATCGGTATTGGGCGATTCATACTTTCACCCCAGCATGATGGGTTAGCGAGAAAATTGTTCTCTTTCCATTGCCTAGTCGGCGTTGGGCAATTCATACTTTTACCCTAGTATGATGGGTTAGCGAGAAACTTGTTCTCTTCCTATTGCCTAGTCGGCGTTGGGCAATTCATACTTTTACCCCAGCATGATGGGTTGGCGAGAAACTTGTTCTCTTCCCATTGCCTAGTCGGCGTTGGGCAATTCATACTTTTACCCCAGTATGATGGGTTGGCGAGAAACTTGTTCTCTTCCCATTGCCTAGTCGGCGTTGGGCAATTCATACTTTTGCCCCAGCATGATGGGTTGGCGAGAAACTTGTTCTCTTCCCATTGCCTAGTTGGCGTTGGGCAATTCATATTTTTTAGGTCAGAAGCGCTTAATTACACATGCCTAAAAGAAGATTGGGGGTTGTTCAAACTTGAGAACTAAGCACACTAGGTTTGGGTCAGAGGCGCCAAACTGCGCATGCCCAAGAAAGGACTGGAGGTGGTTCAAACTTGATAACCAAACTGGAGGCGGTTCAAGGCTCTCTCGCGTAACTTGAACTGGGTACTCCAAACACACCAGGTTTAGGTCAGAGGCGCACAATGCGCATGCCTAAGAAAAGACTGATGGTGGTTCAAACTTGAGAACCAAACGCACCAGATTTAGGTCAGAGGCGCACAATTCGCATGCCTAAGAAAAGACTGATGGTGGTTCAAACTTGAGAACCAAACGCACCAAGTTTAGGTCAGAGGCGCACAATGTGCATGCCTAAGAAAAGACTGATGGTGGTTCAAACTTGAGAACCAAACGCACCAGGTTTAGGTCAGAGGCGCCAAACTGCGCATGCCTAAGAAAAGAAGACGCGTTTCTCCAGGGGTACTAAGAATAGTATTTCTTTAGAAATTTGTCATTGATCGGCATCATCATCCTATCGCCGTCTTGATTCATTAAGCGATAGGCTCCACTAGAGTATACTGTCTCCACAATAAACGGTCCTTTCCACTTGGGTTCAAACTTACCCTTAGTCTTGTGGGTTAGCACCATTGGCCTTTTAACAGCCAGAACCAAGTCTCCTTACTTAAAGGTCCTTGGTTTAACATTCTTATTGAACGTTCGAGATATTCGGGCTTGATACAACTCAATTTGCTGTTGAGTCCTGAGACGTTTTTCATTTAACGCCTCTAGTTCTTGCAATCTTTGCTGATGGCGCTCTTCTGTCGTCATCCTTGTGGCTAAAGCCACTCTTAATGATGGTATCTGGATTTCAAGAGGTAGAACAGCCTCACTTCCGTAAACCAAAGAGAAAGGGGTAGCTTTAGTCGGGGTGCGAATGGTGGTGTGATAAGCCCATAGGCATTCTCCTAGCTTTTCATCCCAATCTCGTTTATTAAAAGAGACGAACTTCCGAAGGAGTTTAATAATCGTCTTGTTGAAAGCTTCAGCTAACCCATTAGCCGCGGGGTTATACGGTGTTGAAGCGATATCTTTGATTCCGAACTTGTTGCAGAATCTGGAGAATCTCTGACTGATGAATTGCGGACCATTATCATGAATAATCCGTCGGGGGACGCCGAAGCGGGAAATGACATGATGCTTGACGAACTTGATCACATCTGTCGTTTTCACCTCTTTCATGGGCACGGCTTCGGCCCATTTTGAAAAATAATCGGTTATTGCAAAAATAAACCGATGTCCTCTGGATGACGGGGGAGTTATTGGCCCCACAATGTCCATCCCCCATGCTTCAAATGGCCAACTTGCAACAGTATTGTGCAAGTATTCTTAGGGTTGATGAATAAAATTAGTATGAACTTGGCATACATGACATCGTTTAGCGTATGCCATTGCTTCCGTGATCATATTCGGCCAGTAGTATCCTAGCCTTCTTATACGGTCTCCAAGTTTAGGATCGGGCTGATGAGCTCCACATACTCCATCGTGTGTTTCTCTCAGCACTTCTTCTGCTTCCGCTTTTGATATGCAGCGTAGTAGCCGACCATCTCTTGACTTTCTATATAAAGTCTGAAGTTTATGGTCATAATAAAATCTCTTAACGCAAGGTTAAATTTGAAAAAATAAAATAAAAAATTGGACGTAAAAAATATATTAGTAGTATTTCAAAATGGGAGATTGGTATAAATAGTGACTTGGACATCGAAAGTAATTTGTGGTACATAAATAAATTTTCCCCACCAATCTCCATATATTGAAAATTCTATCTTTACCTACCAACTAATATGAGCCCCAGCTTATAGCTTAAAGTTATTCTAAAGAATGGATGGTCCTCAACCTTTCTTATAAAGTGAGTATATAAATAACATTCCTGAGTCTAACAATTGGTTGGCTGATTCAAAAGGAGATGCCACCAACCAATTAGGATAAATTAGTAGTTCAAACCGCACACAAAGATAAGGCATTTTTTTCATTACTATAGGAACTTCATTACCAAAAACATTGGTATCTCCGATTATAACTCTTCTAGGATATAAAATATATCTCTTCTTAATGATTAGGATCGTATTTTATAGTTACGATTCTATCATATATGTCATTTTCATTCCATTTAAAATTTATTTTACGCATATAGACAGCTAATTTAGAAGGAGATGCCACCAAACTCTACCCCCCAACAAACTCGTACGCATTTTACTTTAATCTTAAGTCACCGATCTATGAACTTAGTACATATGTCACCAAACACTTCAACAACAACAACCACCACCTTGGCTTCTTGGGAAAAGATTCTGCATTTCCTCAGTGTATCCTTTTGGGCAGGTAGGTGGGCTCATTGCATCTTGTATGTTGATGAAATTCACCCAAACATAAGATACTACTGAATACACAGCATTTTCTTAACACAAATGCACGCACGCATGTATAATCAGTCACACAGAAAGTGCACGCACACGCACAGGCGTGCTGTGCACCCACCCACGCGCACGCACACTTGCACGTAGTAAGAACCCCGCACGCACACACAGCATGCACGCACACAGCAATTTCTACCGCACACACACATTTGCACAAAATAATTGCATTGAGAAACTTACAGCAATTTTCCTCACAGAATTTTTCGCAACTTGCTTGCACAGAAAAGCAATTTACAGCAATGTACCAAGTACGGTATTTTTAATATTATTATCGCTACTTGGGATGTTTATTGCTGTAATATGAAAACACTATAGAGTACGGCAGGGGGAGAGCAAGAGCAATCACAATCAAGTAACGGCAAACAAACGCCATCAGCCTGCTCGCTCGAATCACATTCTAAAATACAACCATCACAAAGTCGACTAAAATGCAATGAGTTGCAACAAGGGGATCAGAACCCGTGCTGAATGAAATGGAGAGAATTCGTGAGATTTCTGTTGGCACTTATGGCTTCTAGAGGAGGAGGGTGGTCTCGGCAATCATTGAAGTAACCACGTAAGGATCCATGTTGGATGCTGGCCTCCTGTCTTCGAAGTAACCTGTGAAATAGGAGAGGATTGAAAAACACTAAAGTTAGACGAAGGCCGATACCAAAAAGATCGATGGCATTGTTGTAAAGCTTTTAAAAATAGGATTAATTGCAATAGCTATGCTTCTAATAATGGAGGTCTCTTTGTGAAAAACTTTCTTAATGGGATATTAGTGCTACACCCCCAACCATACATGGATAGTTATTGCAATCTATCTTTGTGATTAAGAATGACTACTTGAATAATAATAGGATAAACCCAGAAATGCAATAAATAACAATATTTCATCACTACCAATGCCTAATAAGTAAAACTGTGCGGTAGCAAAGCTTAAAGCATAGCACAAGAGAAATATGAAGATGATAACTAACCTTTGCCATTCTTCTCAGTGTCGCGACCAACTCGAATGGAAGCCCCACGATCGGCAACTCCCTGAAAGTCGAACCAGAAAAAAACGAATTAGTTTCAGATGCTTTGCTTGAGAGCATTTGCAATCTTTTGTAGCATTAAACAAGCGGCATATACCCATTTGAACGTGCCGATATCAGCGGTCTCGTGCTTTCCAGTGAGACGGCGTTCATTCCCTTCTCCATATGCAGCAATGTGCTCCTTGTGCCTTCGCCCAAGCTTCTCAATTGCCTTCTTGATGACTTCATATCCTCCGTCCTCTCTCATGGACTTCGTGCTGCACAATGGAGGTAAGAGACACAAACGAATTAGATTTGGATTGATAGAAATGGCTAATCAAAAGCATCCATCTTCTTCAATAAATGTTGAAGAGAAAAGGAAGATTTCTACATAATGAGTTATCTCACCTGTAATTCGTGTGCGCACCAGCACCGTTCCAATCTCCCTAGTGTCACAAAAAATGAAGATAAAATTTAGTAGTAGTCTAGGATAACCTACTGATTATAGAAAAGGAACAATAAATCAAAATCATTAAGCTGCCTTACGAGGAAAATGTGACATTATCTTTAGGATTAATTACAACAACTACCCCTTTATTCTTGAGAGTATATCACTAATATCCCATTAAGTGAAACAAAACACAACAACTCTCTACAAATTTTTTTTATGAGGAGTATTAGTGATACACCCTTAATAGTATAAGTGTAGTTGCTGTAATTAGAACTTATCTTTATTTTGTTATTGAAAGAGAAACAAACAATCAGTTTTTACTAACCGTATCTGCCCTCAATATTAAATAAGAGTAAAGAAAAGAATAACATGAGTTATTTATCTTTAAATTTTTGTCTTTCCAGGAATACCAATGCAATACAAGCAATTTCTTAACATATAAACTTCAAACTTTTAGAAAGTATCAGAGTTGCAGGAGAAAAACAAAAATGATAGAGACGCTAACCGGAATGGGCTTTGGGTCAAATGAGAGGACCACGCCAGCAATCTCAGTAATCCTCTGTTTCATAGCAGGAACCAAAAGCACATTAGAAAGTTGGGTCGATCATGAATGGAGTATCGTATACCTCTACATATAGAAGATCGTAACTTTCCAGATTGGCAGTTCATGTTTACCTCGAGAATGTATCTAGCAATCCACAACTCATCACTAGCTGAGATGCCGACGGCTGGGCCAACTTGGAATTCCCACTACAGTACAAAGAGCACCGTTCAAAAGAGATATCAGATAGGAACTAAGCATACAAGGCCTTGCGCAATCAGTTTACCTGCCCTGGCATGACTTCTCCATTGATTCCACTGATGTTTACCCCCGCATAAAGACAGGCTTTGTAGTGTGCGTCAACTATGTCACGGCCAAAAGCCTTGTCAGCACCCGCAGCGCAGTAATAAGGCCCCTGCAAAAAGAACCAAATTCATCAGACCTATGTAAAATCATCCACAAATTTGGAATCTATATATGACCCTCAGCCGAAGAAAAGTTGAACAAAACTAGTGTCTAAAGATATTCGAATGACCTCAATAAACAACATCTGAGGGTCGTGAGAAGGAGAACAATAATCCCCAAAAATAAAAGGAATGTAGCAAAATTGAGAAGAATTTACAGGTTTACCAATACTATGGAGATAGGACAGGAACTAGATTACTGAAAAACTTAAGAATTTATAACTAAATATATGTGAATCAGGACAACTAAAACAACAATATAATAAGAAACAAGGATATCGTAAGAAGAATGGACACTAATAGATAAAAATGGGCACTGCACGATACGACAAATTGACATGCAGCAAATTGTCAGAAATGCAAACAAAGTAGCAAGACATAACAGTAAGTATTGTATCATATATAGTACCCAACTTGCCAAGGTTTCACAGCACTTGTGCCCTCATTAAATAGACAATGACACTCCTTACTATTTTCTTACAATAGACATAGGTTTCTGACAATATATTGGGAACAAATTCTCTAAACAAAACCATGGTCAAAAAAATTACAGGTAAGCATTTCAAATAGCAAAATGATGGAAAACTAGCAATATTGATCGAAAAGATGATAGATGTATTAATTGCCCATGTTGATGTAAGCTGCATAATATGTGAAAACACTTGTTCAAGATTGCGATGATAATCGAAGATTTTATATGGTGAAGGGCATAAGCCCTATAGGATATAGGCACTACTTAATGTGACCTTGAGATAAGCAACGCATTTAGAAGCAACAAGATACATTAAGTTGTCCAGTACTTTTGACATTGTTGTATAAAATCTCCAATCCACCTCTCTTTATAATATTATGAAAAGGAATTAGCAAATGGGATTTTAAGAAATGGGGTCTACCCGTCGGGGATGCACATATTGTGAACCAAGTGTGCTCAAACTCTTATGTTAACATGATATTTAGACAAAGATAAGAAGAAACACTAGAAGATAAGAGATAAAGAAGTATCAAATGCATCTTAAAAAGAAAGCCTATAATGCATACCATCGCAAGCGAGAGAGGGGGAAAAAAACCCAACAAGTTAAGAAACAAATTATAAGGAGAAAAAGCATGCAGTCAATAACCAGAAAGAGCAAAAGAAAAACACACAAGAATGCTATGAATAGAAGAAGTCATGTGAATGCCTAAACATGGGCCAAGATTAACACCTGAGGACCCGGGAATCCACCGATTGGCCACCCAACAGGCCAGTTGATATCCTTTTGAAGAAGGGTGTATTCTTGCTCTATTCCATACCTATTAAGTCAAAATTACATATGTTTCAAGTTATCAAATTAGATGAGAGGTATGGTTCAAATTCATAAAGAAACAGATAGAAGTATCCACCAAGGTTCTTCAGCAGCTACGGCAGGATTGCTAAATATCTTAGCAGCATTCGCTCTTTTGTTTGTCGGGATTGGTTCCCCAGCTGGCGTGTAACAGTCACACATTACCTACATGTACAGAAACAATAATGAATCATGACATAAGAAAAACAAAACTAACATGCAGAAAAAAGAAAGTTCCTGCATTGTTTAATTGATATTTAAGGTATGATGCACGGATGCAGACAAGCTGACACAGACACGACACACAACAAGTCTGAAAAATAAGCTAACACCAGCAAGAAGATAAAGATGCTATTAGAAGAGTTTGTTTTGTACAATTGCATAGAATCAAATTATACCATAAAAGGTATAATCCATATTGCAAGCCAAGATTTCTCGCAGAGATATTAAAATTCAAATGATACTTTATTAAGAGTAATCTCAAACTCAGAATCACCACCAATAATCATGGAAGTACCGAGATGAGATCAAAATGCAGATAAACATATAGCTGTATTCTGATTAAAATTTGCAGAGCTTGCAAGTTTCATTTACGAAACATTATGTAATTTAGTACAAGGTCAACAATTAGCTATCAGTGCTTTATTTGTTAACAGAATTATGTTTAACTAAATAATATGTATTAGATAACTAGATACATGAATCAAACTAGAACAAAAGTTAGAAGGTAATAATGAATAATAACATATGCACAAGTATTAACTGAACTATAAGCATATATATAATAAAGATATACTACAACAAAGACCCAAGTATTTTTAGTAGCTAGCCGCGGAAGGAAAGAACTTACAAGGATATTGTTTCCCCTCCTGAAAGGATCCTTGAAAATGGCCTGTGGGCTATTCACAACAACAAATGGAGAAGTCATAAATATTGATACAAAGAAATACCTCAAATACGCCGGGTACCAACGAAAGTTGCAAACAGAAGAATCAGATAACTTACTACAAAATAACTTCACTGTCCTCTCCTGGAGCTTGTCCAGTGCTTGAACCATCATAGTTCCACTTCGGTAGCTTGCTAGGATCGGTAGCAGGCCCAGGAAGTGTCTTTACAATTTAGAAGTTAACATAACAATTTTAGCATGCAAGTTAAATAGAAGAGGCAAGGATAAGAACAACTAGAAATCAATGGAACAAGTGAGATCTTACCCTTGCTTTGCTGCGAAGGTCCATGCCGCTTCCACCAATCCTGATTGAAATGAAACAAAAAGAACAATATTATTCATAAATTAAAAACAGAGAATAGAACAATATATCAGGATTGAAATTGACAAAACTTTAGCAAAATTCTTGGTAGCAAACAGGAAAATACTACAAATAGTAAGATTCTGAAGTTGTAATTTGTAAAATATACTGACTGTGATCCATCACAAATACAAGAGAAACGAGATAATAATAGCAGGTTAACAAGAAACTAAATAGGAAACTAAGATCAGCTCAGAACTAAAAGGATCAAATAGATCTCCACAGCAATCTAACATAGTAAATCTCAACAGACAAAATTAAAAATACAACAAACATCTATCAAATTAAAATATTCAACAGGGCAGTAATTGAATCAGAAGGACAGTCCAATAATGAACTATCACCCTGAACAGAGAAGTAAATGAATCAACCATGAACAATATAAACCATCCATTAGATCTCTACATGAGTATAACAAATTAAACTCACCCGACTCCTAAAAATCAAATCTTTTCAAATGAGTGTAAAAAAAAAAATAATCACCAAATTAATCACTCCAAAACCAAAGTAGACCCATCAGAGAAAAATCAGCAAAAACCCATAAAAATCAAATCTTTCATCAGTACATCACCAAAAATACCAAAAAAGATCGAAACTTTGACTGAATAATCACAAAAGGGAGGGAAAAAAAAAAAAAAGGAGGAAGGGATGAATCAAACCATATGTATTCAGCAATGATCTTTTCGGTGGACTCGGAGAGATTGAGGTTGAGGAGATCGGTAATGAGCGACATGGCTGCTGTAGAGAAATCAACAATCTAAGCAGCAAGAGAGAAAATTAAGAGAGTTCGGAGAAAATTGGAGACTTGGGGGAGACTATATATAAGCAGCAGGGAGGCCGGGAGGTGGGAATCTTTGATTCCCTTGGTGTAGCTAGAAAAGATTAAAAAACAGAATATCTTTTTTAAACTAATAATCCATTAGATAATTTTGTATAATTATAAGATTTATTTTAATTTTATTTTATTTTTTTTAATGCACGGTCGTATCCAAGTTGTTATCTTTTTCTATTGAAGTTGATGATTGGAAATTATTGTATTAAAATTATTAGAGGCGAGTGCGGGTCAGTAGGGGCTTTGTTTTTTTTTGGGGAAAAAAATGATTTTCTTGTAAATTTGTAAATAAGTTTGGACTTTTTATTTATTTTATATCTTGATAATTAATGTAAAAGTAATAATGTTATTATGGTTTGATTAATCTTATTTTCATCTAGCTTACAGTTTGAGCTTATTTAAATACTATTTAATTGGATAATTATAAATCTAATTGAGTTTGGATGGAATTAGAAAACTTATCCTATCTAATTTCATCCTACAATTAATATAATTTTATAAATAAAAAAAAATAAGCACCAATCTCTCTCCTCTTCTTTTATACAAAGAAAAAAGTTGTCTTCTCTGTTCAGCAACATTGCAAAAAATTTTAGGACTTTTGCATACTTAACCAATAAAGTATATTATATAATGTCTTTAACAATTATTCCTGCCATCGATTCAAAGCAAAAGCTCTTTTCTTTTCCTCTATTTTCACTTTCTCGTATCATATAATTAAAATAGGTAGAAAAAAATAATTAAAAGAATGTTAACTTTTTCTTCGCCGGTTTTGTTGAATATTACCCTCTTTCTATTTTTTTTTTTTTTTTTTTAGTTTTTATGTCCGTGTGAACATAAAGATGAAAATTTGTCAAAGCCTTGATCTTTGCTGATAGGATTTTAGAGCACTAAATTTTTATTACATTTATGTGTGTGGTAGAAATTTTTTTTTTTTTTTTAAACTAGTCAAACTCACAAGATCACATATTTTTTACAATATTATCCAAATTGAATTTCCATTGGAAGTCGAATTTAGAATCTCTTGCAAATTTGAGAAAAATGATGCTACTTGGGCCGAAACTCATTGGTAAGTACAAGGTTAATTTACCATACAGCACTATATGCATAATATGATATTTCAAGTTGTAATAAGTTATGCACTTTCCAGATTTCTAGAAAAGAAGGTTAAGATTATATTAGACAAAATGAACATAAAATTTGTGGATGCATTTGATAATGACATTGACACACATGTGTGTATATATATACGTAAGTACTTTGTGTTTTGTGCATTTTTAGAAGAAATTATATATATATATATATATATATATATATATATATATATATATATATATATATATATATATATATATATATATATATATATATATATCTAGACACACACAAACCATTATCGAGACCAATACATATATATTCATCTCATATATTTCATGCATGATAGCTTGTAGAGTTTTTATACTTAGAATTGGGAAAAAAAAAGTAATGGGATTAAGGGGAAGAAAAGAGGATATATATACATATTTGAAGAAGTTCACTTTTTAGGTTGTGCAATCGAAGTTTAGCGGACTTAACTTAAAGTTCTAGAGTGATTACTATAGATCACCGTCGTGTCATGTTAAGGGGTTTGGGTTTGGGAGGGTAAACTTGTCCATTATGTCTTCTTGAGTATCTAACAGTACAATCTCAAGGCATGCAGCACAAAGAGTCATAGAGCCGTAGTCCTGCATATGTACAGAACGTCCCTAAAACATGTAGTATTTTCCAACTAATATTTTCAGATAATTTATAATGATGTAATAGTTATTGTTACAATGACATACATTTTTTTACATATGTTAATTCTATTTAGTTTAACGGAATTCATGCTACTATTCCTGACAGGAACTAGATTAAATTAATATTTTCATTAATGAAATATTCTTACATACCAGTCTTAAGTGAGTAAATTGCTCACTCATTTTATCTTACTATTATACATATATAACATGTATGCATTCTCTTCTCTTTACTTGGTAGCACTTGGTAGGTTATTCTAATGATCCTAGTTTGGCACGTCCAGACACTAATAATAGCACTTGGTTATAATGTGTTTTTTTAATTTTGTTTCATGCTTTTGCTAAAATAATATGTTGAATAATTAATAAACCATACTACAAGATTTAGACTTCATGGAATCCTCTCTTCCTCAGTTGTTTAATTATTTATTTTATTTTATGCTGGTTAACTTTATTGTTAGTTAGGTAAAGGTAAATATTATTCAATGGTAAAATTTGAGTAAAAAAATGACTGCGATTTCAATTGTAAGATTCAATAATATGAGAGTTGTTATAACTAGGTATACTTAATTAACAAGAAAATTTCTTAACGCATCACCCAATTTTATAACCCACAAAAAGTTCAATTTATTACAAATTTGCCATTATAATTTATTAGTGAATTTAATCTTCTTCAATTTAGTACAAGTCTCGTATACAGCTTGCTCAATCTCCCTCATATTAAAATCCTTGCTTGAATGAAAGGACCCACTATGATTATGTTAATACCATAGAGGTATTGGCCATACAATTAAAGAATACATCCAACTAAGGAAAGATATTAAAAAAATCTTTCAGCATGAGCATCTAAAAAATTTGTCTGAAAAGATACGATGACCCCATCAGATCACACTAGCCGGAGCCAAGACAAGGACAACAACCCCATTGATGATGGAACATCTGTGGTTGCATAAATTATATCCAGGTCCTCCTCACTCTTCGGACCTCAAGAATTATGACTATAGACTAACCCAACTCTAGGTAATTTGTAATAAGTTCATCCAAATGAACATTAAAAAGTTTCCATAAAGCTCGATCATGTATTCAGCAATATGTCACACAATAATAATGGCGCAGCCCTAAAGAGCACACTAGTCTCCTACAGACTATAGTGCATAAATCCCAAGCTCGAATGGCTTGTCCATTGGTAATACTCAGCATTCTCACCACCTACACTACTTTGGAAATGTCCACTTATTCGTAGTACTCGATAATTCTCACCACATACAGTACTTATATTATGCCCATCGAAAGTACTCAGCAATTCTCGTCACTTATAGTAAATGTCTCAATAGTCTCCACCCATTGGTAGTACTATGCAATTCTTGGTATTTATAATACATGCCCGATAATTTTCAGCACTTAGCAATACTCAAATTATCATCACTTACATTACTTGCCTTGGCAATTTTCGCCTATTGACAATAATTGACAATTCTCATTACTTGCAGTACTTGCCTCGACAATCTCCACCATTGGTATGAAGCAAGGAAAATAGAGATTATGGTCGGTTGCAATGAAGAACAATGCTCATAGCGAAAGAGCATTTAGCACAGAGACAGTAATCCACAAAACCTTCCATGCCACTTATTACTTATCCCGACAATCTTCATGGCTGGTACTTGCTATGGCAATAACGAGAGTCTAGTGATTATGGTCGACATAATGATGGACTACTGCTCTTAGCAGGCGAGCACCTAGCATCAAGATAATAAGCCACAAAGCTTTTCGCCTTTAAAGAGTACGTCCACTTCATGGATACATAGTCAACCATAAGAGAGTGCAGTGGTGGTACCACTACGTACAACATGTTCCATTGCTTTTAGCAGGCGCATACCTAGCACTTCGTTAATCCTTCCATAAAATCTTCCGTCTAGTTGGCAGTACTAGCAATAAAGGAAGTCCGGTAACTACGGTTACAATGATGCGCCACCACTTATAGTAGGTAAGTGCTTAGCCTCAGAATATTAACCTATGTAAACTTCCGCGCTACCTAGTACTCACCTTGGAAATTACAGAAAGTCCTGTAGGGACTCAGTCATTATCAGTTCTATTTGCAGAGTGCTCCAATCGTCACTAGCAGCAAATTAATTTGCTTACCAGCAACACATACCTAGCATTATGGCACAACCACAATATTAATGTCTACTAATTCTAGCGGGTTAATACTAAATCCTAATGGTCAAGTAACAAAAGCTACCACACTCCATGGCATATTACAGGTACCATGACGTCATCTCTTAAATGCATTAAATGGTCCACCTCCTTGAGCTCAGTAAGCCTCTAGCAGCGAGTACTCATTACAAAGATGACTAGCCCTAGGCAACCAAATAAGTCTAGAAAATTTTTCAGAAGAATCAGCAGTACTCGACCAAGTCAAATAAGTGTCTTAATTTTGTGAATTTGTCTTTTCTACTAACTAGTTTTTATCTTCTTATATACTTAACAATCTCATATTCAATTCTAAAATAAAGTTAACAAGTTTTGTACAAGGTCAGATCTGTAGTTTATAAATTCAAGGGCTTCACACCATTACACTGCTCGCAGAGAATGGTTTGATAGTTATATCCAAAGTGAATTTGGGCATGTGACTGTTGGTAATGGGTATGAATACAAAATTATCGGTAAGGGAACAATTCAGTTGAAATTACACAATGGTAGAAAACTATTTTTACAAGAGATCAGGCACATACCAGATTTAAAAAGAATTTGATATCTGTTAGCAAGCTGGATGGCGAGAATTATCAAATCTCATTTAAGAGGAAACAGTGGAAGATCAGTACAGGAGCAATGGAAGTGGTCAAGGGTGAGAAAGTGAGAACTCTATATTTACTCTCAAGCTCGGTGGATTACGTTGTTTCTATGGCCACTGTGAAAAATGAGAAGGCTGCCTTATAGTATCATAGGCTCAGTCACTTAAGCGATAGCGGCATGAGAGTATTGCAATCCAAAGATAAGTTCACAGATATGAAAGATGCTAATTTTGATTTCTGTGAGAACTGTGTGTTTGGGAAGTAGAAAAGTTAGTTTTATGAAGGATGGTACGGAGAAGAAAACTGAGAGATTAGAGTTGGTATATACAAATGTATGGGGGGTCTTCTACGGTGAAGTCTCTTTGAGATAATTCTTATTATGTCACTTTCATAGATGATACAAGTAGGAAGACATGGGCGTTTACACTTAAGCAGAAACCCGATGTTTTCAAGATCTTCAAGGTATGGAAAGTTCTTGTTGATAATGAAATAGATTTGAACGTGAAATGTCTGTTGTCAGACAATGGTGGGGAATTTTGCAATAGGGAGTTTGATGACTATTTCTCTATCCATGGGATCAGGAGAGTGAAGACTGTACTGAGAACACCGCAGCATAATGGTGTGGCTGAGAGGATGAATAAAATGATTTTCGAATGAGCTCGGAGTATGAGACTATATGCAGGTTTGCTTTTGCAATTTTGAGGAGACACTATAGATACGGCAGTCTATCTGATCAACAGGAGTTCAGCTAGTATTTTAGATGGAGAAATTCCAGAGGAGGTGTGGTTTGGTAAAACTGTGAATTATTCATTTTTAAAAGTATTTTGTTGTATAGCATATGCACATGTGAAAAATGAGATGAGAAAGAACCTTGATTCTAAATCTCAGAAGTGTGCATTCATTGGATACGGTGGTGACAAATATGGTTATCGCTTATGGGATTATGAGCATAATAAAGTGATTCGTAGCAGAGATGTAGTATTCAATTAGGGTTGTATGTATAAAGACCGAATGGAAAATAAGAGTGAGAAAACAGTTGAGAAAGAGCACTTGGAGCTGGATGAGCCACAGGATGGAATGGATCCCATGGATAAAAGAAAGGAATAAATACCTACATCTGAAGGGAAAAAAAATGGCCACATCTGAGAATACACAAGTTTCAGATAAGACCGAACAGGAAAGAGAGTCACTGACTGAAGTAGATGGTTCCAGTACTTCATTAGAGAGTGTTCCCATTTTGAGGAGGAGCACGAGGATAAGAAAGTCAACCCAAAAACTATTTTCCTTTATATCATGTTTTGTATACTGATACAGCTGAACGAGAGAGTTACCAAGAGGTTATGAAGAATAAGTTTTATTTTAAGTGGGAGCAAGCCATGCGTGATGAGATATCTTTTTTGGAGGATAATCACATATGAAAATTGGTAAAACTACCGAAAAAAATAAAAGTATTGCATAACAAGTGGGTATATAGGGTGAAACATGAGGCAGGAGGGACACAAATGTTTAACATTAGACTTGTAGTGAAGAGATACGGTTAGAGAAAAGATATTGATTTCAATAAAATATTTGCACATATTATCAAGATGACTTCTATCAGAACAATACTGAGTATTGTGTCTGTGAAAATATTGTATTTAGAGTAGCTTGATATGAAGACTGTTTTCCTTCAGGGTGATTTAGAGGAGGAAATATACATGGAACAGCCGGAGGGATATGAAGTTAAAAGAAAGAAGAATTGGGTATGTCGACTGAAAAGGAGTTTGTATGGATTAAAATAAGCATCGAGGTAATGGTACTTGAAGTTCAACAAGTTTATGTTGGATTTGGGTTTTCCCAGATGCAATTTAGATCATTGTATATATCTATAAAAGTTTAAGAATTATAACTTTATTATACTTACTTTGTATTTAAATAATATACTTGTGGCAGGTACATGCATGAAGAAAATTAATGATTTAAATAGGAGGTTGGCAGAGAGATTCTCTATGAAGAATATGGGTGAGACTAAATAACTTTTTGTGATGCAAATTACCCGAGATAAAAAAAGTAAGAAATTATGGTTATCTCAGGAGGGGTACATCAAGAAAGTGTTGGAGAGATTCAACATGGAGAATGCAAAATCGGTAACTACAGTTTTTGGTGGTCAGTTCAAACTATCAAAAGAACAAGGTGCTAGAACAGATGAGGAGACGAGACACATGGAGAATGTGTCTTATTCATCGACCGTTAGGAGTCCTATGTATGCAATGATGAGTACAAAACCAGATACTGCATATGCAGTGGGAGTAGTGAGTCGATTCATGAAGAACCCTGGAAAGAAATATTGGCAAACGGTGAAGTAGATTTTCAGGTATTTGAAAGGTACTTCAAAGTATTGTTTGTATTTTGGGGGTGATAATATTGATGCGCAAGGTTTTATGGATTCGGACTATGTGGGAGAGACAATGGCAGGAGTACCACAGGTTATATTTTTACTGTAGGAGAAACAGCAGTAAATTGGATTTCTAGATTACAATCAATTGTTGTTTTATCTTCGACAAAAACTGAGTATGTGTCAGCTGTAGAAGCAAGTAAAGAGTTTATTTGGTTGCAACGATTGATGAATGAGTTGGGTTTTGATGGAGTGAATTACAAGTTGCTCAGTGACAGTCAAAGTACAATTTATCTTACTAAGAACTCAGCGTATCATTCACGAACTAAACTTCACTTGAGATATCACTTCACTAGATCCTTATTAGAGGATGGTCAATTGAAATTGGAGAAGATTGAGGGCAGTAAAAATCCTGCAGATATGCTGACAAAGCCGGTTGATGGGAAAAAATTGAGCTATTGCTCAACTTTGGTGCATCTGTGTTGAATGCTGAAATCGGGACTTTAAACGATCGAGGTAAAAGTTTTGGACTGTAGGATTATCATGTATAGATATTACAATTTTTGCAATAGGTCTCCAAGTGGGAGATTATTGCTAATGGAGCCCTAGTTGCCGTTGCGGGTCCGGTCCGCCCAAACGGGTCCAAAACCAGTCCAAACCCATTATGAGAAATATATATGGAGGTTTGCGACAAGGGCATGAAATTGGCCGAGGTTTTCTTTCTTTTGTTGTGAGCGGCTAACACAAAAGAAGAAACAAAAGAAAATAAAAAGGCAAAAATAATTGATGCTTGCAATTTGGCTGAAGGAGAACAAAGGGTGGCGGGTTCCTTTCTCTGGTTGAATTATTTTTGCGGCTGTAGGCAAAAATAATTGCTGCTGCTGCTTTATTTGTTTTCGATCGAAGGTGAACTTTTTTTGACCGAAGGTGTTTTGGCGGCTGAATCAAAGAAAAGGGTAGATTTTCTTTGGGTTTTTTTTCGGCCGCCAAAGCAAAAGAGGGGGAAATCACTGTAATAAGATATTAGAGTTTAATATCAAATTCTTGTGTGATTTCATCGTAATTTCTCTTGTGGTTGAGAATTAGAAAGTTATAATTCTTTTTTCATATAGTGGAAGTTTTCAATTGTGTCCCTGTAGACGAAGACACATTGCCGAATCACGTTAAATCTGCGTGTTCACTGTCTCTGTTATTTTTCTCTTCGGTTAACTATTTGATTCCGCTAGTTATTGCATTAGTATTATTCCGCTACTTTTGCTAACACCGATAAGGACAAAAAACAAAGTCCAAAAGTAAAAAAAGCAAACTTATAATTTTTATAATTTTAGGAGGTAGTGCTTGCTAATGTGCTCATTAAGAATTTACAAACAATCAAAAGAAAGTTAGAAATAATTTTTTATAACTAATTTCCACAACCATTTTTCACGAACCCATCAAAAAAACTGAAAAAGTAGAAAGCTATTGGGACCCACCAATCTACTTCCATCGTTCACTTTTCATGAACCAATTAGCCCTAAATAATTAATAATAAGCTCAACTGGCATTTTGATTAAAAAGTCAATTATTTGGTATAACAACATATTTGAATTTTCCCTTTCAATTTTACATGAGATATTACTGTCATTTTGGATTCCCATACAAAAGGAATTTGAATATTCTCAACTTTGAAGACAAAATAGTCAATTCTTTCAGCGTTGCTAAAGACATATATAATGATGGTGTTTAAGTTATTTTTTAAAGAGACGTGGCCCTTTCAATCTTTAGATTCCACATAACCTTGACTCATAATATTGCTTTTGAAAAAAATGCTTATTCAAAAGATCTACAGAATAAAATTTACCACTCTGCAAAGAAAATTCATAAATAAGAACAAGAAAATTAAGATACATATTTTAACTTCCATTTTCACTCAAAATTTATATGAAATTTATATCACTCTGCATAGTTTTCATGTAATATGGGGTCAGATCAGAAGTGTAAATGAAGAATGCATGATTGTGCCACATAAAATTATTTATTAATTAGTTCATGTGTATGTATTTTATGAAACTACTCAATTAGGTCAATGAGAGCAAGTTGGCTAATTATCCTCAGGAAAAAAATTCAAGCAATTCTTGAATGATATGAGGCTCAAAATTTTCAACAAATCATCCCATAGTCCAGTAACATCAAAGCTTCGTAAGTCTGTTTCTTACATCGAACGAGCTAAAAGGTCATCCTCCAAGACTTCCAACTAAACAATCAAGAACCATAATTTATTTGTAGATTCAATTATTTTATAGGATCTCGTTGCGTGAAGCAATTTCATAAGCAGAACAACTCATGATGATATATATATGGGGTATTTACTGGTTTGTCCCTCAAATCTTTATATATTATGATTTTGCCCCTCAAATCTTCATATTTAGAATTTTGCCCCCCAAATCTCATAAGTTACAACAATTTTGTCCCCCTCTCTAACACAGTTAAATATTTGACCATTTTACCCCTCTTTTCCTCTTCTATTTTCCTCCTCTCTTCTTCTCTCTTCCTCCTCTCTTCTCCTTTTCTTCATTATTTCTCCTCTCTTCTTTCTCCTCTTTTCTTTCAGTATTTACCTATTTTAGGGAAGAGAGGAGAAGAGAGGAGGAAGAGAGGAGAAAGAAAAGAGGAGAAATAATGAAGAAAGGAGAAGAGAGGAAGAAGAGAGAAGAAGAAGAGATGAGGAAAATAAAAGAGGAAAAGAGGAGTAAAATGGTCAAATATTTAATTGTGTTAGGGAAAGTTAGAGAGGGGGGCAAAATTGTTGTAACTTATGAGATTTGGGGGGCAAAATTCTAAATATGAAGATTTGGGGGGCAAAATCATAATATATAAAGATTTGAGGGACAAACCAGTAAATACCCATATATATATATATATATATATATATATATATATATATATATATATATATATATATATATATATATATATATATATATATATATATATATATATAAACGGGAAATTCACCGGCGGTGAAGGGAGTTCCTTCACCGCCGCTTAGGTGGTCCAATAAAATTATTACATGTGGCACCACTCAAAGAGCAATTAAAAAAATTCATTTATTTGTTACCTTGAATGACGCCACGTGTAATAGTTTTATTGGACCACCTAAGCGACGGTGAAGGAACTCTCTTCACCGCCGGTGTATTTCCCGTTCTCTCTTTCTCTCTCTCTCTCTCTCTCTCTCTCTATATATATATATATATATATATATATATATAAAGAGAGAGAAAGAAATGGAAATGTGTTACAGTTCATTTCCATTATCTCCAATAATCTTTTTAAAAAAAAATTCTTTTGGATTATGATCTCGATCTCCTAGGATTCACTCATACCCTATTTCTTAGATCTTAGTTTTGATTTGGTCCCTCATCAAGTTAACACAAAATTAACAGTTTTTAATTAATAAAATATTTTATATGCACTTGATGAAAGGGTAAATGAACTTCAAAATTTATGAAATTTAATCCGAAAGAAATTAAGGAGGTAAAGATAGTAATTGTTAAAAAAAATTGAAGAAAAATTATTGGATCATTATAGTTTTGCTTCTAACTCGTGTAACTTTTTCTGAGCTGGCGGCTCACCTACAGTAATTTCATATATATATATATATATATATATATAAAATTTTCGGAGAACATGCTTATGAAATACAAAAATAGATAATAAGAGGGGCAATCAAAGAAATGTTTAGAGTTCGCTTGAAAACTCTTCTTATGTCAATTTAATTTCTTCTGCCCCAAATTATATTTGCATGGTTCAACAAGGTAGTCCTCACTTTGATTGGTATTATATACTAGTCACAATACCCTCAAGATTAGGAAAGGTTGGTAATTTTATTTATTTATTTCATTAAATACTTTCATCTTGATTGTGAACCGGTGAAATTTTATTGCCTAACTAGTATCTGCATCAGGGAATTAAGCATGATATCTTTTTTCTGGTAACATCCTTTCCCTGTCAATGAGATAGTTTTAGGTTCTAATTTCAGCAAGATTTATCCAAGATGTTCGGCTTAGCTAATTAATTTGTTAAACTGGAGTAGAATAACCTAAACTTTGGTAACCAAAATTATCTTTATGTATGTTATTAGCAATGTATAGAAATTTCGGTTTAGTGAAAAAAAAAACCCATAATATTTCTAAGAGTTAATTACAGTGAGACCCCTGTAGTATAGGGCTAATATAATTTATTATTTTAAAATTTTCAGTTTAGCTCCTGAACTCCTAATATCGTTAGTCAAATCAACAATTTGTTATTCTCATATTTGTTTTACTTAAACTGCACATTTTTTTTGAAATTTCCAAATTACGCTTATCTCCCGCAATAAGAATTCACTCAATATGCCCAGAAGAGTGTAATTTGGGAATTTAAAAAAAAAATTTAGAGTAGTAAACCGTTGACTAATGTTATTAGGAATTCAGAGATTAAACTGAGAGTTTTAAACTTACGGGGTAACAAGTTACGATATGGGAAATTTCTATTGATGCACAGCAATTTACTCGTGACGCTCTGATTACTCTTTACACCAAACTCTCATTTTAAAATACCACCAATTTATTTTCTACATCCAAAAATTTTTCTAATTTTAACCCTCCCTCCTTCCATCTAACTTCTTTTCTAGTCCGATCCCCAATTTTTCAATTTTAACAATTTTTATCCGTTTTTATTTGAGACAGATATTAATTCCCAAGCTAAAAATATGTTGGTCGGGTATTAATACCCAACTAAAAAATGATCTGGTTGGATATTAAAAACCGATCAGCAACCGACGTCTCCCAACAAAAGAAATATAAGTAATAATAAATTACAACCAAATACGCATAAAAACCTAAGACTAATTTTAAATCGTATCTTAAATTTGTCTTCCGACACCAATTGCATGTTGGAATTTTCCATTTGCATATATCAACTCAAACTCCAAACCCTAATTTCACTTGTTATAGTGAATTCGAAGAATTAAAAATTCTTCCAACTCTTTTTAGGAACGTGAATATAAAAATTTTAGGGGCTTAAGAAATCAAATAGATGAGTTTGTGGAAGATGTATTTTTTTTTTAATTTAAATTATACTAAAAAATTATTTTTTAGGATTTTAAAGTAAAAACAGAGAATAAAGTAGTTCCAAATTTTAAGAAATATTAATATGGGATTTAAAATAGTAACTTAGTCAAAATAATAAATGGCAAATTTGTAATTATTTACAAAATTTAAAACCGTGCATGAAATTTTCCATTACGATATCACTATAGTAT
This sequence comes from Dracaena cambodiana, assembly GCA_036321105.1. NCBI lineage: Eukaryota > Viridiplantae > Streptophyta > Magnoliopsida > Asparagales > Asparagaceae > Dracaena > Dracaena cambodiana. The sequence continues at coordinate 11,751,434 of JAYEPQ010000010.1, forward strand.
AGAGAGTCTCACTGCAATTGACCATATTTCTAAATTTGTAACTTAAGAAGCTATGGGAAGACTTTAAAGCTGACAAGGATATATTAATGGTGCTTTCAAAGTTAGGTGACAAAAGATTTTCTAACTTTTGACATTTGTCTTTGGAACGAGATCAATGCCTGCCAGCATGGAGAGCCAAGGGGAATGTATATATTTTTCGTCTTCCATATTATGTTTTTTGTTTTTTTGTTTCTTTTTAACTCAGATTGTCTGGTTGGTACCAAACACTAAAGTTTTTGTTTTCTTCACGGCAACCATTTATGATATACAGGTTAAAATATTATCCGGTAGCCGCATGTTTGGGCAAAATATAGAATAGTTGGTGTCGTATGGAATTTTCTCCCAGAAGTTGGTTCAAACTTAAATTTGATGACTCCGTGCAGAGTAATTGGGTGGGAGCTTGTTGCATCACCACGAATGATATCGAGATTTTGATTAGGGGTTATAGCTTTCCTATCACCTTGATTTCAATGTCTAAAACTGAAATTTGGGGTTTATAAAAAGCTCTGGTGTGGGCCATGGATATAATTTCACGACCTTTCCCAGGCTAGTGCTATGCTCGTGTGGAGTACAAAGAAGTAAAGGATTCATATTGCATTTTTGGTGGTACACGGATTTTGGACTTCTATCTAGAATTTCAAGTTATTGTAATTTTTTATTAACAAATTATAATATTGAACTGAATTTTCATATTTGAGAGTTGAACTGTGTTTTCTTTTTCCTTATATAATTCTCAATTATATATAATATATTGCAATTTTTCCTTAATTTTTATTAGTTCGACTTTCCATGTTTTGAGATTATGCTTCATAATGAAAAGCACTTAACAAGAAGATATGCTTCATAGCGAAAAGCACTAAACAAGGTGATACGTTTCATAACGAAAAGCACTTAACAAGTATTTTGTTTCTTTTTCCTTTCTTTTTTTTCGTTTTTTTCTCTTTTGCTTCAAGAGCATGTCTTTTCTTGTTGGGTAGAAATTATCTTGGGAAACTCCAAGGTATAACCAATTCATTCGAAATCTAATGGCTGTTAATAATAATTTAAAATTCTAGAATATGACTTTTAGACTAGATACATGCATGTGATTTAATTAATATATCTAGAATTAATATGATTCATGTATTTAGAAGTGTCTTTTAGTATACACTATTAATTAGGATAGTCTAAAAGATATATCTAGAATTATCTTTTGTATTTATAAATACCCCCTTGTACTTAGCATTTGTATACAACAAAATTATAGAGTTCTCTTCTCAAAAGAAAATTATATTCTCTTTCTCTCCAACAAAGTGGTATCAAAGTCAGGTTTCTTAGAATTGAGATAAGAGTGCTAAGAAAAAAAAATTGAGAGATGGCAAATAATGGAGTAGCTTCTTTCTAATTCCCTCTACTCACAAAGGATAATTATGAGAAATGGTATTTAAGAATGAAAGCCTTGCTTAGCTCTCAAGATGTGTGGGAGGTTGTAGAGAAAGGCTTTTAAATGACTCAAAATGAAGACAATTTATCTCAAGTTGAGAAGGATGCTTTGTCTTAGACAAGGAAGAAGGATCAACAAGCCCTCACCCTCATCCATCTTTGGATGATTCAATATTCGAGAAGGTGGCCGATGCTACTACTTCAAAGGAAGTTTGGGAGATTTTGGCAAAATTTCTTCAAGGTGTTGATAAAGTGAAGAAGGTGAGACTTCAATCACTAAGGGGTGATTTTGAAGTATTAAAGATGAAGGAATCCGAATCAATTTCGGATTATTGTTCAAGGGTGAAGGCAATTGTGAATCAATTGAAGAGATATGGAGACAAGATGGAAGATGTACGTGTAATGGAGAAGATTCTTCGTTCTTTGACTCCCAAATTTGATTATAATGTGTGCGTCATTAAAAAGACAAAAGATCTAGACTCAATGACCATTGAAGAATTGGAGGGTTCTCTACAAGCCTATTAAGAAAAGATCAAGAGAAGACAAGAAGAGCCATTAGAGAAATATCTTAAATCTAAGGCTACTTTAAAAAATAATGAAGAAAAACAAGGGCACTTTAGAGGACATGGATGAGGAAAAGGACGTGGATGTGGCCAAAATGGATGAGGAAAAGGCAATGGAGACAACTCAAATAATAAGGAGAGAAGCCAATCATCATCAAGAGGCCTGGAAGGACAAGAGGAAGAGGATGACGCTATTATCCAAATTCAAATGAAGGGAAGTATGACAAGTCTAAAGTTGAATATTATAATTTTCATAAACTTGGTCATTGTATTTGGGAATGTCATAGTTGTAGATACCAAAAAAAAAAAAAAAAAAAAATCATACTTCATCAAGTCTAAAGTTACAACGTCTGATGAACATAATCTTCTTAGGTCGTTAGGTTAAAAGTTTTCTCTGACGACAATCATCTTTCCTATCAAGTTAACAGTTACCTCTGATAGTCAGAATTTTGAGACCGAACACGTTAACAATTACCTCTGTTTGGTCAGCTCCTTCATTCCTATCACGACTAGATCCTCTGAATAGGTTGAGCCCCAAGATATGTTTAATAATACCTCTGTCTTTTTCTAACCCGTCATACTAGATGTCACTGAACGGTTAGGATACTACAAGCACGTTAATACTATACCTCTGTTTGTTATTCTATAAGCACGTCAACATTATACCTCTGCTTGTCATCCTATAAGCACGTTAACATCCAACCTCTGCTTTACATTTTGTCTTTAGGCACGTTAATATTATACATCTGCCTATGTTCGTAAATCCTAATTGGTCGCACTATATGTCGCTGAACATTTAGGATTAAATTTATCTGAAAACTCTCACTATCAAGTCCTGAACCTCTGAATAGTCTGAGTTATTATACATGAAAGTGTATAAAAAGAAGAGATAAAAGAAAGGATAAAAGAAAAGATAAAGATAATAATGATGATGATACAGCAGCACATAGCGAAATCTTTCTTTCTGTATTATTACAAATAAAATAAATAAATAAATAAATATGTATATATATAATAATAATAATAGTAACAATTACTTTTGAGATAAAGCCTTCAAAGCATCTTCCACTTCCTGCAGCCGTCGGTGGAGACTCTCTCTCGCTGCCTCTAAAGCTCTCCTCTGCAAGTCCATTTCATCCATGAGAGGTTGTTGTGCAGCCTGAGTTTGGAGTTCTTCTAACTCCCTGATGCCGACAGCGATGTCATGTTCGGTTTGATCCTTTTGCTGTGAGATCTCAGATGCTCTGCCAGAAATATTTTGAATTTCAAGTTCAAGATTAGTAATTGAGGCTTGAGCCTTGGCGATGATCTCCCGCTCGCGGTCTACGGAGTTACGGCGGTGTTCAATATCATTCTCCATCTGGGTCAGGTCCCAAGTCAACTTCTCTGAAGAACCTCGGAGTCCCGCTACGAGTTGGGCCTAGCGTTCTATATTCTGCTGAAGTTCGGCGTGAAGAGCCAAGTTTTGGGCTCGTAAGCGAGCCACTTCTTGGTTTGCTATCTCGGCAAGATCGGCCTAGCGCAAACTGTTGAGTAATGACAATTGGACCTCCAACTCGTCCCATCGAGCCCTATAAGGAGCTGCTCGCTGCGGTCCTCCAATCCTCGTGATATGGTCTAGGTGACTCACCATGAGAGGATGAACCTTCTCCAGAGAATCCTCTCCGTTGAGAATCTCCTCAATGCATCCATAAAAAAGTTCAAGAAAGAATTCGACATTGCGACTGATGATTCTTTCACTAAAGCTGGAGGTCGAAATCTGCTTCAAATCTGTTGAGATTACAGGTAGAGGATGTATGGATGATGGAGCGACCGTAGGGAGTACTGATGATATGTGAGATTCTAACAATGGAGTTGCCGCCGCATCTAATAAATTGGTCGCAACTCGCGCTGGAGTGGTCATCACCTCTGCTGTCGAGGTCGCCAATGTTAGCGGCATGGCTAATGCGCCGCACGTTGGTTCCATGGCGTCAGAATGTGATGAAACCATGCATGTCGGCAAAAGAAGGCTTTCTGTGTTCACAGATATTACTAGAGCCTCTGCAGAAGACATGGAAGGTGCGCTAGCATCACCTGCGTCTGGTAAAAATAGAGCGGTCGTGTATCATAATCAAAAAGATTTGTGCAAAATAAAAAAAAAAGAGTATGCAAATACCTGGTGGAAAGGTTGCATTGGTGGTGGCTATGGAAATAGAACCAGATCTCTCAGGTCTATCCGCCTCTGAGACCTCCAAAGGGAAGTGAGAGGCTTTGTCCATGCTGGGTTGATAGAAGTAGTCACTATCGAACTCTCCATCAGAGCCTAGACCGTCAAGGTCACAAATGTCCCCACTTACACCAGAATAGTCCACAAGATCCAAAGAGTCTGATCTGGCAGTCGGGGAGGCATGGGTCGTTGAACCTTCACCACCTGAGATACAAGCAAATATGCGTTAAAAAAAAAAAAATGGAATGAAGTCCAAACCTTAAAGAAAAAACGCTCACCAGAAGAGATAAGTCTTGGTGCTGAGCTAGGCAAAGCGGCTTCACCGGGAGATGACAAGAAGACGTCTAGTGCACTATTGTCCAATGCAGTACCCGTCGGCTCCGCAGCTCCTCTATCCGGGATAGTTGGATCACTCCTGCCAAGATTTGCAGCTTTAGGGACTGGATTTACGGTAGCAGGTGTCTCAAGAGTGGAGAAGGCGGCAAAACCATACATCCTGGCAGTCTCGCTAGAAGAAGTCGGTGTGGGTGTAACAGTGGAAAAGACCGGAAAAGTTGTAGTAGACAAGTGTCCTCCTGACGCAAACATCGAAGTGGTAATAGGAAAATCATTCCTAGATGAAACGATTGACGGAACTACAGATGTCGCGGTTGGTAGATCTGAATGACTCGTGGTCGATCGATCCGGATGAGTCGTGGTCGGCAGACCGAAACGACTAACGGTTCGTCCTACAACCGAATTGTCAACCCGAGCCTGAAATTTCTTCTTCTTTTGAGGAACGTTGACTCCTCTGGGATTTGAGCGCTTCGACGCGGATCTACCTCCATGAGGAGAAGCTGGGGTAGAAGTATCATCTTGTCCATCGCCATCATTGCTATCAGGACTAAGAGAGGCGCCTATGGATTGGGATTCACGCGCCAAGCCCTTTTTCGAGGATCTATGCGATGCCTCAATATGCCTTAAGAAGGAATGATTAACCTGATAGTCGCCAGGGATAATATCTGCAAGATGATACCAATTGCAGAATCCCATTGATGCAAAAAGGGAGGGTGACTGGCTTGGAAGGGTAAAAGATGCCTTTGTACCTCCAGCCGCAAAATGGTACCATCCTCGTGCACCCTCGAGAAGATTTCCCTCACGACGGAGATAAGAGTTCGGATTGCCAACATATAGCTGATCATATCCGAACTGACGTGCGAAGCGACTGGGTGTATAGGACTCCATGAGGCAAACTCGACCCTGTCGAAAAACCAGATGACTTGGCCGGATGCTAATAAGCCACCAGAAGCAACCCGATGGCAAGGATGTATAGCCATCATTTCCAGAACTATCTTCAAATTGGCTACTATAACTTCCTCCGAGAAATTTTGGGAAACAACGGTAAATATGGTAATTTTGATGTCGCCCAAGGATTTGCCGAATCTTAGCCATGTACCTCCCATTCCATGAGCAATTTTCGAAACGCTGTACATGAGGAATGGCATGATCAATAAGTCCTGAAGGAGAAGTCATCAATTCTGGACAGTGTAATACGAACCAAGCCATTAGATAAGTGAATGGCAGGTTGATGCGTGGATTAGGCGTTTTGAAGATAGTGTTACCACCCTTATCTTCCGCATGTTGGACTTTGCAAAATTGGGCAATTATGTCCCTCAAGCCACGTTGTAAACTGCAAACCATAGCTGGTAATAACCCCAGAGGCTGGCCAAACGCTAACAGGACTGCAGGGTAAATAACATCAACAGTAACGGTTTCGCGGCACGAGGTAGGCACTACACAGCGCTTCAACCACAACATTAGATATCCGGCGAGAACAGCATTGTCTAATATGGGGGAAGCTGCTTGGTAGTGATAACTTTCGAAAACAGTCTGAGCTTTGAACCCGTCTTCATCAGATTCTGCAGTGTAGGTAGTTGCAAAGCAGGTGCCAATCCTCTCATGGACAGTATCCATATCGCAAGCAACCCGTACTTGGATGCTGCGCTCATATCTTTCCAGATTCTGAAATAGATACTCTGCCCATACCTTATGGCGCACCCCTTGATTTCGGGCCTGGCGCGCCCCTTGATTTCGTGGCCTGGAGATATCAGCACAAATGTTGTAATGACACATCAACTCCCAGTAAGTTGAGTATGCATTAGGAACAGCCTTGAGGCGAAGCAATTCCTTCGTATTCGGAACATACTCCTCATAAGGGGTTTCGCCTATGGATAATGCTGAAATCTCATGCATTTCGTGAAGCGCAAATCCCAATTCTCCAACAGGGGTGAAGAAGGTATTGGTCTCCGGATTATACATCTCCAGTATGCAGAAAAAGTGAGGAGAACTATGTGGAATTCCAAATTGCACGTTGCGCACCGCACGATAGAGGCCAAGCTTCTCTAAACGTGTCTTGAAATTTTCCAGAACGAAATGGGTCATCCGAGACCACCATGATCGCGAAGTGGAGTGAATCCATCCAGGAGTGCGGAAATCATGAGCTGGGAATTGACCATGGGCATCCGAAAATTGATTCATAAAGGTGTCTGCTCGTTTCGGGTGCTCTCCAACAGGTAAGTCTTTGCCGAATCTACTGGGCAACAGACCTGTAACATACTTTGTCGGGCCATCGACAAATGGACCGTTTCTGTTAAATCTCCCGGTCGCAACGCCATGACTGCTACGGGTAATTGGCCAAGACATCATACGGGGATATGAAATCCGCTGCAGATAAGATAAAGAATAGCTGCGCTCCAGATCCGGGATAAACATATGGCGACCTCCAACATTGCTCAACCACTTGGCGCTGTCCCATAAATCTTCGTCTCGTTGGTTGACAGCATCCCCAAAAAGAAATTGCGGTTTCTTCAAAATCTGTCTATTGGCGCCTTCGAAGACGGAATCCGTGATCAATTCACGAGCTGTGAGTGGGTTGCAGCTAATAATTTTCTGTTGTCGATCTGCACTACTTCGCTCCTCAACCAAAGGGATGTGACCGTCGAATCCAAAGTGAGATTGATTATTCGGACTGCTCGAAAATCCAAAATAATTATTCTTGGACAAAGGATCCGTCGAGTACTGAACTGTAAAAAAAAAAAAAAAAAAAAAAAAATGAACAGGGTAGATTTGTGAGATTTGTGATCAATCCTGTGGTCATCACTGTGTAGTCGTGCACCGCAAAAGCGATTTTAAAGTAAACGGATGACCGTTTGTTTACCTGATATCAGGGAAGAGAGATCAACAGCGGCGGTGACGCCTGCGTGTCGATCCTCATCGGCGATAACGCCCACTGATCGATCTTCAGCATTTAAATCATGTGGTTGCGAAGTGCCTGCGGAAGCCATGAGAAAGGAGAAAGTAATCGTACAAAATAAAAGAACGAGAGATTTTCTGATTATGAGAAAAAAGTTGGAGATCTATGGGTATTTATAGTGAATTAGCGGGAGTTCAAATAAGGAAAGGAATCAAAGTTCTGACCAAAATCAGAGTTTGATTAGAGTCCAAACAGGACTTGGATATTTATTTAAAATCCTTTTCCTATTCTAATGCTAATTCCTACTCAAACTAAGATCCAAATAACAAACAATCCCACTTAAAAAGAAAAAATCCAAAGTATTTTGAAATTCATTACAAATAAATTAAAGAATTCCAAAAACTTTGGAGGGGGTTATGTAGACACTAAAAATAATAAAATAAAATAAAATAAAATAAAAATGATGAACCGCCCAACGCCAATAAGGCTACGGGAAGAGAATAAATTTCTCGCCAACCCCACCATACTGGGGGTAAGAAGTATGAATTACCCAACGCCGACAAGGCTACGGGAAGAGAATAAATTTCTCGCCAACCCCATCATACTGGGGGTAATAAGTATGAACTGCTCAACGCCGACAAGGCTACGGGAAGAGAATAAATTTCTCGCCAACCCCATCATACTGGGGGTAAAAAGTATGAATTACCCAACGCCGACAAGGCTACGGGAAGAGAATAAATTTCTCGCCAACCCCATCATACTGAGGGTAATAAGTATGAATTACCCAACGTCGACAAGGCTACGGGGAGAGAATAAATTTCTCGCCAACCCCATCATACTGGGGGTAAAAAGTATGAATTGCCCGACGCCGCTAAAGCTACGGGAAGAGAATAAATTTCTCGCCAACCCCACCATACTGGGGGTAAAAAGTATGAATTGCCCGACGCCGCTAAAGTTACGGGAAGAGAATAAATTTCTCGTCAACCCCACCATACTGGGGGTAATAAGTATGAATTTCCCAACGCCGCTAAAGCTACGGGAAGAGAATAAATTTCTCGTCAACCCCACCATACTGGGGGTAAAAGTATGAATTGCCTAACGCCGCTAAGGCAAAGGGAAGAGGAAAAGTTTGGTATTTAAACCCAAACGAAACCCTCGACAACTCACTGTGCTGAGGATAATAGCATGGCTAGCCCAACTCAAACGGTAGTTGGTAAAGGCAAAATCAAACCCGTTGATAGCTGGGGGTTTGCTAAAAATCCCACGACAAATCTGTCACAACAGTATTCTTATCCGAATATAAGAATACATCACTGCCCTAAGCTGCTAAGGCAAAGGGAAGAGGAAAAGTTTGGCATTTAAGCCCAAACGAAATTCTTGACAACTCACCATGCTGAGGGGAATAGTATGGCTAGCCCAACTCAAACGGTAGTTGGTAAAGGCAAATCAAACCCGTTGATAGCTGGGGGTTTGCTAAAAATCCTAATCAGATAAATCTCCTGTCACGTTAAGATTTCACCTCTGACAGTAAAACTTTTCTTGTCATTTTGCTCTAACAGAGCAAGCAACACTCCAAAATATTAGTCAAGTTAAAATCATACCTCTGACATCATAATTCAAAATCAAATGAGATAAGATCCGATTAAATCCCCTGTCACGTTAAGATTTCACCTCTGACAGAAAAGAAAATTCACACTTCATCAAGTCCAACATTACAACCTCTGATGAACGTGCTTTTGATATCGTTAAGTTGAAAATCACCTCTAACGAAAATCATCTCCCTATCAAGTTAACAGTTACCTCTGATAGTCCGATTCCAAAACTAAACACGTTAACCATCACCTCTGTTTAGTCAGCTTGACCCTATCACGACCAGATCCTCTGAATAGGTTAAGCTCCAAGACACGTTTAATGTCACCTCTGTCTTTTCCTGATTCGTCATACTAGATGTTACTGAACGGTTAGGATTAAAATAAGCACGTTAATATTATACCTCTGCTTGACCTAAAATAAGCACGTTAACATTATACCTCTGCTTGTCCTCTAATGAGTACGTTAAAATCATACCTCTGCTTGTTATGGAATAAATAAATATATTAACAGTTATCTCTATCGACCAAATCTTTTAAAATGTCTATAACCAAAATTAAAGAATCCAAAGTATTTCGAAATTCAGTACGGTTCAATATAGAACTTCGAAAACTTTGGAGGGGATTATGTAGATACAAAAAAAAAAAAAAAAAAAAAAAAAAAATATTTTTGCTAAGTGGGCACACCCGCGGGTTGCAACCCGCGGGTCCCGCGGGAGCACCCGCGGGTTGCATCCCGCGGGGCCGTGGGTTGCAACCCGCGGGAGGATTCCCGCGGGTTGCAACCCGCGGGAGGATTCCCGCGGGTGGCAACCCGCGGGGGCGATCCCGCGGGTTGCCACCCGCGGGTTGTTTTTCGTTGTTTTCCCGTTGTTTTATTTCCTATTTTATTTTCCTGATAATCCGTGATCCGCTTTTTCAGGAGAGAATTGAGCCGGATTTCGAGCTTCTTCGGTTTATAAAATACAGGAATTTAACGGGAGAGGGGACTTTTGGACTTTTGGGATTGGAGGGAGATCCTTTCGGGAAGAGTCCAATTTTTCAGAGTCCAAATATTCAGAGAGGAGTTCCTCAATTCAGAGAGATTGGATCGTCAACGGAGTACAGAAACAAAGCTCCACCGCTGCCAGACCCACAAAAATAAAGGGGAATCGAAATCAATCGATCCCCATTCTTGTAATCTCGATTTTCTATTTTGTAATTTTTCTTTTATTGCTGTAATTCAAAATTAAATTGGCATATAAAGGAAGATTCAATTTTTCGGGCAAACAATAGTGTTACTAATAATATTGAAAAAAACTAATCTTGTTGATGACAACCAAAAAGCTGAAGAGTTAACTTTGTTGCTAACAATCAAAGAAGAAGAGAATGATGTTAACAGTTTGTGGTATGGGATAAGAGTGCAAACAATCATATGTGTGAATACGAGGACAAATTCGTAAAGCTCAATGAGAAGGTGAAAGGCAATGTTTCTTTTGGAGACTCCTCAAAAATCCACATTGACGGAAAAGGTACAATTCTCATCTCTTCCAAAGATGGTAGTCATAAATTGATTTCTAATGTTTACTATGTGCCTAAATTAAAAAGTAACATTCTAAGTCTAGGTCAATTTCTTGAAAAGGGGTATGAAATTCTTATGAAAAATAAATGTCTTTAGCTTAGAGATCAAAATGCTAATTTGATTGCTAAGGTGTTCAAATTGTTTAAAGGTGTTCAAATTTGATTGCTATGTCAAGAAATAGGATGTACAAATTGAATATTAAAACAATTGAAGCAAAGTGTTTAAAGGCTAGTTTGCAAGATGAAGTATGGTGTTGGCACATGAGATTTGGCCATTTGAATTTTGAAGTACTGCGGGTCATGAAAGAAAAGAAGATGGTGACCAAGCCACTTGAACTTGTGCATACGGATGTGTGTGGACCGATCAATCCACCTTCATTTAGTAAGAGTAAGTATTTCCTACTCTTTATTGGTGATTTTAATAGAAAAACTTAGGTTTATTTTCTTAAGAAAAAATCAGAAGCTTTTGGTGCTTTAAAAAATTTCAAGACACTTGTAGAGAAGTAGAGTGACTATAAAATCAAAATTTTGAGATATGATCAAGGAAGCGAATTCACTTACAAGGAATTCAATGACTTCTGTATAACTCATGGAATTCGTCGTCCTCTGACAGTTTCTATATCATCACAACAGAATAGAGTAGCCGAGAGGAAGAATAGAACCATTCTTAACATGGCAAGATGCATGTTGAAAGCAAAAAATATGGTAAAGGAGTATTGGGCCGAAACTGTTTTTTGTGCAGTTTATTTGTCCAACTTCTTTCCAACATTAAATGTCAAAAATCAAACTCCTCGAGAAGCATGGAATGGAAGAAAACCTAGTGTCAATCATTTGCGAGTTTTTGAAAGCATTGCATATGTTTAAGTGCCGCACCAAGAGAGAGTCAGGCTTGATGATCGGTATGTTAAACATGTCTTTATTGGATATGATTCACATTCCAAAGGCTACAAATTGTACAACCCAAGCAATAGTAGAGTGGTGGTAGGCCAAGATGTCCAATTCGATGAAAAAGCCGCGTGGAATTGGGAAACCCAAGAAGGAAAAGCTTATGATTTTCTTGCATACTTTAAAGAAGAAGAGTAGGAGATCATAACGCCTATACAAAACACAACTCCACCTCTTTCACCACTTCCATCACCTACTTCTCATGAAGAAAGTTCAAGTGAAAGACCGCGAAAAATGAGAAATTTAGGTGACATTTATGAAAGATCTAATGAAGTCACTCTTGATTGTGATGAATTGTATTGTCTTCTTGTAGAAGTGATCCTTTAACCTTTGACGAAGTCTTGCAAGACAAAAGGTGGAGACAAGTCATGGATGAGGAGATCAAGTCAACTGAGAAGAACAATATCTGGGAATTAACAACTCTTCCCAAGGGTCATGAAGTCATAGGAGTCAATTAGGTATATAAAGTGAAGAAGAATGATAAAGGAGTAGTGGAAAGATACAAAGTAAGACTTGTTATCAAAGGCTACAAGTAAAAGCATGGAGTTGACTATGAAGAAGTCTTTGCACCCGTTGGTAGAATGGAGACTATTCGTTTCTCATTTCATTGGCATCTCAAATAAAATGGAGAATGTACCAACTCGATGTAAAGTTAGCCTTTCTGAATGGTTACCTTGAAGAAGAGATCTATGTTGAGCAACCTTTGGGCTATGTGGTTGATGGACATGAAGATAAAGTCTTGAGATTAAAGAAAGCCTTGTATGGATTGAAGCAAGCAACAAAAGTATGGAATACCCACATCGACAAATACTTTCAAGATAATGGGTTTGTTCGTTGCCTTAATGAATATGCTCTTTATGTTAAAAATTCATGATAATGGTGATATTTTACTTATTTGTCTTTATGTAAATGATCTTATTTTCACCAGTAACAATCTAAGTTTATTTGAAGAATTTAAGAAGGCTATATCACTGGAGTTTGAGATGACCGACATAAGACTCATGTCATATTTCTTGGGCTTAGAGGTGAAGCAAATGTACGAAGGCATATTCTTTTTTCAAGAAGGCTAAGCAAAAGAAGCTTTGAAGAAGTTAAAAATGTTTGATTGTAATCCTGTAAATACATTCATGGAAACTGGAGTAATGTTATCAAAATTTGGAGATGAAGAAAAGGAAAATCTCACTCTTTTCAGAAGTCTTGTGGGAAACTTCAGATATTTAACATGTACAAAACCTGATATCCTTTATGCAGTTGGAGTAGTGAATCGTTTCATGAAAATTCCTACTTCCACCCATATGAAGGCTACTAAGAGGATTCTTCGCTACATAAAATGTACACTTGATTTTGGGCTATTTTATTCTTCTAATAATTTCAAACTTATGGGATTTTGTGATAGTGATTTTGCAGGAGATATTGATGATAGAAAGAGTACTACTGGTTTTATATTTTTCATGAGGTGATTGTGCTATCTCCTGGAGTTTAAAAAGCAACTTATCATCACACTGTCAACCTGTGAATCTAAATATGTGGCGGCAGTCTCTTATACTTGTCATGCTATTTGGCTAAGAAGGTTGTTAAAGGAACTTTATTTATCACAAGAAGAAGGTATAGAAATTTGCATTGACAATCTGCACAAGCACTTGCAAAGTATCCGGTATTCCATGATCGAAGCAAGCATATAGACACAAAGTATCATTTCATTAGAGAATGCATTGCCAGAAGGAAGTGGAGTTCAAGTATGTGAAGGAGTCAAGATCAACATCTGGATTTTTTCACAAAACCATTGAAGTTTGAAGATTTTTGAAGATTGAGAGAAAGACTTATTGTGAAGAAGAAAATTTCAAATTAAGGGGGATGTTAATAATAATTTAAAATTTCTAGAATACGACTTTTAAACTAGATATGTATGTGGTTTAATTAATATATTTAGAATTAATATGGTTCATATATTTAGAAGTGTTTCTTAATATACACAATTAATTAAGGTAGTTTAAAAGGTATATCTAGAATTATGTTTTGTATCAATAAATATCCCTTACACTTAGCATTTGTTAGTAACAAAGTTATAAAATTCTCTTCTCAAAAGAAAATTATATTCTCTTTCTCTCCAACAATGGCAACTGATGCTCAAAGCAACATAGCATGCTTTGGTCATTTTGTCTCTATGAAGTTTTTCACATATTTTGTTCTATCTAGCATTGCAGTAGTTTTGACTTTTTCCTAATGAATTTTCTCTTCTAAAGCCAGATCTCTCCTGTTGATAGCCTCAAAATTTCATGCCAGGTGTCATGAAAGTAAAAGTTTGGAATCCTAGCAGATCTAATGATGGAATGCATGATTTTTTTATTTTTTTTCCCCTCTCTAATAAAGCTCCCACACACATTTTTTTTTTCAATATTATCTAAATTGAAATTTAAATTCCACCAGAAATTTTTTTTTAATATTATCTAAATTGAAATTTACTTTCCACCAGAAAATTAAATTCTAAACCTCTTACAAACTGAAAAGTCATAATATCAATAGAAGCAAAACTCATTGGGAAGCATGCATTATATGAAAACTTTATTAAGTTTCTAAACTCTTTTCTAACAATTTCTTAAATATAATATCCACGAAATTTTATTTTTAAATAGCTCCATTAGAACTATAAATTTCAAATATGAAATTAGATTTATTTTTTTTAAGAAAAATTCACAGTACATTTTTACACCGGAGGCATCCATTTTACCGTCGAGCTAGACCTTGTTGCTAATAAAAACAAATATTGGTGATTTCTAAATTGAAAAAATATAAAATTTCATAAGTCCTAATTCATTTAAATTTTTGTTATTATTATTATTTTATTTTTTATTTTTATTATTATTATTTTGGGAGAAAGTTCCATGATCTTACCACGCCAAGCCTCCTAGCAAGAAAGACAAGTATAAGATTAGCAAACTTTGAGGGGATAAAACGAGTAGTATAGGATTAAATTCCTTCATCTCATGGGTTATAATTAGGAGGCACTGGCTCAAGACCCTTTCGTTCTTAAGAATTAGTTATTCGACTTATAGATGATTAATGGGAGTTGCCAAAGGAGCATATCATTTTTTCTAGTGAACCCATTTTATAGTGTAATTTTGGTTCGGGCTATGAGCTCGGATAGTTATTAAGTGGGCTCGCTGGGAAAAAAGATGTGCCCTTTTAGAAACTCTCCGATTATTATGTCTTCTTTTTATCACTTTTCCCCTCCTTAGTAGATATCCATTTTCTATTTTCACCTCCAGTTTATTTTGTATTCACTCGTATGTGTAAGAATCCGTTAAATTTTGATGTCATGTCGTACTCATGTGAATCTCTTCCTATGTGCGTATACACAAGCTATTTTTGACATCATAACATAAATATATGTGTAAAACATGGAAAGTAGCGCACGTGCATAGGATCCAGAGAAAGCAAGTTAGCTCAGCTAGTAACACTTTATATACTCTTATGAAAATGATCTTAAATCTAATCGCCAGCAATATGGACAAGGATATTTAATTTAGATAATTAATTAGGTCATGGCACTATTATATACAAATAAAAAAATAAATAAATAAATTTTGAGGTTGGGCTACATCGATGGTATCATTGAAAAGAAAACAAAACTTGATATGTTTGTAATCTTCATAGCATATATTATTGATGGAAATGTTCAGATTCACAGCATCTTTCAGAGAAAATGAGATTGTTGATTTTATGTAGTGTTATGGCATGTTATTGATCTAGGAAAGCAAGATATGTGACTCATAATTCACCACAAATTAATATCTTGTGGTGGCCAAAAAGATAACCCTTAGGACACAAGAATCATCAAAAGAAAACATATAATTGATCTCTATCATCTCGAGGCATGACAAGCTGGCCAATGTGAGTGGCTCTCATCTCCTGAGGATTCATGTAAATGGGTCCATTAACGTTGAAGCCACAAGCAGTGCCATCCCTTATCTAAACGAACAATATGCTCATAGGGAATCTTATCTTTCCAAACAAGAATCAAAATATGTGATAGAGTATGATTGTTTTTTCTATTTAAATTTTCTTTGACTAAACTAATAATCAAAAGGGATTTTTACATATCGGTCTCTTAAATCTTTAAAAATTAAACTTTAGTCATTTACATTTTCTTGTTTTGATTTTAGTTCTCAAATTCTTTAAGTTACTTCATTTTAATCTCTTTTGGTAATTTCCGTTGGGCAAGTTAAAATTTTGGCCCGAATTTTCCGTTATACCCTTGGAAAAGAGAAAAATATCAGTTATTTTCATTCCTTCTCTCTTCCTCCAGTCTCCATTCTTCTCATCTCTCTCTCTTCCTCCCAGTTAATCTCTCTCTTCCTTCTTTCTTTTCTCTACAAAATGGCCTATGACTAAATTAGGTATATCAGTTATTTCACCTACTTCTTAAATATTAAAATTAAAATTTACCGCTTATTTGGATGGAATAACTAACGGAAGTAATAAAGTAAAGTAACTTAAAGGATTTTGGGGACTAAAATAAAATTATGAAAATTTTAACGACTAAAGTCTAATTTTTAAAAAGTAAGGGACCGATATGTAAAAACCCCAAATAAAAAAGACTTATTTTAGTTTTAAGAAAGAACGGTAGGGTTTGGTATGAAAAAAGGAAAAACGATTTGATTACTGAACTGTCAGAAATGAACTAATCAAGATGAGATTTTTAATAGGGACAGCTGTGGTCGAAAGCTAGAATCAACTCTTTTTTCCATGTCACCAATGTAGCACCAATCATACATCATCATCAGAAAGGATTTGGTTATCATATGTGTGTGTATATGTAGATATGTATATGAAAATAATAAAAATAAATCTATCGCGTGATGCAAGTTGTCCCAGCTGTGGTTTACTTCAAATATCTCTCATAATTTTTTTAAAAGTTTTTTTTTAATTATAATCTCGACTTCTTAGAATTTACTCATATCCAATTTCTTGAGTGTTAGTTTTAATTTGGTCTTCAATCAATTAGATACAAAATTAATAGTTTTCAGTTAATACAATATTTTGTATTCACTTGACAAAGGAATAAATAAACTTCAAAATCAATAGAATTTGATTCTAAAAAAAGTAAGGATGTAAAAAACATGATCCTTAAAAAAATTAAAAAAATAACAGTATTATTACTTTTTCGCTGCTGACTTACGTAAGTTAGCTGAGCCGCCAACTCATTTATGGTAATCTCTCTCTCTCTCTCTCTCTCTATATATATATATATATATATATATATATATATATATGTGTGTGTGTGTGTACACACACACATACATATATATATATATATATATATATATACTAACAACACACGTAAGTTACCTAAATTGTAATTCATTTGCACTATCTCCAATATTTCTTTAAAATTCATTTTGTATAATAATCTCGGCTCTTTAGGTTCACTCATACGCAATTTCTTAGGTTTTAGTCTGGATTTTATCCTCAATCAAGTTAATACAAATTTTAATAGTTCCAATAAAATATTTTATATCAACTTGATGAAAGTGTAAAAATTCATGAAATTTAATCATATTAAAGTTATAGAGGTAAAATTATTAGATCCTAATTCTAGAAAAAATTTAAAGTAAAATTATTAGATTACTATATTTTTACCGCTAACTCATAAAATTCACCTACAATAATCTTGTGTGTGTATGAGAAAACGGAAAATTCACCGGTGATGAAGGAAATTCATTCACCGCCGCTTAGGTGGTCCAATAAAATTATTACATGTGGCATAATTCAAAATAATAAATAAAAAAGTTTCCTTAACCGCTTTTTGAATAATGCCACGTGTAATAATTTTATTGGACCACCTAAGAGGCGATAAAGAAACTCTTTTCAATGTCGGTAAATTTTCCGTTTACTCTCTCTCTCTCTGTATAGACACACACTCACATTAGCATCCATCTTATCCCTACTTGGAAGCGAATTAACCATATATGCTGTTCTGAACTCTATCTTCACTAGAATGCATCTCCTCGCACTAATCTCATTAGAATCTCTTGGGAAATCTTATTAGACTATTAAAAATCAATTCTTAATCTTTATTATTCAATAATTTAAATTAAAAGCAGTCTCATCTCTATGACCATCAGTCAGGATGAATTAAGGAATAAAATAAAGTAGCTTACATGGATGCATGTCATGTGACTGCTCCCATTTCCATTTTGGTGGGCGGAATCGGTGGTGCTCCAATGGAGTCCAGCTGGGCCAGTGTAGTAGCCGGCACATGCGGGGCCTGCAGCGGCAATGCAAACAGATGCTTGTGTCGGCAGCCCTTATTTATTTCTGCCGCAAAGTGTGACCCTAGCTAGGTGACGACGAAAATTTCCTGATACACACAACTTTTTTCCAAGTGAGCCCACTGCTTTTTTTTTTTTTAGTAAGCATACCCTCTCTTCTCTTCTGAAAAGAAAGAATTTTTCTTAATGAGCACATTATTATTTTCAAAATATCATTCAATCTCCTCCTCTTACTTGATTCGGACTAACAATTTCGGATCAATTTAAAGTGATTCGGGACTGTTAGCCCGAATTACACTGATTGATCCAGATTGTCTAGTCCGGATTAAAAATGACTGATCTTTTCCTCTTCTCCTCTTCTTTTCCTCTTCCTCCCTCCTCTTCCTCTTTTCTTCTCTTCTAAAAAATCTTCTCTAACCCAAATACCCAATTCCTCATTTCTTTTTCTATTATCTTCTTTAAACCCAATACTATCCAACATTTCTTCTCTCTCTTTTGTCTACTGTTGTCGCCGGTCTAGACAACGCCACTGCTGATCCTCTTTTGTCATTTCTTATAGGTTTTAGGAAGGGGTATTTACTGGTTTGTCTCTCAAATCTTATATATTATGATTTTATCCCCCAAAATCTTCATATTTAGGATTTTGTCCCTCAAATCTCATAAGTTACAACGATTTAGTCTCCATATCTAAGTTTTCCTAACACAGTTAAATATTTGACCATTTTACCCCTCTTTTCATCTTCTATTTTCCTCCTCTCTTCTTCTTCTCTCTTCCTCCTCTCTTCTCCTTTTCTTCATTATTTCTCCCATCTTCCTCCTCTCTTCTCCTTCTCTCTTCCTCCTCTCTTCTCCTTTTCTTCTCCTATCTTCCTATATGAATTTAAATGTGAATTAATTCCAAAATAGGAGAAGGAGAAGAGAGGAGGAAAAGAGAAGGAGAAGAGAGGATGAAGATAGGAGAAAGAATGAAGAAAAAGAGAAGAGAGGAGGAAGAGAGAAGAAGAAGAAGAGAGGAGGAAAATAGAAGAGTAAAAGAAGGGTAAAATAGTCAAATATTTAACTGTGTTAGGGAAAATTAGAGAGGGGGACTAAATTGTTGTAACTTATGAGATTTGGGAGGATAAAATCCTTAATATGAATATTTGGGGGACAAAATCATAATATATAAAGATTTGAGGGACAAACCAGAAAATACCCCTTTTAGGAATTTTTTTTTTTTAACTGAACTCTACTTTGAGAAGAGAAGAGAAGGGAAGAGGAAATTATAAGCATTTTGGTCTAAAAGATTCGATGGTAAAATTGTAATTTAATAGAAGTTTTAAGTGGGCTTCCTGAAAAAAAAAAAAAAAATCTTGTGCCCTCCGGTGACGGCTATCCTCTTCACCCACCACCAATGGGAACACAAAAATAAATAAATATATAAATAATCAATGCAATTTCCAAAGTTTCCTCTCGCTATTTTTAAATGGCGTTGCATGCGGTAGCAAAACAATGTTGTGATAATGGATAAGATAGTCTATATACCTCGAGATCATAAACATCTACTTATAATCATCGTGATTTGATATCTTATCAGATATTAAAATTATATTTCAGTAGTGCTACTTATATTGAATTGAACGATTATTAATTGCTTACTGACCAAGAAAATGGCAAACTTTCTATATATTACTAAAATAATTATACATAGTTTTAATGCTATAGTAATTAACTTAAAAGTTTTTTTTTTTTTTGCAATTTATACTCTAACACTGCTCACTTTCACCCCTTTTGCTATTTTTGGTTGAAATCCAGATTCACATGAGAAAATAGATCTCAGTATTTTATTCCTGCCACGAGAAAGATCGGGTATATGGGTTCGAGACATAGTAAATATGGCGACATATAAGTATTTTGTATATATTTTATCTAGATCTGCTTTTTAAGCCCTTTTATTACTGGGATAGTTCTTTAAAAAGCATTACTCATTCAATATGTCTTGGTCTTCTTCTACTTGTTGCTTATACAAGATGCATGTGGAAGACCATAAAGTAAAAAACTGGAAGATCGGGCCAAGCAAGGGTGCTAGATTGTAAAGTAGTCTCAATCAGCCATTCCGAAAAAAGTCAATTAAAACCTCATAACTAAGCGAAAATACTCCTGTAATATCTTAGATTTTCTTATCTATTCTTTTTTTAAGATTAAAGTCCGTAATATCTTAGATACTACAACTTACTATCAGGTAGCCAAAATTGAAGAAATTTATGTGTAAATTCACCTTGTGATACTTTATTGTGATCCTTATATCTTATCGTCTTTCTAATTGTGTTTGGAGCTTTTAGAAAATCTCAATAAATTAAAGTTTCCTACTAATTAAGCAAAATATTCTTTTGAATTATATACTCTCTAACTTTCGTAGAGAAAGAGCATCTAATAGCTTGGTTCCAAATATAGCGAGACTATTTGTTAATTCGTTAAGTACTTTTTTTTTTTCTAGAACAAGTACTAAGAACTATAATCTTTCGGACCTAAATCTAGAAACATCCATCATCGCTATAGATTAACAAACTGATGAGAAAAGTTTTCATTCCACACAATCTTAGACACCAAAAGAGAGCTCTCACTTGCCATAAAATCAACAAAGATATTCATATCCCTTCAATTAAGTATGTTGAATTAGAAGCTGTGCAAATGAAGAAATCAAAATCCGGGATGACACCCACCACCAGTGGCACTCAGGGAAGGGGAAAGGATGCCCTGAATGGTAAGTATTTCTTTTTGTGGATTACAACATGAGAACCAAAATAGAAAAGAATTCATAGATGGCACCAGTAATAATATAATGGAGACGTTATTCGACTTTTTCTTTCCAATTGCTATTCTTGTGATTATTCTGATAGCAACAACTACATGCTATTGGCAAGTAGATCACCTAAGTTTGCTAGCATTTGGTGCCTGACCTGTACCCTTCATTCGTATTCATGATCTTGTAGCATATTTCGTCATGTGATATTATGCTTTGCATCATCTTTGGCGCCGTGCTCCGTGTGATCCGTTAGATATTTCTACGCGTATGAATCTTTATGATGTTTCCAATCAATTTAAAACTTGAATATTTCAATTATTATGAGTTTGTAAGGGATTGTTATGATAAATAGATTAGTTTATATTATTTTGAAGTTAAGTATTATTTATTTGAGAAATATAGAAATTGGTTGATAGCTTATGCAAATTATTTGAGTTGCAGTTCATTTTCATTATCTCCAATAAAAAAAAAAAGTTTAAAAAAAAATCTTTTGGATTATAATCTCAATCCTCTAAGTTTCACTCATACCCAATTTTTTGGGTTTTAGTTTTGATTTATTCTCTATCGAGTTAACACAAATTTTAACATTTTCCAATGAATAAATATTTTGTATCCACTTGATAAAAGTGTAAATAAACTTCAAAATTTATAAAATTTAATTTATCAAAGTTAAAAAGGTATTGATCCTAATTCTAGGAAAAATTATTATATTACTATATTTTTTGCCGCTACATTATGTAATTTTCTCTGAGCTGGCGGCTTACCTGCAGTAATCACTATTTATTTAGAGCTTTCTCTTTTCTAATAGACTTGTTTAGTTTCTTTATGCTCACATAATATATTTTCATAAAGGGCGTTCTTCCACTTCAACAATATCATCTTCTTAGGGTTTTAATGTGTATTCCTAATTAAAAATTTTACTACTGAAATTAATTTATTGAATCACTATCAAATAATCAATTTTTTTAATCAATTTCTCATGTTTGCTAAATAAGTTTTAAAATCAAATTATACAACATTGTCTCCTCTACAGTTCAGTATTTGGTGATTTCAAGATATTGTACAGATATGTCCTTTGTGACCTCCAACGAAAAATTAGAGTTAATACATGACTCTAAGCTTATGACTGTTAGATAGTTAAATTCCATATTTTGTTTGTTCTGAAAAATGATAATATTCCTACGACTTGTATGTAAACAACTAGTTAATTATAAATAAATAATAGGTCATAAATGACACCTAGTATTTTCGTGAAAAAACCTTACAGAAAAAACTAGGAGACAGTCAAGTATAACTTTCTGAATCTTCTTAAAGTGCTCGAGAATATACAGAAATAGAGAGTGATACATATTACCTCCAACACAAAAAAAAAAAAATATAACCTTATTAGAGAACTGCAGTTTGTAGTAGAAATACCAAACTAACAACGTGATGTATACCGTAGAACACACCAAGTTTCTTCTCTCTTTTCTCTCTCTTTCTTCTCTCCATTCTTTTCCTTCTTGAATGATTTTTAGATTTGGATAAATGAAATCAATGGATGAGCATCAATTTATAGGTTTAAACCATAGTGTAAAAATAAGATTATTTTCAATTTTGGTAGATAATAATCTCTTCTTTTTTTTTTCATATATTTTACTATTTCACCAACCATCCAACTATGTCATTAATCATGCTCACCTAATCTTAATTTCTCTCATCTAATCTATTTTTAGGTTAGATTAATTCCAATATTGTTGACCGGTAGTTAGGTCAATATGAATTGGAACATAAAAAAGGTATCTCGATCATCAATCCTCTTCAAATATCAACTTTCTATCGTCCTCTCTAATCGTAAACAATCTTCCAAGGTAATCCGAAGAGACCAATATGTCGGATTCTTTTTTTTAAAGACTTATTGGTGGGAGTATTCCCGTGTTCAGTTTGCCAGATTCTTGCCGAGTAAGGCTAAGGCAAGAAATTAGAGCCATTGGCAAGATCTCAGTCACATGATGTGAGAGAGATGTATTTGATTGAACATTTAGGTCACAAGAACAATCGAAGGGGTCCCATAATTTTGTATTATCTGAAAACGTATGTACATGCATTCGGATTTTATGAGCTGCTATAATTAGTTGTACAGTCTTCATACCAATGGAATTTTGTCATCATGCATCTCTTTTTTAAGTACCTGATTAAATAAATGAATATCCGACTGATTGGTTTATAGGAAGTAAAATATGAAAACTGAACTAGTAGAATTCACCTATTTTACGTCTATCGATTTTCTTGATTGTTTTATAGAGTGGTTATGAAAGTTGTCTCTTACTTTTTATTAATTATCTCAAAAAAAATAGAAAGAGAAAAATAGATAAACAAGGGTGTCTCTTCCGTCCAAAAAAATTAATTAAAAAAAAAAAATGAAAGGGCAACATTCAACTAACTGAATTCAGTACAAAAAAGTGTTGGATGCTAAATCTCCTAACTTTCACGGTCACCGGCCTATCACAACCCTTTTTCTTTATCCTAATTTGAGACGGACAGTAAAAAGATAAATTTTTAAGTACACCATACTTTCCGCAACACCTATTTTTTTTATAAATCATTCAAATGAAAACTACTTATATTTATAGAAAGCGAATACTCTACTTTCCACACCAACTTTTTTTTTCTTGGGATTTTTAGGATAAAAATTCCTTGCAAATTTTATGTTTGGATATTAGTTTTTTGGATACAAGTTCCCAATAATGTAAAAGTCATCTTATAATAGTCCCTCTGTTGAGCATTTCATATAAAATATCACCTAACTCTGATTAAGAATTAACCATATTAAACTTAGTTAATTATTTCCAATTTAACTAATCAAATTAAATACTAATTATTATTCAGTCCCTCAATTGTTTTTGCTCCATTTTCCTTCTCTTGTAGAAATACGAAGAGGATGAATTTTTTTTATTATCAGTCGTTGTAAGTTTTTATCTTTGATTACAATTGGCAAAAACATTTTAAATAATAATGAAGATGTCATAACAATCTCTATCAACAATAAAATGTACAAAATAAACGAATAAGATTCCTGATAAGTTTGGCCCCTTACAAATAATTTTAAAGTTATAAATTTATAATTGTAATTAGATAAGGTTATCATATAATAAATATATTTAGGGATTATTACATAATCACAATAATATGTGGACTAATATCCAAATAGCAATTCATTAGGAACTAACATCTTTAAAGTATGAAGATTGGTAGTTACCTATATACTAAAACCTCTTTTTTCAGTCTTTGTTACATAAACACACATATTAATGTTGTACAAATTGATTTTCTATCAGAAGTTGGACTTAAAATCTCTCATAAATTGAAAATGAGTGATATTACTATTAAGTTAGTTCATATGATAGTATAGTCCCACATCGGATAGGACAAACAAAGTTTATGGATTTAAATACAAAATTGGGATCTTGACCTAAAGACTTAAGCTTTTGGATCAAACTGGTTCTCAGTTTTGTGTTTAGGCCCATCATGCTCCCTATTGGACCCGGCCTTCTCCCATAAGGGTTTGAAGTCCGAATTGGTCAAATTAATTTTGGGTTTGATCTTCTAGGTGTCGGCTGATAAACGCTATCTTCAAGATATCATGCCCAGATCCGTACCCGATTCGCCTCATAAATTATTTCTGGTGTCTCAACCATGCAAATGGTGCATGTTGGCCATCAGCCAGACCTGACCTCTTGCTTGATTTGCACTGCATCCTTAATTTTAGAATCCAAGAACAACATGATCTTTCAGCATGCAAAAGCTTTGCCTTGCCTGTTGAAGCAGTTGTAGCTTTTAATCTTGCCTGCTTCCATTTGCCAAACTGAGCAAGTTGGGCCAGTTGGTTGAGCATATCCATGATTTCTGAAGTTGTTGCTTGCTTTTGTTTGGATTCCCACTAACATCGTGTGCAGGTCTGGGAAATTCTATTCTCGCATACCACTTTGCTCAAGACGCCCACATTTCTCATTTAAGGATTAGTCCCCAACGCGGTTTTTCCACTAGTGAGAAATTAGTCAATGGTTTAATATCAGTTGCTATCAGAACAAAAAACATAATTACAAAAAGTAATAGCAAACTTATAATTTTTGACAACTTTAGGAGGTGGGCATAGAGAGCAAAGTGGTATGCCTGAATAGAATTTTCCATTAAATCTGAATCTAGATCCGAAGCTAATTAACCCGTAATATACCTACCCCTTAGTCGGGCCAAGTCAGATTTCAATACCGCTTTAAGATTCGAACCTTATACAATCTTATATAATATTTATTAACCTATACATTGTAATCACTGGATCTAAATTTAATGATACATATTGTCTTGATTGATATCTGTTTTCTACTGATCATATAAATATTGTCTAGTTATGAACATTACGATTGACGAATACGGTACCCACCGTTATAGTACTTATGCGACACTATGGTTCTGTGGCTATTATATTAAATGGGGTATGTGATTGGTGGAGTAATAGACATATTGATTCATTGGCCACTATGGTTTCATAGTAACAAAGCTTTGTTTGCATTTAGGATTTTTTTTTTAGCTGACATGATGGGTTGCAATCCTCCGCGTTCCATTAAAATTATTTAACGAAACATGCTATAAATATATAGGTTTACCTTAGAGGAGAACTATTATCAGTATATATGATAGTAAATAAGAAGAAAGCCAAAAAGCACAAAACAAATGTAGTAATTGCCATTGGATGGCTAGGGTAGTCGACTCCTTCTGCTTGTTTGCTAATGTGATCAATCTCTCTCTCCCTCTCTGGCTGAAGTGGAAGCGCCCTGCACCTCTGTCCTCTCCTAGGCGGTGGATATATCAGGATCCACCATACGTTGCAATTCCAACCTTCTCCATGCGTCCATTTCAGATGGCCCAAGTTAATTAAAAAGATATATCAAATCCATTATATTAGGTAATTGCCCTATCATGCAGGCACATTATATTTTAAAATTTGAAGAAACCTCAATTTTTCGACAAATATAATTTTTCTGCTTGCTTGCATGTAAAAAGTAAAGCAAAATCCACAAACTCAAACTTGGGTACAGTGCCCTTGTGGATCACGACAAGCCAATAGGCCCATATTAGCTTACTCCAGACTGTATGGGCATAATTATTGCCTGAAATGGGCCGTACTTTTACTGGGTTTCATTAAACCCAATTAGATTGTCTTGGTTCACTCCCAGAGCCCAAATGAACCCCATCATGGTCGATATATCAGTAGACGCGTGGCTTGGGTGGTGATTTAAAAGACGCGGCAACAACAAATGATATATCAAGTTCAGGTGATTTCCTCAGCAACAACAAATATTTTCAAGAAATATTTATATCAGAGCTCCACCAAATATATTACCAGATGTGTTTACCCTCTTGAATTTGATAGACCACATGATATATGGTCCATCAAATCTTATAGCTTTACAGGCACTTAAAATAAAATTGGAGTTCACGAAGAGATCCCATTGCCCAAAAATGAGTCAAAACTGCAATCAAATGAAGCGAAATAAGTTCCTTGGAGTCTGCGCTTCAAGGTCAGATTTGATACTGATGAAGTTTTAACCAAGAAAATAGATATATAAAAAAAATTGCAGAGCTCGAAACTATCGTCATAACAGTTTGAAAATCATCTCAATTAGAGTTTAGAATCTCATTTTTCTAAAATGCAGCAGACCACAAAAGCATTGTAAAAATAAGAGAGCTTCAATTGTTGGGGTCACCTGCGACCTCATGAGTGACCAAGCCAACAAAAGCCAATTTCATACGGAGTCCTACATAGATTTGCACTCTGTTTTGAACTATTGATTTCTATTTTCATTATCTAATGGATGTGATTAGCAGAGGGTTATTGTTAGGAATTTATTTGTGAGTATAATCCCACATGTGATTGAACAAGAAAAGTTCATAAAATTTAAATATGAAATTGGACTTCTACCAATCAAATTAAGCATTTGGATTACATTGGCTCTGTCTTTATATTTAAAACCTCTCATGCTCCTAAGAGATTCAATGTTTCTCCCCAAGAAATGGTATCAAAGCTTATATTGTGGCTGTTGGATTCCGCCTTAACACGCGAGTTCCTCCTACGCCGATATACCAATATTAATGTCTACGACATTGAATGTAAAATTAGCGGAAACATACCTCGTAGACGATCGAATCCTGTAGATATGTTACCGATGACAAACACCCGAAATTCTTAGCCGATCGGAAAATTGATCACGAACGAATCAATCTCATCTTACCACAACGCTACGCTCTCAATCCCAAGTGAATTAATGTCGTGCCTCCCCCTTAACAAAGAAAAACGTTCTCTTCCTTTTGGGTGAATCCTCATAGGATTTTTTTTAATCGTAATTGTTAGTGGGAGAGAGATTTTTGGGAGAGAGGTTAGTGGACGGAGATATCCTCTGCTAATTCTATAACTGCATTTTATTTTGTCTCCTAAAAATGCCCTTATGGGCATATAAACCAACAATGGCCTAAAAGGGAGTGAAGCTAGTATTAAAATCTGAAGTGGTAGGATCCCGATATTTCTCTCAAACAAATAGTATCAAAGCCTACGTTGTCGCCTCAAGGAGAGTGAAGTTGGGGTTGAAACCTGAAGTGGTAGGATGTGATTTTACATCTGATTTCCCAGAGTGCAGATAAAACAAGAAAAGTTCATGAGTTTAAATATAAAGTTGGGATATCTACCTATCCATTTAAACTTTTGTATTAGATTCTTTGTGTTTAAAGCTTGCCATGATCCCAAAGAGGCCCGACGTTTCTCTCCAATACTTGTAAACTTTATAAAACACTATAAATTCTTAATCAACTTACTTTGAATATATCTAAATAAATCAAATCCAAGATCATATTGAGCGAGAGAGAGCTGTTAAGAAGATAATCTTAACGTTAATAAATCTCCTTTTCTTCACTTCCTAATCAAGATCTACATTGTTGCATTAAAAAAAAAGCTTTCACATCAAGCTAATCAAGAAGAAAGTCCAAATAACATTAAAAAGCTCTCTTGTTAGGTTAATTGTAAATTTTCTATTTGAAGTGTACATTATTTAATTGTACCACTTAGGCATGGCAACTGGGTCGGACGTGCCCACGTGCCCAGCACATGCCCGAAAAGGCTTGTCTGAGCCATGTCGTGCCTGGCATAGCTCGGCCCGAGCCAGGATTATTTGAGCTGTCGGCACGTCTCGGCCCGCCGGGCTGAGCCATGCCTGGCACGTGCCGGGCACGACCTGGTACGTTTAAAAAATTATTTTAAAAAAAACTTGTCGTTTATAGCTTTTTGGGCTTTTTTTGCACAGAACCCCCAACGGCTATTTTTTATAATCGTTGGGGGATTCTTGCAATTTTTTTGCAAATTTTGCCCTCCAACGGTCAAAATGGCCATTGGGGGGTTTGCAATTTTAAAATCTCACCTAAAATTGTACCTCTAAATATAAAAACAAGATGAAATTCTACATATAAAATGTTAAATCCGGCAATTAAATATAAAAATATAATAAATATATTTAATGAAATTAAATTACCATCATGTAGTTTAGATCTTAATGAATGATACTTTTTGCATTGCATTTGTAAATTTTTAAACAAATTTTAAAATACAACTAGAGCACTGTTAAGCACTTATTACCCAACTACGTACATTGCATTATATTATATAACTGAAATTAGTTCAATTTTTTTAATAAAAGTAGGAATAACCTAATACTTGAAAATATTGTTCAACCCAAGAAAACTAAATTTAATAAATATTTTAGAAATTTTCCATACTTACTTTATTTTGCAATTGTTATAGATTCACGTTATAAGTTAGATGGATTTGAAATTTTAATAGATTTTTTCTATAAAAATATATGTTATGAAGATAATATAAGAGATTTAGTTAATGAGATTAAAATTTGTTTAGATATTATGTACCATACATATGAAGATATGTATGGTGATAAAATACAATCTACAAAGAAACCAACTGCTAGATAAATCTGAAACCCAATAATATCATCCGTATTTCATCAAAAAAAACCCAGATAATCTAGTAAATATTTTAATAAACTTCATTATTGTTTAGAAAGAGTCAATTATGAAGATGGCATGTCCCCTAAAAATTATGAAACCTTTGATATTTTGTCCTGGTTAAAATCATAGGAAAAAACATATTATGTGCTTTCCAATATGGTCCGTGATCTACTAACTCCTATAATGTCTATAGTAGTATCGGAGTCTGTTTTTAGTGCAGGTGGTAGAGTGCTCACGGAGTGGAGAACCTCAATGGTAGTATACACATTGGAGATGTGTTTTTGCTTAATTGGCTCGACGCAGAAGAAAGAGAATAAAAATTGTCTAATAAAGTAGAAGTAGAGAACTCACCAGAGAATGAATAAAAATTGAAGAATTTTGTATTTTCCATTTCGAATTCTAATTTCTATATTTGTAAATTCTTTTATGTAAATTTTTTTTAAACTCATAAATCTCTTTGAAAAAATACTATGAACAAATTAAAAGTGATGGCCATGGTCATCTCCCCTCTCTTCGAGCTTTATTTGATTTTCAAAGAGATTTTTATAGCAATTATATCAATGTAATGAGATTTAATATAATAAAATCTCATTCTTATTATAGTTTTATCTTATTAAAACTAATTAAATTAAGCTAAATATTCTATTAAACTTACTTAATAATCAACTTAATACTTCTTTAAAAAAAACTTAAAAAAAACATGCCGGCACGCCTCAGCCTGGGCACGACACGTGCCCGGTGGGTCGTGCCGACAGGCCGAGCCTGAGCCAATGCCCGGGCGGACATTCTGTGCTTAGGGCTCGGCACATCCTGAAATCAGGACATGTCGTGCCCGGCACGACACGTCCGTGCTAGGCACGGGTCGTGCCCGAGCCGGCCCGGGTACGACCCACTTGCCATGTCTAGTACCACTTGTTGGTCAATCCTATAAGAAATTTTTTTTTGACTCTACGTGTTATTTATTCAAACTAAAAGAAAGAGTGTTTGAAAGGTTGCTCGTTACTAGCAGCTATTCTAGAAAAGTTAGACCTAGGATTTCGAATCCACTAAGCAATTAATATGAATAACTTAATGTAATCTCTTTTCTGATTTAAATCACACACTGTCTAGTTATATGAGATGAATTGTTATCCTTAATTTTTAATTAATCAATTATCATTCAAAAGTATAAACTATCAAAGATTTAATTAAGCATAGCCTGTCAATATATAGAAATTGAATAATAAAAATTAAAACATAGATAAAATCACTAAATCATCTCAACAAACAACTCATTTATTATAAACTAGCAAATCTATATGTTTTCCAAGTATAATTTATCCAAAAAACCTAATCCAAGTATAGAGTATCAAGATATGTAATTAATTAAATAGTTTATCAAGTTTAATTACTTTTTCGATTGTTATCTTGATTAATCTAGCAAGCAAATAACAAAAAAGTTTTAAAAAAAAACATAAAGAGAGAGATTAAGTCAAATTAGATTATATCATTTTATCTAACTTCATCTAATGCTAAGTATGTAAAAGTTACCTACTCATAAAAGAAAATAAAGAAGGCCAGATTAAATAAAGTATGCTAAAAAAAATAAACTAAATTACAAAGTAGAGTTCTTTGTGTAACACCCCGCATCTCAAGATAAGGATAGCGCTCGACGACATATCATAAATGAATACGCCAAAACTAAAACACATGAATACATATGTACAATTGTTACAAATACATACACATCTATAATAAGATAACAACATGGAATTAAAATAATAAATTTCTTCCATAAATAAGAATCAATACAAGTTTATTGGAGAGCCAAACGATCTTTGTTGCATCATTAAAAAGTTTAAGTGAACAAAAGAAAGAAGAATAATGAAGTTTCTAAAAAAAACAGAAAACAAACTAAAAGAGTTTCTATCGTGTTTCTCCTACAGCAAATGCACTAATTGAGAATCTGCTAACTCCATAAAGTATAATTCCAACTATTATGGGTCTTCTTCCTTATTAACCTGCAAATCAGTATCTGGGCGTATCAAACCAAGGTCATTATAATGACCTTGCAAGTATTATAAAAAGATGGATAATAACACACAGGCACGCTATGTGTGATATATATGTATACTTATATATGAAATAAGTGATATAGAAAATATATTACATGATAATAAAAAAAATATCTTATAGATTGAATTATGGATTTAATATACTTGTCTTAAATATAATAGTGGTCAATATGTAGCATATGCATAGTATGAATGACATGATAGAAAATATAGAAAAAACAACAGAGATAAACATGCATATAAAAATTGTTATGTCTTTGTTGGCAGTGAAAATTTCTAAGTAAATAGGATTTTCTATATCAGAACGCGGAGCTAATTCAGTAGCTCCGCGTCTGGGTACTTTTAGCCTCGCGTTTGAGAAAACGCGGAGATGATCAATAGCTCCGCGTTAGCTCCGCGCACTGGTTATTTAGCGCTGCGTTTTGATGCGATTAAAACTCCGCGTGAGCAGATAACCAGAATCTCAAACTGATTGAAATTATGATTTGGGCTTATCCAAATACCAAATCAAATCCAATCAGAATTCTAAATCAAGAGATTTAAATCAATATTAAATATTTGATTGGAATCCTTGATGAGAGCAAATTCTATTCAGATAGAAACTCTCTCAAATCTTCCTGGGGCTATAAATACCTTCTTGATGAAACCCTAGGGGATCTCTTTTGGATCTTTTGGAAGTTTTGGTAAAGTTCGAGTTACGCGTGAGAGCCTTGAACAAATCAAAACCAGAGATCAGAGGTCTTCTTCTTCCTTCGGCAAATCTTCTTCCTGATCCCTTTGGCAATTCAAGTACGCGAGAGAGCCTTGAAGCCTTTTTGTGATCATCTTCCTCTTAGAGAATTCAAGTTATGCATAG
The DNA here is from genome assembly GCA_036321105.1 of Dracaena cambodiana. Taxonomy (NCBI): domain Eukaryota; kingdom Viridiplantae; phylum Streptophyta; class Magnoliopsida; order Asparagales; family Asparagaceae; genus Dracaena; species Dracaena cambodiana. Next base: position 11,783,003 of record JAYEPQ010000010.1, read on the forward strand.
AGCCTTGGATTCGTGAAAAGTAAATACCAAGAAGATCGTCTACAGTCGGCCGATATCTTCAAAAGAGAAGATTTCAACGTACCGATAGTCAACAGTAACTACTATAGATCCCATCGCTACTGATCCCACACAACACATTGTAAAAGAGAGATATTGAACTATAAAATCCTCTCGTTTGTTCTTCTTTATATATCTTTTTCACTTCTATTGTAATTTAAGTTAATTCGATGGAAGGAAGCAAAGGAACTTTTGCGGCGAACAAACTGACGACCACAGTGGTTGGAACCCACGAGTTCCCCGCAGGAGTGACCCCAATCCCAAAAGGTAAGATGGTCACGAAGAACCTTGATCCTCACAACAAAGCCCGAGAAGGACTTGTCCCCGTAACAGCCCAAAAGGGGAAAATTATGTGGGTTCACCCTGATTTGCTGGAAGATGAACAATGGACTACTTCAAGAGGTCAAGAGAAGAAGCGGATTGTTAATGCCATTTCTGCAGATGTAAAGGAAGAATATATAGTTTCGGGAGCCTTCACAGATTCTGAAGAAGAACCCGAAACTATGGCCGCTTATCAAGATGGGGCAGGCCCTTCCGGTACTCGATCCGGGAAGACATATCTTAAGGATTACACTAGAGTAGATCCAAAAGACATCTATGCAGAACTCGCAAGGCCTGCGAAGCAGAAAGGGCTTCGTTTCCAGAAGAATCCTATTAGAGAGGAAGGAGCCAGCAAGACTACCTTCAAGTTTGACATAATTGCTCAGTTGGCAAATATCCCAGCACGAGTAACGCTTTACGAATTGTTGAGATTATCAAAATCAACACGTGAAGCTCTAAGAGAGGCCTTGGCAGACTCTGAGTCATTCTTAGCTCAGATAGTCGAGCCGGCTGACGAAGAACAGGACTCTTGCCCCCGCTGTCACCAAGTGAGGAGGCATGTCCCACAAATCATCTTCTCTACAGAAGACATGCAGGTGAGGAATATCAAGCATAACAGGCCTTTATATTTCACCGGATATGTCGGATCTACAAAAGTGGACCGAATTCAGATTGATCCGGGTTCTGCACTAAGTGTCGTACCCAGAAGGTTGATGCAGCTGTTAGGAATCTCCCTCCATCGCCTGACACCAACCAACACAATGATATACGGGTTCAACGCCAATAATAGCCGTCCCCTCGGGAAAATCTGACTCCGATCGGGGATTTGAGGACAGAAGCTACATGCTACGTCATCGATGCAGACACCTCCTACAACATTCTGTTGGGGCGGCCGTGGATCCATGCTCACATGATAGTCCCGTCGACCCTCCACCAATGCATGAAATATTGCGATGAGGAAGGAGAGGTCCAGACGCTAATTGCCGACAAGCAACCATTCAAAGGATTGGAGAATTATTTCACAGATACTGCACTTTATAAACCAGCCCATGAAGTCTCCAATGACGATCATGGGAAGCCTCCAAAGCCCGAGGATAGTGGCAACGAAGCTGACACTGAGTACGAGCTTCCTGGAGAAGATGATGGGGGTGATTACGAAATCAACCCTCACCTAGATTTTAGTTTAAGTCTTGATAATATAGTGGATGTAATAGAAAGTGAGTGGGTTATTAATGAAGACATAAAGTTAGTCTACGAGCATGCTGTAGCTACTGAGTCTGAACCCTCTTGTACTTCCACTGAAGTGGATGGCCTATCCGAACTTGAAGTTCTGGCAGCATATCATTTGCCACTTAGGTCATCCCTCCTCTTCCAGTCTAAAATAGCTGAGGAAAAAGGTCACTACTTTGAAGTGCCTCCTCGGAGAGGATCCCAAAAACCGATTATGTTCGGTAAGGTAATTACATCACCTCGGCGAAAACAAAGCAGTGAAAGTGATGAGCAAACATCACCCCAATTTCACATGTATGAACAAAAATCTCGTCAGATGATGGAGAAGATGGGTTATAATTTTACCCAGAAGCCGGGATTGAACTTTGGAAAAGGGCGACGGAATCTTATACCCTCGTTCAGACCAAGAGGAAAGAGCCCTGATTATTATCAGAAGACTCGCAGGGGGTTGGGCTATGTATCTACTCCACCCTCATCACCACTAAAAGATGAAGAGAGTTCTTCGGCCAAGGAAGATACATCTTCACCCAACCATGATTCGGATATAAGTACCGGCGCCTGGTTTCAGTCCTTGACGGCCAATATGGTTTCAGCCGCACCAGAAAGCGACGAGAAACCAATTGATGTCCAAGATGATTCCTGGGCTAAGCATATGGACACTCTTTGGGATGTCCGCTTTGAGCAGCGTGATCCGCCCACCGAAGACAAGTTGGTACAAGTCAACATGGGGACGGGTGAAAATCCTAAGCCCATCTTTATAAGCGACACGCTAACTCCATTAGAAAAGGAGGAACTTATATCTCTCATCAAAGAGTATATAGACGTGTTCGCATGGAGTTATGAAGACATGCCCGGTCTTGACCCTCAAATTGCCACACACCGGTTAAACATAAAAGAAGATGTCAAACCTGTTAAACAGCAACAGAGGCGTTTTCGACCGGAGTTGATGGAGGCAATAGTTGCTGAGGTCAATAAGCTTATAAAATTCGGGTTTATCCGAGAAGAGCAGCATCCTGACTGGGTGGCGAATATAGTGCCAGTTCGTAAAAAGAACGGCAAGATCCGGATTTGTATCGATTTTCGGGATCTGAACGCTACATGTCCTAAGGATGAGTTTCCACTTCCCATCACCGACGTGATGATAGACAATACTTATGGTTATGAGAGGATGTCCTTTATGGATGGCTTCTCAGGATATAACCAAATTAAGATGCACCCAGATGATGAAAAGCATACAGCTTTCAGAACACCGCTGGGGGTATACTGTTATACAGTGATGCCATTTGGGCTGAAGAATGCCGGTGCCACTTATCAACATGCGATGAGTATTATATTCAAAGAACATCTGCGCAAGACAGTAGAGTGCTACGTAGATGACTTGGCGGTCAAAAGTAAAAATAAAGAGGACCACCTTCAAGACTTAAAAACGGTCTTCGATCTCATGAGGAAACATCATTTAAAGATGAATCCCACAAAGTCATTTATAGGGGTATCGAGTGGGAAGTTCCTTGGATTTATAATAACTTCAAAAGGAATTTTCCTCGACCCTGAGAAGGTAAAAGCAATTAGCGAGATGCCGCCTCCCCGCAATCTTAAAGAGTTGAGGGGGTTACAAGGAAAGCTCGCTTATATTCGACACTTCATTTCCAACCTATCGGGACGTTACCAGCCATTTTCTCGACTTATGAAGAAGGAAGTTTCTTTTGTATGGGATGAGGCATGTCAACGGGCCTTTGATGACCTTAAAGAATACCTCACCAAACCTCCCGTTCTTATGGCGCCGGTCTCTGGGCAGCCCTTCCTTATATATGTAAGGGCCATGGATAATGCCTTAGGAGCATTACTTGCTCAATATAATGAGCACGGCCATAAACATGCCCTCTATTATCTAAGCAGGACAATGAATGGGGCCGAACAACGGTATACCCCGATTGAAAAGGAATATTTAGCCCTAGTGTTTGCTATTAAGAAAATGCGACACTATCTTTCTGGGCAGACAATTCATATCATATCCCGGGTTAATCCCCTGAAAATTCTGATGACGAAGCCTGGGTCCTTAAGTGGCCGATTGGTAAAATGGGCATTACTACTATCACCCTATGATATGCATTTCGTCCCTCAAAAAGCCACAAAGGGACAGGCGATCGCCAATTTTCTTGCAGACCATCCAATTGGGTCTAATTCCAAACAGACGTCAGAGGTCAATGCAGTTACCAAGGAACAAACATGGCAAATGTTCTTTGATGGTGCTGCCAGACGATCTGCTGCTGGAGTAGGGGTTGTGCTTATCTCCCCACATAAACATGTACTTCCTAACGGTTACTCATTAACAGAACCGTGCTCAAATAATGTCGCGCAATATAACGCGCTCATTATCGGCCTGAAGATGGCTCTACAACTGGGGGTGAACTATCTAGAGGCATATGGAGACTCTAAACTCGTCGTCAATCAGATGACGGGCGAGTATGAAGTCAGACATGAAGCCCTCATCCCCTATTATCAGCTAGCCATTGAACTAGCTGGCTATTTTGAGCAATTCTACATCTCTCATATATCTCGGAATGAGAATGTATATGCAGATGCCCTTGCCGCATTAGCTGCAATATTGGCGATTCCGCCAGGTGAGGTTAAAAGCATCACCATTGAAAGCAGAGAGCTCCTTCATCCAGATACTCTTCTTCAAAATAAAGAAGTGTGCCAAGTAGGCCTAACCCTGGAGCCCCGTGATTGGCGATTTCCGTTTGTGGATTATGCTTTACATGGGATATAACCAGAAGATTCTAAGGAAGCCACCTCTATAAAGAGGAAGGCCCAAAGATTTTATTATGACCATAAACTTCAGACTTTATATATAAAGTCAAGAGATGGTCTGCTACTACGCTGCATATCAAAAGCGGAAGCAGAAGAAGTGCTGAGAGAAACACACGATAGAGTATGTGGAGCTCATCAGCCCGGTCCTAAACTTGGAGACCGTATAAGAAGGCTAGGGTACTACTGGCCGAACATGATCACAGAAGCAATGGCATACGCTAAACGATGTCATGCATGCCAAATACATGCCAATTTTATTCATCAACCCCAAGAATACTTGCACAATACCGTCGCAAGTTGGCCATTTGGGAATGGATATTGTGGGGCCTATAACTCCCCCGTCATCCAGAAGACATCGGTTTATTCTTGCAATAACCGATTATTTTTCAAAATGGGCCGAAGTCGTGCCCATGAAAGAGGTAAAAACGACAGATGTGATCAAGTTTGTCAAGCATCATGTCATTTACCGCTTCGGCGTCCCCCGACGGATTATTCATGATAATGGTCCGCAATTCATCAGTCAGGGATTCTCCAGATTCTGCAATAAGTTCAGAATCAATGATATTGCTTCAACGCCATATAACCCCGCAGCTAATGGGTTGGCCGAAACCTTCAACAAGACGATTATTAAACTCCTTCGGAAGTTCGTCTCTTCTAATAAACGAGATTGGGATGAAAAGCTAGGAGAATGCCTGTGGGCTTATCGCACCACTGTTCGCACCCCTACAAAAGCTACTCCACTCTCTTTGGTCTATGGAAGCGAGGTCGTCTTGCCTCTCGAAGTCCAGATTCCTTCATTAAGAGTGGCTTTAGCCACAAAGATGATGACAGAAGAGCGCCATCAACAAAGATTGAAAGAACTAGAGGCGTTGAATGAAAAGCGTCTCAGGGTTCAACAACAAATCGAGTTGTATCAAGCCCGAATCTCTCAAACGTTCAATAAGAACGTTAAGCCAAGGACCTTTAAATAAGGAGACTTAGTTCTGGCTGTTAAAAGGCCAATGGTTTTAACACACAAGACTAAGGGTAAATTTGAACCCAAGTGGGAAGGACTGTTTGTTGTGGAGACAGTATACTCCAGTGGAGCCTATCGCTTAATGAATCAAGATGGCAACAGGATGATGATGCCGATCAATGGAAAATTTTTGAAGAAATACTAATCTTAGTATCCCTGGAGGTACGCGTCTTCTTTTCTTAGGTATGCGCAGTTTGGTACCTCTGACCTAAACCTGGTGAGTTTGGTTCTCAAGTTTGAACCACCATCAGTCTTTTCTTAGGCATGCGCAGTTTGGCGCCTCTGACCTAAACCTGGTGTGTTTGGTGTGCCCAGTTCAAGTTACACGAGAGAGCCTTGAACCGCCTCCAGTTTGGTTCTCAAGTTTGAACCACCTCCAGTTTTTTCTTAGGCATGCGCAGTTTGGCGCCTCTGACCTAAACCTGATGAGTTTGGTTCTCAAGTTTGAACCACCATCAGTTTTTTCTTAGGCATGCACAGTTTGGCACCTCTGACCTAAACCTGGTGAGTTTGGTTCTCAAGTTTGAACCACCTCCAGTCTTTTCTTAGGCATGCGCAGTTTGGCGCCTCTGACCTAAACCTGGTGTGTTTGGTGTGCCCAGTTCAAGTTACGCGAGAGAGCCTTGAACCGCCTCCTATTTGGTTCTCAAGTTTGAACCACCACCAGTCTTTTCTTAGGCATGCGCAGTTTGGCGCATCTGACCTAAAAACCTGGTGTGCCAGTTCTCAAGTTTGAACAGCCGCCAATCTTTCATTTAGACATGCACGATTGAGCGCCTTTGACCTAAAAGGTATGAATTGCCCAACGCCGACTAGGCAATGGGAAGAGAACCAGTTTCTCGCCAACCCCTTCATACTGAGGGTAAAAGTATGAATTGCCCAACGCCGACTAGGCAATGGGAAGAGAACCAGTTTTTCGCCAACCCATCATACTGGGGTAAAAATATGAATTGCCCAACGCCGACTAGGCAATGGGAAGAGAACCAGTTTCTCGCCAACCCATCATATTGGGGTAAAAGTATGAATTGCCCAACGGCCTCCAGTCTTTCTTTTAAGCATGTGCAATTAAGCGCCTCTGACTTAAAAGGTATAAAAATACCCAGCGCCAACTAGGCAATGGGAAGAGAACCAGTTTCTCGCCAACCCCTTCATACTGGGGTAAAAAGTATGAATTACCCCAACACCGATAAGGTAAAGGGGAGATGAAAAGTTTGGCATTTAAGCCCAAACGAAATCCTCGACAACTCACCATGTTAAACGGAATAATATGGCTAGCCCAACTCAAACGGTAGTTGGTAAAAGCTAATCAAATCCGTTGATAGCTGGGGGTTTGCTAAAAATCCCATAAAATCTTAAACTCTTACCTCGGTTAAAAAAAATAATAAAAAAAATAATAAAAATAAAAGCATAAAGAGAGGAAACTATTGGTCTCCCAGGAGTCTCAATTTGTTTATGGTCTCGTCCAAATTTCTACGATGAGAGGCCTCCACGTTTGCTGAGCTTGCCTACGCAACTTATCATCACTTATTGCAAGTTGTTGTTGACGAGACTCTTCGATGGCACGATTCCTGGCCGCCTCCTCCTGCTGAACCTGCTCCTGTTGGAGAATTAACATGTCCCGCTTCTTGACAGACTCCCCTAATCGGAGTTTATTTTCTATCAAGATGGCCTGAGCCCTGGCAATAGTCTCCTGGGCCTTGGAGATGGAAGCTTGACTCTCCCCGATTTCAGAATTCACCCTCCTCAGATCTCCGAGAATGGATTCCAGGCTGGCTTCGAGCTCTGTCAGCTCCTGAGACCATCTTTCTTCCTGCTGCCTTAAAGCATTTCTTCGAGATAAGTATTCTGCCCGAAGCCGCGCCAGCTCTATCTCAGTGATCGACTCCACATCCGCCTGACGGAGTGTGTGTAGCGTGGTCACCTGCTCTTCTAAGGCTGCAAGGCGGGCCCGGTAGGGAGCCGCTCGATCTTATCCCCCAACTTCTTCAATATTCCCTAGATAGCGGAAAAACAGTGGACGTGCGAAGTTGAAGAAATCGTGGCCAGTAAGAACCATCTTGACACACCTCCTTAGTAAACGCATAAAATCTACGACAGTGAAGTTGAAAAGTTCTTCAAGAGGATTTGCAGTGTCGGTAGGCAAAGCAGGTAACGCCAAGGAAGATGTCGCAGGCAAGGAAGCAGTAGCTACCGGAGTTGGAGAAGAAAAAGCCCGTCCCTGTATCAAACTCACGATATGGGGAACCAGTAGAGCCAGTGCAGATCTGGAAGAGCTGGAGACCCCAGGGGAAACACCACCAGTACCAATCACTTGGGTACTCCCGCCGGCAAGAGTAGAAGACGGAATAACTTCGCTCGAAGCTCCTCCGGTAGGAGAAGCATCTTCGAACGAGAATTTCAAATTCTCCTCCTCTCCTGCTGGAAGGCTTGAAGTCGGAAGAGTTGCAGGTATCTCAGCAGCCACGACAACAGACGACGTTAAAATCGCTGACTGAGAAGGCACGCCAATGACCATGGGAAATGTCTCAGTGGAGCAAACTGGTGTTGGAGATAGCATACTAGGAGACGGTGTGGCCTCCTTAGCAGCAGCTGCGATAATGACTTTTGTTCTCTCATCATTCCCCAGTTCATCAATCGGGGGAATTGAAGAGGGAACAGAAGCGGGAGCCGGCGTGGAATAATCAGCCGTAAACTCGCTAGCAGAGCTACCCACACCACCAACGGAGCCCGAATGGTCCACCCTGTCATCAGACTCCCCCTGGGTAGTCGAATGCATCAGCGAAAGGAGTTGACCACCTGCATTTCAAGAAACAAGAAAAGTGGTATTACGGTAAAATAATAGCGGGCAAAAGATAAAATGCTAAGAACCATACCAGGCGATACAAGTCCAGTTGTCGGACTTGAAGGGAGAGCCATTGTTGTTTCCAACAATGTACCTGTCTCGCTACCCGTTGGTTACGCCACAGGTTCTGCAACAGGCTCTATGGCCGAAGGAGCCGAAACCTCAACGACACTTGGAGCTTTAGCGGGTTTATCCTCCCTTGCCAACGCTGGGGGTAGAGCTGAAGCCAATAATGTTCGTCGCAAAATTTCCTTCGCTTCCTCCCATTGAATTAACTTAAGTTACAATGAAAGTGAACAAGAGATAAAAAGAACAAACGAGAGGATTTTATACTTCAATCTCTCTCTTTTACAATATTGTGAGATCTGTGGCGATGGGATCTGTCAAGCAGTTCCTTTGGACGATCGGTACGTTGAAATCTTCTCTCTTGAAGATATCGGCCGAATATAGACGATCTTCTCTGGCTTTGATTTGTTCAAGGCTCTCTCGCGTAACTCGAATTTCTCAAGAACTCCAGAAAGAAGATGGTGATTTTCTCTGATCTTCACGAATTCAAGGCTCTATGCGTAACTTGAATTCTCCAAGATTTCAGAAGATGATCAGCAAAGGCTTCAAGGCTCTCTCGCGTACTTGAATTGCCAAAGGATCGATAGGAGGCTTCCGATGCCAAAAAAGAAGACCCCCTAGGGTTTCACCAAGAAGGTATTTATAGCCCCAGGTTAATGCAAGAGTTTCTATCTAAATAGAACTCGCATTCATCAAGGATTCCGATCAAATATCTTAGTTTTGATGGAATTCTGATTAGACTTGATTCGGGTATTTGGATAAGCCCAGAATCATAATCTCAATCAATTTGAGATTCTGGTTATCTACTTACGCGGAGCTTTAATCGCATCAAAACGCGACGCTAAATAACCAAAACGCGGAGCTATTGATCATCTCCGCGTTTTACTCAAACGCGAGGCTAATACAAGCCAGACTGCGGAATCAACGCGGAGTTATTAAACATCTCCGCGTTTTATTCAAACGCAGGGTTAATATAACTAAAAGCGGGGCTATTGAATTAGCTCCGTGTTCTGTTGTGGAAAATCCTTTTAACTTAGAAATTTTCACTGCCAACAGAACCCCCTCCAAAGTTTTCAAAATGGCTTAGACTTCAGCAGATTTTTGAAATACTTTGGATCTTCAAACTGAAAACGCGGAGTTAGAATACCAAGTCTATCTCGCGTTATCTGCTCACTTACGCGGAGCTAATCAGCTTCACTTCGTCTTCAGTGAAATGAGTAATTACGTCATTAATTACCCCGAGTTTCCATGCCGAATACCAAGCGACGGAAATTCTGTTTAAATAGAGCTCCCGGCTCATCTTCTTCTTCATCTCATCCGAAGAATTTCTGAGAACTCGAGTGACTCACTAATGATCTTCAACTGATCTTCGTTCAATTCTCCATAGGATGTCTCTCCAGAGGAGTTTGGTTTTTCGCAAGTTGGCCGGCGTTGATGGCAGTAGCCGTGAAGGTAGACGCGACGGCGAACCAGTCTATGCAGCGTCTTCCGAAGGTAAAAACCTCATCTCTTGGTTTTCTAAGAACCATCTTGAGATATTTTGGCTTGGTTTATTCTGGACGATTGCTTATCTTGTCGGCGAGATCGCCGTTTTATTGTGTCATCTCTGCGCTTGAAACGCGGGGCTTTACTAGTAGTCTCAATGAATCCGCAAGGCTATCTTTTATTAGCAGTCGCTATGAATTGCGAGGCTATCTTTGATTAGCAGTCGCGATGAATTGCGAGGCTATCTTTGATTAGCAGTCGCTATGAATTGCGAGGCTATCTTTGATTAGCAGTCGCGATGAATTTGAAAGAGAAGGAAAGAGCAGAAAGAAATCTTGTCCCCCTTTACGCGAAGTTATCGCATCATCCTCTGCGTTTAAAGCGCGAGGCTATTTCTTCAACTGTGCGCGGAGTTAGCTTAGCTCCGCGTTTTCACTCTTTTGGAAACTCTGTTCCTTTTGCAGTAAGTTCAATCCTTTCTGAAGAGGAATGTATGTGGGTCCATCGATCTTTATCAGCAGAAGTGACTCTAAGGAAGTCAGAAGCATATGCTTTACAACATAATTTGCAAGTTTCAAGCTCTGGCTCATAGAGATAAACTCCAGAAGGGGCCGTAAATAAGGAGCTGCAGCACTTGCAGTGCAGAATTGCAGCACTTGCAGTTCAGAATTGCGCTTCAGTGCAGCACTCTCCTTTCCTCTCGTGCTTCATTTCGGATGACAGATCCTAGTTGACATTTGCAGAGGGGATCTTTTGCATGTGAACCAGGGAACTGAGCTTCAACACCCCGTAGAGAAGTCTTACTGTTTGGTTATTGACAAATTGACCATGTAAAAAGCTTTTGGGAGAGCTATAAATCTCTCTTTGTAATCTTTTGCTTCATGAATAAAGATAAATTATTTTCCTCTCTATCTGTTAGCTTCAAGAATTTTGCTTGCTCAACAAACAGATGGTCAATAATTTTGGTAAAATAGTCTAAGGCACTTCTGCGCGAGTTAGATTGATAATACCCAAATGATTGGATAAGAATCGCTTTAACTTAGATGGAAGCGCTTAATTGCACTCGTCAAAAATCTAAGTTTTTCCATGAAAACACGAAGCTAAGGCACAGGTTATCCTCGCGTTTTGTATAGTTGCGCGGAGTTAATCAACTTCGCTTTTTCTTAGTCGCGCGAGGCTAATAGCTTCGCGTGTTGGAGAGTAACTGACCAGTCACTTTCTCCGAAACTCGCGCCGAATTCCAAGAGGCGGTTCCTTCCATTTAAAAGAAATCTCTATTTCTTATCCTTCTCACTCTATTTGAGAATTTTCCAGAAACTTAGAGATTCAGGCGATCAGAGTTCAGACGACCCAATCTTCTTCCGACCGAGTTTCTCCAAATTTTCAGTCGATTTTTCTTAGCAACGGCACCCAAAACTCGTGCTACTTCTCGAGCGGCTCCATCTTCGGCGACTGGCGCAAGCAGTGGTGGCGGTGGCCAAGGCAGCGACGCGCCAGCCCATATTTCGCCCATCGGGGGTAAGAATCTTTCCATCGAGACTCTTTAGAACATTTCTAGAGTGATTTGGCTTAATTTTAACTGATCAATCAACTGCTTTACCGGCGAGATCGTCGTACTCCTGTCGTAAGGCTTGGAGAAGAAGAAAAGTCTCTGACTGCCTTCTTACGCGAAGTTATCGCGTCATCCTCGCGTTTAAAGCGCGAGGCTATTTTAAGTAGCAGTCGCGCTGAAAACGCGAGGCTATTTTAAGTAGCAATCGCGCTGAAAACGCGAGGCTATTTTAAGTAGCAGTCGCGCTGAAAACGCGAGGCTATTTTAAGTAGCAGTCGCGCTGAAAACGCGAGGCTCTTTTAAGTAGCAGTCGCGCTGAAAACGCGAGGCTCTTTTAAGTAGCAATCGCACTAAAAATGCGAGGCTCTTTTAAGTAGCAGTCGCGCTGAAAACGCGAGGCTATTTTAAGTAGCAGTCGCGCTGAAAACGCGAGGCTATTTTAAGTAGCAGTCGCGCTGAAAACGCGAGGCTCTTTTAAGTAGCAGTCGCGCTGAAAACGCGAGGCTATTTTAAGTAGCAATCGCGCTAAAAACGCGAGGCTCTTTTAAGTAGCAGTCGCGCTGAAAACGCGAGGCTATTTCTGCGCGTTCTAATCTTTAGCTTCGCGCGGCGCTATTCTTAACTTCGCGCGTTCTAATTTTTAGCTTCGCGCATCCATACTTAGAGAAATTTTCTGCCCTAGAGAAACTCCTCTCATTATGCTTTCTTTTTACAGTAGGATATTCGATGGAATCTCTTCCCCACAAGAACTACTTCGGCTTTACTGGGGGTTCTGATCCCTCAGGCCAATTCCGTTTCACTACCATCCTGCCCTCATACAAGCCAGACTCGAAGGAACGCAAGGAGAAGCTGATCAAGTACCACCCCACTACTGCGCAAGAAATCATAACTGACGCGGCTTTTGAAGATGTGAACAGAAAGGCGATGGAGAAACCCGCCTTCCTCTTTGGAGACCAGATGGATCAATCAGATGAGATCCTTTCTGAAGGGGAACGTGTCTGGCTATATAACTCAGGCGAAATGTTGATGTTTTTGCCTAGAATGGATCGTACCTATCCTCTGGTCTATCTTCAAAGGCTAGCGACGCCTCGAGAATTAAAATGGGGACTGACTCAAGAGCAAGATGGCGTCCTAACAGGCAAATTTGGTGCAAAAGGAGTTTATCAAGATGGTTCCCCCAAATGCATTACTGGCTTGCTTCCAGGCCGATTTGGCAAGGAGCTTCCAGTGGGTGAGGTCCCATCTCGTGCCCGAACTTTCTTAAGTGAGTTCTTGGCGAAGGATGGTCAGTACCCGGCTAGCGACTTCAGGATGCCTGGCTGGGTTCATTCTTCTAACAATATGTGGTGGGCACGCCTTATTCAGTACATGCTGGATTCCCACGAGCCCATTTTAAAGGATATTGGCTTGTATAAAGCCATCAGGAATGTCTAATTCAGGTTTTCCCAGAGTGCTTATCACTTTTACTGCCTCTTGGAGATGTATAACCCTGAAACCTGTACTTTCTTTACACCAGTGGGTGAGCTAGGGTTCGCTCTCCACGAGATGTTTGAGGTTTCTGGGCTCTCAATAGGCGAAGTCCCTTACGAGGAGTATATCCCTGCCACTGATGAGTTGAACATGCTATTGGCGAGGGACGAGCGCATCCATGCCACATACTGGGAGATGATGTGTCATTATCATATTTGTGCTGACCTGACGGGTGCGCGTAATCACGGTATTGGTCACAAGAAGTGGGCCGAATATCTCTTTGCCAACTTAAATTCTAAGGATAGCTCGGCCATTATCCATGGTCATCCACCCATCTATGGCTCAGAGATTGATCACCGTATTGCTAAGGGCCACCATCTATTATATTATACCACTGAATCCAATGAGAATGGATACGGTCCTGGCACTTCATTCAAGAGCTATCACTATCAAGCCCAGTTTCCGATCTCCAACAGAGGTCTCATTGTCGGGTTTCTGATGCTGTGGCTCAAAAGATGCGTCGTGCCGTCATTGCCCAAGGAAGCGATTGCAGTGACCGTGGTATATCCAGCGGTTCTTCTTGCATACGGCCGACCCCTTGGACTCCTTCCCGCTATGGTATGCAATTTGCAGTATGGACTGAGGGTATTCTGTCATGATTTCCTCCCCACTATTAAGATCAAGGGGAAAGGAAAGGTCAAGTCGAAAGAGACTGCCCAACCGAAAACTCCAAACCCTAGGGTGGAGATACCCTACACCTATTTGATGGCGTGGCTTGTCTTGCACTGTCCCTCCTTAATGAGTGCACCAGAGCGTCGTTCGGGCGAAAAGTGCTTCCTTGTAGAACTGTATGAACGTTCTTCATGGAGGCAGAATTATATGTCCCAGATTCGGAAGACTCTTCGTAGCTTTCAGAATTACGAGATCTTCCGGTGTTTTCCTGACTTTCCCGGCGGAGGATATGGGACGAGGCTAAAGGATGCCATGGGAGCAGATAAGTTCACTACTTTATCTGCAGGAGCATTCTGGTGGCTTCTCAACATCCGTCCCGGACACTTGGTGTATCGTCAAGATCTCCAGTGTCAGATTGAGCCATATACTCCGAGTCGCTTTGCTCGCCAGTTTGGATATTCTCAACTTTATGTGGGTAATCCAAATAAAGATCTCGCTTACGAGGGGAATTTATACGAAAGTGCTCGTGGCTGGTTCCATTTTGCAGCGGGCGGGACCGAAGCTGAATTCTCCTTGCCCCAGAAGGTGCCAGAATTGGCCATGACCCTCAGCTCTTGCAATTGGTTCAACATTGCGAATGCTGACGTGCCCGGCTTCTCTCTCAATCGCAGTTGTTGCAAAGAGATTGAAGCCCTCTATATTAGCCGTCAGGGTGCTTCTAGGGTAAGTATAAAAGGAATGGAAGAATTCCTTGGCGCTGCGGCTGAGCCTTCGGACATCAGTGAATCAGACGATGATGCCGGTGATGATGATGACAATGCTGGTGATGGTGGAGTTCCTCAGCCTATTGTCAGTCGTTCCCTGAGTCCAACTCTCAAACGCCGCGGCACTTTAAAGAAAAGGCCTGGTAAGAAGCAAAAATTGGGGCAGGAAACCTTGATAGTCCCCCAAGAAGTGGCTATCAAACTTGCTTCCAACTTGTTGGCTTCAGCTGTACCCCCAGCGTTGGCAAGGGAGGATGAACCTGCCAAAGCTCCAAGTATTGCTGAGATTTCAGCTCCTTCGGCCGTAGAGCCTGTGGCAGAACCTGGGGCGCAACTAACGGGTAGCGAGACGGGTACACTGCTGGAAACAACAATGGCTCCCCCTTCAAGTCCGACAACTGGACTTGTATCGCCTGGTATGGCCTTTAGCATTTTATCTTTTGCCCGTTATTATTTTAACGTAACACTGCTTTTCTGGTCTTCTGAAATGTAGGTGATCAACTTCTTTCGCCAATGCACTCGACTACCCAAGTAGAGTCTGACGATAGAATGGACCATTCTGGCTCTGTTGGTGGTGTGAGTAGCTCTGCTGGTGAGTTTGCGGCTGATTATTCCACACCGGCTCCTGCCTCTGTTTCCTCCTTAATTCCCCCAATTGACGAATTGGAAAGTGACGAGAGAACTGAGATTATTATTGCAGCTGCTGCTAATGAGGCTACACCTTCTCCTAGCATGCCATCTCCAACACCAGTTTGCTCCACTGAGACATTTCCCACAGTCGTTGGTGTGCCTTCTCAGTCAGCGATTTTAACGTCGTCTGTTGTCGTGGCTGCTGAAATACCTGCAACTCTTCCGACTCCAAGCCTTCCAGCAGGGGAGGAGAATAATTTGAAATTCTCGTTCGAAGATGCTTCTCCCACCGAAGGAGTTTCAGGCGAAGTGGTCCCATCTTCTTTTCCTGTTGGTGGGGGTACCCAAGTGATCTGTACCGACGGTACTTCGTCTGGGGTCTCCAGTTCTTCCAGATCTGCACTGGCTCTACTGGTCCCTCAGATCATGAATTTAATGCAGGGACGGGCTTCTTCTTCTCCAATCCTAGCCACTACTGCTCCCTTACTCACGACACCTCTTTTGGCATTGCCTACTTTGCCTACCGACACTGCAAATCCTCTTGAAAGACTTTTCGGCTTCACTGTCAAGGATTTTATGCATTTGTTAAGAAGATGTGTCGAGATGGTTCTTGCTGGCCACGATTCCTTCAACTTCGCACGTCCACTGTTACTCCGGTATTTAGGAAATATCGAAGAATTCGGTGGACAAGATCGAGCAGCTCCATACCGGGCTCGCCTTGCAGCTTTAGAAGAGCAGGTGACCACGCTACACACACTCCGTCAGGCGGATGTGGAGGCGATCACTGAGATAGAGCTGGCGCAGCTTCGGGCAGAATCCTTATCTCGAAGAACTATTTTAAGGCAGCAGGAGGAGAGATGGTCTCAGGAGCTGACAGAGCTCTAGGCCAGTCGGGAATCCGTTATTGGCGACCTGCAAAGGGTAAACTTCGGAATTGAGGAAAGTCAGGCGGCCATCTCTAAAGCCCAGGAGACGATTGCGAGAGCTCGGGCCACCTTGATAGAAAATGAACTCCGATTAGGAGAATCTGTCAAGAAACGGGAGATGTTGCTTGTCCAGCAGGAGCAGATTCAGCAGGAAGAGATGGCCAGGAATCGTGCCATAGAAGAATCTCGTCAGCAACAACTTTCAATAAGTGATGATGAGTTGCGTAGGCAAGCTCAGCAAACCGTGGAGGCTTCTCATCGTAGAAATTTGGACGAGACAATAAACCAATTGAGACTTCTGGGAGGCCAATAGTTTCATCTCTTTTTACACTTTTATCTTCCTTGTAATAAGAATTTTGTAAACAGGAGAGAGATAACTTTACTATGTTTCTTTGAAATTCTTTTTGTATCTTCTCCTTAATAAAGATGATTCTTTTGACTCTTTTATTTGCCGGCTTCAAAACAGATTTGCTTGCCCAACAAATAACCTGTCGTCAAAACGATTTATCTCGGTACTGTTTTATGCTCAATTTCTTAAACCGAAATAACAATTAAAGTTTAATATGGGATTTTTAGCAAACCCCCAGCTATTAACGGATTTGATTAGCCTTTACCAACTACCGTTTGAGTTGGGTTAGCCATGTTATTTCCCTCAACATGGTGAGTTGTCGAGGACTACGTTTGGGCTTAAATGTCAAACTTTTCCTCTTCCCTTTACTTTATCGGTATTGGGCGATTCATACTCTTACCCCAGCATGATGGGTTGGCGAGAAACTAGTTCTCTTCCCATTGCCTAGTTGGCGTTGGGCAATTCATACTTTTACCCCAGCATGATGGGTTGGCGAGAAACTTGTTCTCTTCCCATTGCGTAGTTGGCGTTGGGCAATTCATACTTTTACCCCAGCATGATGGGTTGGCGAGAAACTCGTTCTCTTCCCATTGCCTAGTTGGCGTTGGGCAATTCATACTTTTACCCCAGCATGATGGGTTGGCGAGAAACTCGTTCTCTTCCCATTGCCTAGTCGGCATTGGGCAATTCATACTTTTACCCCAGTATGATGGGTTGGCGAGAAACTTGTTCTCTTCCCATTGCCTAGTTGGCGTTGGGCCATTCATACTTTTACCCCAGTATGATGGGTTGGCGAGAAACTTGTTCTCTTCCCATTGCCTAGTTGGCGTTGGGCCATTCATACTTTTACCCCAGTATGATGGGTTGGCGAGAAACTAGTTCTCTTCCCATTGCCTAGTTGGCGTTGGGCAATTCATACTTTTACCCCAGCATGATGGGTTGGCGAGAAACTTGTTCTCTTCCCATTGCCTAGTTGGCGTTGGGCAATTCATACTTTTACCCCAGCATGATGGGTTGGCGAGAAACTTATTCTCTTCCCATTGCCTAGTCGGCATTGGGCAATTCATACTTTTACCCCAGTATGATGGGTTGGCGAGAAACTAGTTCTCTTCCCATTGCCTAGTCGGCATTGGGCAATTCATACTTTTACCCCAGCATGATGGGTTGGCGAGAAACTAGTTCTACCCCAGCATGATGGGTTGGCGAGAAACTTGTTCTCTTCCCATTGCCTAGTTGGCGTTGGGCAATTCATACTTTTACCCCAGCATGATGGGTTAGCGAGAAACTTGTTCTCTTCCCATTGCCTAGTTGGCGTTGGGCAATTCATACTTTTACCCCAGCATGATGGGTTGGCGAGAAACTCGTTCTCTTCCCATTGCCTAGTCGGCATTGGGCAATTCATAATTTTACCCCAGTATGATGGGTTGGCGAGAAACTTGTTCTCTTCCCATTGCCTAGTTGGCGTTGGGCCATTCATACTTTTACCCCAGTATGATGGGTTGGCGACAAACTCGTTCTCTTCCCATTGCCTAGTTGGCGTTGGGCAATTCATACTTTTACCCCAGCATGATGGGTTGGCGAGAAACTCGTTCTCTTCCCATTGCCTAGTCGGCATTGGGCAATTCATACTTTTACTCCAGTATGATGGGTTGGCGAGAAACTTGTTCTCTTCCCATTGCCTAGTTGGCGTTGGGCAATTCATACTTTTTAGGTCAGAGGCGCTTAATTACACATGCCTAAAAGAAGATTGGGGGCTGTTCAAACTTGAGAACTAAGCACACCAGGTTTGGGTCAGAGGCGCTCAATGCGCATGCCCAGGAAAAGACTGATGGTGGTTCAAACTTGAGAACTAAACTGGAGGCGGTTCAAGGCTCTCTCGCGTAACTTGAACTTGGTACTCCAAACACACCAGGATTTAGGTCAGAGGCGCCAAACTGCGCATGCCTAAGAAAAAGACTGGAGGTGGTTCAAACTTGAGAACCAAACTCACCAGGTTTTAGGTCGGAGGCGCCAAACTGCGCATGCCTAAGAAAAAGACTGGAGGTGGTTCAAACTTGAGAACCAAACTCACCAGGTTTTAGGTCGGAGGCGCCAAACTGCGCATGCCTAAGAAAAAGACTGGAGGTGGTTCAAACTTGAGAACCAAACTCACCAGGTTTTAGGTCAGAGGCGCCAAACTGCGCATGCCTAAGAAAAAGACTGGAGGTGGTTCAAACTTGAGAACCAAACTCACCAGGTTTTAGGTCAGAGGCGCCAAACTGCGCATGCCTAAGAAAAGACTGATGGTGGTTCAAACTTGAGAACCAAACTCACCGGGTTTAGGTCAAAGGCGCACAATGCGCATGCCTAAGAAAAAGAGAAGACGCGTATCTCCAGGGGTACTAAGAATAGTATTTCTTCAGAAATTTGTCATTGATCGGCATCATCATCCTGTCGCCATCTTGATTCATTAAGCGATAGGCTCCACTGGAGTATACTGTCTCCACAACAAACGGTCCTTCCCACTTGGGTTCAAACTTACCCTTAGTCTTGTGGGTTAGCATCATTGGCCTTTTAACAGCCAGAACCAAGTCTCCTTGTTTAAAGGTCCTTGGTTTAACGTGCTTATTGAACGTTTGAGATATTCGGGCTTGATACAACTCAATTTGTTGTTGAGCCCTGAGATGTTTTTCATCTAACGCCTCTAGTTCTTGCAATCTTTGCTGATGGCGTTCTTCTGTCGTCATCTTTGTGGCTAAAGCCACTCTTAATGATGGTATCTGGATTTCAAGAGGCAGAACAGCCTCACTTCCATAAACCAAATAGAACGGGGTTGATTTAGTCGGGGTGCGAACGGTGGTGCGATAAGCCCACAAACATTCTCCCAACTTTTCATCCCAATCTCGTTTATTGGAGGAGACGAACTTCCGAAGGAGTTTGATGATCGTCTTGTTGAAAGCTTCGGCCAACCCATTAGCCGCAGGGTTATATGGTGTAGAAGCGATATCTTTGATTCTGAATTTATTGCAGAATCTGGAGAATCCCTGACTGATGAATTGTGGACCATTATCATGAATGATCCGTCGAGGGACGCCAAATCGGTAAATGACATGATGCTTGATAAACTTGATCACATCTACCGTTTTCACCTCTTTCATGGGCACGGCTTCGGCCCATTTTGAAAAATAATCGGTTATTGCAAGAATAAACCGATGTCCTCTGGATGACGGGGGAGTTATTGGCCCCACAATGTCCATTCCTCAGGCTTCAAATGGCCAGCTTGCGACGGTATTGTGCAAGTATTCTTGGGGTTGATGAATAAAATTGGCATGTATTTGGCATGCATGACATCGTTTAGCGTATGCCATTGCTTCCGTAACCATGCTCGGCCAGTAGTACCCCAGCCTTCTTATACGGTCTCCAAGTTTGGGACCGGGCTGATGAGCTCCACATATTCCATCATGTGTTTCTTTCAGCACTTGTTCTGCTTCTGCTTTCGATATGCAGCGTAGCAATAGACCACCTCTTGACTTTCTATACAAAGTCTGAAGTTTATGGTCATAATAAAATCTTTGGGCCTTCCTCTTTATTGAGGTGGCTTCCTTAGGATCTTCTGGTAATATCCCATGCAAAGCATAATCCACAAACGGAAATCGCCAATCACGGGGCTCTAAGTTTAAGCCAATCTGGCATACCTCTTCGGTTTGAGATACCACATCTGGGTGGAGGAGTTCTCTACTACCAATGGTGATGCTTTTAGCTTCACCTGGCGGGATTGCCAGCGTTGCGGCTAATGCGGCAAGAGCATCTGCATGAATGTTCTCGTTTCGAGATACATGATATATGTAGAATTATTCAAAATATCCTGCTAGCTCAATAGCTAGCTAATGATAGGGGATGAGGGCTTCATGTCTGACTTCATACTCACCTGTCATCTGATTGATAATGAACTTAGAATCTCCATATGCCTCTAGATGGTTCACCCCCAGTTGCAGAGCTATTTTTAAGCCGATAATGAGCGCGTTGTACTCCGCTACATTATTAGTGCACGGTTCTGTTATTGAGTAACCGTTAGGCAATATATGTTTATGTGGGGATATTAGCACAACCCCCACTCCAGTAGCAGATCGTCTCGCGGCACCATCAAAGAACATTTGCCAAGGCTGTTCTTTGGTAACTGTGTTGACTTCTGATGTCTGCTTTAATTTGGACCAAATTGGATGATCTGCAAGGAAATCAGCGATTGCCTGTCCCTTCATGGCCTTTTGAGGGACAAAATGTATGTCATAGGGCGATAGTAAGAGCGCCCATTTTGCCAATCGGCCATTCAAGGATCCTGGTTTTGTCATCAGAATCTTCAAGGGGTTAACCCGTGATATAACATGAATTGTTTGCCCTGAAAGAAGTGTCGCATTTTCTGAACAGCAAACACTAGGGCTAAACATTCTTTTTCAATCAGGGTATATCGTTGTTCGGCCCCAACCATTGTTCTACTTAAATAGTAGAGGGCATGTTCATGGCCGTGCTCATTATATTGAGCAAGTAGTGCTCCTAAAGCATTATCCATGGCCCTTACATATATAAGAAATGGCTGCCCAGGGGCTGGTGCCATTGGTACAGGAGGCTTAGTAAGGTACTCCTTGAGGTCATCAAATGCCTGCTGACATGCCTCATCCCATATGAAAAACACTCTCTTCTTCATAAGTTTGGAGAATGGTTGGCATCGTCCAGATAAGTTGGATATGAAGCGCCGAATATAAGCGAGTTTTCCTTGTAATCCCCTTAATTCCTTAAGATTGCGGGGAGGCGGCATTTCGCTAATCGTTTTTACCTTTTCAGGGTCGAGGAAAACTCCTTTTGAAGTTATTACGAACCCTAGAAACTTCCTGCTGGATACCCCCATGAATGACTTAGTGGGATTCATCTTCAAATGATGTTTCCTCATGAGATCAAAGACCGTCCTCAAGTCCTGAAGGTGATCTTCTTTATTCTTGCTTTTGACCGCCAAGTCATCTACATAGCACTCTACTGTTCTACGTAGGTGTTCTTTAAATGTGGCGCTCATTGCGCGTTGGTAAGTGGCACCTGCATTCTTTAATCCGAATGGCATCACCGTATAACAGTATACCCCCTGTGGCGTTCTGAAAGCTGTATGATTTTCATCATCCGGGTGCATCTTGATTTGGTTATAACCTGAGAAGCCATCCATAAAGGACATCCTCTCATAACCGCAAGTATTATCGATCATTACGTCGGTGATGGGGAGTGGAAATTCATCCTTGGGACATGCAGCATTCAGATCTCGAAAGTCAATACATATCCGGATTTTGCCATTCTTTTTGCGAACTGGCACTATGTTTGCCACCCAGTCTGGGTGTTGTTCTTCACGGATGAACCCGGATTGTATAAGCTTGTTGATCTCAGCAACTATTGCCTCCATCAATTCCGGTCGAAAACGCCTCTGTTGTTGTTTAACAGGTTTGACATCTTCTTTTATATTTAACCGGTGTGTGGCAATTTGAGGGTCAAGCCCAGGCATATCTTCATAATTCCATGCGAACACATCTATATACTCTTTGATAAGAGATATAAGTTCCTCCTTTTCTAAAAGAGTTAGTGTGTCGCTTATGAAAATGGGTCTCGGATTTTCTTCCGTTCCCATGTCAACCTGTATTAATTTGTCTTCTGTGGGCGGGTCACGCTGTTCAAAGCGGACATCCCAGAGAGTATCCATATGTTTAGCCCAAGCATCATCTTGAATGTCAATTGGTTCCTCGTCGCTTTCTGGCGCGGCTGAAACCATATTGATTGTCAAAGATTGAAACCAAGCACCGGTGCTTATATCTGAATCATGATCTGGTGAAGATGTTTCTTCTTTGGCCGAAGAACTCTCTTCAGCTTTTAATGGTGACGAAGGTGGAGTAGATACATAACCCAATCCCCTGCGGGTCTTCTGATAATAATCAGGGCTCTTTCCTCTCGGTCTAAACGAGGGTATGAGATTCCGTCTTCCTTTTCCGAAGTTTAATCCCGGCTTCTGGGTAAAATTATATCCCATTTTCTCCATCATCTGTCGGGACCTTTGCTCATATAAGTGAAATTGAGGTGATGTTTGTTCATCACTTTCACTACTTTGTCTCTGTCGAGGCGACGTGGCCACTTTGCCGAACATGATCGGCCTTTGGGACTTCTGTCGGGGAGGCACTTCAAATAAGTGCCCTTGATCCTCGGTTATTTTTAATTGAGAGAGGAGGGAAGACTTGAGGGGCAAATGATATGCCGCCAGAACTTCAAGTTCGGTCAGGCCATCCGCTTCGGTGGAGGTACAAGAGGGCTCAGACTCAGTAGCTACAGCATGCTCGTAGACTAACTTTACACTTTCATTAATAACCCATTCACTTTCTATTACATCCACTATATTATCAAGACCTAAGCTAAGATCTAGGTGAGGGTTGATTTCGTAATCACCCCCGTCATCTTCTCCAAGGAGCTCGTACTCAGTGTCGGCTTCATTGCCACTGTCGTCGGGCTTTGGAGACTTGCTAAGACCGTCATTGGAGGCTTCATGTGCTGGCTTGTAGAGTGCAGCATCTGTGAAGTAATTTTCCAACCCTTTGAATGGTTGCTTGTCAGCAATTAGTGTCCGGACCTCTCCTTCCTCATCGCAATATTTCATGCACTGGTGAAGAGTCGACGGAACTATCATATGAGAGTGAATCCAAGGTCGCCCCAATAAAATATTGTAGGAGGTATCAGCATCAATTACGTAGCATGTAACCTCCGTTTTCAAGTCTCCAATTTGACACCGCAATCGGATCTTACCAAGAGGATGGCTATTATTAGCGTTGAATCCATAGATGGTAGTGTGTGTAGGTGTCAAGCGATGAAGGGAAATCCCCAACAGCTGCATCAATCTACTGGGCACGACGCTGAGTGCAGAACCTGGATCAATCTGAACTCGGTCCACTTTTGTGTACCCGACATATCCAGTGAAATATAAAGGCCTATTATGCTTTATATTCCTCACCTGCATGTCTTCTGGAGAGAAGATAATTTGTGGGACCTGCCTCCTCACTTGATGACAGTGGGGGCAAGAGTCCCGCTCTTTGATGTCCGGCTCGACAATCTGAGCCAGGAACGACTCAGAGTCTGCCAAGGCCTCTCTTAGAGCTTCACGTGTTGATTTTGATAATCTCAACAATTCGTAAAGCGTTACTCGCGCTGGGATGTTAGCCAACTGCGCAATTATGTCAAATTCGAAGGGAGTTTCTTTGGCTCCTTCATCTCTGGTAGGATTCTTCTGGAAACGAAGTCCTTTCTGCTTCGCAGGCTTTGCGAGTTCTGCATAGATATCTTTTGGATCCACTCTAGTGTAGTCCTTAAGATATGTCTTTCCAGATCGAGTACTGGAAGGGCCTGCCCCATCTTGATGAGTGGCCATAGTTTCGGGTTCTTCTTCAGAATCTGTGAAGGCCCCCGAAGCTATATATTCTCCCTTTATATCCGCAGAAATGGCATTGACGGCCCGCTTCTTCTCTAGACCTTTTGAAGTAGTCCATTGTTCATCTTCCAGCAAATCAGGGTGAACCCACATAACTTCCCCTCTTTGGGTTGTTATGGGGACAAGTCCTTCTTGGGCTTTGTTGTAAGGATCAAGATTCTTTGTAACTGCCTCACCCTTTGGGATTGGGGTCACTCCTGCGGGGAACTCGCGGGTTCCAACCACTATGGTTGCCATATTAGCAGTGACCTTCTTCTGCTCTTCCTTAAGCGTCAGAACCCCAGCTTCTATTAGTGCTTGGATCCTGTTCTTAAGGGGAAAACAATTCCGGGTAGGGTGTCCAACATTCCGGTGATAGAGACAGTAGTTGGGATCTTTTATCTTACCAACGTCTTCTGGCTTCTTATTCTCCGGAAGTTTTAGCATTCGCTTCTTTTGGAGCAGGTGAAAGAGGACTGGTGTCTGTTCAGCTTTGAAAGTGTAATTCCTTTCTTGCTGCGGTCTAATTTGCCTTGACCCTCGCTGACCTTGAGATTTCGGCTCTGGCGGAGGACTGGTTTTCTGAGGAGCAGTTTCTGATGACATTACTGCTTTCCCTTTATTCTTATTGCTGTTGTTTTGGGTATATGATTTACTACCCCCAGCACTTCTTGGCCCGCGGGACTCTTCAACTCGGCGAATCAAGTCTTCAGCTTGCTCTCCTTGTTTGAGCAGGTCCCTCCACGTCTTAGACTCTACGGCCCCCATTTTGAGGACCACATTGGTCTTAAGGTTGTGTCGACATGTCTCGACTAGAGTTTCCTGGATCATTCCGTGTTTACAATGTACGGACTTCTCCCGGAACCTTTCTATGAAATCTTTAACCGCTTCTTGTTCCCCCTGCCTAGTTGCAAAGAGGGAATGAACCGTAATCTCAGTGTCATCCTCGAAGAAACGTGAGAGAAATAATTTCTCAACATCTAACCAGATATTAATAGTACCTGGGGGCAGCTGCATGAACCAAGTAAAGGCAGGCCCTCGCAAAGTACTTGCAAATACTTTGGTCATGATGGGATCATTACCCATTAAGTGTCCTGCTTGGGACAAGAAATAATAGATGTGCTGACTGGGCGATCCCTTCCCGTCATAGGGCTCCAACTTGAGCGGCTTATACTTTGGAGGATAGGGTACCACATCCCATTCTGCTGGATATGGTCTAGAGACTCCTGACTCCTTCAACTCTTTTTTACGCATCAAGACTTCGAGTTGATTCTGTAACTTTTCAAGCTTTTCTTCATGCGGATCATGGAAAGAAAATCTGTCTTCTTCCTCATGCATCGAGTGGGCTTTCTCCTCCTGTTCTTCTTCATTTGGATTCTTCTTGCCCTGTTTAGCATTATCTTCAACAACTTTTAAAAGTAGCATCTTAAGATCTTCAATCGTTTTCTGTTGCTCTCGAATCATTCTTTCTTGAGCCTCAAATCTCTGATTGATATCACCAGATTTATCTGTCATGTGCGATGCTGACTTCTGTAGCCGAGACGATATAGAGGATGGGGGCGAGGCTATAGCGGAATTATCGCTGTTCTCGTCGTAATAACCCCTTGCAAGTTTCTTATAATTTCGGGGCAGGACGGCTCCTGATCTTAGTCGAGTAATACGATGAGGTTCATCATTGCTCGATTCTGAATCATCATCCGTCTCTGCAATTTTCTTCCATTTTCCTACCATGTTGGAAGTTACAGCTCTCCCTTGTTTCAGGGGAGTGGTTCTTGTCTTCTTAGCAGGATTCTGGTTTGACTCATTTAATCGGTCGAACACAGATATCCTATTCTTACTGCAACCACAGTTATTCATCACGGCTGATACTGTTGTCATAAGTTGCTGGCAATGGCAACTATATTCAACTTGAAGTTGGTCTATGCCTCTCTTCTTAGAAAGATGCTCCCTGAGGTCAGTGCCTCTAGCCACGAAATCAAGAGGTCCATTCAACTCTTGAGAGTGTTTAGGAATCCACTGAAGCTTCTTTGATTGATCAACCCTGACTCTGCGGTCGAACCGATCCTCGCGTGGCTTAGGAATAGCCTCGCGTTTTATATTGCGGGCCTGAGGAATAGCTCCGCGCTTATCCATACTAGCCTCGCGTTTCTCGCTGGCTTGGTGTGTCCTTGGAAGTTTAGCTTCTGGAATAATAGCCCCGCGTGAAAGAAAGTTCTTGCACGCTGGCTTATCTTCGCGATTGACGCAGATCATAGCTTCGCGCTTAGCGCGGTTTTTACGACTGACAACTATCTGCCAATCATCTTCCCGTTCCTTGTGGGTGTCAGAAGTCTTGCGTTTATTGCAAGTATCACTGGCTTCGCGTCTCTCGCTAGGCACAGTAATAGCCCCGCGTGGAGAATCACACGCTGGCTTTGAATAATTTTTATACTCGCGTAACTCGCGAGTGTTGGGTATTCTGCGACTAGCGCAACCCTTACTGGCTTCGCGTCTCTCGCTAGGCACAGTAATAGCCCCGCGTGGAGAATCACACGCTGGCTTTGAATAATTTTTATACTCGCGTAACTCGCGAGTGTTGGGTATTCTGCGACTAGCGCAACCCTTACTGGCTTCGCGTCTCTCGCTAGGCACAGTAATAGCCCCGCGTGGAGAATCACACGCTGGCTTTGAATAATTTTTATACTCGCGTAACTCGCGAGTGTTGGGTATTCTGCGACTAGCGCAACCCTTACTGACTTCGCGTCTCTCGCTAGGCACAGTAATAGTCTCGCGTGGAGAATCACACGCTGGCTTGGAATAATTTTTATACTCGCGTAACTCGCGAGTGTTGGGAAACTTGCGTAACTCGCCAGTATTACTAGCCTCGCGTGGAAAATCACATGCTGGCTTTTCCTTGCTTTTAAGGCAAGTTGTATCTTCGCGTTTAACGCGGTAGAGATTGGTCTCGCGGGTAGCGCGAGCCAATTTGCGAGGGACCATAGCCTCGCGTCTCTAGAGTTAGCTCCGCGTCCAAGGCGGGCTTTGAGGGCTCTACGCCTCGCTCTCCGGTTCCTGTTCCGGAGTTGGGTCCTGGTCAGTCCAGTTCCCATGTCTTCTTCGGCAATCGGAAGCTCTTCCTCGGTTAGGATTTCTTGTGTGGACTCCGGCGTTATAACCGTAGTCTCCAAGGATCCCCGTCTCTCGGTGGATACCTTTCTACCCGTCACTCGGGCATTGGAGTACATACGGCGATAGTGCCGTGTCTCATCCAAGTCACCTGATCCGGAGGAGAGGAACTCCTCGTACTTCTGCTGATCGATTTCAACGACCAGCGTGTCTACTTCGGATCTGATCAAGTCAACGTCCGATTGCGCCACAATCTCTTCATCAGTGAAAGAGATGGCTCCCACTGTGGTCGCCAGTTTGTTCGTCGCAAAATTTCCTTCGCTTCCTCCCATTGAATTAACTTAAATTACAATGAAAGTGAACAAGAGATAAAAAGAACAAACGAGAGGATTTTATACTTCAATCTCTCTCTTTTACAATATTGTGGGATCTGTGGCGATAGGATCTGTCAAGCAGTTCCTTTGGACGATCGGTACGTTGAAATCTTCTCTCTTGAAGATATCGGCCGAATATAGACGATCTTCTCTGGCTTTGATTTGTTCAAGGCTCTCTCGCGTAACTCGAATTTCTCAAGAACTCCAGAAAGAAGATGGTGATTTTCTCTGATCTTCACGAACTCAAGGCTCTATGCGTAACTTGAATTCTCCAAGATTTCAGAAGATGATCAGCAAAGGCTTCAAGGCTCTCTCGCGTACTTGAATTGCCAAAGGATCGATAGGAGGCTTCCGATGCCAAAAAAGAAGACCCCCTAGGGTTTCACCAAGAAGGTATTTATAGTCCCAAGTTAATGCAAGAGTTTCTATCTAAATAGAACTCGCATTCATCAAGGATTCCGATCAAATATCTTAGTTTTGATGAAATTCTGATTAGACTTGATTCGGATATTTGGATAAGCCCAGAATCATAATCTCAATCAATTTGAGATTCTGGTTATCTGCTTACGCGGAGCTTTAATCGCATCAAAACGCGACGCTAAATAATCAAAACGCGGAGCTATTGATCATCTCTGCGTTTTACTCAAACGCGAGGCTAATACAAGCCAGACTACGGAATCAACGCGGAGCTATTAAACATCTCCGCGTTTTATTCAAACGCAGGGTTAATATAACCAAACGCGGGGCTATTGAATTAGCTCCGCGTTCTGTTGTGGAAAATCCTTTGAACTTAGAAATTTTCACTGCCAACAAATAAGTCCGAAGCAAGTTTGACAGCCACTTCTTGGGGGGCTATTAAAGTTTCCTGAGCCAATTTCTGCTTCTTACCGGGCCTTTTCTTTAAGGTACTGCGGCGTTTGGGAGTTGGACTCCAGGGACGAATGACAACAGATTGGGGAGCTCCTCCAGCACCAGTATTGTCATTGTCATCACCGGCGTCATCATCGTCAGATCGCTGGCGTCTGAAGGCTCAGCCGCGGCGCCAAGGAATTTTTCCATCCCTTTTATTCTCACCCTCGAAGCACCTTGGCGGCTAATGTAGAGAGCTTCAATCTCTTTGCAGCAACTGCGATTAAGAGAGAAGCCAGGAACATCAACATTTGCAATGCTGAACCAGTTGCAAAAGCAGAGTGTTGTGGCCAATTCTGGCGTTTTCTGGGGAAGGGAGATTCAGCTTCAGTTCCACCAACTGCAAAGTGAAACCATCCGCGGGCTCCCTCATACAAATTCCCCTCATAGGCAAGATTTTTATTTTGGATTACCCACATAAAGTTGGGAATATCCAAACTGCGAGCAAAGCGACTTGGAGTGTACGGCTCAATCAGACACCTGACATCTCGCCGATATACCAAGTGCCCAGGTCGGATGTTGAGGAGCCACCAGAACGCTCCCACAGATAGAGCAGTAAAATTATCTGCTCCTGCAGCATTCTTCAGTCTCAATCCATATCCTCCGCCGGGAAAGTCAGGAAAACACCGGAAGATCTCGTAATCTGAAAGCTACGAAGAGTCTTCCGAATCTGGGACATATAATTATGCGTCCATGAAGAGCGTTCATATAGCTCCACAAAGAAGCACTTCTCTCCCGAACGGCGTTCTGGTGCGCTCATCAAAGAGGGACAATGCAAGATGAGCCACGCCATTAAATAGGTGTAGGGCATCTCCACCCTAGGGTCGGAGTCTTTGGCTGGGCAGTCTCTTTCGACTTGCCCTTTCCTTTCCCCTTAACCTTATCAGTGGGGAGGAAATCACGACAAAGTGCCTGCAGTCCATGCTGTAAATTACACACCATGGCGAGAAGAAGTCCAAGGGGTCGGCCATATGCAAGAAGAGCCGCTGGATATATCACGGTCATTGCAATTGCTTCCTTAGGTAATGACGGCACGACGCATCTCTTCAGTCACAGCATCAAAAATCCAGCGATGAGACCTCTGTTGGAGATCAGAGATTGGGCTTGATAGTGGTAGCTCTTGAATGAAGTGTCGGGACCGTATCCATTCTCATTGGATTCCGTGGTATAATACAAACGGTAATAGCCCCTGGCTATACGTTGGTTGATCTCTGAAATGGGGACAGGAGGATGGCCATAGATAGTTGACGAGCTATCCTTAGAGTTTAAATTGGCGAAGAGATACTCGGCCCATTTCTTATGACCAATACCATTATTACGCGCACCTGTCAGGTCGGAGCAAATACGGTAATGGCATATCATCTCCCAGTATGTGGCATAAATGCGCTCATCCTTCGCCATCAATATGTTTAACTCCTCGGTGCAAGGGATGTATTCTTCATAGGGGACTTCACCCATGGAAAGTCCGGAAACCTCGAACATCTCATGGAGAACGAACCCTAGCTCATCCACTGGTGTAAAGAGAGTGCAAGTCTCAGGGTTGTACATCTCCAGGAGGCAGTAGAAGTGATAAGCACTCTGGGGGAACCCGAATTGGGTATTTCTGATGGCTTTGTACAAGCCAATGTCCTTTAAGATGGGCTCGTGGGAATCCAACATGTACTGAACAAGACGAGCCCACCACATATTGCTAGAGGAGTAGACCCAGCCAGGCATTCTGAAGTCACTAGCCGGGTACTGACCATCTCTTGCCAAGAACTCAGTTAAGAAAGTTCGCGCGCGGGATGGGACTTCTCCCACTGGGAGTTCCTTGCCAAATCGGCCTGGAAGCAAACCAGTAATGCATCTGGGGGAACCATCTTGATAGGGCCCTTGTGCGCCAAATTTGCCTGTTGGGACGTCATCTTGCTCCTGAATTAGTCCCCACTTTAATTCTCGAGGCATCGCCAGTCGCTGAAGATAAACTAAGGGATAGCCACGATCCATTATGGGCAGAAACATTAAAACTTCGCCCGGATTATAGAGCCATTCGCGCTCCTCTTCAAAGAGGATCTCATCTGATTGACCCATCTGGTCTCCAAAGAGGAATGCGGGCTTCTCCATCGCCTCTCTGTTCACGTTTTCAAAAGCAGCATCAGTTATCATTTCTCGCTCAGTGGTGGGATGATACTTGATCAACTTCTCCTTGCGATCCTTCGGGTCTGGTTTATATGAGGCCAGGATGGTGGTGAAACGAAATTGGTCTGAGGGATCAGAACCCCCAGCAAAGCCAAAATAGTTCCTATGAGGGAAGGATTCCACCGAATACCCTACTGCAAGAACCAGAATTAGTATTAGAAAAATTTCTACAAGACAGAAAATTTTTCTAAGTATGGACGCGCGAAGCTAAAAATTAGAACGCGCGAAGCTAAAAAAAAAAAAAATAAGAGCGCCGCGCGAAGCTAAAGATTAGACCGCGTAGAAATCAAAAATAGCCTCGCGTTTCAGCGCGACTGCTGCTTAAAAATAGTCTCGCGTTTTAGCGCAACTGATACTTAAAAGAGTCTCGCGTTTCAGAGCGACTGCTACTTAAAAGAGCCTCGCGTTTCAGCGCGACTGCTACTTAAAAGAGTCTCGCGTTTCAGCGCGACTGCTACTTAAAATAGCACCGCATTTTAAAACGCGAGGATGACGCGATAACTTCACGTGAGAAGAAAGCCAATGGCTTTTCTTCTTCTCCAAGCTTTAAAGCCGGAGTACGGTGATCTCGCCGATGAAAGAGATGATTAACCAGTTAAAATCAAACCAAATCACTCAAAAAAGTTCTAAAGAGTCTTGATAGAGAGATTCTTACCCCAATGGGTGAAATGTGGGCTGGCGCATCGCCGCCACGGTCGTTGCCACCGCTGCTAGCGCCAATTGATGATGACGGAGCTGCGCGGGAGGTAGCACGAGTCTTGGGCGCCATTACTTGCGAGAATCAGGTGAAATCAACGGGAAATTGGGAGAAAATCGGTCGGAGAACGTTAGGGTCGCCTGAGCTCTGATCATCTGAATCTCTAGGGTTTCTGAAAAATTCTCGAGTGAAGTGAGAAGAAAAGGAATAGAGATTTTATTTAAATGAGGGAAACCGCCTCTGGAATTCGGCACGGATTTCGGAGAAAATGACTGGTCAGTTACTCTCCAAAACGCGGAGCTATTAGCCTCGCGTGATAAAGAAAAAAAAAGTGAAGATATTAACTCCGCGCTACTCTGCGCAACTCTGCGAAACGCGAAAATAACTTGGTGCTTCAACCTCGCATTCCTATGAAGAACTTGGATTTTTTTTGGCCAAGTAAGAGGATCCTTACTCGATCATATCGGTACTAATGATCTAAGTTATGCAGAAGAGGCTTAGATTATTTTACCAGAATTATTGACCATCTATTTGTTGAGCAAGCAAGATTATTGAAGCCAACAGATAGAGAAGAAAATAATTTATCTTTATTCATGAAAGCAAGATATTACAAAGAAGGAGTTATAGCTCTCCCAAAAGCTTCTACATATTCATCGACTCATCAATAACTCAACGGTGAGATTTCTACGGGGTGTTGAAGCTCAGTTCCCTGGTTTACATGCAAAAGATCTCCTCTGCAAATGTCAATTTGGATCAGTCATCTGAAATGAAGCACGAGAGGAAAGAGGAGTGCTGCAAGCCCTTAAAATGATCATCTCTATCGCTTTGGAAAGCAACAGAGATTGTCATCTAACAGAAATGATCCTCAAGAAAACTTAATGGGCTGCCGCAGAGTTCTTATAACTCCTTCAAAAGGAGCCAGAGCTTGAAACCTGCAACTATGTTGTAAAGCATATGCTTCTGGCTTCCATAGAGTTACTTTCGTTGATGAAGATTGATGCATAACCTGCTTTTGAAGATATATCAGGAAGAAACTACATCCCAAGTCATCAGATTGAACCCGGTTCACTTTAAAAGAAGAATCAGGAGTTCGACAAAACTTGGAAAATCTTTTAAATATAAAAATGCGGAGCTAAACTAACTCCACGTGCAGTTGAAGAAATAACCTCACGCTTCAAACGCAGAGGATGACGCGATAACTTCGCGTAAAGGAGGGACAGAGTTTCTCTATGATGTTTTCTTCTCTTTCTAAAGCGACTGCTAATCAAAGATAGCCTCGCAGATTCAAAGCAACTGCTAATCAAAGATAGCGTCGCAGATTCAAAGCGACTGCTAATCAAAGATAGCCTCGCAGATTTCAAAGGACTGCTAATCAAAGATAGCCTCGCAGATTCTCGCGACTGCTAATCAAAGATAGCCTCGCAAATTCATCGCGATCGCTAGTTAAATTAGCCCGCGTTTCAAGCACAGGGATGACGCGATAACTTCGCGTAAGAACAGAGTTCCTTTCTGCCTTATCCTTCTTCTTCAAGCCTTACGGCCGGAGAACGACGATTTCGCCGGTAAAGTAAATAATTGGCCAGATTAAACGAAGCCAAAACATCTCCAGATGGTTCTTAGAGGACCAAGAGTTAAGATTTTTACCTACGGAAGACGCTGCATAGACTGGTTCGCCGTCGCGTCTACTTCCACGGCTGCTGCCATTAACGCCGGCCAACGTGCGTCTGGCCAAACTCCTCTGGAGTAACATCCTAATGGTGAAAATTCATGAAGAATTAAGCAGGGATCAGTTGAAGATCGCTCGTTGACATCGCTCACTCAGTTGCAGGAGTTGAGAACTCCTCAAAAATCTCCGGATGAAGAAGAAGATGAGCCGAGAGCTCTATTTAAACAGAATTTCCGTCGCTTGGTATTCGGCGTAGAAATTCAGGGTAATTAATGACATAATTACTCATTTCACTGAAGACGAAGTGAAGC
The DNA here is from genome assembly GCA_036321105.1 of Dracaena cambodiana. NCBI lineage: Eukaryota > Viridiplantae > Streptophyta > Magnoliopsida > Asparagales > Asparagaceae > Dracaena > Dracaena cambodiana. The sequence goes on from JAYEPQ010000010.1 coordinate 11,815,892, forward strand.
TGATTTGCTCCGCGTAGGCGAGCATAACGCGAGATAGACTTGGTATTCTAACTCCGCGTTTCAGTTTAAGTATCCAAAATATTTCAAAATTTGCTAAGTTCTAAGCCATTTTGAAAACTTTGGAGGGGGTTCTGTTGGCAGTGAAAATTTCTATGTAAATAGGATTTTCCACAACAGAACGCGGAGCTAATTCAGTAGCTCCGCGTCTGGGTACTTTTAGCCTCGCGTTTGAGAAAACGCGGAGATGATCAATAGCTTCGCGTTAGCTCCGCGCACTGGTTATTTAGCGCCGCGTTTTGATGCGATTAAAGCTCAGCGTGAGCAGATAACCAGAATCTCAAACTGATTGAGATTATGATTTGGGCTTATCCAAATACCAAATCAAATCCAATCAGAATTCTAAATCAAGAGATTTAAATCAATATTAAATATTTGATTGGAATCCTTGATGAGAGCAAATTCTATTCAGATAGAAACTCTCTCAAATCTTTCTGGGGGTATAAATACCTTCTTGATGAAACCCTAGGGGGATCTCTTTTGGATCTTTTGGAAGTTTTGGTAAAGTTCGAGTTACGCGTGAGAGCCTTGAACAAATCAAAACCAGATATCAGAGGTCTTCTTCTTCCTTCGGCAAATCTTCTTCCTGATCCCTTTGGCAATTCAAGTACGCAAGAGAGCCTTGAAGCCTTTTTGTGATCATCTTCCTCTTAGAGAATTCAAGTTACGCATAGAGCCTTGGATTCGTGAAGAGCAAAGACCGAGAAGATCGTCTACAGTCGGCCGATATCTTCAAAAGAGAAGATTTCAACGTACCGATCGTCAAAAGGAACTATTATAGATCCCATCGCCACTGATCCCACACAACACATTGTAAAAGAGAGAGAGATTGAACTATAAAATCCTCTCGTTTGTTCTTCTTTATATATCTTGTTCACTTCTATTGTAATTTAAGTTAATTCGATGGAAGGAAGCAAAGGAACTTTTGCGGCGAACAGTCTTGTTGATGTCTAATGTAGATTAGTTTAGAACTATTATGAAGAAAAATCACATATTTTAAGAGGGTCCCGTATATGTCTGAGATCACGATCCCATGACTCCTGGTACTACTCCAAGACGTACCGATAGGTACTCAAGAATGATGGACGAGCATATACTCTAGGTCTGAAGAGCTATAACATAACATGACGGTGATCCAGTAATCACCCAGAATCTCCATGATAGATCCCTAAAATTCGGCTACGCAACCAAAAAATATATACCTCTCAAAATGTGTGTTCAAGTTCCTCCGTTTAATTCCTCCAGACCTCATTATTATTAATGTCCTAATTATATTGTTTATTCCAACTTTAATATAAAAGACCATATAAAATTTAATATATATATATATATATATATATATATATATATATATATATATATATATATATATATATATATATATATATATATACATTATCTCGGTCGTTATTCATGCTCTAAATTGAAAACCACATATCATCTACCAGATTATATTCACTGTCTTCTCATAACTCAAGAATATTTTAGTATGAGTGTGTATAATATATCATGTTCAAGTAAAATTGTCAATTTTCAAGTTGTTAAGGGAGGTGAAATCAAAGGAAGCATGGATTTCCGCAGGGCACACCTAATAATTCTGTTAAAACTGATGATATTGCTCAATAGAATTGTCAATTTTCAAGTTGTTAAGGGAGGTGAAATCAAAGGAAGCATGGATTTCCGCAGGGCACACCTAATAATTCTGTTAAAACTGATGATATTGCTCAATAGGCACACCAAAGAAATTAAAACAACCTCACTCACTGGCCAAATTGTGCTTTTGCCGTCTCAATAGTTATTCTAATTAAATCATGTAATCCGAATCAAATTTGAAATTAGTTAAGCCTATCACTTACAGGTTATACCTTATACAAAGGAGGAATAATGCAATTTACGGTACTTATCATTTATTCTTACAATTCACGTTAAGAATATCATCAGATTGCAAAAGGAGATAAAATAAAATTAAAAAAAAAAAAAAAACATTCTAGTTGGTTCTATCATCATAGATTTTCAGATCATAGAGAAGTTGTAATCTATATCATTCTATTTTAAAAGAAAATTTGAGTATTCATCTTGTAAATATTTGATCATAATAATATTAATATAATGTTTTCTCTACTTTTGTAAGCTTTGAAACTACCCGCATCAAGCTCAAAACTTACTGTATGTACTGGAAAAGTGAAGCCGCAAGCAAATATTAAATTTGAGTTATTTCCTCAACAAAAACAATTTTTTTTTAGGAATAATAATAATAATAAAAGCCGCGAGCGGGGAGTATGCTGACACAATGCTCATGTCCTAATGACGTGTATTATTATTATTATTCCTAAATAATAATAATAACTTGCAAGATCATATGATGATGTGTATAGTCCATAAAATCTTAGCTAAAAATTTCCTTCTTGGGGATTGAAAGGAGACGCCAAAGCGAACAATATTGTATTGATCTGAAGGAAAATTTTCAAACGGCACTTGATCATACTTAGCTAGAAAAAATTGGATTTTTGTTGAGAATAGATGGTTATGGTAGGCTAAGTAAAAAGAACAATTTTTCTTTTCTCTCAAGATCGATTATATAGGACAAAGCCACATCGCATACCTATCTCACACGTCCCAAACCGTATGATAATTGGACAATATAACCTTCTTCAGTTGGCAGTCAACAGGAATAGCTTCGATCATGAGACGTCGTAATCAATGATGAGTAAATGAGACGTTTTGATCGATAACGAAGAAGTGTCCAAACGATATAATCTTTTATATACTATCTATTTAGAGTATGAAAATTACAACTAACAATTTGGATCATCCATATATACTATTTATATTGAGATATACACACACATACACATATATAGAAAAAACGAAAAATTTACCGACGGTGAAGGGAGTTTCTTCACTGCTGGTTAGATGGCCCAATAAAATTATTACACGTGACGCCACTCAAGGTAACAAATAAAAGAATTCTTTTAATCGCTTTTTGAGTGGTGCCACATATAATAATTTTATTAGACTACCTAAGTGATGGTGAAGAAACTCCCTTCACCTATTATATATATATATATATATATATATATATATATATATATATATATATATATATATAAGGAAACGGAAAAAACTATGTCAAAAGAGATGCTCCCTCCTATGACGCTGATGTGGACTAATAGGATCGTTACATGTGGATTGACCACATAGACTAAAATACTGCTGTTTTTTAAAAAAAAAACCCTCCACCTAATTTTTTTTTCCAAAAAAAACCTCTACATGTAAAAATCATATTGGTCCATCTAAGCATTTTAGGAGAGAGCCCTTTCTATGATATAGTTTTTCCCGTTTCCTCAAATATATATATATATATATATATATATATATATATATATATATATATATATATATATATATATATATGAGAAAAATGAAAATGAGCTGACAGCTCACGAAAGTTATCTGAGCTGCAGTTCATTTTAACTATCTTCAATGATCTTTTTTAAAAAAATTCTTTTGGATTATGGTATCGACTTCATATGGTTCATTCATACCCAATTTCATTTATAGTCAAACTCATACGTACATAAATTTTTTTATAATATTAGCCAAAGTGAGTTCTCATCGGAAGTCAAATTCAAAATCTTACACAAATTAAAAAGGGGGTGATGTCACTAGAGCAAAGGCTCATTGGCAGCTCCAACATCATTTACACAGCCAACATTACCGAGATGAGTAATTAATGTTATATTATTTAAATAAAACTTTATTAATTGTTGAACATGTCAAATATAAAATTAACACATTTAGTTGTATAATATCAATTCATATTGACCATGCTAGACTAAATGGAGATAAATAAATTTAGAAAAATGAACTTTTAATTCAAACTTTTAGACAGTATGAGTCAAAAACTGTTCTTTAAATTCATCCATTTTCATCACTAGTCCCACCAAACTGTTAGGAATTTTATTTAATCCTTGATACGCAACTTTGAGAAACTTACAATTTCATAAAAAATAATGTTAAATTGGGTTTTTTAAGGACATTAGGTGAGTGCTCTAAAAGACTGACAAAAAATAATAACAAAAATCTTTTAATAATTTTAGGAAATTAGAACAAAACGAGTCTTGCAAATCTTTTTACAGAAGACAAATTAGTCAATGAAAATTGAAGTTTTGGAAAATTCGGCCAAAGTCAAGTCAGTGAGCTCATATCGATCTCGTCCCCAAAAAAAAAATTGAAAAACAAAAAGGAATTTTTACATATCTGACCCTTACATCTTTAAAAATTAGAATTTAGTTCCCAAAATACTTTAAGTTAAGACAATTTAGTCCCTCAGCCATATTTTTTTCCCCAATTTTCCGTCATATCTCTGAGTTATTTCACTTTACTTCTTTCTTTCCTCTTCCTCCTCTCTTCATCTTTTTATTGGGTTTTCTTATCCATTCTTCTTCTCTTTCTCTTCCCTCACAATTAATTTCTAAAGTGAAGTAGCTCAGGGAAACCTAATAAGAAAAGGAAAGAGAGAGAAACGAGAAGAATAGAGAGGGAAACCAATAAAAAAATAATGCGAGGATGAAGAGCGAAGGGAGGACTAAAGTGAAACTCGAGAGTATAATGGAAAATTTGGACCAAAAATATAGCTGTGGGACTAAATTGTGATAACTTAGAGGATTTGATGGACTAAATTATAAATATGAAGATTTGGAGACTAAATTCTAATTTTTAAAGATTTAAGGGATAGATATGTAAAACGCCAAACAAAAAATCAAAGGCCAATTAAATAAACTTTCCAACTACGGCAAGGGTATTCAAGTAATTTATGCTCCTGCATTCGCTCTCAACCGGCGAGGTAAATTCTATTCAAGCCACAACCTGACGCTTTATTCCCACGTCACTTTAGAAATTTAAAGATCATCTTTTTTTCCATCTTTACACCTCCTTTTTCCAATCTCTTTTTATTTTTCCCTATTTTTTATCCAAAAATAAAAAAAGATTTATTAGAGGAGTGGAAGAAGCCCACCACCTTTTTCTATTCTCACCACTCCTTTCTCCCATCCTTTTTTCTAATTTAAAAAAAAAAAGGATTTAGAGGAGGATGGAGACTATTCTATTGGTAATAATGACAGATTAGATACTGTTATATTGGGTTGAACTAAAAAAAAAAAAAAAACCTGACATTGGAAATCTAAAAATGTAAAATAAAATTAAACAGATTATAAACTTACAAGAAAGCGAATAAATAAATAAACTATGTAAAAGAAAAAAAAAAGTAGAAAGACATTACTGAAAATCATTAGAACAGATGATTGAGTCTAGTATTGAACGTTATGTTCTTAATATCGATTCGCCCTTCACTATATAGGCTTTTGGAACTCAATGAGCGTTAGTCTCTCAGAATACAACGATCGCACTATAATTGGAAGGAAGTAGCAATCCAATTGCCTCAACGAATCTTTCTGTTGTATATGAATTGAATGAATGTGTAATAAAATTCTATTATAAGAAAAAGAATTTCTTCTATGAAATGCAAAGGCATAAACTATTTATAGTTTTTTTAAGGGACGCAAAATGTTTAAATTTCAAACATATATCAATTGGCCAAGTGGTATATGAACTATTATAACCTTTCAAATGGTTACACCGAACTATTGTAACTATTCAAGTGGTTACACCCGCTTATGTTGAATTGTTACACAATTCAATCACTAGCACATATTCTAATAGTCACACCCTTCGAACAATCGCACTCATTCGAACAGTCACACTCGTTCGAATAGTAGCACCCGTTCGGCAATTCACGCCGTTCATATTTTATTCTTTAACCCAATTTATATTCACTCTATTTATGAATTTGAACAAGTGAATATACTCTAATTGAGAAATAAATTCTCCTTAATTTTTAGCTCTAAAGGTTAATAGATTCAAAATATGAATTCTAATAAACGTGACGGATGTGGAGGAGGGAGATGGAGGAGGAGGAGGGAAAAGAGACGGTGGAGGGGAAGGAGGGAGGCGAGGGTGGAGGAGGAGGGGAAGAAGGAGGGAGGCGGAGGAGGCGGGGCAGGGGGAGGAGCCCCACTGCCAACCCCCTCCTCTGCCTCCCCGTCCTCCTCCCCCTCTGATGCCTCCTCCGCTGCCTCCTCTCTCTTCATCACCTCCTCATCTGTCACCTCCTCCTCCACCTCCCTCCTCTCCCGTTCTCTCCTTCCTATTCCTCCTCCTCCATTTCTATATTGTTGCTCATTTAGCTGTGTTAGATTGAGAAAGAAGTAGGATAATTTTGTTTAAATAATTCGATTGCAAACTTGTAATTTTTTTTAAAGTTCTAAACGTAGTTTGGCTAGTGAGCGAGGAGGTGTGCTCAAATAGAATTTCTCTCACTCGTGAGTGTCGTGCAGAGCCGAACCCACAAGTGTCCTTTTCCCCCCTTGAAAAAACAAATAATTTCATTCAATCGGTGCCCTCACGTAAAAAGTCAATATTTTAATCAATAACTAAGTTTTTTAACAAATAACCCCAAAAAAGATTCGGGAGTTGCCAAATATGCCCCATACTTGTCCATGTGAACCCTAATTTCTTAGTGAGCCCCACCATAGTTTCAAACTAACCTATTTTTTCTTAATGAGCCTCATAAATTTTTGAGTTTTGCCCTGTAACCATCAATGCAATATTTGAGAGAGAAAATAGAGCTCACTAATTTAGGGCTCACTAAGAGATTAGGTTTTTCAACGCCCTTTCTCTTGTTCTTCCTTTCCACTCTCTCTCTCTTCTTCCTCCCACTCGCTCTCATTTTCTTCCGCTCAGACTTCTCCCTCTTTCTTCAACGACTACTACCCAAATCGAACCTTAGATTTCGGTCGCGCCTTCTACCATGAAAATTAGCCCTCGAAGACGATACCATTGAGCCCGGCCGACAAGATATTATTCATATCTCCTTCCTATCATTTCATTTTCATCTTCTATATTATTTAATAATACAAGTAGAGTTTAGGATATAATAGAGACATCCAATTTTGAATAGTATTTAGGGTTTGATAATTTGAAAATCCAATTTGAACATTCAAATTTCATCTCCTCTTATGTGATAATATTTAGTAGGATTTTTATAGAATTGGGAAAAACGCATTGTTACCGAACACAATATTAGACTAATTTTGTGTGGTTATTGTTGGAATTTTGAATTAATGCATATTCAATACTTATGCAGATGGATCAATCTGAATCATCTCGAATTAGACCGATGGCCTCGCATCGGAAGAAGAAAGCTAGCACGAAGCCATCGATATACATTTACTCACTTTAATGCATATATTTATAAGTTCTACATTTGCGTAGTTAGATTTAACGTAACAATTATTGTCAGGAAAGAGAACTATTATGATACATCAATTATACGAAGAAAAATAGCTGCGTGGCCGCTAAGATTGAACCAGTCGAATATATGGTTTGTGGAGCTAATAAAAAAATCCCCATTTTATAAGCAGTGTTGAGATATCAACATTTGTGGAAAGATGATATCCGGAAACGAATACCAACTTCATTATATAAACAGTATTGGGATATCAGTATTATACAAGTAATGTCAGGCTTATTTGGTTTAGCCGATGTCGAAGACCAAGTCGAGACTAGATCTCCAGAACCGCCAACAATGGGTGGACGGACCCACCGTCGTGTTCGAAAAATTACTAAGCAATAGTGTGTTGTACTTCCATGCTCACTATACGTAACTTTGTAATTATGATGTTATGAACAATTTCACTTTTGTAATTGTACTTTTTCGTTTGTATTGAACAGATGATGATGTTAATTTCAACTTATTGTCAATATTATCCATTTTTTGTTATGAACGTTTTAGTTTGATGGTTGTCAATATTCGTGATTTATTCGTAATATTCGCCATTGTCGAATGATATAAATTATTCTCAATGAACATTTCTTAAAGCAACAAATTCATATAAAAAGCCCACTGGCCGAGAGTGATAATCACTTTGGGAACATACTGGCTAGTGAACATATTATCAATATTATATATTTTTCATTATTAACATTCTAATTTGATGGTTTTCAATATTCGTGATTTATGTGTCATGTTCGCCATTTTCGCACGATATATAACTTATTCTCAATGGAAATTATTAATAAGAAATTTATTTCACCCCGGCCAGTGGGCTTTTTTTGTTTTTTTAAAAATTTGGAGCCTTACTTGCCGGGTGGAAAATCCAGCCAGTGAATATTCTAGACAGGGTTACAGTCCCAACTAGTGAATACACTGGATGGGGTTACAACGCCGACCAGTGAATACTCTGGACGAAATAGTAATCCCGACCAGTATTTGCTTGAGTCAGTATTGCCGTCCCGACCAGGGTTTCCTGACTTTCAAAAAATAATCGCGGCACCTAAAAATGTTACCAAAATCTTTAAAAATATCCATCTTCATTCATCATTCAATTTATGTTGTTTATTGAGTCCATAAATTCTTTAAACATACCTCTAAATAAGAAAATTCATCAATTTTTACCAATTTTGTAATCTTGTTTTTCATTTTCTTCAATCTACTCAAAAACTCTTAATAAAAGATATTTACACCAAATTTATAAAGAAATAATCACATAAAGTTCAAGAAATCATTATGAATCACGATGAGATACAAATTTAGTTGAAGATTTAAGATTTATTGGGTCATTTTTTTTTCTTTTCTTTTTTTTTTTTTTTTTCTTGAATAACTCGTGCGAAAATGAGATGAATAGATACTTAGGCTCTCCATAAAAAAGAGATGAGAGAATTGGGCTCACTAAAAAGTTTATAAGTTTAATTTGATCCTAAATTATAAACGTCAAACTTGTGTAAATGGTTTGACTCATGGGCTCACTAGACAAGTTTGGGGCGCATCTAGCAACTCCAAAAAGATTCTGAGATTTTCTCTCTCCTTAGTGTCGTCTCTATCTAGAGCTTGCATGCTCTGTGTTTAGAGAGCGGGTGACGGAAAGAATTTTGAGGTAAAGAGACGAAACCCTAGGCCCCGATGGATCTCCGACTGCGGCTGCACCAGTCGTTCTTCGACGCCGTGAGGTCCGGCGACGTGGCCGCCGTCCGAGGCGTCGTCGAAGGCGGAGGAGGGGAGGAGACGGCGGCGGCGCTGATGAAGGCGACGACGGAGAAGGGCGAGACGGCTCTGTATTTGGTGGCGGAGAGCAATCGCGAGGAGCTGTTTAGATATTTCGTTGGTTTTTGTGATCTCGAGATGGCGAAGATTCGATCGAGTAAGGACATGGACGCGATTCAGGTGGCTGCGAAGCATGGCCACGTCGGTAAGTGAGATTCTCTTGAATTTCTTGATTTGGGTTGAAATTTTTTACTTTAGGGTTCCTAATTGTGCCGAGTTGTGTGAATAAAGAGGGATTTTTGAGTGAATTTGAGGTGGAAATGGGGTGTTTGATTGAAAAATGATTAAGTTCTTGTGAGAAAATTTGAAGTTAGAAGTAGCATTAGAGATATTTTGGATGAAACCACGAGGAATCGGGGCGAAGGTTGACCTTGAAAAGAGTTGACTGCTGGAGAATTAAAATATGAAGAGTTCTGAAGAGAATTAGGTCCAAATTGTTACGATTCTAATCAAGGTTCAGTTATTTTTTAACTTGGAAAAGATTTGAAAGGGGAGCAGCACTCTGCAGATTGTGATAATTTTTCATAAATAACTTCTCGTGTTGATTTTGCAGAGAATATTTATATGTTCCCAAATTCTAGTGGTGCAGGGGAAAATAAAAGGGAGAATATTTATGCATTTTCAACGTTTTCAATGGTTTATAGCTGCTAAGAACATGTCAATCATATTTCTTAAATTCAAATGCATAATCTTGGCACTTTAAAATAGTGAGAAACTTTTGTCATGAGTTGGAAATATGATCAATCTCTTTTTGGCTGATTTGGATTACAAAAGTCATCAAATTATATATATATATATATATATATATATATATATATATATATATATATATATATATATATAATTTGATTGGTAAATGACTTTTGTAATCCAAATAAGCCGAAAGAGATTGATCATATATATATATATATATATATATATATATATATATATATATATATATATATATATATATATAATGGTGTCCCTAAGGTGCCTCCACAGGGAGGTGTCTATGGAGGCACACCTAAATCTCAACATAAAGCGTGTATATGGATAATCCGAACTATTTGTTGTGATCACCAAAGTCCAAATAGGTGGTGTATAAAAAATTATCATTTAGACACTTTTTTATCATTGATCGAGAGGTCTCATTGTTTTATTATTGAAAAACCATTCATTTTATATTTATTCAATGTAAGGTCATATTTATTTAAACTATATAATTTTTTATACATCACCATTTTAGGACGTAGAGATCACAATTAACGGTTCAGATCATCCACATAGACCTGCAATATCGAACTCTAGAAACCCCTCTGTAAGCAACTCTCTATGGAAATATTTTAGGTACACATTATATATATATATATATATAGAGAGAGAGAGAGAGAGAGAATTGGTCTACAAACTTTCCATTAAATATTAAAAATTAGATTTAACACATTTTTCACAATCCACTTAACTTAAAATATGCGATGGTCAAAATTTTAAAAGGTGAATAGTGAATTGTAAATAAAGTAATGGTGGGCAACTTGTGAATATGTAGTGGAAAAAGTATTACCAACTCATATATATTAGGAATGAACAGATGTGTCAATTCCGACCAAGTCGATCGATTCCGATTGGATTCGATCAGAGTTCGGTTAGCGTAGGATGATATATTGCGGTCGAAGTCTTGTATTTGAAAGGTGTTACAGTTGGGATCAGTCGGATTGTTGCCGGAGTCGGTCGGACTTCGACTCCGATTCCATCGGTCTTTTCCGTTGTCACTGATTTGAGTTTTAAAGGAAGAAATGTAAAGATTTGAGTTCCCTGGGCGTCCCTAAATTAAAGTTTAAAGGAAGAAATGTAAAGATTTGAGTTCCCTGGACGTCCCTGAATTAAAGCTCAGCACTTTCAAGATTTGACCCAACTCTCACTCACCAACTACTATCAATACCCAAAATTCTACCCCCTCCAGAGTCAGAGGAGACAAAATGGGCCCCGCACAATTTCACATTCATTTGCCCATATCATTAATTTCTTTGGGACCTCGATATCCAATACAAATCAAAGATTCTCCACTCTCTATGTGTGGGTCATTTACTGTCCACTGTGCTTATGCTTCAGCCTTTCAAGAAAAAAAAAGAGAGAAGAAGGATCAAGAGAGAAATCAAGAGGAGAAGAAGATGAGAGCTTGAGATAAATGGGAGTTTTAGAGGAATTTTGAGGAAGAAGACGCTGAAACTTTGGAGAATTTTGGAGGAGAATCTAAGAAAATGAAGAGGTTTTTGGGAATATTGCGTGGTTTTTTTAGGAAAAAGAAGATAAGATTTTTTGAGAGGATTTTAGACAATCTTCAAGGAAGAAGATGATAAGGATTTGGATAATTTTTGAAAATTTTTGGAGGTAATTGTTAAAGGAGTTGAACGTTGTAACTATTACCGCCTTCGGCAGAGTCCGACCACATCCAGTCAACCTTGAATTGGTCGGAATTCAGACGATTTCCGGCCAAGCAAGACGGTCGGTCCGTCTTGCTTCCTCCGTCCGGTTAGAGTCAGTAGAATTTTTCCGAAATATGATGCCTTCGACCAATTGTACACCCCTAATATATATGAGTTGGACAACAAATTTTTTATTAAATGTAAAAAGTTAGATTTAACATATGTTTCATCATTCATTTGGCTTGTGACATGTGTTGGTAAAAATTTCAAAAGGTGAATAGTAAAATGTAAATAAAGTAATGGTGGGCCACTTGTGAATGTGTGATGGAAAAAGTGTTAAAACTAACTTTTTACATTTAGTGGAAAGTTTATAGTCCAACTCATATATATGAGTTGGACTATAAACTTTCTATTAAATATAAAAAGTTAGATTTAACACGTCTCTCACCATCCATTTGTCATTTTGCCTTGAGATTAATGAAAATAAGCCGTTGTCTCATATAAGTTGCCTGAGGTAGCGCCAAAAATATAATGTGTAAAACTAACTTTTTATTTAATGGAAAGTTTATAGTCCAACTCATATATATGAGTTGGACTACAAACTTTCTATTAAATATAAAAAAGTTTGATTTAACACATCTCTCACCATCCATTTGTCATTTTGCTTTGAGATTAATGAAAATGAGCCGCTGCCTCATGTAAGTTGCCTGAGCTAGCGCCAAAAATATAATGTGTAAAACTAACTTTTTATTTAATGGAAAGTTTATAGTCCAACTCATATATATGAGTTGGACACAAACTTTTCTTAAATATAAAAAATTAGATTTAACACATCTTTCATCATCCATTTGCCTTGAGATTGAGTCGCTGCCTCACACAAGTTTTCTGAGTTAGTGCCAAAAATATAGTGATTCCATTATTTTTTTTAAAAATAATGGGATTATGATCTCGATCCCCTCTCGATCCCCTAGAGTTCTCTCATACCCATTTTCTTGTAATTTGGTTTTGATTTGGCATTCCATCAACATGGCACTAAATTAACAGTTTTTTTTAATATGATATCTTGTATCTACCTAATGGAAAAATAAATGAACTCTAAAATTCATGAAATTAATCCTCAAGAAGTTAAAGAGGTGGAGACCATAATCCAAGAAAAGATTTTAAAAAATTAATGGGATCACTATTTTTTTGCGCTAGCTCACGTGGGTTAAAGGATAAATGAAATCCAAAGTCCATGAAATTGATCCTCAAGTAGGTAAGGAGATGGAAATTATAATCCAAAAAAGATTTGAAAAAAGCTAATGGGATTACTATTTCTTTACCGATAGCTTATGTAAGTTTTCTGAGCTTACGGCTCATTTACGGTAATCCACACACACAGGTACGTGTGTGTGTGTGTGTACATATATATGTGGGCGCACATGCGCATGCGTGCGTAATTGCATCAAAATAATACAAACACTAATATTGTTTACCCATTGTTCATTTCTCAAAACTGGCCTGCAGAGTGCAGTACATGAGCCATTTGAAATGTTTGGATGCAGGTATTGTAAATGAGCTACTGGCCCTATGGCCTGAACTTTGCAGGCAATGTGATTCTTCAAATACTACCCCTCTTTATTGTGCCGCAGTTATGGATCACTTGGATGTGGTGAATGCTATCTTAAATGTTGATAAAGGTTCAATGCTGATCGTCAGGAAAAATGGCAAGACCTCACTGCATATGGCTGCTAGAAATGGCCATCATCGGATAGTCAAAGCACTTATAGATAAGGATCCTGGAGTAGTTCCTATAAAAGATAAGAAGGGACAGACTGCACTTCACATGGCTGTAAAGGGTAAAAATACTCTTGTTGTGGAGGAGCTTTTGAGTGCAGATCCTTCGATACTCAATATTCATGATAAAAAGGGAAACACTGCTTTGCATATGGCCACAAGGAAATGGAGACCACAGGTAACATTTTCATCTTGTGACTGCAGTATGAGTTCTTTTCTCTTTACCGTCCTTTGCTTCTTCAGTAATGTAGGAATATGGTTGATCATTATTTCTATTATTTAGTTAAGCTAGTCAATTTATTAGCTATGTTTATTTTGCATGACCCACTGGTGGTTTGCTTGTTGCTTACGTTCATTAGTTGTATTGTTTTTAACTACTTGTTACTTCTAGCTCAATTTTGTTCATTATATATAAGAGATGACTGTATTCAATATTTTCCTTTCTCATAAGTACAAGTTTAGATAGTTACAAGTGGCAAGAGACTTGTCACAGGCCTGCCAAAATCTTTGGCAGTTTCAATGAAATTCACATTCTCTTCCAGATAGGAGTGACAAGTTTTGCCTATCAAGTTACAAAGTCGAGCATCGTCCTGATATCCAGATGTCCACTAGTTTGTTTTAGTTGCCAAAATTTACCGATACTGCCAAGTCTTCGTTAGAATGCCATAGCATCCACCTAATATGTGTTTTCCTGTCTGCTTTGGTTGCCTTTCGTTCCATGACTTCAGTTATATTTAATTAGCTATTTAAAAGAGCTTTTTGTCAGCTTGATAAATTCTCTTCCTTGATTGTGCATGATCAATCGGGGCATCTAACAATGTGACATTTACAAGATCGTCAAGGGGGAAAGAGAGTAATTTCAAAGGCCATAGTTAATTGCTTCTACTCTTTGGCAAATGAGCATCATTTGTCACAATAACATCCACTCATGTCAATGCCTCGTAGAATATTTCTCTCTCCACTAAGCAGTGTGATTGAATCTTTTTATCATTTTACTGTTCAGTTAGCCCTGATTGAAACGTTATTCAGTGAGCAGTCAGCTTTCTCCGGAACAAGGAAAAATAAATAAATAAATAAATAAAACTTGTTTCAATCGAAGATCATATACAACTTCACCATTTTCGGAAACACCAGAAAAACCTAAAATAAGAGGATTTGATGAACTGCAGGTACAGCCCCAGTCATCAAGAAAATTTTTGGAAGATATAAAGTTATGTTGATTATACTCGTCCCATTGACTGGATTTAATGTTCAAAATTTCTGTCCCCTTCTCTCAGATGGTGAACCTTCTACTGGCCTACGGCTCAATTGAGGTCAATGCCATTAACAGTCAAGAACAAACAGCACTAGATTTAGCAGAAAAGGTCCCTTATGATCAGTCACAACTGGATATAATGGAGACACTGGGAGAAGCTGGTGCTAGAAATGCCAGAAACATCGGCAAACTCGATGAAGAATCAATGCTGAGAACCGTGAGCGATATAAAGCATGATGTCCATGACCAACTCATCCAGAATGCCAAAACGAACAAACGAGTCACAGGGATTGCCAAAGAACTGAAGAAACTTCACAGGGAGGCAGTTCAGAACACCATCAACTCGGTAACCGTTGTTGCTGTCCTCATCGCCTCCATTGCATTTGTTGCCATCTTCAACTTGCCAGGCCAGTACGTCCAAGAAGGCTCTGAGATTGGCAAATCAAGAATTGCTGAGACCAGAGGATTTCGATTGTTCTGTCTTTTAAACGCCACTGCTCTTTTCATATCTCTTGCTGTAGTCGTGGTTCAGATCACGCTGGTTGCGTGGGAGACTGGTGCTCAGAAGCGGGTGGTTTCAGTCATTAACAAGCTAATGTGGGCCGCATGCCTTAGCACCTGCGGGGCGTTTCTTGCCCTAGCTTTCATCGTGGTGGGGAACAAAGCCTTGTGGATGGCTATAACCATAACTGCAATTGGAGGGCCAGTGCTGATCGGGACTCTGCTGCTCCTGGCGTATTGGATTCTAATGCGGAAGTTGAGGTTTGGGGAGGATTCCCAGAGGCGGATCAAACGAGGGAGCGGGAGCAAGTCCTCCTCCTGGTCCCATTTCTCTGCATATTCCGACCCAGACGCCTATCCAGATCATGAGAAGAGGAAGATGTATGCACTGTAGTTTTTCTTTGTTGCATTACTAATAGATGTAGATAGCAAGGAGGGAGATTTGGCTTGTGATGTGCTTTGTAAATATGTGTTGCCTGTGGAGTGACCGTCTTGATAAGAAATATGCTAGTTAGAGAAATCCCAACCTCCAGAGTTTCAGATTAATGATGTTATTCAAAGTGTTAAAACACTAATAATGTCCTTAAAAGTTATGAACATGCTTAGCATAAAGGCTACCATATGCATAGGGAATTTGGTGAAGAGGGAATTACGTAAAGCGTGCACATGGTTTTCTTTTTGGGCACCATAACTCCATGGTTTTCTATTTGGGCACCAATAATGTCGTAAGATCAGAAAACCGACCCTCTTAAAATCATAAAATCCCTTGGGCGTTTATTTTTATTTTTCTCTTTGGAGAAATCATAACATGCATCAGGGCAAGAGGAATAAATGGAAACAAGATGGGAAGATAAACAGAGGGCACTCCAAAAGACTATCGACAACTACTTCCCTGATACAAGCACCGGGCACACCTAATAATCTCTCCTCCTGATTTGAAGAACATGGCCTTTTAACACCTAATAATCTCTCCTCCTGATTTGAAGAACATGGCCTTTTAAAGAGGCACTGACCGTGCCAACATCATTATAACAGTAACATGCAGCACTCTAGAAACTGTTTTCACATTTTCTTTTCTTTTCTTGGGTGAAATAATAGGAACAACTAACGGTCAGTGAAAATTCTCCCTCATACTTACAAGCACATCCAGCCCTCTAAGAGGACTGCAAATCCATCCACCAAAAGATGAGCATGGACAGATCCAACCATAAAACTAATTTCTTAGCCCGCTCTATTCAAATTTTTAAATTAAAGATTAAAATTTCATTTTGTCAATCAAAATTTCGAATAAAATAAACCAAGAATTAACCTTTAAACTCACCCATTTTCATCCCCGCATCCACCACACATCCACACTACATCCACACTTGTTATCGGGGAAAAGTCCTGTTTGGGGGTCAAGAAAATTTATCTCCAAAAATTAAACAGATTATAAACACACCAATAAGAACATGCATTTGACAAAGGTACGGACCGATTGCTGAGAGCCCGGAACAACTATACTCACTGCACTAGCACACTGAAAAATAATAAACACCTAAGTTGAGCTAAATCAAGTAACCAAATATTAGTGGGGGAAAAATATTAATCTTCATCACATGATTGAGCTGAGGATACGTTGCATCAATGTTGTTCTCATTAAGCAGAATGTTCTAATTGATCAGAAAATGCTTGTACAACTTGCTTCACTATGTAGCTGAGAATACAGATACACCCGTCTGTTATCCATCTCTACTGACTGTTGCAACCAAGTACAACTCCAGTGGAAAATATAATGAGACAACAAGAAAGAAATGACGTTATGTGGTATCTATGTCACAAAAAAAAAAAATGGTAGGATGTACAGAACTGATTGCTTTACATAAAGATTGCGTAACCAGCTGAAATTAAACCCATCAGCTGTAGGCCCCTTCTTCAACTCATATGGTTTCACCAAAAAAAAAAAAAAAAAAAAACTGAACCACATGAGACTTCCCATCCGCCCGAGGAAAAAGAATTTTCCCAAACAATACCTGAGCTTTTTACATTTGAACCATCCTTGCTATTGAGCTATCACTGTAATCTTCCGTCTCAAAAAATATGACCCTGTAAAGGGGAAGGAACAAACAGAATATACAATTCTATATGCGCCAAACCTCCAACTAAGGAGGTGAGCGACCCATGTTACACTTGGTGATGCTAAGCTTGGAAGGGAAGGCCTGAAGCAAGCCATAAGAACAAATATAAATGGTTATCTTGATGATGTAGAAGGCTGACTGGCATCTGGAACTGGCGATGACCCATGAGAAATTTCTAATCTCTGAAACCCCTATGCATTTGACACAAGTAGTTAAGCACTAGTTATATCTGCTCAAAAAAAATTCTCTACGGAAAGTTCATATGCATAGGCAGAAGTTAAAAATAAAAAGAACGCATTTTCATTTTCACTACTTACAGAAGGTAAAATCTGAGGCCCTAATAAACTTGGCATGATTTTCTTCAGATTTTTCATGGGAAATTAGAAATTTTTGTCACTTTTGATAACATGGGAAATTGAAGGGACAGTGACAGTTTATCTGTCCCTTGTTTGGAAACAGAAAGAAGGCAAAACGCCAAAAATGAGCTCAACGCGTTTAAGAAACTTTTTGTCACAATATCACTGAATTTTGCCACGATAGAGATCATAATTAGATGGCTGCATTCCTGTTTCTTTCATTGTTTCTATCACTTGTTAAGGCCATAGAATAGATACTATTTCAGGAATTCAACACAACTTCAACAATGAAATAAGTAGGATTTTGTTCACTTTCACATATATTTGGTTCTAAGGCCCTGCTTACTTTGGGAGAAAGTGAGAGACAACACCCCCTACCAGGAATCTGGGTAGTGGAACACCAACAATATATTCACATAAGAATATACTAAGCCTTTAGTATAATATCAGTAATTAAGATAGTTTATAATTAACTATGGATTTCTCCCTAAAAAAAGCTGGCTACGATAAACTTTATAGATTCATAAGAATCATTATAAACTACATTAACTCTTGTATCATATCCGATTTGGGACTATTTGAGATAGGGGTATTATATTCTCCGTCCTTTTTAGGATTTGAGCCCTCGTAAAAATAGTATAGCAACACTATCACTTCACCAGGCGATGTAAGATTCTATAGATGACTCCCCTTGATCATAGAAGTGGCTCCCACATGTTAAAGAGATGGTGGTCCCCACTATATTTGTGTCACTTTATTCTGTATAGCACTTAGCTATATATGACACTTACTTTCAAACATTTACATCCTACCTCTGGTACATGCAATGCCCCCTACCCAAAATCTAACTTGCGGAACATCGGCGACATATCCGTATATGAAAATGCAAGCCTTTAGTACAATAACAATAGTTAAAAATAGTTTATAATTAACCATAAATTCCTCCTTCAAAAAACTAGGTATGATTATTTTATGGATTCATAAGAATCATTAGTTTATATTCGCTGTGTTCTAGCTAGGGGTATTATACTGATAGAAAAGAAAAGAAAATAAGAAAGAAAACTCTTTCCATTGTTTAGCTGGAAAGAAAAATTGAAGGAAAAGAAAGTTGGAGGAAATTATGAGAAATGAGTTGAAATTTTCTCACTTTTTCCTCCTCTAACCTAGAGAAAATGGGGGAAAAAAATGTTATTTGGTGTTACTACCACATGGAAGCATGGTAGGAGAGTGGGGGAGATTAGAACAAAGCTTTTTTCTTAATTTTTAAATTTTATTTTTAATTTATTGTTTTTTCTTCTTATATTTTCTTTTTAGTTTCCCTTTAAATCAACAACAAAGTGAGTATTATTTCCCTTTTCATGTCTTTTCTTTTCTCTTTCTTTTTCCATTTCTTTTCCGTTCTCTTTCTTTTCCATTTCTTTTTCTTTTTTAAATTTTCTATCAAAGCAAACGTAGCCCTTCTTTCATTTTCTATCAAACCAAACATAGTATAAGTGAGGGAACAAAAGAAAAGTGATTCAAAGAACTGAAAAAGAAAATGATTGTAAGAAATTTCTGGATAAATTTTCTGGAAAGCTACTGAAAATTCTACCAAATTTGGTGAAAATAAAATGAAAAGCATTATGCTCTTTCTATTATCCTTTTTTTTTTTGGTTCTCTTCTTTCCTGTCATCACCTAGTTCCTACAACTTTTAAAGCCGGAAGAGACTTGAGTATGCAATTCAAACCTGTGTTAACTGCGAGGAAGGAGAGTTACTGGGTTGCCGCCAAGATTTTGCATACATGCGATGTTGATGCCGCATCTGCCCAAATTGTTGCATTCTATGTGCAAAGTTGATGGTATTTCCTACATCTTCATGTCTGTTACTGTCATCTGGTATTTGCTGACTCGGTGATCGCCTGAGTTGCCCGCTGCTGTAATTATTTGATGGCACAGTTTTTAACCGAGTTCTAAGGATCTTAAAGGCCACACTTTGCTGCATAGAGTACATATATACATATATGAGCAGAAGACTAGTTACTAGGAAAGAGAGAAAAAAATGCATATGTAGTCATCAACTAGATACACCAGCATTTAATTCTTCTAATATTTAAGATGATAAACAAATTTCAGTTAAAAAATAAATTAGATTACACAATTAATGTGCTAGATGACAAGTCAATACATTTTTCTAGCCTTACTGCAGACTAAGTTATACTCCAAGGATCTCAGAAATGCTCCTTCTGACCAAACTAAGCCATGAACCTGTTACTAAGGTGCAACTTGGGTTGGGCTGAATTCAAACCAGCCACCCAGCCTACTCATAGCGTAGAATCAGATTCGAGTTAATAGAATTTGGCCCTCTTGGGTCAATAAAAGGAAGCGGCTGCAGACTGAGTTAAGAGCTAACTCATAACCCAATCCAAATCCACACAAACATCTCTACCTATGTACAGTGTACATATATTACCTCGCCACATAATGACTCTTACCAAATCCCTCATCCACAAAAAGTGGCTAGCTATATAAATTATCATTATGTTCTATACAAGGGGAAAGATATCTCATTTTTTTTGTAAACAACCAACCTATTTGTGATTTTGTTGACACTCTTCTCTATTTTTAGTTTTAAAAAGCTGAGATGCTTTTTCTCTCTATTTGTGATTATAAAAAGATTTTTTTTAAAAAAAAAAAAGAGATACTTTTTATCCCTATTTTTGACATTGTTCCACAAAAACAAAACATTCTTTCTTTCTTCTATCAACAAGTATTTGTTCTGAAATTGCAAACTCTTACATATTTCCAAAATTACCTGCATTTCTACAGGGCTTCCTCAATATAATTTAACTTTACATGACTGGTGTACCTCTTTGACAATGGCAACCCATTACAACCCAACCCAACCCTACCCTATCCAAATTAACCTTCCAGAGGATGGGTTGGCCTCGAATCCATTAGTGTTTAACTTGGGTTACATTAGCATTGCTTTGTTGGGTTAGGGTTCACTGCCAACCAGCCCTGACCTGCCTTATTCACCCTACTACTTGTTAGCTGATTTCTGACAAAAGCTTAGCCTCATTTACAGACATAGCAGACCTGTTAAAAGGAATAATTATGTTTCACAACGTCAAATATTCTTGTTAGTTACAGAATTGTTGTTAAAAAAGCTTGCATGTTTTCCTATTAGATGTTGTTCAGGTGATATTTGGACGTCCAATGAATCAGCTTGTGGTTTTCTAGTTAATTGGATTATTGGACTGTCGCATGAATTTAAATTTTGTAAATGAGCTATACTTGATGTCAATCCTTCATCAATTGAGGTTTATTATTAGGTGATCATCATCTTTGATTTGTTTAGTCGCGGTCACATGGTCTTAACATTGCTGAGGAGTAGTGAAAGGTGTGATTTTGTCATGGTTCAAAATGACTACTTCAGTTTAAGGATGACGCGAGTCCTGAAATCATATTGGTAATCCACTTTCCCAGCTTATGCATACTGCTGGTAAATCATAATAGATCTATTCAACCCTCATGTAAACATAATAGAAAATCTTGAGGTTATATGCTTTTATTCCTTGACAATATGCTCATCTCATGCCCCGTTATTGAAGTTCTTCAGCCAATACATGCTCTCACGCCCATATTTAAACTGACAATACTAGCCTCCTGCCCTACTAATAAAGACTAACCATTAAGTTCAATATGAAATTCTTCAGCCAATGGTCGGACTTTTTCAAACTTGCATCTTAGTTCTTACAATAAAAAAAAAAAAACAGCTATAGGACCCTCATCTGCCTATCTATTTTGGCACAACCTAACCCAGGCCACAGTCTGATGTGGCCCACACAACTTTCTGCACCATCAGAGGCCATCATTCATCATCTATATCGTACCAATATATAAGCTTCTCTACCCTTGATATTCAAAACTCAAGCATATGAAATGCAGATTGGTTAGATGATGTACTAAGTTGTACTTCTTACTGAATCAGACTGCAACTGCCATTTCGTTGTTAAAAAGTGTCCCCACTAACACCAAAGGTAACTCATAGGTGGAATCTCCAGAATGGGAACAAAACTTAACATGCTCAAATATTTAGAATAGTGAGGGCCTTTTTGTAACTATCTATTTTTTATTATAAATAACATGTAACATCCCTAGATGAGCATGCCTTCTTCTTATCAAATCTGATACGTATGAGAGCAAGGCATCCACTGATTTTCAATTCAATTAAAGAGCCTGTGCTGGGCAGCTCATATGGAGTGCATGCCTAGCACCAACGTCGATTTACTGTCAACAATCTATCAAAAGTAATCTACCAATACCGATCTACCAACGCGGATCTATCGGTAGCAATCTACCAATGCCAAGATACCAAATCCAATCTAACGATGTTGATCTACCAACAACCTCATATTGACAGCAATCTACTGGCCCACCTCATGACGGTGATTTACCGTCTCTTTCCACTAAGGTCCTAAATATCAGCTCTTGCGGATATGTCGATCAGAAAAATTCAATAGAGGATATCATTAGCATGGAGAAATCGGAGATATTCAACAAATATCGAATATCAATAGCTAACTATAAATATTATATGTCATATCCTCAGACAAATATGAATAAGGCAATACATATATACATATGACATAAAGTTACATAAAACGTAATATATATACATTTTTTTTATATATTTATCTCAACAACTTGTATTAAGTTGATAAATCTATAATTACTAAAACACTAACTAATAAGTTTTTCTGTTATTATAATTTTACTATAAATTTAAAGTAATTTTCTTGATTTTACAATAATTCAAGTATTTAACGGTAATTTCATTGTCATTTTACAGTAACATAACCCATAATCAACATTTGAATGAAAGATTAATAAAATAAACCATTCAATTCAAAGTTTAATTGAGATAATTAGATACCCAATTTGCTCAAAAAACTAGGAAAACGTATACTAGATTATATGGGCAAAAACAAGATATAATTTTTTGGCCAGTTGCATGAGGTCCGATATTGGTGATATCGACATATATTTGGATACCGATATTGCATCCATAATAAAAGATTGGACCCAATAGATCGGCATTTTTTTTCCTCAAAATGATAAATCCATTAAAATGTTCAAAATCATAGCAGTGTCTAAACTACACTTGTGGCCACTATTTAAAACCTTGCTCTACTCCCACAATGATCTACTTGTGCCTCCTACACTGACCATACAGCAAATTTAGATCTAGGATATGTATTATTCTTAACAAGTTCGTTACTCAGTCTTGGGCATCTCCATATTATACTCAATCCTAGTTGTCTTCAGAGTCTACTCGACCCAAGCGGTCCATACCGTCTTAAGAAACTTCTCCTACTTGGAAGTATTCAATAACTGCTTCAGTTTGGATCGTAAGAACTCTCATCAATTTCGTTTTGATCTTATGCAATGATTCAAGTTTTATTTGTAACAACTGAAGGGTATCGTCATTGTTTCTATCTTTTTTTAGGGTGTTTCTTATTCTTTGAAACAAGCTGGGCATGTCCAGCTTGAGAAGGAGTACTAGCATATTGATGTGTTTTTTTCTCTTTGTTTCCACAAGCTGAAAGCATATAATATATAATACAGCTTGAGAAAGAGTGAGACAATTTAGAACATTGAGGATCTTTTTTATAATTTCTTTATTTTCTCTACTGTATAAATAATATGTAGCAACCCAAGATGGCTATGACATCTTTCTTCTCATCAACTTTGATAACTTTTAGAAAGAAAATTATGTGCTATTATTGATGAGGGCAAACCCCATATATATAGAGTTAAATGAGAATAGAACCAATACAGTTGGACAATGACAATTCAAGCCGTATTACAATTCCTAATGCAAGAGAATTCAAATCCTATTTCAAAAAGAAAACTAATAAACTAAATTAAGATGGCTATTAATCTAGCATGAATCCACTACTAACTGATTGACATTCAGATGGCTTGCAAATGCCATATTTGATTATTTTTTCTTTTTCCCTTATTTTCAATCATCTTCTCTATGTAGTGATTTTTCGACTTTAGCTCACACTATAAAAACCAATTACTTTTATAGAAGCTTTAAACATTATCTATTAGAATTCAGTACTTTCTAATGCTATCTCAGTACTTATCCTGTATTCTATGATTCCAACAATGTCAACATTAAATCTCTGTAAAGAAGATAATAAGATAAACCTAAGTGACATGCACCTCACAACAAAAGCAAAACAAACAATCTAAAGATTTCACAGACTACATTGATGGTCACAGTCTTCCAAAAAATTCCTAATATTGAAACTACAGATATGCACAGTAACTATCATCAGTTTGATAAAAGCTCCTGGCAACAATTGATCGAGAAGCCAACCAGTTGTAGAAGTTTTAGCTAGAAGAAGAAACCTAAAAGGACCAATTTAAGTCTGTGTATAGGTATCCATTCAGTGGGAGGCATAGGGGGAAGGGGAATTTTTTGTGCATGTTGTTGTGGTGGTTGTTTAGTGTGTGTGTGTGTGTGTGTGTGTTGTGTGGATGGAGGGGTTACTAGCAATTTTCTCATCCAGATATGAAACTTGAAGAACACAATATTGGCTTAGGCAACAAAATAGAAATAGAACCATGCAAATAAGTGTAACATTACCTGAGGAAGCAACATTAAAAGACCATACAAAGACTTCAACAGCCACATAAACTTTCCTGGTTCCAATAGCTACAAGACACATAATTATAAATTAACTTCAAGAAAATTCAAAACAAAATTCTTGAAATAGTGAACTCTTCCTATAGAATAGAGATAAAGTAGCAAAAGGGAACAACTACCTCACTGAAAAAATTGCAGTCAACTAATAAAAAGAAACAATTTCAATCATAGAACTACCAAACAAACAGAGGAAGACAAAGTACTTTCATGACAGTTAAATATATAATAATTACATACTTCTCCCTTCTATCTTTTTTTTTGGCATGTCCTTTTATCCCTGAATTGTTTTGCGTATGTCTCCTCCGATCATTATAAGTTAGTCAGAACAAGTTTTAATCACGCACACAAACATGCACACCCCTTTTGTCACTGTAAGTTAGCCAGATTACACGCACACACACCTGTAGGTTAGTCAGATTACACAGGCACACCCCTTTTTGTCACTGTAAGTCAGATTACTCCCTCTCAGTTGGGTAATAACGTTTTCTTTCTCTTTGAATCTAAATTGAGATTCAAATTCTTTATCTTAGTCTTGGATCATTAAAAGCATTTAGTCTTATACCCTATTTTAAGTTCATAGTTGACTGCAGACTTTTATCAAATGGCCTACCTGAAAGCAATCCATAACTACAAGTTTATCCTCTCAATCGATGAGATAAACACTATGATAGTTATGAATTTCACTTCCCAGGCAGCCAAAATTAGTATATGTTTAGGATATTTAGCATAAGATTAGGTTGAAATGCTCATGGTTTGAAATTAGGTTGGTCTGTGTGTGCGAGTTTTTTTTTGTGTAGGTCGGTGGTGGAAGTGGCTGTTGGGTTTGGATTGTGTACGATTTTGAGTGTCATAATTTGGAGCACGAAACTAATGATAACTTAGTAATTCTTCCCTCGCTGTTGATGAGAAGTAGTAATTAAGCTATACTTTGTACACAGAACACAGATTTATAAGATTATTTACAAGTTAATTGTAAGAGGAATGGCTTAACTCACTGACAGGCATGGCTTCTTAAATTATCATTGACAGTGTATTTTTATCCGAACATTTCTTTGGTACTTGAACAGGCAAAACTATTCAAACATAAAGGGACATCTGGAATTATAAGCACAAGCTGACTCAGCTGACAAAAAATTATGTTATTGTATAAGGATATACATTCTTTTGTTTTATCAGATAAGATATACATATGGTATTGTATGTATATATAAAAAGTCGCTAAACCTCTCTAAAAAATGAAAAGCTGTTCATTGATCCATTACATCAGAAATTAGGCAATGATAAGCAAATCAAAACAAGAACAAGAATCATGGTCTTTGCTTGTGATCCAGCATGCCTAAATTTCATGACTGCATCAATATAAGTATTTAGTAAGCAAGAAGAATGAATTTACATGAAATGACTGATGGAGATTTGGGACATTAAGGTACCAAAAGCTCTAGTGCATGTACAAGCTAAATAATCGCACTAGGACAGAAAAAAAAAATTTGTTTTAAGATCTTGAAAAATACATCTCAACCAAAAGATATTTGTAATTAGGGTTAATCACAATCAGACCCTCTATAGTAATATAGAGGGTATATAACTTATTACCCCTGAAGTTCGAAACTCGCACTACACCTCCGGAAAAGCTAACAGAGTTTAATGAGCAGCTGGAATTGAATCACGTGATGCGCACGTGTGGTAAATTGTTTGTTTTGCCCCCAACCGAAGTGAGAGGAGAAAGATGGAAAATCGGGACTATTAAGTTTATTTCCCACCTCTACCTGCGACCCCGCCCTTTCTCGCTCCCTCCTCACCCACGAAGCCCGCTTCAAGAAACTCTCGCCTCCCTCGCCTTCAAGAAATGATCCCAATTCCTCTCCTGAATCTTTGACGCTCTTCGATCCCTCCACCTCCTCTCCAACTCCTCCCACGTCCTCGTCTCCGCCGACGTCGGCCCGGCGCATTCGTGCTCCACGCATCTGGCATTGCCGAGGTCACCGACATCGAGTTCCCGTCGAATTCCCGTCGTTCGTGAGGAGATCGAATCTGCACAATCTGCCATTTTTGACGGGGCATTCGATCCAAGATTTAGTGATGATTGGACGCGGCGCTGTTTCTGGGGAGGTATGCGGAGAAGATGGAGCGGACTATGAGGAAGGGCAGGGCGGTGGCGGTGGGTTCTGATCTTTAGGCACATTGACTATAGTTTTTCAACAATCTAATCCTTGTTGGGTTCTGATCTGGTTTTGGTTGTTGTGTTGTTATATAACTGTTGTCATACACTTTGGTTGTTAATTTGATAGTGAGAAGGATTTTTTTTATATTTTCTAACATTTTTGATATTTTTTGTTACATTATTTAGCATTCATATTTGTATGAAATGTTTCAAAATTATGTCCAAAGATGAATTTATATTTGTGGTTCAGTTGTGGGAGTTTATTCTGTGTCCAGGGAGTAATTTAAATTTCTAAAGATTTGTTTCTAGGCATTTATGAATTTGTTTTCTTCAGTTTTTTTTTCTTCTGATTTGTAGCCAACTGAATAATTTTTGTTGTTTCTGAGAAATGAACTAAACAGAGAGAGAGAGAGAGCGGGACGAGAGGGAGAGAGTGAGGGAGAAACTCTTAAGGAAAGAGATGAGGGTAAAAAAAGAATTAAATAAAAGAAGTGTAGTTTTGTTTAAAAGGGGATGAAATTATCTAACTGTTGACTAACATTAGTAACGGTCCAGCGGACTAAGTGCGAGTTTCGAACTTCAACGGTAATAAGTTATACACCCCCCATACTATAGGGGGTCTGATTGTGATTAACCCTTGTAATTATTTTTAGATATAAATATGGAAGAAAAATTTATAGTGTGTCAGAACTTGAAGAACTATTACATGTACTTCTGCCAACAATAATACGAACAATAAAAGGATTTACTAAGCATCCAGTGCAGGTGAAGGCCAAACTGCCTACATGCCATATTGATAACCTGATAAGAAAAGATGACTGACCAATAAATATTTGATGAGAAAAAAAAAAAGAAACCCACAAGGCAAGGAGCGGTGAATTGATTAAAATTTTTTAAAGAATCCCAAAAGAAAGGTAAATACTTGGGGGGGGGGGGGAAGGATCCAACAGAGCACTAAATAAAATGTAGTCCAGTACAGAATTAAACCACAATGGATGTCTCATGAAGAACACCAGTTTTCATGACTTGTTTGGTCATTATCATACCACACCAATTATGATTTGCTTGATCCATATATGTATAGAAAGGATTATCATTAAAAGTTAAAAGACTGTCATGATCTGAAAGATAGAAGAAAGTCAAAACTGATAATTAATATGACAAAGAAAGCAGAGTTAAAATCTTAACCATATGTATGCATTATTCAGGATCCAAATGAGTTGTTCTTCAATGTTAATCTACGGTTTACAACAATTCCAATTATTTTAACTTAGGATTTAGAATTGAGACTTGGTTTAGGATACAAGATCATGGATGAAGTTTAATACCACAACTTAGGCCAATAATCTAAATCTATATTAATATTTGCATTCACAACACGATTTAAGCATGGACTTCAGATTAGGGCAATATACTTGGGAGGTAAATGATGAGAAAAGTGGAGTTGCAAAATAGATAGCAGCACACAGCAGATAAGGTGGGAAGGAGGTAGCAGATGTGGTCAATTGATATTTGGGATATCGGTCAGATATTCAAAGGTGCTTGGAGAAAGGCAGCCAAATGATGCAAAGTTCATCTGTCTAGTAGAAAAGGAGAAAAGATGAGATAAAGAGGATAAAAGCCGATTGTAGCTACTAAAGTATGTCATGTGATTTATTACTGGTTTTCCTATCGGAGACAGGCCTAGGTAGATTTAGGGACCTACCAAAATCACCTAAAACTTGCTAACACTATGTTTTAAAACCCTGACAATCTACGTTGCATAGACACAGACATGCCAACACAGGTGCAAATTAGCACGACTCATCTACACACACAATCTCTGAAAAATACATACAAAACAAGGATACAGCAAAAAGTGTCATGTATAATACGAGACAACATAGTTTGAGAACAGAAATGTCCATGCCTCCTAGCTACCAAATACAAAGGGATGTTTTGGAAAACCCCAGTTGGTTAATCCCCTCCGCAACATCACACCCACACCCATCTACACATAAAAAATAGGAAAATAATGGGATGACAAAAAAGAGAATTAAACCAAATTTTTGTGTTTGGAGGAGAAGAGCTCGTTACAGCTTGCATATTTATCTAGATGAATAAAAACACAACTCCTTTAACATATAAACCCAAACAAAGTCCTCAAGAGATCCCATACTGATCCAAATATTTAGGGAATTAAATCATGCATGCTAGTTGAACTCATCTGGATATTTAAGGAGGTAAATCATGCATGTATATAAATAAATATTTTTAAAAAAAATAGAGAAAGTGATAAACAAGTAAAAGGAAGTATGAATGATGAAAGGTTGGTTTGATCGGAAAAAGCGATACAAGTGATTAACTATTTAAAACAGCCAAATGTACCGACCTGAAATCTTAGGTAAAGAAAAGTAGGAGCCTCGAGCAGACGGACAAACTTATCCAATTGTATTAAGAACTTCTCATTTATGTCTTCTTCCCCAAGTGACTGAATTATGGAACCTGCATGACTATATGCCTTTTGAAAATATGGCATATAACCAGAAGAAGTTAGAAAAGGTTCAAGCAAACTGTGCAAGAAACCACAAAGGAGGACAAATACCTGAGCTAGTATGCACAAACTGATTGTTGCCATTGGAGAATGGCACCAAGAGGAATATAAACAAAGAAATAAGTCTCTGCCCGCAGTATTTACCAGCGACTGGTTTAGGAGTGAACGCAACTCAGCCAGTTCCAATGATGTGAGTAAAATTAAATTCAACGCCTAACCATAAAAAAGGTAAATGAGAAATCACCATAATATTCTTTCAAGGAACACAATGCGCTTAAATCCAAGCAGATAGAAACCTGAACCATAATGGACGCAAAATTCAAGTCATCTTCACCCTCTAGAATCATAGAAAATTCACAATATACTCGTTCCGCCCCCAGAAGTGCACACAATCTACGTACTATCAATGCACCACGCCTGAGTAAGTTCAGGTGAGCAAATTTGTTATAATCATCATGCAAAGGCCGGAAACAAGAGCCCTCACTCAGGAGAAGAAATACAACTGCAGCAGGAGAAATAAGAATTTTGAGCCCTACCTTTCAAGAAGCAAGTAGTTAGATCGGAAATTGTGTACTAAGACAACTAGAAGTTGGCGAAAATGTGAAGCATCTTTCGCAATAGATGAATACACCTCCAGTACTAGCAGAACCACCTGAAAATGCAAGAAAAAACTTTGATATTGCAAAACTAGAATAGAAAATTCCAAATGATAATTAACTTTATATGCAAACACAGAACTAACTACAGAAAGATAAGCATTTTATCATATTATTATGAAACTCTATTGTAAGATAAACCAAGTTAAAGTATCAGATTTTTATAAATATATTTGCTTCATTTAATATGCTAAATAGATAGCATTTAGTAACTGAAAGAAGAGATAGGTCCAAAGAGTATAATATTCTTGGCTCATTTAAATAAACTATTCACCTGTCGACAAGCCAGAAAATCTACGAGGAAACATTCGCAATCATTGAATTCGAAAGATCCAGATAATGTCCATGGAACTTTATTCAAGGGTAGGTTCATATCAAGCATTACAAAGAGAGCTTCGACATTGATAACCAAGTTAACTCGAATGTAAAA
This sequence comes from Dracaena cambodiana, assembly GCA_036321105.1. Taxonomy (NCBI): domain Eukaryota; kingdom Viridiplantae; phylum Streptophyta; class Magnoliopsida; order Asparagales; family Asparagaceae; genus Dracaena; species Dracaena cambodiana. Next base: position 11,846,000 of record JAYEPQ010000010.1, read on the forward strand.
CGAAATTCATGTATACAATGAAAAGCTTAAATCCCAATTAAATGATGCAGATAGAACCATGGTGGCATCACCAAATGCACAAATACAGCCATCAATTAAAACAAAAGTATGGAAAGTAAATAAGCTTACATATTTATGCCATATTGCAATATGAACAAAGAGATGATGCTCCCTTATTTACAGAACGTATCTCGTAGTTGGAGCAGCAACAATTGCATTATGCTGTACTACTTTCCACTACATTTATAAAGGAAATGATACTGAATTGTTCAATAAGCACAATACTGTGAAAGAATTCTAATGCAAACACACTTTTTGCAGAATTAAATACTGTAAAGCTGGAAAAAGAAAAGCAATGAAAACAAGCTCTAAATAACTTAAAATGGTGGCAGAATGTTTTAACCAGATTTCCAAAACAAATATGATATCAAACTATAAGGCCTCGTTTGGCAAGTAGAGTTACAGGCAGGTTGTACTCTAACTCCTCCCAACTCCAGGCAAATGCAAAAATGAAGAGTTGGGTTATAATGATTGGAGAGTAGTTTGGTATTATTTGAAAATATCTCAGCAAAAGCTAACTCACTTTTGGAGGGAAGAGGGGGTTAACAAACCCCCTTCGTGAGGGGTCGGAGTGTTAAGCCTTCACTTTGATGTGACAATCTAACCTCTCCTCCTAAAAACTACAACTCACACATCTCCAACCCCTCTTGCCAAACAACGCTTAATCTAACTAGTAAAGAACTGATAGTATTATGTGCCTAAAGGAAGTGCTTTTAAATAGTTGCCTAGCCCCTGCATTGCTCTCTAATAAAGAAATACAAGATTAACGGAACCTTTTGCCGCAGACGTAGATTAATGGACATCTTATAAGCCTCCACTAAAGGTTTCATAAAATTCAAAACTAGCTGTGTCAACCCAGAGATTAGTTTGCAGCTGCTGACATTTCAGTAAGATTCATGTTGGCTAAGCAGTGTACAGGCCTCCATGGAATGTTTCATAAAATTCACAACTGGCTGTGCTAACCCTAAGACTAGTATGCAAAATCCTGGCCGAAAAGAATTATGCTCAGTTTCACTACAAATAATTTTTAGAGAACTACACTACAAAACCCTCCAAGTATATTCATCTATTCCACCTTACTTTCCAGTGTTCCAATAGCTCCCTTTCCTTAAAAATTTATCATTCAAGAACTAGAGACCCATCATTCCCTCAACACAAACAACAAGACAGCTTTTTTTGGTTATACTACAAGCAAAGTTTTAAATAATGGCAATAAGTATCGCAAATTTCATATCAAACTTTGTGGTATGTTATACGTTATAAACCCTGTAACATTGACACACCAGTATTGCCAATATTACCAACATTTTATCGACATATTCAAATATTTATCGATATGATAAATGTCTGACATTGTGAATCTTTGATATCATAAACCATCAACCAATATTGATTCTGAGAATTTAAACTTTGAGGTCAGCCATCTGTGTAGTATCAAGAAGGCAAATTTGAAAAGCCATGCAATATTGAAAACATAACAGTAGGATTTGAGCTCTGATCCCATAGGTCACAAACAATACATATTGCAACTCAATGAAGGTCCATATTATTGACAATGACCTAAAATAATCAAAAATGCCTAAAAGCACGTGATCGGTTGTTGCCCGAAAAATTGAAATTTCCTTCCATTGCTAATTTTTGATTTGAAATTACAACAATAAAAGAAAATTACACAACAAATTCCGAGATTATAAGAATAGGAAAGATTAATTTCGATTCCTCTTTTAGTTTGTGGGTTCTGACGGCGGTAGAGCCTCGCTGATACACTCCGTTGACGGTCCAATTTAGATTGGGAAGAAAAGGATCGCTCTGAAACTCCTCTGAAAACTCTGGAAGAAGACGCTCTCCGCTTCTCTGGAAATTCTGGCAGAAAACGCTCTCTCGAATTCCTTCGTTCTCAAAACTTTGTCCTCAAAACTCCCCTTTGAGAATTCTTCTTCGTTCCTTTTAACTTCGTCCGCATTGTGGGCGAAATTTACATAAAATTGAATCACCCACGTTCGGAAGGCACCCTGCAAATAACACTGCGCGGGGGCGAACTACACAGATGGCACCATGCAGGTGGCAACCGCGGGTGCAAGTCTACGGGTGCAACCCCGTTGCACCCCGCAGTTGGCACCCGCAGGTGCAACCCGCAGGTGCACCCCCACAGGTGCCACCTCTCTTTTTTTTTTGTCTACATAACCGCGTCCAAAATTTTCGAAATTTCGTTGATTTGTAATGAATTTCAAAACACCTTGGACTATTTTATTGTTCTTAGAATTGGGTGTTAATACGTCCACAAATTCTTTTTTATTCGGATGAGAGTTAAGTGCAAATCAGAATTTTGATTTGGATAGGAATAGGAATTTGAATAGATACCCGAATCATATTTGGATCAAATCATATTTGGATTCAGATAAATATTCCAACCAACATTTAGATTTAGTTAGTTATAAATTTTAATTCATTTTTCTATTCAAAATCTGGTTAACTGCTTATTATAAATACCCAGATATCTCCATCCATTGTCCCCATATTCAGAAAAATTGTTCTCTTATTTTCTCCTTATTCTTATTTTGTTAAAAAATAGCCAATTCAATGGCATCCTCAAACACTTCTCGCACGCAAGATTCCAATTATGAGGATTGACATACGGGTGTTACCGCCAGCGTTGATCCTTCCTTTCTGGCATCATGTAAACAAAAAAATAAACGGTCATCCGTTTATTTTAAAAATTGCTTTTGCGATTATTACGAAATAAATTTAGTTTTTATTTTAAACATACACTTATGTTGTCCACCATAAAAGACATCGTGCAATAGAACAAAATCACACAGACGGCACCGCGCGGGTGCAACCCCGTAGGTGGCACCGTGCGGGTGCAACCCCGCGGGTGGCACCGCACGGGTACCACCTCGCGGGTGGCACCGCACGGGTGCACCCCGGGATGGCACTTCGCAGGTGCCACCCCGCAAGTGGCACCAGCAGGTGCAACCCCGCAAGTGGCACCCGCAGGTGCCACCCCGCAGGTGCACCCCCCGCAGGGTTGCATTCCATGGGTAGTACCTGCGGGTGCAACCGCCAGGTGATACCCCGCTGAGTGCTCACTGTTGCGCGCTCCAAATACGTACTGGTGGACTCTCTTGACACTACAATTTTGGATTTAAATTTTAATTCTAAATCTCTATTTTGCGTTACCTGGCTTGTTCGATTTGCCAAGTTTGGACTAATATTTTAATCTCTCTTCTTTTTGTTTTCCTTCTTTGCAATTCTCTATTCAACATATCCTTTGTCAAAGAACAATCATTTCGGGTTTTGTAGCGGCCCCAATAATCAAACCCATTTGGGATTCGACGGTCACATTCCTTTGGTGGAAGAAAGAAGTAATGATGATCGACGACAGAAAATTACGATCTGCAACCCACTCATGGCTCGTGAGTTGATTACTGATGCCGTCTTTGAGGGCACGAATCGGCAAATTTCGAAGAAACCTCAATTTCTTTTTGGGGATACCGTCGACAAATTAGATGGAGACTTATTTGTCACCACTAAGTGGTTGAATAAGGTGGGAGAACGGTATATATTTATCCCAGATCTGGAGCGTAACTTTTCTTTAACATATCTGCAACGGAATTCATGTCCAAGTGTAATGTCTTGACCAGTTACTCGAAGTCATCACGGCGTTGTGATGGAAAAATTTAGCAAAAACGGCCCATTTATAGATTGTCCAGCAAAACATACTTTAAGTCTATTGCCTAGGAGAGTCGGCAAAGGCCTACCACTTGGAGAGCATTCTAAGCGTGCTGATACGTTTATTAATCAATTTACAGATGCTAACGGTCAATTTCTAGCTCGTGATTTCCGCACTTCTGGATGGATTCATTCACCTCCACGATCATGGTGGTCTCGGATGACCCACTTTATATTAGCACATTTCAAAGCACGTCTAGAGAGACTTGGCCTCTATCACGCAGTGAGGAATATGCAATTTGGTCTTCCACTCAGCTCTCCTCACTTCTTTCGCATACTGGAGATCCATAACCGCAGACCAATGCTTTCTTCACGCCTGTTGGGGAATTAGGATTCGCACTTCATGAGATGCACGAAATTTCAATATTATCCATAGGTGAAACCCCTATGAAGAATACGTTCTCAGTACGAAGGAACTTCTCCGTCTCAAGGCTATTTCTAATGCATACTCCACTTATTGGGAGCTAATATGTCATTATAACATTTGCGCCGACATTTCTAAGGCACGAAGTCAAGGGGTGCGACATAAAGTATGGGCAGAGTATCTCTTTCAAAATTTGTAAGATAATAAGTGCAGTATCCAGGTACGAGCTTCTCGTGACCTGGACACTATCCATGAAAGGATTAACACCTACTTTGCAACAACATATACAGCGGAATCCGTATTCTCCTCTTAGTCAATGAAAAACTCCTTAAATGAGTTGGCAAGTTTGATTGTTGCCTCATAGTAAGATACGAGATGTTCATACTTGACCTCGTATTCTCCTCTTAATTGATTTACTATGAGTTTGGAGTCCCCATAGGCCTATGTACGCTGAATTTCCCACTGTCGGGCAATTTGTAGTCCCGTTAACAATGCATTGTACTCAAACACATTGTTAGAACATGGCTGAGTGAGTATCCTCGGGGGATTACATGATTTTGTGAGGATATTAAAACTATCCCCACTCTGGCAGTGTTTCTTCGAATCGCTCTATCAAAGAATAGCAGCCAAACCGATTCTTTGGAAATCATGTTGACTTCCACCATTTCGTCTGGAATATCCTCATAAAGTTTAGAGAATTCCGAGACAAAATGTTCTGCTAAGAAATCGGCAATTGCTTGACCCTTGATCGCCTTTTGCGGTATGAATCGCATATCATACTGTGATAGCAGGATCGACCAATTGGCTAACCTGCAATTGAGTGACCCAGACTTGGTCATGAGCACTCTCAGGAGATTTATCCGAGAAATCACATGAAATGTTTGGCCTACTAAGTAGTGTCGCATTTTTTGAACTGCGAATACCAGGGCCAAACACTCTTTCTCTACTGGAGTGTACTGATATTCGTCGCCTACCATAGTTCTACTAAGGTAGTAAACGGCTTGCTTGTGGCCTGAATTATTGGTTTGGGCCAACAGAGCACCAAGTGAATGGTCAATCGCCCGAAAATATATCAAGAATGACTTTCCTGATATGGGGACTATTAGGACCGTATGTTTTGTAAGGTACTTTTTGAGGTCCTCAAAAGCTTGTTAACAAACTTCATCCCAAACAAACGTTACCCCTTTCTTTGTTAGCTTGGTGAAAGGTTGATATCTCCCTAAAAAATTAGCGATAAATCTACGAATATATGCTAGCCTCCGTTGTAATCCTCGAAGTTCTTTGAGATTCCTTGGTGGTTGCATCCCTTGAATTGCTTTTATCTTTCCTAGATCTAAATGGATACCTTGGATGTAACAACGAAACTAAAAAATGTCACTAGAGACACCAAGAAAAGATTTAGTCAGATTCATTTTTAGTTGGTGTTTTCTCATAATCTCAAACACCATTTTCAAATCTCTGAGATAATCATCTTTATTACAACTCTTGATGGTAAGGTCATCCACATAGCACTCTACCATTTAGCACTCTACCATTTTACGGAGATGCTCGCGGAAAATTGTGCTCATAGCACATTGATATGTTGCACCTGCATTCTTTAAACCGAATGGCATATCCGTATAACAATACACACCTAACGGTGTTCTGAAAACAGTGTGTTTCTCGTCTTTAGGGTACATTTTGATTTGATTATACCCAGAGAATCCATCCATGAAAGACATTTTCGAATCTGTAGGTGTTGTCAATCATGACATCTGTTATTGGAAGCGAAAATTCATCTTTAAGACATGCTACATTAAGATCTCAAAAATCAATGCAGGTTCAGATTTTTCAATTTTTCCTGAAAATTGGAACGATATTCGCTACCCAATTAGGATGTTCTCGGATGAAACCAAATTGTATAAACTTCTTAACTTCATCCTCGATCGATTCCATTAACTCTGAACGGAATCTTCTTTGTTGTTGCTTTACTATTTTGCATCTAGCTTAATATTAAGTCGATGCATAGCAACTTGAGGATCCAAGCCTGGCATGTCCTCATAGTTCTAGGCACAGACATCTATGTATTCTCGAACGAGAGTTATAAGGTCTTCTCTTTCATCAAGAGACAAACTCTCGCTTATAAATATGGGCTTAGGATTGGTTTCATCACTCATATTTACTTAAATTACCTTATCCTCGATAGGTGATTCGTGTTGTTCGAAGTGCATGTTCCATTGGGAATCGAGATGCCTAACACTTCATCTTGGAGAAGAGTCAGTTCATCATCTTCATCTGGAATCGAGCTAACAGACGTCATGTTTGCAGTCAGCTTCTTAGATAATACTCCCAGACTGATATCTGAATCCCGATCGAAATCTTCTACATTTTGGCAGATCATGTCTTCGATATCCGAAAGATTAGGTATTATAATATATCCCAACTCTCTACCGGTTTTGTGATAATAATCCGGCTCTTTCCCTTCGGGCACGAGAAAAGAAAATTTCGACGTCCTTTGCCAAAATTTAATTTGGATCTATAGATGAAATATTCCATTTTCTCCATCATTCGGAATGACTTTGGTCCGTAATGATAGAATTGAGGGGCTTCCTGAACTTCATCTTCACTATTATCGGATGGGGCCATACGTGGTTGAACCCTTCCGAAAGAATAGGTTTTTGATCGGCCCGACGGGCATGTACATTGAACACCGCCCCATCTGCATTTTCGATGCTTGATTGTAGCATCATTGATGATCTAATTAGCATGTGTATAGTTGCTAAAATCTCAAATTCTGAGAGACAATCTACATCCATACTAGTAGCTAAAGGTACAGAATCAGTAGCAACGCCAGACAAATAAGCAAATTCTAAATTTTCATTGATTTTCCACTCGCCTGCATCACTGGCGGTATCATTTACATCTAAACATTCAAGACAGATTACAAGCAGTTAATACCCTTCTTTGGCGATAAACGTCTCAAACTCAATGTCACCTTCATTCCCACTATCATAGCCATTATGTAGTGGTGGATCGATCTCAGTACTCAAAACATATAAAAGGGCGTCTACAAAGTAGTTTTCAACACCCTTAAATGGTTGTTTATTAGCAATTAGAGTATGCACTTTTCCATCTTCATCCACGTATTTCATGCATTGGTGTAGAGTGGACGGAACAATCATGTTAGCATGGATCCATGGTCGCCCTAGAATAAGGTTGTAAGTGTCTATTTCAATTACATAACAAGTCACTTCGCTTTTGAAATCTCTAATTTGACATCTGAATCTGATCTTCCCCAGATGATGACTACCGTTGGCATTGAAGCCAAAGGTGGCAGTATTAGTTGAAGTCAATCTGTGGGAAGAGATCCCGAGAAACTGCATAAGCCTTCGTGGCACAATGCTCAAGGCAGACCCAGGATCAATCTGAATTTGACCCACTTTTATTGAGCCAATATACCCTGTATAGTACAGAGATCTATTGTGCTTGATGTTCTTCAACTGCATATCCTCTGGCGTGAAAGTAATGTAAGGGGCACGCCTCGACACTGAGTTGCATTGCGGCATGCCTCCTCAACCTCTTCTGGGAGATGGATTAGGAAAGCTTCATAATCTGCTAAACCTTCCCTTAGAGCATCTCTCGTAAACTTAGATAAGCACAATAACTCGTATAGAATTATTCTTGCCGGTATATTCGCCAGCTGCGCTATAATATCAAATTGAAAAGAAGATATTCATACCAAGAATGCAGTCAATATCAAATTCTGTCGGTAATAAAGCAAACTCAAATGTAAAAGATCGTTCTAGACCATGTATGTCAGGGATTGTTATTGGTAAATTGGCTTTATGTGTTACTTGAACCAGTCGACCCATAAAATCATTTAATCGTGCTTGTTTATCTAATAATATCCAATATTTTTGAGGAATAAATGTATTAAACTAGCTTCAGCACCAGAATCTATAAGAGCATGAATAGTAAATTCTAGTTCATTTTCTAATATACTTGGTAAATGTACAGTCATAGTTATATAGATATGTAGTTGAGATTTTTTCTTAAAGTCCAGCATAATGTGGTAATCCTAAAATAGTATTGTCTGGTATTTTTAGTCTTATTGGTTGTTGTTCATCATTATTCTTTTGGGCATCTAATATTCGTTGTGTTCTTCCTTCTAATGGTTCATTTTCTGTATCGTATATTTGTAAGGACGAATGACTTGATCTTGCAGGTTCTAAATTAATTGGAGTTGTATTTCTATATTTTACTATACTTAAACTTCTAGGTATAGAAAAATTTATAATTGTGGTTGATATGATATTTCCTGATGCAATAAATGTTTCAACAGAAATATTTACTTTTGGTTTTAACGTTTTAATAAATATTTGCATATCATTATCATATTTTAAGTGTTTAATATTTACTAATTTGGGTTGAATTACTTTTCCATTTCCTACTTCATATAGCTTAATAAATTGTGTTAGTGTAACTGATTTAAATGTAGACGTATCATTTAATACTAAACAATATTCCCAATGGATTCCTAAAACTTTAGATCCAGGTAGTAATTCAATACCTTTAAGATTAATGGATAGTGTACATACCTTTTCTATATTTTTATCATCTAAGCTGATACAAAAATCAGGATGTATATTAACACCAAATATTCTATTAGCTAAATTTGATTTAGCTCCTCCAATAATTCTTTCATGACAACATACTATCATAATAGGAGTATCAATTCCTGATCTAAATAATCCAGTAATTTTAATTTGAATTAATCCAATATGTAAATATTTCTTTTTTGGATATTTTTGTTCGAATTTTTCTATTTGTGCCATACTTATAAGTTTTACTGAAGTGAAATCTTCATCACCTCTTAATTCTATATTTCCTTGCATCCGTTCAAATATATATGTGCTTTTATTTAAAAACATAGATCTAAATTTTGATTGCCTTTTATATACTTCATTTTTTTCAGCATGTGGAATAGATTTCTATATCTTCATCAGTAATTTCAAATTGTTCACCTTGACTGTTATCTATACTTTCATTATGAATTTCTTGGGGTTCTATTTCTGTTAATGTATTCATATATACTCTATATTCATACATAGCTTCTTTTGATGTCTGTCCTGGTTCAATTTCAGGACTTAAAAGTGGAGATGTAGATTTCAACATATCTGGTTCTATCCTAATGAAAGGTAAATCTTCATATTTATATATTATTAATAAACCTATAGGCGTTCCAATTGAAATATGATAAGCATGATTTTCCAAACTTGTACTTTTTATTGTAATTCTAACATTTTGTTCTGACATTGATTCTATCATTCCATGTGTTATCAATATGTTTTTAATTGTATGGTATCTAATATTATGAATTTCGCCATAATATCCAAAAGGGATTTGAATTACAAGATATAAATATATTTCAGTTGTTTGATATCTTTGTAATGCATAATTTCTTTCAGAATAAACTATATGTTCTGGAGATTTTAAAGATTCTCTTTTGGGTAATACAGCTAACCTATTGAGTGGTATGATTTTAACATAATTATATGTCTTATTTAAAGTAATCATATTAATTGATAATTCTTTATCTGATGAACTTGGGTTGGAATTCTCTGTTTCATAAATAGATTCTACTTCATATATAGTTGAAGACTAGGAATATCCTCTATATATCCTAGATGAATATCATAACTGTCTAAATTAGGTAGTATAACAGATTTTATATTTAATGGGCATTCATAAGCAAAATGTCCCTCTTTATCACATTTAAAACATTTACATCCTTTTTTAAATTTTGATTTATTTTTAATAAATTTTCTTTTCCTAAATTTATTGGATTTTTGATATTTTCTTTTATGTTCTGGTTTCCATTTTTTTCTAGATATTTTATATCTGTTTGATTTTGATTTATATTTTTTGTATTTAGATTTCTTTTTATATGGTCTATATGGTTTATTATAACCATATACTGGCAGACATCCAAATTGATAATTAATATCCTCATCATATTTAGGACAATAAGCTCTTCTTAATTCTGATTTGTGTATATGTTTATCCATTTGAGATGATGCTTTCTGTAATTTACAAGTTTTTTTTATTGATTCCATGCAGGCCTTTTTTAATAGCCGGTGGAGTGTGTTGAATCAGGATTAGAACCCATGTATTGATGTAACCTTAGATTATTATATTTTTTTCTCTACCATTGTATCCCAAAGTATAGGTAATTTCGAAAAAAAAATGCTGTAACCCAAAATATTTTTTTCTCTATAGAATTCAATTTAAATATGTAGCTTATATATTCATTAACAAATTCTTCTAGATAACAAATATTACATAATTTCATTTTTATTAGTATTTGTTCATCATTACTTTCTGCAGATAAATCTTCTCCAGTTAAATCTGCATATAATAATTTACAAATACTATGTAATGCATCTTTTTTAGAAGGATAATTATTTAAAGATGTTATTTATGCCGGATGTAATTTTTCATATTGGGTTAACCATCTTAGTGCTATTCCTTGCCAATATCCGCAAGCATGTAGTACAAATTGTTTATTTGGAATTTCATCTGGTATTGAAGTGGTTGTTCCTACCATTAATTGACTCAAATTTATTATATAATCTCTAAGTTCACTAGCGGGTATATGATCTATATTAAAAATTAAATTCGGTGTGACTGTTGGATGTCTTTTACTTTGTTTAAATATATACGAATTAATATAAGCTTCATTGTATCTCTATTATACATATTTTCATCAGTTACCTCTGGACCCGTTAGGCGATGTTGTGGAGGATGTATTATAGAAGATTCTCCATGTTCCATATTAACAAAATATGATTCAAAGTTATTCTCTTCTTCCTTCGAATAAGGTTCCTCCTCAGAAACTGAGGGTATATCCTCCTCAATATCAATTGAGGATATATTCTCCTCATCAGAGGGTATATTTTCCTCGTCTTCTTCAGAGGGTGATTCAATAGAAATAAAATATTGTATTGAAGCAGAATATTGGTCATAATGTTGGTAAAGTTCTAAAGAAGAAATTGTACAATCTAACTCTTGTTGCTGTAATTTTCTATAATGTAAATATTTTTCATAACTAACTTCATCCGGTTCTATATGACAAATTTTTTGATGAAAATTTAATCATGCGAACTGATGATCCAAATCTTTCAGTAGTTGAAGATGAAAATGGAGGTCCAAAAATTTTTAATGAGGCTACTTGTTTTGAAAGATTATATACTTGCTCACAAAGATAATTTAACATGCTATTTTGATGTTCTTGTGCAACAGCATCTGGAAGATGCATAATATGATTATGTGTCTCTAGTTGGTTTGGACATCTATATGACTCAGGAATAACTACGGACTTGGACATAGTTTTTAGCATAAATTAGACATGTTATTTTCCTAACCTCGAGTTATCTAGGGTGTGGTATCGCTTTGACCCTTTTCTCTCCGGCACATACTACCTCTAAAAATGGCTTTCATTTTAGAGTTAAGCTGCCAAGACCCATTAGTCCACCACAAACTTATAACATGGCTTCAGAGAGAGAGCACAGCCACAATTCGTTTCCTACCTCATGGCGTAAAATACCATTCTCTAGACTCCTAGGGGATTAGAAAAATAACATATCTAGTAGTTTAGCCAGACATTTATAAAGAAAAGAAGAAATACTTACAGAGAAAAAAGAGAAAGACGACCAGAACTTGGCTCTGATACTAGTCTTGAGCGCGTAAAGAGAACTTCTTGAGCGCGTAAAGAGAACTTTACAGAAAACAGAGAACTTTACAGAAAAACTTAAAGAAACCTTAGAGCAGAAAGCAAAGGATGGACAAGAAAAGAAATGAGGAAAGGTTCGATGATCCCCTTTGCCTCCTCTTCAGCCTTTATTTATAGCTTTCATTGTTTACAGAAAGATTCCTTCCTGATAAGAAGGAATCACATAATCTTTATATCACCACCTTTACATAAAGCTACTTTTTAAAAAGTAAAGTAACAATAATTAAAGCATCTTTTCTTTTCGTACAATAATTGAAGCTTTAAGATAAAAGAGAATCTTGCTGAGCTGTCGCTCCCACATGTGGTGTTATTATGGGCCCACGCTCCCACATGTGGTGTTGTTATGGGCCCACCACGCTTAATCATCAAGCATAATGTTCTAAAGTGAATCCTCATCCAGAACATTATCACCTTGGTCTCTGTCATTGTCATTTTCTGCCATTTCATTATCTTCTACTTCATCAAGATTTTTGTAGAAGTCTTCTTTTGCCTTCATCCCTATCTTGCCAACTTGTAATCCAGCTAGAAACTCTAATACCTTGCGTATACAAGTCTCTGATGGTTCAAATGCAGAAAGATAGTCATATAATAAAATATTTCCATCAATCTGTATGGAATGAACACCGGATACTGCCTTTTCATAAGCTTCAGTAAAAAACTCCTTTGTTGCCTTCTGAGTTTCTTTTTCCAAATTCAGAAGAGAGATTGTTGCATACTTCAAAAGCAGTGTTCTAAATATCGGCCGGTATATCGGTATACCGGCTGATATATCGTTTTTTACAAAGAAACGAGACGATATGGGGTTTTTTTTATCGCATATCGTTTTTGACCGGTATGGGCCGATATATCGGCCACGTGGCGATATATCGGCCGGTATCCGGTATATGAAAAACCGGCCGGTATGGCCTAATATCGGTTTTTGTTAACGGGTTACGGTTGCTTTTGAAACCCGTTAACCCGCTGGACCCGACCCGATAGGAAAACATAAAAATCCGAACTCCTCTCTTCGCGACCAAAAAAAACCCTAATCCCTAATTTTCTTCGTCGCAACTCCGTCGCAACCCACTCCTCTATCGCCGGTTTTCGCTTCCATCGTCGCCTCTCCGGCTCTCCATCCTCCTCAATTGGTCGATTGACCGTTCCTCTCGGAGAATTTTTCGCCGTTGTTGTCTCTCCCCGAGCAACCGACGCGATCTGATTTCGTCCATCGCCGTCTCTCCGGCTCTCCATCCTCCTCAACTGGTCGATCGACCATTCCTCCCGGAGAAAATCACCGTTGCTGTCTCTCCCAGTCCCCGAGCAACCGAATCGATCTGATTTCGTCCATCGCCATCTCTCCGACTTCCGTCGACTCGCCGGTGATCCATCTCTCCCTCTTTCTCTTGCGTGCTTTCTAGCATCTCGATCTTGAATTTTGGTAAGTAGACTGCATTTAATTTTTCTCTAAATTTTTGTTTAATTTTAGTCTAATTTTATTTTAAATTTTAGTTTGTTACTGTAATTAGTGTATTTGTGTTTTTAAATTAAGAATGAGTTAGGGAATTTTCATTTTTAAGTTTGGAATTGATGCCTAGGGCAGCACCCTTCGGCCAGTCACTGTGACAGTGCTCGGCCAGTGACTGTCACAGTGTCACTGAGCTACAGTATAGTTTTTGGGTTCCCTGTGTATTTTCTTTATCCTCAGACTGAACTGTCACAGTAACTAAGCAACATATTGGCATTGGTTCAACATCTTGGGGGCAATAGAGTTAGACCCACTTGTTGGTACATAAGAGTGGATAATGTGACATTTTGATTAAGCGGCTTAACATCTTGATTAACTAGGTTCACAAGGAATTTGGTTAAGTTAGTAAAGAGACAAATTTGAATTGTAATTAAGAGTGCATAATGTCACATTTGGCATTTTATGGTGATTAGAGACATTTAATAATGTTTATATAAAAATTGATAAAGTAAGTATGTGATTTGAGGTAGAAAATTTTAAGTGTTTTGAGTAGATAAGAATTTGAAAATCTCCTAAAATACCGGATTTTCTATTTTGACTATTGTGAATAAAAATAATCTTGTCTATATAATATATTCGATTTTGACTTTATAATAAGGATTCTCTAGTTTGTATATGTTTCAGGTATAGAATAAGATTGTGTATCCAAAATTCCAAATGTCCAATAAAAATCTTGAAATTATATAATTATTTTTTTATGATTATGTTTATATGATTATTTTTTTAACTTAGATTATGTTTATTAAGTATTAACTTTATTTATTTTAGTAAAAGCTTGAATTCTTAAATAAATTAAGTTAATATAAATTAAGTGCAACAATTATTTAGCTATTTAATAAATTAATTGTTTGTCTTTTTTCACTTCACTTTTTTGAAGTCAGAAATAGTTTGAAAGATGTCCTCTTCTGGTGCTTCAAATGTCCAAGAGAAGCGAGGAGGTAAAGATCCAGCTTGGGAATGGGGGAAAAAAGTACCCAATAAGCCCAATAAAGTGGAGTGTAATTTCTGTAAGAATGAATATGGGGGAGGCATTACCCGCCTGAAGGAACATTTAGGTCATGTCAGCGGGAATGTCAGAGGCTGTCCCCTGGTCCCAGATGACGTGAAGCAGAAAGCACTAGTAATGCTAAATAAAACTAGAGAGGTAAAGGAAGGAAAAGCAACAGAACTTCAAAATTTGTTAAAAGAAGTTCGTGTTGGGGAAGAAGATGAGGAGACAACTCGAGAGGAGTCATCTTCTCGCAAAACAACAGGTCAATCTTCACGCAAAACAACAGGACCGATGGATCAATTTGCAATTCGATCGGTCGAAGAAGCAGTAGAAGCAGCTCAAAGACAGCCTACCGTGCCATCAGCCTCCAGAAAAAAGGCCAGAGACGATGCAATTCGATACATTGCCAGGTTTTTTTATGAAGGAGGTCTTGCATTCAATATTGCTACGCAGCCAGCTTTTATGCAGATGGTTCAAGCCATTGGCATGTATGGACCAAACTTACAGACTCCTAGCCCATACGAGCTAAGCGAGACTTGCCTCCAAAGAGAGGTCGAGGAGACAAATGCAACTCTTGAATCATTCAAACGGAGTTGTCGAATAAATGGCTGCACTTTAATGACTGATGCGTGGTCGGATCGGAAAGGGAGAAGTTTAATGAATATCGTTGTACATTATCCGGTCGGTACAGCCTTCTTATTGTCTCAAGATGCATCTTCTGAGAGACACGATGACAGTTACATTTACAAATTTGTGGAGAGGGGAATGAACGAGGTTGGCGTAGAAAATGTTGTACAGATTGTGACAGATAATGCCTCGAACAATATGGCTGCAGCAAATACATTGGCTCTGACGCATCCAAATATATTTTGGACACCTTGTGCAGCACATACAGTTAATCTGATGCTTGCGGATATTGGAAAAATTAAACATATCCGAAGTGCAATTATGATGGGGAGATCAGTCTCCGTGTACATATACAGTCACACCAAATCTTTAGATATAATGAGGAAGGCGATTGGTGGAGAGCTAATAAGGCCAGGCACAACTAGGTTTGCCACGGCATTTCTCTCTTTATCATCAATCAGAGAGAAGAAGGAGCTGCAACATATGTTTATTTCTGATGACTGGATGGATTGCACTCTGTCCAGAACAGATGCAGGCAAGAAGGTATTTATTTCAATTAATATAAATTTTTATTTTATATTTTTAAATTATATGTTATTGACAAATTAAAAATACATCTTTTTATGAATGTTTAGGTTGCAGAAATAATTGCCAGCAACAAATTTTGGGACAACACAAATTTTGCTCTAAGAGTATTTACTCCACTGGTGAAAGTTTTGCGTAGAGTTGATGGGGACAAAGTCCCTTCAATGGGCTTTCTGTATGGTGACCTAGAGACTGCCAGAGAGGAGATAAGAGATACTCTAGGGGGTGAAGAGAAGAAATATCTTCCAATATGGAAGATTATTGATAAGAGATGGGAGGAAAAACTGAAGGGTCCTCTGCATAGAGCTGGATATTTCTTGAACCCTCTGTATTACTATGAGAAGCAGCCTGAGATTGATGCTGATGGGTCGTTCATGTCGGGTTTCGTTGAAGTGATGCACAAATTCTATCCAAATGATAATGATAGACTTGATAAGATTGCACAGCAGCTCCCGATCTATCAAAATCAAAATGGATCATTTGGAATGTCTTTTGCAAGGGCAGCAGTAAAGAGAATCATTAATCCAGGTATGCATTTCACTATAAGAAATGCAAAGTTAAATCTATTTTTCATTAAAGAAACTATTGAATAGCTAATAACTATTTATAAATATTCATTGCTAGCTCAATGGTGGCAATTCTACGGGACAGATGCTCCCGAATTGAGGATGATGGCAATGAGGATTTTGAGCCTGACAACCAGTTCTTCGGGTTGTGAACGGAACTGGAGCATATTTGAGATGGTATTACAATTTTAACTTTTTTAATTAAATATTTCTTTCTCCCAAATATATATGTTTTAAACGAACTTCATGTGTATATCTTTTATTTAGGTGCATACGAAGAAAAGAAATAGGCTAAGTTCGAAGAAATTGCATGACTTAGTTTTTGTCAAATTCAATGCAAGGCTCAAGAGCAAACTTTCAATCCCAAACAGAGATCCACTAGTAGCATACAATGAAGAGGAAAAGGTCACCGAGTGGTTCATGCCTAAGAAAAAGAATGGCGATTCTTATGAGACTAGTGATGATGAAGTCTTTCCTGGAGAACAACTGACTTTTCGACAGGTGTCAATTGCTATGGGTGCTAATCCGAAGAAGAGAAAGAGTGGAAGAGTTAAGGCATCTAAGTCGAAGAGTAGTAAAACTTCAAAGGGAAAAGCACCATCATCATCAAAGTCTAAGCAGCGGCACGCATCAGATGATGATGATGAGGAAGAAGTTGACACATCATCATCAGATTCGTCATCAGATGATGAGGAAGGCATGCCAACAAATGAACCAGTCGACTCTGAATCTAGCTAGAAAATATGTTGTAAAGACTGATATTTAAAGTTTCTAGCATGTTTCAAATAAACTCATTTAAAGGACAATGTTGTAATTTTATAAATTATATCACTTATATATTGCAGAAACACTTTTCTTTTATCTTGAAAACTTATTTTTCTTTATTTTATGATTGTATTTCGCTCTGTCTCTGTGCATATGCGAACGTTCTAAACGATATCTGCAAATTCGTAAGTTGAATGTAAATAAGCCAATGTAAGTGCTATAAACTCATTTTATGCGTTTTATTATGTTCTATATAGCCAATTATATGATTATTCTTTAACTGGTATGACACCGATATGACACTCCGGTATTTAGGGTCATATCGCGATATCCCACCCGGTATCCGGTAACCGGTATGTAATTTGGCTGACCGGTACGAGACCGGTATCCGATATTTAGAACACTGTTCAAAAGGAATATGGTTGTGATGATGAAGCTCCCATAGTTGTACTGAAGGGTAGAGTTTTAAGTATTGTCTTTCCTCCCATATACTCTAGATACGGAAGAAGAAATTTACTTGAGATTTGGTGGAATATGCTCTGACCCTTTGGTTATAGATTGGTGGCAGAATTGTCTCATATTCCTCGGGATGATTGCTATTCACAGACTTCATGAACTAAGCCTATGGAAATTGGCTTCTGGCATCCCTTGATGTCCTGGTAGCATGTAATAATTCGAGGCGATTTGTTTTTGTTCCAGATAAGATCAATTGCCTGTAACAGGGAAATGATATCTGTTGCCTCAAGCTGTTTGAAGAAAGCTTTCAGTTGTTCATCTCCGATCAAATTTTGTAGATTAAAATTAATCATCTTATGAACTGTAAGCTCTGCTTCCAGCTGTCTTGACTTTTCTGTATTAACCTGACAGATTTCAAATGAACAGAAATCTTGAATTGGCAGACTTACAAGATCTGAAAGATCTAGATCTTGTATTACTCTTCGGAGGTGTTGCTGCTCCTGAGTGGTTCCACTAAACCATTCTCCCATTCTTTGTGTTAATGAAGGGCTTTGAGTTGTGGTTGAATACTTACAAAGTTCTTGAACAGACTTTATAATCTTCTGCACCTTTTCTCTTTCTTGGTTGTAGTGAGTAACCATAGAAATAACCATCTGCTCTATCTGGGTTAACCAGTATTTAGCATATTGTAGATCATTAGATTGAATGGACCTATAGCATCCATTCAATTTGCTATAGATGACCTCATTAGAATTCTTCAGTTCCAGATTGTACCAGTCCCGTACAACCGCTGATGCAAAGGTTTATTCTGAAGAAGTCTCCTCTAGGCTGCTAATGCATTGTTCTATGATTGTACTGTTGTAGAAGCTGTTGGAATTCTCACCTGGCTGGAAGAGCCGAGTAAGATAGTCATTCCCAATGGTGGGAATTGTGATTCTCCCATGGCTGGGGTAGTTTTTTCTCCCATTACTGGGGTAAGCTGCAGTCCTCCCATTGCTGGGGTAATCTGCTATCCTCCTATTGCTGGGGTCTTCGTTATCTCCTTCTCTTTAGAAGGGTCCACATTGGTCTTCTTCCCGGTTACAGACTGCCATCCAGTCTGTTCTCCCTGTGGTCTTTTTGCTTGGTCCGCTAATTGCCTAATCTTTTGTATTGTTTCCTCATCCATGATGAGGCCTTGTTAAAATATCTGCCAAGAAGTTAATATAGCCAGGAATATATTTAACATCATATTTATAAATCTCTAAATATAAAGCAATTCTTATTCTTCTAATATTTTCTTCTGGATTATTCATAGTTCTTTTCTTTAAAAATTGCGCAACTGCTTTATTATCAGTTTCTATTATAAAATTCCTATGAAGTAAATAGATTTTTAGGCTTTTAATTGCAAGTTTTATAGCTAGTAGCTCTTTATCATAAGTTGAATATTTCTGTTGTGGTTTTGAAAATTTTCCAGAAGTATAAGCAACTTTTTCTTTTTGTTTTGTAATTAGGATTCCTGCCCAAAACAGATCTGAAGCATCTATTTGGAGTGTTACTAATTCTGTTTCTTGAGGAAAATATAATATTGGTTGTTTAGTGACTAACTGTTTTATGTTTTCAATTTCCTTTTTTTCGCTTGGAGATAATTTAATAAAAAAATTTCTGTATTCCAACGTCTAGGTTGTTCACCTGTTTCTAACTTGTATTTGGCTTGTTCTTATATTAATTTTTCTTGTAAATTTTTTACTAATTCTAATAAATGAGGAATAAACTTTCTACCATAATTTAGTAATCCAAGAAAGCTTTGTAATTGTTTTAACATAGTAAATGTTTTAGGAAAATCCTTTAATTTAGTATATATATGCTATTGTAATTCTATTTGTCCTTCTTTTATATATTTTCCCAAAAATTCTACTTCCTTTTTACATAATACAATTTTCTTTGGACTTAAAATAATTCCATTACCAAGTAATAATTGAGATACATGTAATAAATGTTTTTTATGTTCATCTAGGGTTTGTGAAAATACTATAATATCATCAATATAAACTACTACATAAGATAAATGTCCAAATATTGAATTCATCCATTTTTGAAATACTTAGGGTGCATTTTTTAATCCGAAAGGCATAACTAACCATTCATAGTGTCCTTGAGGACAACTAAAAGCAGTTAATTCTATTGTATTTTTGTTTGCTAGCTTAATTTGCCAAAATCCAGATTTGGCATCAAATTTACTATAGTATTCTGCTCCTTGAATTTGTTTAATTAAGTGTTCTGCAGATAGTATAAAATATCCATCAAATTCAGTATAAGTATTTAGTTTACGGTAATTTATTACCATTCTTACCTTTCCTCTTTTTTGTTCTGCATGATTTCTTACCATAAATACCGGTGATGAATGTGGACTCATACTAGGTTGTATTAAATGTAGATCTAATAATTCTTTAATTTGATCAGCAAATTCTTTTTTATCAATTGGTGATACCATTATACTATTAACTCTTACTTTAGTATCATTGTATTGATCTAATAATTCTAAAAAACAATATCCAGGGGATTTATCAAAATATAATAAGGGATTATTTGTATATAAAGGTTATAAAATACTGTGAATTACTTTTTCAAAATCAAATGTTATTTGGACGGGGTATGTATATAAAGGTTGGGGTTGTATATTGTGGTCAATTAATTGAATTTCACCACGCTAGGCTGGCGTAAAATGTGGTAATAATGGTACAGGAAAAGGAACTCGTGGAATTTGGGCATTATCAAATTGAAAATAATATGTATTAAAGGGTCGCTTTTGAGATCTCCAATTTGGCATCTGAGTCTGATCTTCCCCAGATGATGACTACCGTTGGCGTTGAAGCCAAAGATGGCAGTATTAGTTGAAGTCAATCTGTGGGAAGAGATCCCAAGAAACTGCATAAGCCTTCGTGGCACAACACTCAGGGCAGACCCTGGATCAATCTGAATTTGACCCACTTCTATTGAGCCAATATACCCTGTATAGTACAGAGGTCTATTATGCTTGATGTTCTTCAACTGCATGTCCTCTGGCATGAAAGTAATGTAAGGGACACGCCTCGACACTGAGTTGCATTGCGGCATGCCTCCTCAACCTCTTCTGGGAGATGGATCAGGAAAGCTTCACAATCTGCTAAACCTTCCCTTAGAGCATCTCTCGTAGACTTGGATAAGCACAATAACTCGTATAGAGTTATTCTTGCCGGTATATTCGCCAGCTGCGCTATAATATCAAATTGAAAAGAAGAGCTTTGATCTTCAGGAGCATCCTTCAGCAGAGCCCGGTTGTATCTGAGCTCCTTCTGTTTTCCTTTGTCAGAAGTCTGCTTAGTGATTCTTTCATTAACCTCCTCTGTTGATTTAGAGGGGACAACTCTATATGTGCATGGTCCTTCAAATATTGTCTTCCGAACCTGGTGCCCGAAAAAGGTGCAACTTCATTCTCTATTGCAAGAGCGATCGTCTCTGTTTCAAAATCTGTTAACAGAAGCGCGTCATCTAGGTCCTTCTCAATTATTGCTGAGACAGCATTGCACGTGTTGTCTTCCTTTTGCTTTGACCTTCTTTTTGGACACCACTGTTGTCCATTGTTCATCTTTGAGAAGGTCCGGATGCACCCAAAAGACCTCTTACTTCTCAGTTGTAAAAGGGATTAACCCTTTCTTCTGCTGATTATGAGAGTCTAAATTAACCACCCTGAGCTCACCTTTCGAAATAGGCATGAGCCCAAGTGGTACCTCTAGACCACCCACATTAAAGGTAGCCGAGTTAGCTATAACCCTATTTTGTTCAGCTATGAGCTGAACTACTCCAGCATCGATTAATGCCTGAATCTTGTCTTTCAGAATAAAACAATTTTTAGTAGGGTAATCTACGATCCGGTGATATAAACAGTAATTCGGATTGTTAGTCTTCCCAACTTCTTCAGGCCTCTTCCTCTTCGGCAACTTGAGCATGTTACGCTTGATGAGCAAATTAAACATGGTAACAGTATGTTCATCTTTAAATGAACACTGTTTTTGAGGTCCGGATGGCCTTGCAGTGTTATTTTTGGTCGGCGCTTATTTTAGTTTCGGCGTATTTTCTACAGCCATTATATCTTTCCCTTTGGAATGGAAAAACTGGAGTGGAGCTTTATTTGTAGCACCTCTTCTTGCGGTTCTCCGCTCTTCAAGGCGTCGAAATACTTACCTTTCTTGAGCAAGTCTTTCCAAGACTTGGATTTAACTGAACCCATTTTGACCAGAACATCAGTCAGTAAATTGTGCCTGCAAGTCTCTACAAAAGTTTCCTATGTCATACCATGTGGACATCGCACGGAAAGTTTTCGGAATCGCTCGATGAAGGCTTTTACTGTTTCGCCTTCTCCTTGCTTTGCTGCTAGCAAGGATGGCACAGAAACTTCAGTATCATTTTCGAAAAATCGGTCTAAGAACTCACATTCTACATCAGCCTATGATTTAATTGTCTCTTGGGGTAGTTGCATGAACCAAGTAAATGCGGGTCCTTATAGCGTACTCGCAAATATCTTAGTTAAAGTTGGATCATTCCCCATTAGATGTCCTATTTGAGACAGGAAGTAGAAGATGTATTGTTGTGACGAGCCTTTACCGTCGAACGACTAAAGGTTCAATAATTTATAGTTTGCAAGATAGGGCCAGTGTTCTAAATATCGAATATCGATCCTATACCGGTCAGCCAAATTACATACCGGTTACCGAACACCGGACGAAATATGGGGATATGATCCTAAATACCGGAGTGTCATATCGGTGTCATACCGGTTAAAGAATAATCATATAATTGGCTATATTGAACATAATAAAACACATAAAATAAGTTTATAATACTTACATTAGCTTATTTACATTCAACTTACGAATTTGCAGCACCGTTTAGAACGTTCGCATATGCACAAAGCAACATATAATCATAAAATTAAAAAAAATAAGTTTTCAAGATAAAAGAAAAGTGTTTCTACAATACATAAGTCATATAATTTGACCCCCTATAGGAGTAAAGTAGAACACCTTGATGTTGCCAAGCTGGTCGCTACTTGCACGTTCATCACTAATTTGACATTTTAGCTTAACTATGGGCTTATTGGGTACTTTTTTCCCCAATCCCAAACTGGATATTTACCTCGTCGCTTCTTTTGGATATTAGAAGTACCAGAAGAGGACATCTTTCAAGCCATTTCTAACCTCAAAATTTATAAAAAAAGACAAAAAAAAATAATTGATTAAATAGCTAAATAATTGTTGCACTTAATTTATATTAACATAATCTATTTAAGAATTCAAGCCTTTACTAATATAAATAAAGTTAATAAACATAATCTAATTTTATCAAATGTGTGCATAGCTTCTTTCCCATCTTAAACACAAACGATGGATATTACATATAAGTTTCAAATTCATGGGTAATATACTAATATAAGAACGAATTACACAATGTATACTTCTCCATATCTTTATTCTAAATTCTAATTCTTAGATGATTCCAAGGTGTAATATCTTCGTATTTCAAGAGTGGAGAACCTAAACTCCCCCATTCATGCTAACATTAAACATAAACAAATTTAAAAAGTTCTATGTTTAAAAAGAGGCCTCATATAGCACACTGATTAGTGTATCAAAGTGTATTAAAATAGCTAATTACTCGAATTGCTTTGTCCAGTAATCCAGTTCAGTAATCCAATAATCCAGTCCAGTAATTCTTGTATGTGCAATGCTATGATGTAACTTGTAAGCATATGAAAGTTTATCTAACATAATCTATTTCTTCCTTTACTAATACAAATTTTATCTACCATGAAACTCGAACACGCAAACACACAAATGTAGTGAACTCAAGTCATTAATTCACACTGAATCAGTGATTTGAATTCACTGTAGTCACTGGCCGAAGCCCTGCAGCCCTAGGCATCATCCAAAATTCCAAACTGAAAATTCTCTTACTCATTCATAATTTGAAAACTCAAATACACTAATTACAATCACAAACTAAAATTAAAAGAAAATTAGACTAACATTTAAACTAAAATTTAAAAGAAAATTAAAATCATAGAACTTACCAAAATTGAAGGTCGACGATGCTAGAAAGCACGCAAGAGGAAGAGGGAGAGATGGATTGCCGGCGACGGAAGCGGGAAGAGACGGCGATGGACGAAACCCTAGTTTCGGTTGCTCGGGACTCGATAGCGACGACGACTGACTGAGAAAAGCGATCGATCGACCAGTCGAGGACGGAGAGCCGGAGAGACAGCGACGAAAGCGGCAGCTGATGAAAGGAAGGCGACGACGACGACTGGGGAGCTCAGTCGCGACGACGAGGATCGAGCGATTTAGGTTTTTTTTGTCCGCGAATAGGGAAAGAATCGGGTTTTATATTTTTCATATCGGATCGGATCTAACGGGTTAACGAGTTTCAACCGCAACCACAACCCGTTAACAAAAAACCGATAATTAGTCATACCGGCCGGTATTTCACATACCGGATACCGGCCGATATATCACCACGTGGTCGATATATCGGCCCGTATCGGTCAAAAACGGTATGCGATAAAAAAACCCCATATCATATCGTTTCTTTGTAAAAAGCGAGATATCAGCAGATATACCGATATACCGACCGATATTTAGAACAATGAATAGTGCATAGTTTCCCATTCTATAGGTTAGGGACGCACTATCCCTACTTTTTATAGCTTTTTGCGATGAAGAAGTGCTTGCAACCATCTTTTCCATTTTCTCAACACGAGGGTTAACGATAACTCTCACCTCTCTCTTCTGAGTGAGGAGATGGTTCTTCATGTTTGTCTTCGTTCTCTTCATCTTCATTGACGGGTTGTTTTCCTTCCCGCCAATTGGAAGAGGACGGCGAGAATTGGCCTTTCTTTGTTTGAGCCAATAACTCAGTTAGGAGTTGTTTCATTTCTTCCATGCTTCCATAATCTCCTCTTGCTATTTCAGACATTATTCTTGTCTCTCAAGTCTCTTGGAGACTTCTTCTGGAAGGTCGTTCATATTTACTGTAGCTCTGACTCTTTGTTTGAATTTGATGAAGATGAAGATACAATGGCAAAATGTTTGTCTTCCTCCTCGTCGGATCCTCCAGCTAACCGTTTATAGTCTAACGGTATGGCGACTCCTCTCATGGTCCGAGTGTGCTGATACACACCCTCTAACTCAATAAACACTCCTTTTATCCTGGAGTGAATTCAATATCTGAAGAGTCACTCCCGGCAAGTTGTTTGCCCTTGCTAACCATATAGGATGAGGCAGTGAGCAAATCAGTTTCGGAGTACTTTTTTTTACTGTCCGTCTTCTTTTCGGCTCAGTAATCCGATCAAAAATGGACAGCTTTGATTTACAATTACAATTTGATAGAACGGCTGAAATCAACCGTTTACATTGACATTAAAGCGTGGGTTGGAGGGCGCTCCTCTTCTGAGTGAGATATTCTCTTAAATCTTGAAACTTGTTCTCATTCATATTTACAATTTGACACTTTTTACGTCGCAAGTTCTGTTCATAATACTGATTAGTCAACAGAATCTCAGAGTTCAGCAATTTTTCAGTATTAGAACAATCTCCAGCTCTTTTATCAGTTTATGGAGTCTTCTATAGTGCGTGCTGGCAGTTGTGAGCCTCCGCGAGCCTCTAAATTATGCTTCAGAATATATTCATCTGAAAAAAATTTTAAAATGTGCGTTCAGAGTGGGCGCTGACAGGAGAGCGCATAAGCACATGTTTATATGTATCTGTAGAGGAACAAGAGAGAATGCATAATAGCAAGACCAAAAAAGTAGGCGTGCGCTGTGCGCTCCATGCACGTGCATCTAAAGGCGTGCGAGAAAGCGTAGGTGGTCGTTGTACTAAGGAATCAGGTGCGCGCACGCGATGCCCGCATGCACCTGCAGGGTGCCAACTACGGGGTTGCACCCGCGGAGTTGCACCCGCGGGGTGCCCTGCGAGTTGCACCCGCGAGGTGCCACCCGTGGGGTGCCCTGTAGGTTGTACCCGTGGGGTTGCACCGCCGCTCGCTTGCGGAGCATTCACGTGTCGCCACCGTGCGTATCTACGGGGCGCAGGGGTGCGCATAGTTTGTTGTTTATGCAGATTTTTTCTAACTGTAATTTTTCACAAATTGCCTCTTTTGTAATGTTGAGGCGTGCCCGTTGGGCTTTGCATTTTCTCCAACGGTCTTGATTTATTTTTTGCGACCATGTTGAAGTCAAGTTTGACTTGGAATAAGCGATGACGCCATATCCCTTTTTAGAGGCGACAACGCCTTATTGTTCTTGACAGACGATGACGTCTTGTCAGTTTTAATACGCGATGACGCCTCAAATTTTGACAGGCAATAACTTGTTAGTTTTTGTGGGCAATGACGACTCACTTGTTTTGCCAGGCGATAACTTGTTAGTTTTTATGGGCAATGACGACTCATTTGTTTTGCCAGGCGATAACGTCTTGTTAGTTTTTATGGACAATGACGCCTCACTTATTTTCACAGGCGATGATGCCTTGTCTTTCTTGATCGTTACCTGACAACACCTAGGCTCCAAATCAGAGGAGTTTGAAGAGAGAAATTTCTCATACCTTTGTTGGTCGACTTCAACGACCAAGGTCTCAATGATCGATCTGATAGGTCTCCGGTCAGACTGCGCCACCAAGTTCTCTGTTGTGAACAGAGAGGCTTCCACTGTGGTCACCAATTCTTATTTGCCCGAAAAATAAAAATTTCCTTCTACTGCTAATTTTGATTTGAAATTACAACAAAAACATTACACAAAAAATTCCAAGATTACAAGAATATGGAAGATTAATTTCGATTTCCCTTTTAGTTTGTGGGTTCTGGCCGCGGTAGAGCATCACTGATGCACTCCGTTGACGGTCCGATTTGGATTGGAAAGAAAACGATCGCTCTGGAACTCCTTCTCTGAAAACTCTGAAAGAAGACGCTCTCCGCTTATCTGGAAATTCTGGCAGAAGACGCTTTTTCAAATTCCTTCGTTCTCAAAATTCTTTCCTCAAAACTCCCCTTTGAGCATTCTTCTTCGCTCCTTTTAACTCCGTCCGCGTTGTGGGCGAAATTTACGTAAAACTGAATCACCCACGTTCGGAAGGCACTCCGCAAATAACACCGCGCAGGGACGAACTACGCGGATGGCACCGTGCGGGTGCAACTCCACGGGTGCAACCCCGTTGCACCCCGCGATTGGCACCCGCAGGTGCAACCCGTGGGTGGCACCCCGCAGGTGGGGTGCACCCGCGGGCTGCACCCCCACGGGTGCCACCTCTCTCTTTTTTTTTTGTCTACATCGGTGAACTTATTTTACCCATTGATCGTTGATACCTTTCTTAACAGTCTAAAGCTGCACATTAAACAAAACTAAGTTTTGCACCTGCTACATTAGTAATCCAACCTATTAATCATGATCCGACTAATGAAGAACCCTCACACACCAAATTCAGATGCTTTCGAATATTCTAGATCACAGATCTACGAAACTTAATGCAAGAGTAGAAACCATAAGAACATATATTTTTTTTCCAAGGCATCAAAATTGATTTAGATAATTTTCCATGGCATGGGTCGTCATTTAACATGAGCTACACAATTTATAGTTTCCAATCAACAGGATCAAAGTCTAAATCCTACATGTAAGATCCTAGTCTACTGTATCTTCTAACCTCTAGCTCTAAAAGATATTCCTTTCCTCCTTTAAATTTAGTAAGGCTTTCTTTCATTTCTCAAGATAGAAGATCAGATGGGATCTAGAACAAGTAGTGAAAGACTAAACTATACTTATTCACAACCAGATAAGTTATTATTAACCCACAAAAGAATGAACAATAAACTACAGTAGAAAATGGTACCTCGTCAGAAGGATCAGATAATGCCATCAAAAGGGAATCAAAGATGTCATTCAAGTAGAGAATAACCTGTTCAAAGAGAGATTTGAAAGGAGAATAAGATGCATTAACCAATATATTCCAAGTTATTCAACATTTCACGTAATGGTAGATTAATAAAATGTATGCCAACATTCCCAAGGGTTAAATATCAAAAGAAACCAAACTTTAAATTACAAACAAGGCAACAATGAAATGATCTGAAGAAGGGAAATAGAGTTGAAGACCTGATTTAAGCCACGGTGAACATGAGTTAAATTGAGTAACAAATCCCAAGGCCAAGTGAAAATTGATCACTACCATATAATTTTGAATAGAAAAATATTACATGCATGGATCCTATAATTGATTGTAGGAAGCATGACCTTCATGGAAGGTGGATAACTTCTTCAATAAAGTATTACATTATCAATTCACTATTTGTATATATGTATCTTAATTACTGAGGAAATCAGACTAATAGTAGTTGCAATAGTTAAGACCTGAAGATCCGGTTTTGGTGCTTTTTATTTCCATAGGGCAGGATTCAGAAGATTATATGTATACGATTTTTAATTTGATATATAAACAAGACTTTGCAAGATGGGTAAGTCAAAATACAGGTATGCCACCTCGTCATTCTAGTAATAACAGTATAGAAGGATGACTACTGTTGCATCAATCCTGGAATTTTTTCCAGTTAGTGATTGACTAAAGTGAAATTTTGGAAAACCGTATGATCTGAATCCTTAAAGTAACCACTTTAAGGCTGAGGACAGTCCTGATGAGCGCCAGGTGATTCTAGCTATAATTAGTCAAGATTTGTGAATTTCAAAACTAGAAAATCCATTTATATAGTGGAAATATCTTCAATGCAATTGGCCCATATTCAAGATTCGAGTCTGCAAGACCAATATAAAGTTATAAACTATGTACAGGATGCAGAAAAATACTCATCATCTATTGTGTTAGGTATTATAACACAACAGGTTACATAATGCGCTATTTTCAACATTTATGCAAGGCCAATATAAACTATGTACATGATGCAGAAAAATAAGCCTCATCATCTAGTGTTATCCCTTTGTATTGCAAAGATGAAAACATCTGCTACAAAACATTTCCACGTTATGGATGTGAGAAAATTATAATCTATATAAGCAATGCAGAAACTGAGACTCATTATCTAGGGTCAACCAAATCAGGCTTTGACTATATACATATATTTATGCTTTTGGCAATTCTCTTCGCACAGAAGTTATCAACCATTCAAAATTTTAATCACTATCTGTTATCTAAGTGTAAAAATTAAAGAAAGCTTTTAAAGAAAATATTTCATTTCTTTAAAACTTCAAAACATGTAATGGAACCTAAAGCAAGCATGTACAAGCCAAAAGAATTCTTTCCACTTCTGCTTCATCAAGATGTCACATGATTCTACTGGCAATGATGCAATACTGTTTTAATTCACAAAGCTAAAAGAAGAAAAGAATAAATAAAGGGCTGTTTTACTAGATCACTATCTGTTATCTAAGTGTAAAAATTAAAGAAAGCTCTTAAAGAAAATATTTCATTTCTTTAAAACTTCAAAACATGTAATGGAACCTAAAGAAAGCATGTGCAAGCCAAAAGAATTCTTTCCACTTCTGCTTTCATCAAGATGTCACATGTTCTACTGGCAATGATGCAATACTGTTTTAATTCACAAAGCTAAAAAAAGAAAAGAATAAATAAAGGGCTGTTTTACTAACCTAGAAAAACAGTAGTATATGGTGCATCCTAAATCATATATTTCTAAGGTACACAATCCTTCAGATAATAAGCAAATTACCTCAGGTCGATATCGCTCCAAAAGTGTAGCAATCCAATGCAATGCCTCAATTCTTGTAGGTTCCCATTCACTAGTCAATTCTCTGGTAAAAAAAAAAACAATCACCAAATGAAATATTATGAGACACCATCCAGAATTACAGAACAGAATATGACTTTCTGTACAACTTTGTCATTTTACTCATTTACAGGCACAGAAGGCATGTGAAATGTTAACACAAATTTTAAAGGTACATAAATATTGTTTGTTTTTTGGGTAGCAAGAAAAGCACCTCCTTGAAATAGAAAGCATGGCTCCAACGTTAAACCCCTCCGTCGGATCAACACAAATTGCACGGAGCTCTTCATTAGTTTCATGTGCAACCTACACATGTAAAACCATAAGAAACTGAGCATCCATTAAATGCAATGACTAATAACAAAAACACACCAAAAAAAAAAAGTTTACCACTCTTATCTTCTCCTCTTTATCAGATATTAAGGGCAATGTGGCCCCCAAAATGTCAGCATAATAAATAACAAGTTGGTCTCCAGCAACCCTTACAAATTCATTTATCTGCAAAATTCAGTAGGTCCAGCATAAATATCCAATCATTCAATAGAAGATTGGCATAAGAGCTCAATTCCTTGAGCAATCTATTTTTCAACCTATTCTGGAAAGATCAATCAACTAACATGGAAAGAAAAACAAAAATTAAAACTAAAATGTTATTGCCAAGCCAATAGGAATATTCTGCCTTACCCATGTTATAGATGTCTGACGGGTAAATTCATCAGGAGAACTTGCCCTTTGTACCAATATTTCAGTCATTCGACCAAAATCTACATTCTTAAGAACAGCACTCAAAATATTAGAGACTAGAAGATAATCAAGGGTCTAGCACCACCAAATCAGCAATAAAGGAAAAGAACATTGGAAAAATACAGTTTATGTTAGCACAACTGCTGATGTTTAAGAGAAATGGGGCAAGATCAATAGTGACTACTATTGAAGACAAGAATATAAACACTAACAACTTATCATCTGGTTTAAAAACTACTCCCAAAAAACTTTCTAATCATCATTATGTAATCATTACAATCTACAGCCATGGAGCCCAAAGCTTCATGAAATATTTGACGAACATTTAGGACTGGCGGTTAACCTGACCCTCAAAATTTTTCTAGTCAAGAAATCTCCAAGGGTCTCATCATATATTCTATAAGGATAAACGGCAAGTAGAAATCAAAGAACATTAAATATACAGTAGTTTATTTTATATTTATTTATTTTGATAAGACATGCAGACCCTTAAATGCACCCAAGGAGCAATGCTGCCTAGACGAATAGTCTAGAAGAAGAGAAGATGACCCATTGCTATAGGTTATTAAAAAAAAAAAAAACTAAGGCACAGACAAACTAATGAACCAAATAGAAGTATTCCAATAAAAAACTTTGCACAAAAAATAATCTTACTGGAGGATTGCTCTTGATTTCATTCAGGAATTCAGAAAGTACAAAATCAGCTTGTTGCCTTATTTCATGGCTGGAATCACTTAACATGTTGAACAAGCCTACAAAATTTGAGTAGTTACATTAGATACGAATATAAAAGTGCATTAGTTTCACCTGAACTGCAGGCATAGTACCATCAAGAAAATCTGGAAGAAATCCGAGCATATCAATTTCTGGAACACTTTCTAACACAGTAATCCATCCCAGTAAAAACTGGCGTACGAAAGGGTTAAGCACATTCATGCGATCTCTCAAAAGAGGTATAAATTCTTCAATGCTGTAAAGAAGACAGACATAAGGGAGTCATGTTTAAAATATATCCACCTAAGAGCTAAAGAAAATTGGGATATGTAGTCACCTGAATTGATCGCCCTCAGTAACAATGTCCTGCTTATAAACATATGATGAATAGAAATTATGTGAGTACACTATTTCTAAAATATAATTAATAGCATGCATATTTCAACTGACACATAAACCTTGATAAGCCGGTCTAGAAGATGTGCAGCACTCTGCACGTTTGCATCTGAATCTGCTGAGAGCTTACAAAGTGCATCAAATATCTCATTGAAGAATACGATGAATTCTCCCCTTACAACCTATAGAACAGCTGAAGAAATTAATCGGACCTTGTATAAAAGAATGCATCACAAGAAGAAAAACAAAGGAATGTATGATAGTTAGGTATGCTAGACTGACCTTTGCTATGTTATACAGAGCTTCGCAAGCATAATATCGAACTCTACTGTCTTGGTCAAGGAATGAGCTCAGCACAGGTGGAACAATTTTCTGAAAGACAAATTTGATCAGAATAAAGGGTATGTATGAATTGAAGATAGTAACATTAGAAAACAAAGATCTGACAGAGATCCGGAGTTCAAATCAAATCAGAGTTAAGGAACCAGGAATGCACAACTATTTTCACATCATAAATATAACATAATTTATGTCAGCTCAATCAATCATCGCCGTGATTGTTCCCATTCTTAATAAAGAAGGGAAAAATGTTTCCACCCCCACAAGACTATGGCATGCGCTTAACCCCTGACTCTCTTTCTCATGTGAAAAAACCCTCTATATGTGGTCTGCACAAATATAATATGTATTTGTACATCTTCCAAATTTGTCCTTTTTTCTTTTATTGTCACATGGAAGGATATGATGGGAGTTGTCCTAATCAACTACGATCACCTCAACTGCAACATAAAAGTCTCAATTTGTCTGACTATATTGAAATTTGTCCACCTTTAATTATTTTATTTTACACTCATTTCTATTTATTCTTTTCATGAAATTTGTTAGCTAGATTAACATCCCAAATATAACAACTACTTTTATACAAGAATCTCTGCTAACTCCTGCTTAAATTAATGCTATATTTGGGAACATTAACAATATATTTTATCTATTTTTAAGTGATTTTGCCTATGAATAATTGATTTGATTACCTATTTTATTGTGTACCACTAATGTTAAAATCTAAGCACTCCTGAATATGAAGCCATTGCGCATTAGACAGGTATTTACACAATGACGCAATTTTATTGCTATGCCAATACGTCCTGTTTACACAGAGAGGTGAACAAAATACATTCAACATGTAGACAGATTACACAGGAAAGATGAACGAATAAGATGCACATGTAGAGTTTACACCAAAAGGCAGACAAAATATACGTGCACATGGACACTAGACAGTTTACAAAAAAAAAAAGTGGACAAAGTATATATAGACATTTCACACAGAAAGGAGGACAAAATATATCTACATATAGGCAGTTTACACATAAAGATGGACAAAATATTGTTACAAGTAAACATTCAAAACATAAAGGTTAAAAGTGGTCTTTTCATTATACAGACTTAAAGGTAGGCGAAGCCAACAACAGATAGATAAAATCTCTCACAAGTAGATAAAATCAAATATGTTAGACAAAAATCACTTACAAGGAGAAAAAATTAAAAACAAGTAGACAAAATCAATGACGATAGATGAAATCAAGAACAGGCCATCAAAATCAATTATCAGTAGCCAAAATCACTTAAATAATATCTAAAGATGGAAAAACGTATAAAAATAGGGAATTTAATTGAAAATTAAACACCTCCCCTCCTTCAACCCTCTCAGTAAAATTACTTTCTAAAAAAGTTCAATCCACGACCGTTGCTGCCCCCTTTACCACCCCCCTCACCATTGTTCGTCCTTGTTGATCGTGGCTGCCTCATCCGCCCCCATCACCGCTGCCATCTTCCCCTTTTCCTTCGAACAACCCCACCGCCACCATCACCACTAAAATCCTAGTCGCTCCTCCTTCCAAAAAGGTTGCTCCTTTTTTAGAAGAATGCCAATTTTTTTCATTTCTGTATGTGAATTTGCTGAGGAAAAAAATTAAGATCTGAACATAAAAACATAGGATAAATTCCCCAAAGGATACCTGGGTTTTCATGAAATACCAGTTTTGGTACATGATTTGTAAAATGTTTCTAAATGGATAACTGAGAGCCTGATATTTTCACATGCTAAAAGCAGCTAAAGGGGGTTACAGTTTCTATTAAAAGACCAAAATACCTCTCTGTCTTAAACTCAGATCTAAAAACTCCTTCATCACTTTCCCTTTCTCACTCACTCTCTACCTCCATCCTCCCTCCAAATTCTTCTGAAAACTCATTTTAGCGGCTATGAAGCCCACAATTAGGAAACTTACGGTATCGGATCTATGTAGACCGATAGTGATTTTTTTCCAACACTGCTCCAATAGTTTCACACTTTAAGAACAAATTTTTTCTACAAGGTAACCTTCAGTATTTAAATGCTTCAAGCATCTAATCCTCTTTGTTTTTGGGAGTCTGCTTGAATATTTTGCAGGGATTGTGAGATATTCGGAGACAGTTTCATTATATATTAGGATGATAGGTTTCTTGGCCTTATTTTTCTAATGACATAAAAATTGAGTTTCAAGTTTCTACTACTTGTGAGATATCTTATTGTCTTTCATTGTTCAAAAACAAGACTGAATACAGAAAAATTGACAAATTTTTCTTTGAAATACATATTTTCTTGCTAATAGCAAGATATATCATACATATCACCTCCACTACTTGCTAATACACTCTTCTACCATAGGAAGAGCCACCCTCTCTCACAACAAAAGCAATAGCAGCAAAAGACCACTATCAACATCAGGTAGGACTTCACTTGCTTGAGTTTCTTCTCCATTTCTTCAATCTCCATTGTTATCACCATGTTTTTAGCTGCCAAACTCATCTCTGCAACAATGATTAATTATCTTCATCCAAAAAAAGATGATGTCACTCATGCCAGCCTGCCATGACAATTTCCAACTGAAAGGTGACAAACAGAACCATAACTGGAGCTCAAGTGATAGATTGAATGCCCATTTTAAATATTTTAGAACAAAGGTAGTCAAGTTGGTATTTCAAGAAAGTTCTGGTACCCTTTGCAAAATTTAACTTAATGTAGCTTGACACAAAGTAACTTTGCCAATACTATGCTTAAAGTTCACATCTTTTCACTATCTATTACAAGCCAAGGAGAATGTGATAAGCCTCTGACAACGTAAAAAATTGTCATATATCGTAACATTAGCCAAAAAATGAATTTTGTTAGGACGTATACCCTAATGAACAACGTGCTACACCAGAGTCCGGATGTAGTGAAAAATGTGTACCGGTTGTTAGATCGTCGCCATAAGCAACGTGCCACGCTGACATCCAGATGTGGTGTCAAATGTGAGAGAATTCCAATACCTTAATGAGCAGATGAGGGAGAGAAGTTAACTTATAAACATAATATTTGGTTAGTCTCGTGGAAAATCGGTTCCCTTAAGGGTAGAATTGGCAGCATTAGTTGATAATATAATAAGAAAGAGGATTAATATTTTGTACATGCAGGAGACTAAATGGGTGGGTATGTGAAAAATATGTGTGAAAGTTAAAGTCATAGAGATTTGGGATTATAAAACTTTGGTATACAGAAAGACATAAAAATCGTAACGGGATATATGTGATCATAGATAAACAATTACTTGAGAATGTAGTCTAGGTTAGGAGGAAGAGCGATAGGGTTTTAGTTATAATTATTTTAGACAGAAAAATTTTTAATGTTATTAGTGTTTATGCACGCACCACAAGTAGGACTTGAAAAATCTAGTAAATATTAATTTTGAGAGGATCTAGATGAGATGATACAGAGAATACCTATTAGATAAAAACTCTTTATTGGTGGTAATCTCAATGAACACGTAGAAACTAGTCCAATGGGTTTCATAGTGTACATAGAGGATTTAATTTTGGAGAAAAAAATAAAGCAGA
The DNA here is from genome assembly GCA_036321105.1 of Dracaena cambodiana. Classification (NCBI taxonomy): domain Eukaryota; kingdom Viridiplantae; phylum Streptophyta; class Magnoliopsida; order Asparagales; family Asparagaceae; genus Dracaena; species Dracaena cambodiana. The sequence goes on from JAYEPQ010000010.1 coordinate 11,880,992, forward strand.
TAACTCGATTCTAAATTTTACTTTGTCCTATGATTTGATTTTAGCAAATACTTAGTTTAAAAAAAGAGTTTCTCACTTGATTACTTTTAGAAGTGGATCGAGTGCGAGTCAAATAAATTTCTTTTTAACCAGGATTTAGTTGTATTGATTGTAAAATAGAGCTGGGTAAAAATGTAGTAATCCAACATAAGCATTCAGTTTTAGATATTCAGATTAGAAACAAACTTAGAAAAATTAAGAATAACTTAGATTCTAAGATTAAGTAATGACAGTTAGAGGGTAACCAAAGAGCTTTTATCGATAGAGTGGTACAAGAAGATTGGAAAGCTCACAATGATCCAAATATAACATAAAACAAACTAACTAGCTGCACTAAGAGGATAGCCAAAGATATACTTGTTGAGTCGAGAGTGGTGCCCTACCATATAAGGACACATCATGGTGGAATCAAAAGGTAATAAATACTATTAAGATCGCATGCAACATTTATAGAGATTTGAAGAACAATGATGGAGTGAACTTTGAGAGGTATAAGCTAGCCAAAGAGGAGGCTAAGAAAGCTGTATGCAAGAGCTAACTACACAAAGAAATAATGCTGAAAATAGCGTGTTATGAAACCAGTTATATTGCGTTACGAAATCTAACGGAATCCCAGCACTATGTAACAATTAAAAACAACTCAGTACACTGTAATAATACATTTTTTATGTTATATTACATTATTTTACATTACATTCAATTATGCTATGTTATGTTATTTGCTATTAATTTTTAGTAATTTTTATATTGTTGATTATTATTTTGATTATTAGCAAATTGTTGCAATTTTCTTACTGAATTACTTGTTAGCTTGTTTGATTGCTTATGGAATTACTAACTTGCTAATTTGGGATTGCTTCACTCTTCGCTTGTAATTTATCTCCACTTTCTAAAATTTCTTATTGATTCTTTTGAATTTTTAGCTGAATTGAAATCAACAATTACAAATAAGATAATTGAATATTACAAAATATAAATTACATCAATGATAATAAAAAGAATTGAAATAAAAAATTAAAATCTTGTTTTTTTTGTTTAGATGATAACTGAAATTATGGTTGCGGACTTAATATAATTTATAAAGATAAATGTGAAATTATTGTAAAACTAAAGATAAAACTAAAATAGATTTTGTATTACAACATATTTTTATATTCTTTTTTTAAAAAATTTAAATTTATTTTCAATTTATAAAAATTATTTCATATAGATTGTGTTTATTAAATAAATAGAAAATTGCATAAACTACATTAAGAATTACGCTATATGCGATATAGCCTAACAGAGACAAAACGTTATGTTACTGTTATCATTATTTTAAACATTGCAAAGAAGCATACGAAGAATTGGACTAAAGAGGTTGAAAAGGACATACACAGAATTAATCGAAAAAAGATAGAAAGTCTAGAGACTTATATACTATAGAATGTGTTAAACATGAGGCTCAAAGGGTTCTAACTCGAGATAAAGAGATTAAAAAAAAGATATAGAGATTAATTTGATAGATTGTACAATAATAGGTTTACTCCATTTTCCTCGAGATTTACAGGACCTTACTATTAAGTGTGAAAACATGAATCGTAGTTTTATTAACAGAATTAAGGAATCCAAAAGAAAAAAGCTTTGGGAAGATGTTATCAAGAAAAATTGTTGGCCCAAATAAAATTCCTATTGAGATATGGAGATATCTAAGAGATGGGTATGAGGTGGCTAACAGACCTCTTTAACAATATTTGACATTAAGAAGATGCCAAATAAATAGAGGAAGAATACCCTAATACCTTTATATAAGAACAAAACTTCAGTGAAATAAAACATACCCTAGTACCCCTATATAAGAATAAAGGTAATATTCAGAGTTGTTCTAACTACCATAAAATAAAACTCTAGTATCACACTATGAAACTTTGAGAAAGGGTAATTGAACATAAGTTAAGACTGACTGTTAAAATATCAAAGAACCAGTTTGGGTTCATGCCATGTAAGTTATTCAGTTGCTTTATCAACTTATAGAACGATTTCAAGAGCGAAGTAGAAATTTGCATATGGTCTTTATAGATTTTAAAAAAAAAAAACCATATGATAAAGTACCAAGAGAGGTGTTATATTGGTTATTGATGAAGAAGGAAGTCCTAATTAAATATATTGAAATAATTAAGGACATGTACGATGTAGTAGCAAATAACAGGACTTGTGACAGCCTAACAAGTGATTTCTCAATTCCAATTGGATTGCATTAAAAATCTGCATTGAGTCCATTCTTATTTGTCATAGCGATGGTTGAGGTTATTAGAAATATTCACGATAAAATACCTTAGTGTATACTATTTACTGATGATATTGTCTTAGTCGATGAGATGAGAGTAGGTAAATACAAAATTGGAGTTACGGAAGCAAACATTAGACGCTAAAAGTTTTCGATTACGTAGGTCCAAAACAAAATATATGGGATGCAAATTTAGTAATGATGGATCCAAGACTGTAGTATTGTGACACTAGACGAGCGAAAAATACAAATAAGCAATCAGTTTACGTACTTGGATTCAATTATTCAGAACGACGGAGAGATCAATAGTAATGCCAACTATAGGATTCAAGCTGGTGGTGGAAATGGAGAAGCAATAGGAGTTTTATGCGACCGTAATATTTCGCTAAGGCTAAAGGAAAAATTTTGCATAATTATTATTATGCCAGCTTTATTATATGGTATGAAATGTTAGGCTTTAGACGTCATTCACAGAAGATAAATGTGGCAGAGATGCACAAACTTTGTTGGATGTGTGGTAATACTATGCGAGATAAAATGAGAAATAAAGATATGCGTACTAAGGTAGGCGTAACCCTCCATCGAAGATAAGATTAAGATGCGAGAAATCTGCCTATGATGGCTTGGTCGTGTCCCACGCAGACCCACAAATGTATCAATTCGACAAGTGGAGCTTATTAATATAAAACAAGTTAAAAGAGTAAAGGAAAGATCGTAGAAAATATGAATAGTGGTGATAAGAAATAATACGGATGCTGGAGGTTTAAATGAAAATATATTGCTCGATAGGAATGACCAGAGAAGGATCATCCATGTGATCGATCCCATTTGGCTCGTGTCGCCTACCATAAATACTTGGGATAAAAGGCTTAGTTGTATACCCAAGAAAAGTTAGAAAAGAAAGAGAAAATAGATTTGAAATAGAAAATTGTATTTTCTACAATTTTTCATGAATCTTAGAGAAGTATAAGAAAGAAAAAAATGAGAAGTCTTGGCTTCCACTGCGATTGAGAGAGAGAGAAAGGGAAACAAGTTTCTTCTTTACGATTAGTCAATTTGGCCAAAAAGGAAAAAAGAGAAGAGGGTACAAAGGAAATTTGCCTATTTCCAAATACATTCTATAGTCATGAAAATACAAACGGAGGATGGATCTCAACTACTGACTTTTCAAGCTCATAATGTAATTTTCTAGCCACGGCTAAGCACATGAAAAAAAAAATGAGGGTGGGGGGCACATTTTTCCCTTAAAAATGGGCAAACTAAATAAATATCCCGCAACATATCAATAGTAACACCTCCTAAACAGTTAATTTAAATACATGAACCAAAAAAGTCTCATCCTTTCCCGAAACTTGTATATGACACAAGATTTTATGCATACCATGAAAAATATGTTTTCAAACCAACTGGCTTTCTTTTTGTTGTAGTTAGATTAATAAATTTAAATGCAATTTCCTCTGTTTACAAAATTATATTCGGATGCGAGATACAAACCAACATTCTAAAGGTCAGGATTATCTAAAATGAAAAAAGGATGGCTAGGTACAAAATTATTTTGGAATCAAATAACGGAATAGCTAGTGCCATTATTCATTATTTTCATATTATGTGACTTGCAACCTTTCTAAATTTATGACCAATTTGAAGCAGCCCATATATGTGAATGCATGCATATATGTAACATTGTTGTATCCAAAACATAGCATCACATAAAAATGTTCTACATACCTCGAGAATCATGTGCCTTTTACAAGCTAAAAAAGATCTAGTATTCCTTTCACTCGCATGTATCTTCTAGGTGCAAAGATTTGATGTTATGCATCATAAAGGTTCATAAGATGTACAACTAAAGCCACCCAAAGGTTCAACAATATTCAACATGAAAAAACAGGTATATTACTTTTTTACATTGAAACTTCAACAACTGCTATAAATGTTATATTACTCATGTACATTGCCACTATCATGAACATAATATAACATAAAAGAAGTAGTCTTAAATCATGTGAAGATGACTCCAATTTTTAATTGAAGTTGGAATACACCTTGTACTTTGAGGTGGCATGCTAATTCAAATGGCAAGAGGATGCGAACTAGAATCTGGTCGTCCAAAGGAGGCTCACTCAAGAAATATAGTTTTACATTTTAACAAACATGATAATACTATTTCCACAAGACTCTCTTTGGAAAAATATTCATGTATTCCATTACTTTTCTACAAAATCACTCATCAAAATAACAAAAGAGTTATTTATGCCAATTATCAGGATCTTGGATGCTACAGTCCTCAATTTGCAATGGTCTAATGTAGCTTTTTGGTTATTTCCATTGTTTCCTATTCTCTCACATAGATATATATATATATATATATATATATATATATATAGAGAGAGAGAGAGAGAGAGAGAGCTTGATTGACATCAGATAATTGGTAGGATTTTAAGTTGTGATCCTAAGTATAGATGTTGCAACTTGCAACTTCTGGTCAAGATTGAAATTCCCAAACATGATCCCATTAATACATTCAAAATATCTAAATGAAGAACTTTGAATGTTTATAATAGTTTCTTGTTTGTGCATCAAGTAGCCTTGAAATAGATGGTTTAAATAGGAAATTGCACAAACTTACATTAAAATATCCTAAACTCAATTAAAGTTTGGGGCCCCACAACTTAGATTTGTATTTCTACAGTGTGGATAAGCATTCATTCTCAAATTACAGGATCAGGACAAATTTACTCGGAGCATGTACCATATACAAGGGTTAGCGGCTAGTCCACTTGCAGACATAATCAATTCGAAAGCCTGGACTCTTGTGTGGTTACTGAATGGTATAACTGGTCCTTCTTTTGGTGGTAGAATAGACTTGCAATAAATCTGCTTTGAACCCATTTTAAACAAGTGGAATTTTTAATAATCTAACAGGAAAGTTGCTTTTTCAAAAGTTTAGACTTAGAAAGATGAAAAGTATAACCTTCTAGTTGTTTAAAGTTTAAAAATCTAGTTTTATTTCACAAATATTTTATTCAAGGATGATAACTTACTTCTCACAGCAATGAGCAGTTATTGGTTATAGTAACATAAATCAGCTATAGCAATGCCTTTTAAAAGGGGGAAATTGGACCTAGGCCCACCTCCTAGGGACAAGCCCACTTCAGCAACCTAGTCTAGGGGTGACCCCCCAAATTATACATGTATGCTAGTGTTATGCATCATATTGCATATCATACCGTAAAATACATCGATTAATGTAAAGTAGGTAAATCAAACACAATAAAAAACATACATAATAAAAATATGAGCAATTTAAAGCATGATTCAACTAACAACCAAGAAATGCTAAAAACTAATAGTACACAAATCACAAGTCAGTGTCTGTGTATAAGTAAATAACTAACATCTAAATTGCAATGACACTGTGATTATCAGTTAAAATGACAGTATAGTTAATAAACATAATCAGTCATTATATTCACTTCATGATGAAGAACAATATTATCATTTTTATCATCTTCCTCCTAGGCTCCACACAACCTCCTCCACTATCTTCTACTAATCATTTTATTGCATCCTTTCTTGTTTGCAATTATGTTCAAGCTACAACAAATAATTATCAAAATAAACTTATTAGATATCATAACTAAAAATTGGGAATAAACAAATGATTATTAAAGTTTTTGCTATTCTCATTGCTTCCCCCCGTTTTTAGAGCCACCATGCCCTACTTCTAACTTCAAATCAGTCATGCACACGCATCCAAGAAGTATCTTACGATAGGCAAGATCCTTATTCTATGTAATATAATCCATTTATAATCAAATTCCACATCAAATAGAAAAATAGGATCACATGCTTCTCCACTCTCTCTTTTGATGCCCCCATGCCAATAGTACATAGTATCTAAAGTATTGTGCTCATGTTCATTACTCTCGTTAATACATCAAAACAAAACAATGTAATACCAATTGAGAAAGGAAAATGGGTAATAGTGAATGGGTTGTATTTTTTATCAATTAAAATAGGTACTTGAACTTGGATGTCCTCTTTTGTTAAGAAACCAGACTTGTTGTGAGATTTTCAACTCTAATTAACCTAAAGGTCAATTTGAATGGGTTTTAAATCCATATATATGCTGACTCAACTTACCTTACAATTTCGCATATGGTACCACAATGCAAGATATATTACCTGATCAATACATGTGAGTCCCAAGATTTTGTGGATCGCAGTCTCACGCACAGAGCACTACAGGTGCCCATAGTAGGCCAGATAAATATGTATAGATTCCATGCACATGTCATGTATAGTGTATTATAATATATTTGCAACTATGACTAATCTTAGAGACTACTCGTTGTTTGTTACATTTTCTGCTTAGCTCCACTAAAATTATCCTGTGGTATAGTGCTCCAAAGTAGTTTCTAGAATTTGCTTGGAAGAAAATTAAACAAGTTTAAATGAAGTGTTACCCTGTTAAACAGAAATGGCAAATTAATAGCTTGTTCAAACGTATATCTATCCATGCTTGAATAAATCACTACAAGGTATATCACATATCAAGTACCTCACAATCAAATATGATATACATAACATGTTTATCCATATCGGCCAATATTTTAAGTTTATTTCAATTGGTAAGTCGAAACCACATGCTTTGAGACCCACCTTCATCATACCTAATTTCTTCCATTCATAACCAATTTTATGAATTTCTAGGGTATTTCCGTTCAAAAGACAAGGATTGGCTTCCATATTTTATAGGAATTTATTAGATCCTCGATTATTTGGATTCCTTCACATTTTCTAGTACTATTTCATCTTTACTATTTAAAAACATAAAAGTTAGAATTCAAGTACATCTCTTAATGGATAAATGAACTTAATAAATTATAATTCTTAGTTCTTAAGGTTCTATTAGTGAATTAGTCTTCAACATTCTCATCCCATTTGTTCTGACGTCTCTCAAAAATCAAGGGACTCAAGACATCCTTCTTATATGCATTGGATTTTGACATCCTTCTTATATGCTTTGATTTTTACAGATATTCATATTTCATAGTAGCATAACTTTGGTTGAAAGATAAATGTGGAGCCGATCTCTTGAAATTTTTAAGAAATAAGTAATTCCACAATAAATATGGTAGTCCCAAGAGCTGATTTCAATTGATAATGAGAATAGAAAAATTAACATAAGCAAGTTCAGATGCCAAAATAATCCTCGAAAAAGAGAAACAGCCATTCATCCATCCTCAATTTCATGCTATTATTAGGAAATTTCATTAATGTATGCTTAATGTTAGCTTTTTAAAATTATACATTATGTCTACATTCTTTCGTTCTCTTCATATTTTCTCAAACTATGTCAAGTCTATGAGCAAAGGTAAATTGAACAGAAATTCAAGAGATGGTCTTCCATGCAATAAATGCACAAGTGAACTCATAAGCGCATGCTACTAGATAATTTACTCCATCTTTTTCTATTCCATAATTCATAATTTATCTTGGCAGCCTTCTCTTTCGCATTGGAATTCAATGCAAAGTTTTCATATCCAGAAGGCGTATTCGAAAGTATTTTCATCGTCATTTGTGATACTCTTTATTAGTAAAAAGTACATCTTAAGCATGAAAAAAAAAACGATTCTTTAAATAAAAATAAAAAAAATACAAGCTTCTATCATGCATTCTATGCTTTCATTTATATTTCATTTCACAAGATCCATGTTTTTCTCTTCTACATGCATTCTACAAAAATCTATGAAAGTTCAAGAATGGATGTAGTAAGCGAACTATAACAAATTCTTACATCAAGATGTTGAGGAGCTTCAGCTGCCAACCCAACTGTAACTGCAGCGAAGCCAATCAACCCACCCTTCACAAGGGGGGAAAAAGGATTAAATCAATAAACAAACAAATTCCAACTTAACTAAACTACGATCAAAAATCCAATCTGCAAAAGAATTCAAACCTTCCGATGATTCGTCTGCGGCGAGTCGATAAACTCCCTTTTCAAAAGCTTGCTCACCGCCCTTATCTTCTCACGCTCCCCCGCCACCGCCAGTTGCTTCACTATCCCTTCAAGCTACATTCAAGAACCACTATAAACCCCCAAAAAACTCATACAAACCCTCAAAAAACCTTCACAGAAAATGGAAAAAATAAAAATCACACCTCGAGAGCGGCGATCTTCCGCTTCTCATAGAGCTTATCGGCCAAGCTCCGCTGGACCGCGGCCGGAATTGCATCTCCCATCGCTGCGCTACCTGATCGAGATCGCAATTATCATTCAGATTGATTAGAGTTCGCCGGCGGCAAGAGAGGAACAAGAGGAAGAGAATCGAATGGGGGGATTTTAAAGACGCAAGGGACCAAAACCCTAACCCTAACACTAGTTTCAGGGAGAAGTTTGTGAGAAGAGGAGATTTGTTTTTTTGGGGAGGGGGGGGGGGATTTGACGAGGGTTTTCTTGCCTTTTGCGTGTTGTTTCCGTTTCCTGCACTTTCTTGCTTCGCTGCGTCGCTGAACTGTGCAAACTTTTTTCTTTTTTTATCTTTTTACTGTTTGACAGCAACTGCCCCCACCGCGATTTTAATTTTTGGTAGAATCCTGGAAATTCTAAATGCGCACACCACTTGATAGTGAGCACCGCTTTTCCATGGGGTACTCCTCACTTTACTTTAGGATGTGGTGCTCACTATGTCAAGTAGTGTGCTCATTTAGAATTTCCGTAGAATAAGGGTATTTCTAAATGAGCACACATTTTCACCAGTGAGCCCACTTAATACACTAGGAAATGCGGTGTGCTTCTTTGGAAACTCCCGTAGAATCGGAAGGGAGCTTTTTGCAAAAAGAACCCGATACATTTACAGTAAACCCCCTAGAGTTTTGGCGGAATTTCACATGTAGATTTGTCCGAGCCTGAAATGGGTGCAAATTGACGTTTTCTGTTTGGATTTATTGAAAATGTAGATTTTTCTTTTTAAAGAGATAATTATTTGCATTTGAATTATTTAATTGGGATTCTTTGTATCTTCAGACATGAATGCGAGTTTATTTTTATTGCTAATGCTTATTTTATGGAAAATATGTCAATGATTCATAAACTATTTAAGGTTAATAATATTTTTTAAACGATTTATTTTTTCTATTTTATGCTATACTTTTCTTTAGTACATTTAATTGCCTTAAAAAAAAATCTTCTGTTGGTGTAGAAAAATCAAAACTTTCAAATTGATTGTTGTTTTCTTTCCGAATTTCAAAAAGGATAATTTATTTCAAATAAAATCAAGAGTGCTAAAAATATAAAATAATTTCCCTCAACCCTCACTATTATTTCGAAGTTTTGGTGCAATGGAACGGACTTTCATCATGGTATTAGAGTAACTCAGATTCGATTCCTACTGGGCGTTCATTTAATGGGCGTTCAACCTGTGGGGGCGTGTTAAAAATATAAAATAATTTTCCTTAATTCTCACTATAACTTCAGAGTTTTGGTGCAGTTTAGCCCTCCCTATACAATATTTTGAATTAGAAAATTTTAATTTTCATTTTTAATTCAAAAAATTGTATAGGATAGACAAAATTTTGGTCCGTGGGCGTACCTATTACCATCCCTTCGTGTTGTTAAGGAGGAAGAGAAATGCGATGGTGCTAACGAAAATGTAACTATTATTAAAAGAAGAGCGTAAATGGACATGAATGATGGTTATGAAATGAGAGAAAGTAGATTTTATTGGAGAAGGAGGAGATAGCTACAACGATGGTGGCAAGGGGGTAAAGAGATATTTTATTATTTCAATAAATATGATTAGGTTGAAGCAAGAATAATTTGGAGTTGGGAGAAGAAGAAGAAGAAATATCATAAAATTTAAATTAGATGGTAAATTTGTCCAATTAGTTTGTACTAACGACTAAAATTGGACGACTTGGTTCACCAAACAAATCCTATGCATGAATGAGAATTGAGAATTGGATTTGAGACAGATTTAAGTGAGTTTTGGTTAATGAAAGTATCCTCGAGATGATAAATCTCGAATACGAGAAGTCATTAAAGAGAAAGTAATAATATAGAAAATAATCTAGATAAGAGTTAACGAGATTCAGTTGAGTTTTTCCTTTAGCCTACGTCTTTGATAAAAGAGTAGGTCATTCAACCGCTCTCTTATTAATGAAGCTGATTACATTTATCTATAGTTTTTTTCTCTTTTCTCAGTGTTGAATATACATGCTCATGATGATAAAAAAATATCATATATTTCTTCTCTCTCCTCCTATGTGAATGGAGTATTTAATTACATATAGGTTGTTAATAATGTAATTTCTTGTTGAATTCGAATTCTAAAATTTTCTAAATATAGCTTGAGATTTCTTGATCATTGAGGGATTCTATTTGATAGTGGATCTTCGTATGGAATAGAGATAGCATTTAAATCCAATTTTGATATGAGAGATCATGTGATGATAGTGTGATTCTGAAGTTGTCCTGAGATGTTTCATTCCGAGAATAATTTTCAACCTGGGTCATTGATCTTAGGCTCTTTCCAACATACAGTTTTAATTCATTTTTATGGATCTTTTATATGGACTAGTCGTCATAGGGCTTCTGAATTCATCTTAGATTTGAACCAATTAGTTCATAAACTATATGATAATGTATAGTTTGTATAGACTTTAAATAATCATAATATAATCCTAAAATTTTTATTTTCATGTGTTTGAAAATTATCAATTTAAAAGATTTTTCAAAATATGGAATACAAAAAAGTGGAGAGAGGGGGATAGAGGATGTACACAAAAACAATATAAAGAAAAAAGATAGTAAAGAAAAGGGAGCGAAAAATCATGATACTAAAAGTTATATTTAGAATAAAAATTCCAATATTGTAATTTTCTAGTAAAAATGATTATATTTCAAAATTAAGAGTTTCTTGGCAAATAATATATATATTTTTAGTGTGAATGATCCTCATCGTCGCTTGTATGAAATCATGAGTTTTAGCATATAAGTTTTAGACCTAAGTAGTAGTTCATGGTTCTTATTATTGTAAATGAGAAATGCTCGTGTTTGGCCCATTCCTCAAAAGATAATTCTTATAAGATTCCTATCTACAACAATTTTAATTTCTAATTATGGCAAGTAAATAATCGTTATATTTTTTTCTTATTTGCTTGTGCCCTTGTCTCTATCACCTCTTTGCCAAGTCTTGCATTGGCATATGATTCTTCCCCATTTGATATCTTATTATCTCTTGATAATAACCTAAATTAATCTAAAACAGAAAGAGAGATTAAAAAAACATTAGTTAAATGGAGAAGTTCCTATGCTTTTGGAGTTACTTATTTAAAGCCTCATTTAGATATGAGTTAATTACAGTTACACCCCCTGTAGTATTGGGGGTGTGTAACTTAACATCCCTGAAGTTTGAAACTCTCAAAAAAATCCCTGGACTTAATTATTTTCACTCTCTTTTTTTTACTAAAGTGCACTCTTGTCTCTTAAATTTCTATTATACCCCATCCTTCTTTTTAACCAGCACACTCATTAAAGGGAGGAATGAGGGTAAAATAGGAATTTGAGAGACAAGAGTGCATTTTAATAAAAAATGAGAGTGAAAATAACTAAATCCAGGGGATTTTTTGAAAGTTTCAAACTTTAGGGGTGTTAAGTTACATAATCCCAATACTATAGGGGGTCTGACTGTAATTAACCATTTAGATATTTGTCTCTACTGCCTTTGCGTCTTTATGCCTTTATCTGTACCACCTATGTGGGGATATTCTAAATGCGCACCATATTTTACAAGTGAGCACCATTTCCCCCTATGTTGTAAATCACTTTACTATATGGTATGTGGTGTTCACTAGTAAAATGTGGTGCGCATTTAGAATATCCCCCTATGTGCCTTTGTCTCATCTCATGGCAAAGAGGCAGTAAAAAGAAAAATCCGAATAAGGTTTTAAATAAATAACTCCCAAAGCACGGGGACTTCCCTATTTAACTAAATATCTCCTAGTCCCCCGTTTTTTTATAAAAAAAAAAAAATCAAGAAAATTGGTTGGGAGATAAAAATTATGATTAATTACACTCAGACCCCCTATAGTATAGAGAGTGTATAACTTATCACCCATAAAGTTTAAAACTCTCACTTAGACTCTCTGGACCAAGAAAAAAATATCTCGGTCTGAGCTTTCCTGTCGGTTATTTTTTGCGGTTCAGGAGTCTAAATGAGAGCTTTAAAGTTTATAGGTGATAAATTATACACTCTCTATAGTACATGGAATCTGAGTGTAATTAACCCTAAAAATTATCTTTCTATCTTATTTCTTGTCCATAACAGCAAAGCCTTCCTTCTCTTTTCATTCTCTCCGCAAGACAATAGCAAAGGGGCAACAAACAGTAATTAGCAGCAACATTTGGAGTATACTGACTTAAGACAAGTAGAATATTCACTTTTTTCGATTTTTCACATATCTTCATTCTGTTCTCTACCATATGGTGGTATACTATGATAAATTTTGAATTTAGGCTATGAATTCGAGATCTATACCTAATCCTTGAGTAGCCATAAAATTTCATAGATCGAATATGGTGGGAGCGCCACATAGTGGTACCTGCCACTAAGTAGCGGCCTTACCGGAGTCAAACTCTCAGATTTTCTATCATAATTATATTTTGATATCCTGATTTTCGTGTTGTGCATAAATATTCAACAATTAATGTTATAAATAAAAGAATACTTGGAGAATCCCAAATTAAATTAAATAACATATATCAATATTAAATTTTTATTTAAATTAGGTATATAATCAAGTTTCTGTCTAGTAAACATGTTGATGGTTTAATGGGGATTCAACAGTTAATGCCTTGAATTATTATAAACTTATGGTAGAATATTGACACTCTCTGGAAATCATAGGACTGCTAGCTTACAATCAGGACTGCCAACCATTGATTCTACTGACTCCAAAAAAGAAATTTTACTAAGACATACAGATTAATGTCTAGATCTTCTATGAACTTATAGTTACCCTTGTCATGATATGTAGCAGTAAATGCATATATTTGAAATTTATGAGATAAATATATTGGTATCAATTTATTTTCCAAACTAGAGTTTGGAACTGAAGTTTAATGAATACACCTAATATATATTAAACATGCACTATAACCGTATTTTGTTCACAATGATGCACTATAAAAAAAATATAATAGTTTTTATCTAGATATATGGACTAGAGTGTCTTACTGTAGCATCAATTACTTGTACCTTAATACATTATTCCTAACATTTACACTTGACATAAGCTTGATTGGTCACTGAATTTATGAAATATGTATATTTGACATCTAAAGATATAAGATACTTGATACTTATATATTAACTTAAGTAACAAACTGAACATGAGAGTTAATGGAAAAACCGAACAATTGAAGTAGGAATGTATTCCTGAAAGCTATATACATAAAAATATTGTACAACTTACTTGAGAGCCTAACAATGGGAATTCTAGGGGAGGCACTAGTCCATCGCCAGTATTAAGAGTCCAACAATAGGAGTTTTCGGTGTGGTATTGAACCCATTAATAGTAGTATAGAGCCCACTATTATTTAAGAGCCCAACAATTAGAGTTATGGGTGTGGCACTTAGTCTACTACCATGCAAATATAATTATTAGATGCCTAGTGGCTGTCCAATTCAGTATTGGGAACTAAGACCACAATCTTGGTATGTATAAGATCATCTTAGAGCACATGATATTCTGCTGTCTTTACATTATCAAATAAAATAATTAATAAACAAACAACTTGAAGTCACGATGAAATTGTATACTGAATGAGGATTAGGGATGTCGTTTTGCAGCTAAATGCCACATGGTCCAAGGAAATGTTGTCTCTTGGATTCGTAAGAGCCGTCTTTGAAATTTTCCATACGTTATATAGTAAGGAATGTGTAACTAGGTTCACTTCTAATTCTTTTCTGGATATACATGGTATGCATGACACTAAGATTTTGTGTGACTGTGCATATTAAATATACCATGGTTATAATTTCATCCAAACTACATCAATTGGCCTAATGATTTCATTTTCTGGCATTTAACTTGTATTAGACGTCTCTATTTTATATTGATTCTCACCATGTCTCCTATTACTATTTTATTTTATTCCTTTGTTTTGTAATTATCGGATTTAATCATCTGGATTCTTATATCCCAAGCATGGAGTTCGAGGAGTTTACCTCACCATCAATATATGACCCATATGTTTTGGAGCATACAGAGCCTAGTGGTAGATGTAGAGACCAGCTCCTTAAGGATCTTTTGTATTTTTATAATTTTATTTTTTTAATCCAGTAATATCTTGTTTTGTATATTGCTTTATGTATCTTATATGTATATTATAGAGTTTAATTACACTAAGACCACATGTAGTATTTAAGTACCATAACTTATTACTCCTGAAATTTGAAACTCTCACTTAGCTCTTGGATTGTTATGGGGTTAGTCAACAATACGATATTCTCACCCTCTTTTAGAAAAATCCGCCCTTTTTTTTTAAATTCTAACTTTGTCCTCTTCTCTCTCCTCAAGAATTCCACCCAACACAATCTAACCCACCCACTTCCCTACAGCTCTGATTAGTATCTCCTCCCTCCCCCTCTCTCTCGTACGATCTCTCTCTCTCTCTCTTTCTTGTGCAGCAACTGCAGCTATTGTACAACCATACATAACAGCTGTTGCACAGGGAAGGGGGCGCATTGCAGTGGCAGAGAGGAGGCGGGGCTTGGTAGGGGTAAGTGGGAGGTTTGAGGGGAGTTTTTTAACCTGTTAAGGGCAAATTTTTTTTTTTAACCGCACATGAGCATCCCCCTAAAGGATAATTCTAAATGTGCCCAATCTTTTTCTTAGTGCGCACAGGAGGCAGCGACAACAGCAGCGGGCAGTTGTTACTGTTGCCGTCGCCGCCACCGTTGCTGCTACCGCAACTGCTGCTACTGGGGGAGGAGGAAAGAGAGATGATAATTCCGAAAAAAGAGAAGAAAAAAAGGGGGCTCACTAAGAAAAATGCACATATTTTAAATTCTCATGGGGCTTATTAAGAAACTGGGGCTCACTAAGCGAAGATGGGGTGCTTTTAGAATTTACCTCCTAAATGGCTGACTAACTCCACTAACGGTCTGAAGGTTAAATGAGAATTTCAAACTTGAATGGGTCTGAGTGTAATTAACCTTATATTATATTATACTTATCTTTTTTTTTTTAATGAAAATACAATTATTTCATGTTCTTATGTCATATAATAGATTGAATTTTTATTTTCTTGATTATTCTAATCTGTGCTCATATTGTGGATAAAAATTAAGGTCTTGTGCATGTCGTTTTGGTTTGGTAACTGTCCACCAGTAGCACACTCTATTTTTGAAAGTTGGTAAAAAACAGGGCATTACACGGGGTAATCAACATAAAGAGAGGTATCCTACAATCACCGAGATGCAGGACCCCATACAACGTGATCTCCTTCCTGCAAACAGAGTGAATTTGGGGTTCGATAGGAGCCTAATCGGATGATACAGAGGTGAGAGAAGTGGGCTGTTGTAATGGTGGTGTCCGTGCAATATGATTTATAAAGTTTTTGATAGTCTGCAGATAGTAAAGTGAATTGTTGTCAATGATCTCTGTTTTTTTTTTTTTACAATCTATCTTTTGTTTATTTTTCATCTCTATTTTTTCTTCTTTTTTCCTCATCTGTTTCTTTCTTCTTTTCTCTCATTTTTTTTCCTTCCTCTATTCTCTGAGTTCAAGGGTGGGGGCGACTGGTTAGAGGAGAATAGGATTAGGATTTTTTTTTTAACTTTTTTCTGGTTTCAGACTAAAAATCACAAAGAAAAAAACTGAAGAAGATGGAGATGAAGGAGAATCTAACGATCATGGATGTTTTGATTGTGTATTTGTGAACTCCATAGTGACTTTGCACTGGATGGGAAGTTTTTCTGCCCCTTTTTTTTTTTTAATCTTTCAAGCTATATTCGACGGACTATTTATTCCCCTAAATCGGACAAAGTGGTGCACCTAACTGGACGATGCGATGCACTATTTCCTGTCGGGACTTCTTTTCATGTAATTTTTCCATTGAAAATCGATTATGATGTTAAGAAAAAAATTGATGTGAGATGGAAGCAATTTTGGTTTTTGTGTTGGAATTTTGACATAAATTGGTGATTTAAGAATTTGGGAATTGGATATGGACTATTTTTTTAAGGGTGAAGAAAATCTAATCTAATTTAATCTAAACTAATCCTACTACACTAATATAAAGACCAACATGCATCTTGCATCAAGCAGTTTTCATCAAATTATCTCTTTGTTAATGAACATGAGTCTTTAAATATTCAATTATAAATGGGAGTTCTGCTTAATAACTGATGTGTGACTAAACAAAAATAATAAAATTTAAAAATATCAAATAAATTATAAAAAGAATATAATAAAATCCAAATGATTAAATCAAATAAATTTTGGCTTAATCCTGGGTATTTGATGTCTTTATTATTTTTTATGATAGAATTTGGAGATATGAGATGAACTAGGCTTTTGAGAAAATTAAATTTGAGGATTAATTGTGATTTTGAAAGAGAAGAAACCGAATTTAATCTAAACTACTACTAAACTAATGTAAAGATACATTAGGTAGATTTCATCAAATCATCTCTTTGATTTTATTACTAAGTATGAGCTTCTAAATAGGTAACTACAAGTTAGAGTATCACATAATAATTTATGTGGGACTAAACAAATATAATAAAATATAAAAATATCAAATTAATTTTAGAGGAGTTTAATAAAATCTAAACGATTAAATCTAATAAATCTTGGTCTAATTATGGGTATTTGATGTTCTCCTCACAAATCCTTTATCTTATACGTCTAACCAGCTCGCATAATTCATCGGGTCTATCAATAACTTTCATTTAGCAATAGATCTAGATAATGATTTGACTTTCTTTTCTTGTCTAAGGACTTCTCATTCGTGCATTTAGAATTGGCTGGCATTTTCTTATATTTGATTCGGACATTGTAGCTAGTTTCATATAAGGCATCCTCAACTTTGTATCAATCAACTACTTTTCAAATCATTCTCTTGTTGAGGATGGCAGTATACAGAATGAGTGTCAACCGTTTTTCTAGCAGATATCTTTTTCTCTCATTGAATAGTTAGAATTCGCTCCAGAAGAAAGCGTGTATAGATTTTTACGATATCAAAGTCAATGGGGGCCTATGCTCCTAGGAAAGTGTTGGAAATTTCATCCATTCTCATGAGATTGGTAACTATAGATTTGTTGTATTTCCAAATATTCATCTTGAAAATATTTATGGTATTGCTAACTGTAAATTTGTTATATTTTCAAAGAACTGATTTTAGAAATATTTTAGTTTTGGTAACTGTAGATTTGTTATATTTCTAAAAAACTGATATTGAAAATATTTATGTTTTTGGTAATGGTATATTTGTTATATTTCCAAAGAACATATCTTGGAAATATTCATGGTTTTGGTAACCTCATATGCCTACAAAAGAGAGATGTATTTGAAGATGAATCATCCAACATAAAAAAAAGGAGCTATCCTCTAATAAGTACAAGAGTATTATTCTCTTAAGAGGTATTCTCTAGTAAGTTCTGAAGTAAGCTTTGTAATTCTACTTTATTATAGCGGAAGTTATTTGGTGTTTGCCCAGTAGTTTTTCCCTTTGAGTTTTTCACGTAAATCTTGTATCTCTTTCTTTTTCTCATTCTTATTCTTGTATGATTATTTTCTCTTTGTTTTTCACTCAACACATTGCAGGAATTAGAGTGTTATATTCAACAAGTGGTAACAAAGTCCAGATCATTGCAGGAATTAGAGTGTTATATTCAACAAGTGGTAACAAAGTCCAGATTATGTCCTAAGGAAGAGTACAGTTGGTGTGAAATCCGAAGTGGTCGGGTAGTATAGGTAATTGTGTGTACTCACAATGTCAGGAGATTGTTAGGAGTTCATGTGTGAGCATAATTCCACATCGGATATAATAAGAAAACTGTATGTGTTTAAATATAAAGATGTGGTCTTTACCTATCGGTTTAAGATTTTAAGTTAGATTGGCTCTTGGTTTTGTATTTAAAACCCATCATATTTCCAAAGGGTCCAACGTTTCTCCCCAATAGAAAGACTATCTATGGCTCAAGTTTAAACTTTCAAGTTCTTTATTTATAGGATTTATTACGTACAGACTATAGACACCACTTACTCTCCCATCATGTACTTCCCACGGTTCAGAGAATACCTGATAACCTCTTATATTGAGCTAATAAATCTCCTATTGTTAACCTCTTATGTTGAGTAAGACCAAGGTCAACAATTGATTGGGATTGAAAGCTGTGTGATGGGTGACTACTCCCTATGCTTTGGAGAGCACTTGCATGTGTTCAAGACTATTCTTTCCTATTTAATGCACATTTGACTGACTTGATTTTGTTGTTTCTTTTTATCAAATTTGTTAGCCTGCAAGTTTCAATTAGATCGTATAGAATATATTGTGCTGATAGATAGAGGGAGAAAACATGAAATAATCACATGATAAGATGGTGGTAGTTTTAAGAGAAATAACGGTGAGGACGGTTAGAAACCAGGAATGAATCAAGTTTTAGCTCAAAATGCATGGGTCTTAAGATTAATATGATATTAGCCTTAAGATTAAGCGAGTACTGAGACAATCCATACAAAGAGGATTTGGATCTTGGATATGTAAGACTAATAGAATAAATATGGAGAGTAAGTTAAAGGGAATAAAATATAAAATAGAAGTCGTGGAGTATTTCCCCCCTTTTTATAGATATTATTTTATAATTGAAAGGAACGGGTTGATTGCAGATATTATGGAAACATTGTGGAACCAAAATAGTACTAGTTGATAAGGCTATGCTAGTTTGATAGAAAATGGAAGAAAGTAAAAGAAAAGAAAAAAGAAAGATAAAAGAAAAGAAAAGAAAAATGAAATAAAATACTCTTTGTTATTTGACTTTAAACGAACTAGAAAGAAAATATAAGAAGCAATAATAACAAATTAAGTAATTAAGAAAAAAGACTTCATTCAAACTCTCTCTACTATACTTCCATGATTCTATGTGGTAATATTACCACTAACGCTTTTTTCTATTTCCTAGATCATAGGAGAGAAAAGTAAAGAAATTTTTTTGCACCTTATTTTCTCTTGCTTTCTTCCACCTTTTTTCACCTGGCTTTTCTCTCAATTAAATATTAGGAAATAACTTTCTTTTCTATTTTTTTCCTCTTACTTTATCTCAAATCACAAAAGGGCATAAACGAAGCAACTTGGTTTTTGTGCATGATAGATATAGTGCAGACTCGACATATGAAGGTAGGGTGATTGACAGACCCCTTACTCTTTAGATAGATGATATATAGATATGTCAAGAATTAATATTTGATAGAAACAAATTCAAAAGATTGGATTCCATATAATAGGTTAGAATATGCACAGAAATACAATATGCTTGATACCTGACTGCATGTATCTATTACTTTAACACAAATAGTCTAAAATTTTATAATGATAAGATATGAGTTAAGTAATATATCTTCACATCTTTTTTAGATATGATGTTGGATCTAATAAATTTTATCGCATAACTGTTTTATGAGAGACCACTATTGCGAAAAAAAAAGTGAGCAATAATAATGATATCATTGAGAAACTGCTTTTTCAAATAGTTTTATGATTTAGTCTGGCACTATTGCTATTAAAAGAGGACTTGCATCAATAAATCTTAGCTTATGTGGTATTTCATTTTCTTTTCCTATGAATTAGACTGGCTCTGAAAACTTTCACCCACCATTTATGGAAAAAATTTTCAAATAAATTGTAGAATTGGAAGATCACATACTCTATATGTATACAATGTACAGAAACTACCAAGTTTAACTAGCAATTCATGAAGGTAAAGGGATACCATACACACAAGAATAGCAGAAAGAATGACGAAGTAACACTTGTATACCAGTACAGGAGGAAAAAAAAAATTTCTTTTAGTGATTGTGTAATTTTTTTTTCTTTCTATAGAGATTCCTCATATACACTTACAAGTAAAGAAAATTATAAATGCACATCCTAAATATATAAGGGTATATTTAATTACAAGTTTACTATTATATTTTTTAATAAGAATATTATATTCTTCATTTTAGTTCTAAGGAGTTAGATTTATGATTGAGGATGGAGCAAGAGGAAAGGAATGAGAAGGAGGAGAAGGGAGTAGGAAATTAAGGAGGAGAAGGGGTAGGAGGAGGACAGAGAGGGAATGAGGGGTGAGAGGAGTAGGGGGTGAAGGAAGGGGGACAGAAAAGGAGGAGGAGGTGGTGTGGGTGTTTGCGAAGGGAAGCGAGATGGAGAAGGAGGAGGAGGAAGGATGTGGAAAAGGAGGGAGAAAGGCGGGAGAGGATGTGGGTGACAAGTTTGGAAAGACGAGAGAGGAGGGGAGGAGGAGGAGGAGGAAAGGGAGGTGGAGGAGGTGTAGGAGAAGGGGATAAGAGGAGGAGAAGAGAGAGTAAGGAAGGAGAATGATACTTTTAGAAAAAGGATCTGTTATAAAAATTTGTTATTTTCGTTATTCATTTGGCATGTGCCTTTATAATTTCCTTACAAGCAAGTCTTTGAAAAAAGGATTAGCCAACGCGAAAACAAAGTTGGGCTTTTCCAATCATTTTAGGCTTGAAACCCGTTTGACTTGGCCCATTATCGCAACAAACTTTCTCATGCCACCGGCAAATCAAACCCAGGTTGGGGAAATTCAAAATGCGCACCGTATGTTGCTACTGAGCACCATTTTCCTCTATGTTGTATATCACTTTACTATATAGTTTATAGTATGTGGTGCTCACTAGTAAAGTGTGGTGCGCATTTAGAATCCCACAAGGTTACGTGCTCTCCAAAACATCGCCCCTTGATAACGAGACCAGTCGCCCACTCCTCTCATCCTCCATTCGCCCACGTATCTCCAAATCGCGACCGTCCACTGAAAAAAATCGTAACCATATCCAACGGTCGAAAATCCCCCAAGCATTCCCTGCGCTCTTTCTCCCTCTCCCTCTCCCTCTCCCCCAAGACCGACCGCCGACTCTCTCGCCGCCCTCTCCCAAGCCCTCTTCCCCTTCCTTAAATACCCCCTGTCGTAAAACTCTTCTCTCAGATCCCGAATTTTCTTTCTTTTCTCTCTTCTGGATCCACTCGGGTCGGATCCGATCGCATCCCCCGCCCCCGCCTCCAGCATGAGCCGCGCCGACCGCAGATCCGCCCCCCGCGGTAGCTCCAGCAACCGCCAGGAATGGGTCCCGCGCGGATCCTCCGCCCCGCTCCTCCCCACCCCCGTACCCGACCCGAAACCCGCTAACCCTAATCCTCACCACCGGCCCCACCACCGCCCGAACCCTAACCGCTTCCACCGCCCGGCCCCGCTGCCGGCGGAGCCGGCGGGGGCCACGTCATCGCAGTCGGAGATCCCGCAGCTGGCCCAGGAGATCCAGGACAAGCTCTCTCGCGGCGCCGTGGAGTGCATGATTTGCTACGAGATGGTGAAGCGATCATCCCCGATCTGGTCCTGCTCCAACTGCTTCTCGATCTTCCACCTCCACTG
Organism: Dracaena cambodiana; assembly: GCA_036321105.1. Lineage (NCBI taxonomy): Eukaryota > Viridiplantae > Streptophyta > Magnoliopsida > Asparagales > Asparagaceae > Dracaena > Dracaena cambodiana. Next base: position 11,902,982 of record JAYEPQ010000010.1, read on the forward strand.
CATCCGCAAGTGGTCCCGCTCGCCGACATCGAACGCCGACGCCTCCGCTTCCTCCTCGGCCTCGTCGACCGCCAGCTGGCGGTGCCCTGGCTGCCAGTCCGTACAGTCTACCTCCTCCAGGGAGCTGACCTACACCTGTTTCTGTGGGCGGCGCCGCGATCCACCCAACGACTTCTACCTCACCCCGCACTCCTGCGGTGAGCCCTGCGGCAAGCCACTAGACCGCCTTAGCGGCCCTGCCCACAACGAGCAGGGCCCCGACGCGGTGCCTTATCGCTGCCCTCACGTCTGCGTCCTCCAGTGCCACCCTGGCCCGTGCCCGCCGTGCAAGGCCTTTGCACCGCGGCAGCCGTGCCCGTGCGGGAAGAAGACCATCGTCCGGCGGTGCTCGGACCAGACGACGCCGCTCACCTGCGGACAGCTGTGCGACCACCTGCTTTCCTGCAGGCGGCATCGCTGCGAAAAGCTCTGCCATACTGGATCCTGTAGCCCCTGCAGGGTGCCAATATCGGCGACTTGCTTCTGCGGGAAGAGGACAGAAGTCATGCTTTGTGGGGATATGGCGTTTAAAGGGGACGTTGATGGGGGCGAAGGTGAGGGCGTGTTTTCGTGTAATTTGCAATGCGGACGGGTTCTAGCTTGTGGGAATCACTGGTGCGAGGAGAATTGCCATCCGGGTCCATGCGGTGGGTGCAAATTGGTCCCGGAGAAGATTAGGAGGTGTTGCTGTGGGAAGACGGAGCTGAAGTTGGAGAGGCAGAGCTGCTTGGATCCGATACCAACTTGCTCTGATGTTTGCGAGAAGATGCTGCAATGTGGGCTGCATAGGTGCAGTGAGAAGTGCCACGAAGGGGAGTGTCCGAAATGTCTGTTGAAAGTTGAGCAGAAATGCAGGTGCGGGTCGTCTCATAGGACTGTTGAGTGCTACAAATCAATGGAGGAAAGGGATATTTTTGTTTGTGAAAAGACTTGTGGGAGGAAGAAGAACTGTGGGCGACATCGGTGTAGTGAGCGCTGTTGCCCTTTGTCAAAGCCGGGCAATGGGCAGCTTGATGCCGACTGGGATCCTCATACTTGTTGGGTACCCTGTGGCAAGAAGCTTCGATGTGGGCAGCATTCTTGCCAATTGCTTTGCCACAGTGGGCACTGCCCACCTTGTCCAGAGACCATGTTCACAGACCTTACTTGTGCTTGTGGGAAGACCTCCATCCCTCCACCACTGCCTTGTGGCACTCCGGCCCCATCCTGCCCTCATCCGTGCTTAATTCCTCAGCCGTGCGGCCACTCTGCATCCCACTCCTGCCATTTTGGGGATTGCCCGCCTTGCTCGGTTCCTGTTTCCAAAGAATGCATTGGCAGTCATGTCCTTTTGAGGAACATTCCTTGTGGTTCGAAGGATATTCGGTGTAATCAGCTATGTGGCAAGACCCGGCAGTGTGGAATGCATGCTTGTACTCGGACTTGCCATCCTCCTCCTTGTGATCCTCTTCCAGCTTCTGGGTCTGCTTCTGGTGTGAGGTCCTCCTGTGGGCAGATTTGTGGCACTCCGAGGAGGGATTGCAAGCACACTTGCACCGCTTCGTGCCATCCTTTGTCCCTTTGCCCTGATCAGAGGTGTGAATTTCCTGTGGCGATTGCTTGTTCTTGCGGTAGGATCACTGCTACGGTGCCTTGTGGTGTGGGAGGGAGCACGAGTGGGTTCAATGTCGATTCAGTGTTTGAAGCTTCTATAATTCAGAAGCTACCAGCTCCACTTCAGCCGGTGGAAGGAAATGGGAAGAAGATACCTCTTGGACAGAGGAAAATGACTTGTGATGAGGAGTGTGAGAAGTTGGCAAGGAAGAAACAGCTCGCAGAGGCATTCGACATAACCACACCTAATCTAGACTCTTTACATTTTGGAGAAAATTCATCTGCAACAGATTTGCTTGCGGATATTTTCAGGAGGGAGCCTAAATGGGTGTTGGCAATAGAAGAGAGGTTCAAGTACCTGGTGCTCGGCAAGGGTAAAGGAACGACTTCAACCGGTCTTAGAGTCCACGTCTTCTGCCCAGCATTGAAGGAAAAGCGAGATGCAATTCGACATATAGCGGAGAGATGGAAGCTTACAGTTCATGCAGCAGGGTGGGAGCCGAAGCGTTTTCTTGTAGTTCATGTGACACCCAAGTCCAAGGCTCCTGCTCGAATCATTGGGTCCAAGCCCGGTGTCCCTGTTAATGTTTTACATCCTCCAGCTTTCGATCCTTTGATCGATATGGACCCAAGACTTGTGGTTGCTATGCTTGACCTGCCAAGGGATGCTGATATTAGTGCTTTGGTTCTGAGGTTTGGTGGAGAATGTGAGTTGGTATGGTTGAATGACAAAAATGCTTTGGCTGTCTTTAGTGATCCAGCGAGGGCAGCTACTGCATTGAGGCGGTTGGATCATGGTTCCGTTTACCAAGGGGCCGTAGTTGTTCTTCAGAATGGCGGCGCTTCAGGGGGCAATGTGTGGGGAGGTGGAGGGGCTAAAGAAGGGGGAGCTGCCACTTCTGTGAAGGGCGGCAATCCCTGGAAAATGGCTCTGGCACCGGAATCTGATTCATGGGGAGGGGATTGGCCTGCTGGGGCTGATGCTGCTGTGCCCGTGTGGAAAGGCAATGATGTTGCTCCAATCTCAACATCAGGGAATAGATGGAATGTTCTTGATACCGATGCTGCAACTAGCCTAGTGGTATCTGAGCCAATAGAGGGCAAGGATTCAGCTTCCCATTTGGATGGTGGTTTGGCCATTCAGCCGAGAGTTGGGGTTTCTGCTGCCTCATTGCAAGTTCCTGACGGTGACGTGGATGATTGGGAGGAAGCTTGTGAATGAGAGTTTTAGTTGAAGCAGCTTGTCATAATCCTTTTCTATTTTCAGCTTTTGATTGGTCTGTTTCTTTCCAGATTCAGCTCTGGAGGTAGGAACGTACACTAGTGTCAATTTTATACATCATATTTTCTTATTGTCGGACTTATTTTTTGCCGACAAGAGGCAAATAACACATGTTACTTTGTGGTATTACATCGGTATAGCTGGTTTTATCTTGATTTTTGTTGTTATATGCTCTTTTAGCTGGATATCAATCTTATTCATTAATTCTCAGTTTGAGATTTAAGTCTGCGAGTCACCTATGTTTCATTATATACATGCCTTGGGTGGTGGATGCATTCAGTTTTGTTAGTGTGTATTTGGATGGGATCTTTTTGGTCTACAAGTTATATGTTACTTGTTTTCGGCTTGTTACTATGTAAGCTATGAAATTTTATTTCATGATCTTTGCTGTCCCTCGTGTGTTTCTGCTGAAACAACACGTCTCTCTGCACTCTGTACATTGCCAATAGTTTTTAATCCAATAGTGGAAACTTGATAAATGTAAACATGGAGACATTGAAAATATTCAAGTGTAACTATTTATGTAGTATAAGAACAAGGGTGATATTCAGAGTTGTTTTAATTATCGTAAAATAAAACTCATATGTCATACCATGACGTTTTACGAAAGGGTAATTAAATATAGATTGAGACAGTCTGTTAAAATATCGGAGAACCAGTTTGGATTCATGCCGGGGCGATCGACGACAGAATCTATTCATTTACTTTGCCAACTTATAGAGTGATTTTAAGAGAGAAATAGAGATTTGCATATGGTATTTATTTACCTAGAAAAATCTCATGATAAGGTACTATGAAAGGTATTTTGGTGGACATTGATAAAAAAAAGAGTTTCCATCAAATATATTAACATAATTAAGAACTTCTATGATGGAGTAGTGTTCAAAATCACTCTAACAAGTGATTTTTATCACAATTTGATTGCATCAAGGATCTGCATTGAGCCCGTTCTTATTTGCTACAGTGATGAATGCTCTTACTAGAGCTATTCAGGATGAGATACGTTGGTGTATGCTATTTACTGATGATATTATCTTAGTTGATGAGACAAGAATAGGGATAAATACTAAGCTAGAGTTATGGAGGTACACATTAGAATGTAGAGGTTTTAAATTGAGTAGATCTAAAACAAAATATATGGAGTGTAAATTTAGTAAATGACGGACTCTAGACTATAGTGCTGTAACACTGGACTGACAAGAGATACAAATGAGCAGTCAGTTTAGATATTTGGGTTCTATTATTTAGAATGATGGAGAGATTGATAATGATGTCAACCATAGCGTATAAGTTGACTGGTTAAAATGGAGAAATGCAATGGGAATTTTATGCGATCGTAATATTCCGTTAAGGCTGAAAGAAATTTTTTATAAAACTGCTATTAGGTCAGTTTTATTATATAATATGGAATGCTGGGTTATAAAGAAATGCCATTCACATAAGATAAGTATAACAGAGATGCGCAAGCTTTGCTGGATAGGTGGATATTGGAGAACTGGGGCAGCCTCTTGTAGACTGATCGTTTCAAAATTGGCCAATGCATCATCAAATTAGTTAGTAAAAGTTCATCGTTTTATACCAGGAGATTTTGTAGGCATCCTTTTGTGGAAGGCTTGTAAAAAGAAGGGAAAAAGTGAAGAAAGAGGGAGAAGTCTAAGATGAAGAAGGTCTAGAGCTTAGAATTCTCCTCGACAGAAAAGGAAGGTTTAGAGCTAATAATTCACCTCGACAGAAAAGGAGTTGTAGGTATGTCTCCTACAATGTTAATCAGGTGATTGACGGTGACTTTCGCTACCTTGTTGGTGGTTGTTTTTTATTGAACCACATTAATTAATAAGAGAGAAGAGAAGCAATGGATTTAAAATAGATGGAAAAAGATACAAGAAAAGCATGTCGAGTCATTGATCAAAATAAAGTCATGCTTGTGTATATTTGCATTTTGCTTCTAGCTTCTAGTATATTTGCATTTTCCTTTTTGAAACAAAAAAAAAATTGTTTTCTATGTTAATTCAACTCCAATTTGTAGGTGTCATATATGCTGAATTTGGTTTTGAGAAGGTGTTACTAGAGATGGTAATGAACGTGTCCATGAATCAAATTTTAGCCCTTTCAGTATAAAATTTTCAATTAGAAAAAAAGTAAAATTTTCATTTTTAATTCAAAATTTTGTATTGGACATGCTAAAATTTAGCCCGTGGACGCGTCCATTACTATCCCTAGGTATTACCAGTAACTTCTCGATCATTTCTCTTTGTATCTTATGTTCTATTGCCTTAATGTTACCCTTTTGTTTCTTGCTCAAAGTTTTTTCAGGAGGTTGCGCTCTACATTTCCCAGCAGTAATATATGGAGGGGAAACAAATTTTTTACAAATCCCCTTCTCACGTAACCAAAGTTAAAATGTTCCGCTCGTTGAAGCTAACTGAACTGAGAAAGCTAGGAGTATTCTTGACAACTTTTAGCAACTTATAATGTTATCTTTCTCATCTTCCACAAACACAAAATGTCTAAACCATGATGTCTACAACCATAGCAGGTATACCCTAAATGTTGGCAGGGCGGTAGAGATGAGATTTGTTATTTAGTTGGATTTTATTTGATTTGATTAGGAATTTAGTTAGATCTTGGATTTTTAGAGATTTGTTTTTATCTTGTAATTTGCTATAAATATTTTTTGTAATTTTGATTTTAAATATAATGAATTATGAAAACTGAACATGTGATTTATTTTATTAAATCTTTCTCTCGAGTGATTCGTGAGAGAGTGAGCGTGTGATTCGCCTGGCCATGAAGTCCAATCCTAATTTATTCCCAAAATCCTAATTTTTATCCCAATTCCCCACCACAAATCCTAATCACTTTCATTCTGCACCAAATTGGTATAAGAGCTAAAGTTCTATATTTTCAGGTATCAGATTCCAATTTCACAGTCTTCTTCTTCTATCTTTTTATTTTTTTTGTATTTTAGATTTGAGAAAAAAATCAATAAAAAAACAGAGAGAAAAAAAGAAGAAGAGAGAAACAGATTAGAAAAAAAAGCAGAAAAAAAAAGAAAAAATGAGTGAAAAAAGAAGAAGAAGGAGAAGAAAGAATTTGAGAGGAAGAGAAAGAAAAAGGAAAAAAAAAAAAAAAACCAAAACCCACCTCTCTTTCTCCCCCATAGTAGCAACATCTTCTCTTTCTTGCCCACAACAACAGCACATCTGTCTTCTTCGTCCACTTTCCCCTGCGAAACTCATCCCCATCGTCCAGTAGCCTCACTCATCAACTACAACAACAACCTCATCGCTTGATTGCATGCTGCACCCACTGATATCTGCCATCGTTACATCCCTCTCGCCTACTTGGGAACTTCTAAAGGGGCACAAGTTTTTTCCTAGTGAGCCCAGATTTCCTAGTGAGCCCAGTTTCATTTGAGTAAATGGGAGAATTTCTTAGTGAGCACAGTTTTATTCCCAAAATACCCTTCAAGTATATTTCATCTCCCTCGTTCATCTCCACACCGCCTCAAAAATTTCTCCTTCGAGAGCTCCGCCGCCGAAGTCCCCTTCTTCTGCCTCTTCTCTCTTCCGGCCCCACCTCACTTCCCCTCATTTCCTCATCTCCCTCTTCTCTCCTCACTTCCTCTCCATACCTCCTCAAAACCCTTTTCTTCGAGAGTTCCGTCGCAGCCATCTCCTCCAAACCCGCCGCCGCCGTCGCCGAAGCCTCCGCTGCCGAGCCACACACAGCCGCCGAAGCCTCCGCCGTCGATCCACACCCCCGCCGCCGAAGTCTCCACTGTAAATCTCATTTTCTCTTGATCTCAAATTTCTCGGCTCCACTGTAAGTCTCCTTTAATTTAATTTTAATTTTATTTTATTTAGTTTATTCTTATTTGGTCTGTGACTGCCCTGAAAAATGAGAAGTTTTTGTTTGGTCTGATAATATTTAAGAATCGGAAAATTCTAAACGAGTACATTTATTTGTTAATTTTGATTTTTAACATTTAGATTATAATTATGAAGAAAATATAATGTTGTAATTGTAATCGTAAAATATGCGAAAATTTAGTTATTTTTCTAATTATAGATGTTAATATTAAAATTTATTAGTTAATTTAGAAGGTATTGTCCTAATAGTTGATTAAGTTATAAAGGAAGGTTTCAGTGTCTTTAAATTTTAATATTACACTATCTTGTAGTTAAAAAATAAATAGATAAAATATGATATTTGTCCTATATAGTACCCAGTTTATCTGATACTTATTTTTTCCCTTCATTATATTGCAGAGATATACACGCATAGAAGCAATAATCGATCCATTACTTGTGCAAGGGGATAAGGCATTCAAGAAGCGATCTGGGTTGTTATTTATTGCACTTGCGAAGATCAAAGCCGTGCTAACTAGTTGCACTCAGCCAGAAGAACCACCAGAAGAGCAAGCAGAGGAACCAAGACAAGATCAATTCATTCCTAATGCACCCGATACGGCAATTATGACTCGAACCAGAAGCAGACGTCAACCCCCGAGGAAGACAAGGAGACAGTGATCATTTTGATGAATTTGTAGAATTTATGGTTTTTGTTTGTAATGAACCCTATTGGTCGCTTTTTGTTCGTTTAATATAAACACTATGTTTGTATTTGATCTTATTTCTTTACATTGTTTAAAATCTTGTTTGTTTTATACATAGGGAACCTTGTTTATAATCTTCACTATTTCATTGTATCAGTAATTGTATCGTTATTTCATTGTTTAGTTGTATCCATGTATCATGATATCATTATATCGGTGTATAATGAGTATCATTGTATTTGTTTATCAGCAGTATCATTGTATTTGTGTATCTGGACTATCATTGTGTGTCGGTGTATCATTGTATCGTAATAAACGATGTATCAGTGTATCAATGGGTTGGTGTATCATTGTGTCGGTGTATAATTGTATGTTTTTTGCTTCATTCCCTATATTTCGATAGTAATATATAATTAGTTGTATTTATAAGTCATTAAAGTGACGTTACATTGGGTAAGCTAATAATTTATCAATTTATTACATTAATAGAATGGGTGAGGTGGCGGCGGGGTATCAGACCAGGTCATGCTCCTGTCCGGACTGTCAGTCCGAACAGGGGGGCTTGTTCGGACTGACAGTCCGAACAAGCTTGCTCCGTTCGGACTGTCAGTCTGAACAGAAGGAGTCCGTTCGGACTGACAGTCTGAACAAATCTCCGCTGTTCAGACAGTCAGTCCGAACGGACCAGGCCCGTTCGGACTCTCAGCCCTGTTCGGACTCTCAGTCCGAACGGAGCGGGAGCCTGGAGGAAGCGGAGAATGAGGAAGGGCAAAATGGAAATTTTTTTTAAGGGTAAACTTGATATACATGGGAGTTATTAACTGGGCTCACTAGGAAAAAGGTTGTGCACCTTTAGAAGTTCCCGCCTACTTCCGCTCGTTTCTTCGATCGAAGAAGAGAAGAACAAGAACAATACCAAGAGGAAGATTTTGATTTGGGGATGGATTTGGATTCATCTGAACCAAACCTACAATCCAAGAGTAGACTATTTGCAATTGATTTCGGGTCAGATCCAGTCCAACGCTTTCAAATCAGACCCAAATTCGTTTTAGGTTCAGTTAATGTAGAGCAGACCCGCTAAGGAGCACCAGACCCGTTAAGAGTTTGGATGTGATTTTTGAAAGCGTTTGAAGCCCAATTTGCATCAGATTTGAGCTATAGTCAAGACTTCGCAATTCTTAGATATTTTCTGAACTTGTGTTCTGAAAATTTTGAAGTTAATTATTATGAGATTCATATTTTGTGGTAAATATATCAACACTGATGTCGATTTCAAGCAAGTGGAGTGTGATATATACGATACAGTTCCATATTGTCATGGTTATGATGACCCTAATGATTATGAAAATTAGGAGAATCATCTGAAATAATTTTTTCGTTATTTTTCTTTGACTTCAGAGCAAGAATTTAATTATATTAAATTGAAGTTGGTGGAATAAGATTCTAATTGGTACCTCAGTAACTATAAATATAAATAACGTTCAAATTGGGATTGGTTAAACTTTCTTTTTTGTGCACGGTATGCTCCAAATCTTATTTTTAATTGTTCACCAGAAAATTTTAAGGTCAAACAGTAGTCTAAAATTGAAGTATTCAGACATTTCGTTAACCAGTGTCTTTCCATCAAGTGTTCAGCTTGTGGAGAATTTTGACATTATGAATATCAGTATGCTATGAAGAGTCCAGATACCGATGTATCCGCTTCTAAAATTTTAGGTAATGAGAACAAGTCTAACATACAACTTGCTACAGACCAAGAAATTGAAAATTCAAATTTTCTGCTGGAACCAACTACAGAAACACTAAATAGTCATGTTCATGAGGAGAATTTGAGGGCTAGCACACCTACAGAGGTACATGGTAGGGTGCAGAAATTTTTAACTGCAGATCATATTTTTCTTAGCTCTCCAGCTCCCATTCCAAGTTTTTAATTTTCTACAGAAATTACAGATTTCAATTTCTCTCCAGATCTTCCACAATTATTACTATCGTTATCATTGGAATATAAGACAACATACATTTAGTTACGGATTTGTTCGACTTTCTTATACTTAGTTCGGTGGAAATATTTGTCAGATCTTGAGAAAATTGACCAATTTCAGTTGACCATATTTGACTTTCTTCTTGCTGCTATTCACAATGTGGTGAATGTTTCCAAGTGCAGGAAAATTGATAGAGATAAGATTAGTTATTTAGTTAGATTTGATTTGATTAGGAATTTAGTTAGATCTTAGATTTTTAGAGATTTATTTTTATCTTGTAATTTGCTATAAATATTTTTTGTAACTTTAATTTTAAATATAGTGAGATATGATTTATGAAAACTGAGCATGTGATTTGTTTTATTAAATATTTTTCTTGAGTGATTCATGAGAGAGTGGGCGTGCGATTCGCCTGGACGTGAGATCCAAACTCTAATTTATTCTCTCAAAATCCTAATTTTTATCCCTATTTCTCACCACAAGCCCTAAATCGCTTTTGTCCTGCACCACAGGGTCATATAACCAAGGTCCTAGGTGTCCTGTGAAGGGTTTTAGAAAGTAATTTTGTACATTTTTATAATCAAATTCTAGAGCGAATATTCGGTAAGTTTTGGCTGTAACGGAAATTGTTGAAAGAATTATTCTGACATATCTTCTTCATTCATGACAGGTAACATAATATTCATGTTCTGAGAAGGGGGGATGCCACCCAGGATAGTTTCAACTTGATATGAATTGGGGATAACAAACCAGAGACATATGTGAGTAATGAAATGATAAGCTACTTGGTAATTTGTGTACTTGCTCAATTTTTTTTTTCTCAGTCTCAAATTCGCTCCTCGATGCTCTAGATCATCTCATCTTTGTATAAACAGATGATAAATTCTGTACCGATGATGTTTTGATTGAGTTTGGTTTCATAGGATGTTCGTTGCCCGTATGATGGGGATCACGATTTGCAGTGCAGCAACGACGATTGTAGTTTCCAGAGGAAGAAGACAACCGAAGGTCATCTCTTTTTAAGTTCATAAATTTTGAAATGCTACAAACTTGCTAGTGCAACAAAAAGGGAACGCGTATGGATCAAAAGCCTTTTTTTTTTTCTTGATGATTTTGTTAACAACAAAGCAGACATGATTTAAGTAATTCCTTATTTGAAGAGCAACAAAGAAAGGGAGCAGGCAGTTACAGTATCCGAAAGAAAAATGAGAGCCCGTATCTCTTTTATAAAACATGCCATATTTTGTTACCAGAGCCTAAACACTGAAAGAATATGTACTAGTCAGTCATAATTAAGAAAGCCAAAGTCATTGTACGGTTAGCAATTATATAATAAAAATATGATTAGGTTCAATCAGCTTAGCATCTTAGCTAACGAAAACATACATACACATGAAGGACAACATTATATGCTCAAATTGAAAACCAGAATGAAACATTTGGCTAGCCAATAATTTGCTAAGAAAAAGTTGTATGTCTAGCTTAAACTCAAGTTGGCCTCATGTTGGTGGACAGGAGAGCCATATATTACGTACTTTTAACTTTCTCGAATTTCATTTCGCTAAGTATTTTATAATTAACTCTTCGCCACCCATTAAATTAGATAAACTTGAGGATTCTATACCTACATCTGCATAATATAAAATTATGCATTAAAGTAGTAATTGGATAATAAAATACTAGGTGATGTCAGATATAAATTTAAGATAACTTTACCTATTTAGTAATCTGTTCTGAGCTAATATTGTGTGTATATTAAAGCTTTTATGGTAGAGGAACTCAATCAACTCGGATACTGATCTATAACTCCACCACCGGAATGAAAGTTGACCTTGAAAAAATGATAGTGATGGGTATAGCTAAAATATTTCGAACTATTTTTCAGAGCACATAATAAAATATTGCATTATTTTTACACCACTCTTAAATACTGAAATCCATATCAAACGTCAAAGAAAGTACATCTTCCATATAACTATCAACTTCATTTTTCTTAATCCTTCTTTTAAAAATTTGAGCTCAAAAATTAGTAAAAATACGAATCTATCTTTCTTTTATCCAAAGCAGTCAAAGCAGTACTTGAGATTCCACTTGATAACTGACTTAGTTCATCCATCATTATGTTATTTTGTTTGCTTTCCCTCACATATTCACCATAATTTTTTTTTTTTAAAGAAGATTAGTAATTTCTTCGCATTTCATCTTTGTCACTATCTCACTAAGTACTATTGCATACATATACTCAATATATTCCAATTTTGATCTTGAATCTAAAACTGATAAAATTGACATATTATGTGGGATTCTTTCCAATACTATGTGGGATTCTTTCCAGTACCTATTAATTTTTTTTTGTATTTTTTATGCCAAAGTTTTGACAATATCATCACCAACAGTAGATTTTTCTTGCAATACATGCTGAATAGTTCAAACTTTTCTGAAGTACAAATTAGATTTAGGATATTTCCCACTGAAAATGCTTGAGTTGTAACAATAAAAATATGAAGAAAGTTATTTACCAATTCAGCTTTTGTAAATCATCAAGAGAGGGAGCAACATTATAATGCAATTGTATTTATTTTATGAAGGCATCCTTATATAAGGAACCATTGGTAAGTATTTAATAAATATAAATTCATCTTGTGGGTACATTAAAAATTAAAGCTTTTCACGTGGGCAACTTGAATAATTATGTAATTTCATTAAACGTTTGCATTCTAGATGGACTATTAACCATATATGTAATAAGATTATGAACGTGCTTAATAGAATCATCCATCACTTTTATTCATATGTACCATTATGTTTAAAATATGTGTATAACATCTCATATGAATGTGTGAATCATTAAACAATAGCTTTTCACTAAAATCTCTTTTGAACTTTGATATAAAAGCATCATTTGTACTAGAATTTTCAAGCATGAGACCAAATATTTTTTTTTATCTAAATCTAATGCGGAATGACAACTTCTAACTATATCATTGAGAGCATAATTAATGTGAGGATATAGAACTTTCTTAAAATTTAAAATCAACTTGTTTAAAACAAAATCATCATCAACATAATGAGCAATTAGAACTAAATTTCTAAGTTTTTGATTAAAAATCCATAAGTTTGAAATAAAACTCATACGACAATATAAATTTCTCAGTTTTCTTAAAATTTTCTCTCTTCTTGATTAAAAATTATGTAGTCATTTTTAATTGTGTAATGACCAACCATAGTAATTAAAAGCTAGAAACTCTTTATTAATGAACAATGGGTGTTTTATCGTCTTGAATGGAAGTTCTGTACAAACCATTAGCTTTGTTAAGTTTTTTTTACTTACTTCTGGGTCAAAAATAAAAAATCACACCTCCAAATATAGTATATTTAGCAAGAAACATATGTTTCCATGTATTTATGAGGATCTTTTGAAAGTAAATTTGATATGATGGTTTAAATAGATTTTCTCTGAATTTTTCTTGAAAACAAAATGAGTTTTCACAACACTTAATCACTTTGTATATACCATCTATTTGTATTTCAATCACAAATGATTCCACACTTCAGACTTTCTATTTTTCATATAAAATGATATTTTGACATTTTTATTTTTATTTTCAGTATCTTTATATATCTGTTGTAAGAAGATTATATGTATTGTACATGCTTCTTTTATAAATTTATCATTTGCTAAATCAATTCAGAAAAGACAGAAGAAATTACCTATGTAGAAGCTTGAATGGAAGGATTCGTTAATTTGAAGTGTTTGAAAGCTTGTTCGAGAACTCTTTGTCATGGTATAAGATTCCTAACAAAATCATGAATATTATAATATGATTAGATCAAAAAGTATATCTGCACATGTGTAATTATATTCATGTATTAAAAATTTGTATAATATTTCAAACTATTATCTTAGTGAAAATACTATCAATGGAAAAATACCAATTGAATAAAAATGATAGGTTCTATTTTTATTTTATTTTATTTTTTCTCTCTCTATTGATACTAATTCTCTACTAAAAATTCATAGATATACAATTGCATATTTACTTCTTTTAACTTCAATAGCTGTTATCTAGAACAATCTTCCAGATGCAATCCATTTAATTTAATGAAAAACTAATTTCCAAATTCAATATGTTAGCAATTACTAAAAGAAAGTGTAACGCCCAATTTCTCGGAAGGATACGGAAACGGAGTGCGTAACCCTCGAGCACGTATAAGTCGACGTGCACGAGGCCTATAAGTATGTAAAAACAAAAATGAATAGAACTAAATATTAGTCATTTACCAAGATCTTGGAAATTAGTCTACTGCCATATAAAAAAGAAAATATACATGTTTAAAATAAGAAGCAACAAGTACAATACTGATAAAAAAATTAGAAATAAAGTCCCAAACGGGTGATACATACCAAACCAAAAATACAAAAGTGGATATGTAGAAATCTACTGCTGTTCGGCCTGCTCCAGAAAGTACGGGTCATGCAATAACATATTCTCTCTCACATCTTTTGTACCTGAGCATGTGGGGGAGCTCAGGGTCAAACTTGGCAAGTAAAATAATGAGAAGTAGGGAGTGTGTAATATAAACAAATAGGTAAGATATGAGTGTGGATATGAAAGTATGCGCATGTGTGAGAAATATTAAATGATCAAGTAACGATATCAAGTAAGAATGTATATGGATATCAAGTCTAAATTAATATCTTATTTTAGTTTATATTTTGAACTAAGTAGTGAAGAAATATACTGTCTAACTTAATATCACATTTTATTTTATCTTGAACTAATTGGTGAAGAAATAGATCGTAGGGAGCGTGCAATATGCACTAACAAGTAAAATATGAATTGATATAAAAAGCATATGCATATGTATGGAAAACAGTAATGATTAAGTAATAATATCAAGCAGAGATATACATGCATATCAAGTCTAACTTAATATCATATTTTATTTTATCTTGAACTAATTGGTGAAGAAATAGACTCATATTGTGAAAGTACCCGTGCATACCCGGGATCCGGCTAAAAGCTGGCACTGAACCAGCCGTGCCGCTAAGCACTCAAACAGATACCGATACTGAGTAATCGGTCGTCCCATCAACATGAATTAAATAAGAGATGATAGCTCCGTACCATCCGGGTACCCCCGCGGATGGACCCCTATTTCGGTTGCACAACATATCCTAAATCTTTCACGATACAGTATTTATCCACCCTTTAGTTATCTCATAATCCAAGGTTTCAAGTTATATTACATGAAAATCGATCCGGAATATGGTGAACCAATCATGTTAAGATTTCTACATACACATGTCTAGTAATAAGCAAGATGTGGTTCATGTCAAAATCAAGTTAACAGGCAAGTTAGGATCCATTGCATTATCAAGACATGCGTATGCAATAATAAAGAAAATCCGGTATATTTTTATGTATTTTGTACAAGCAACTAGTATACATATGTCAAGGCAAGCATGATGGATTATAAAATGTTAGAATGAATATTATAGAAATGATCATGTATGTAAACCACACATAAATACAAGTATACATATAAACATATATGTAAATGAATATTAGAATGTAAAATTACCTAAGATGATCATGTATGTGAACCACACATACACAATTATGTATATAAATACATATTACATAGGTGAGTACTAAGGTGTAAGGAGAGAAGTCAAATAGGTTCAATACTATTATATCCAATACATTAATAATATATGAAATTTTCAAATTGTAGCATGATTTCATAGTATAAAAAGTAGCAAATTTATTAAATCTTACTAATGTATATATATTTCAAGTAAACATAGATTAGAATAAAAATAATTATGATCTTACATAATATCTCGTATAAAAGAATTATTTTAACAATTTAATGTAGAAACTTATTTGAAATATTCTCTTTAAAAGATGATTATACACACACACACATGTTCTAATGTAAAGTGAAAAGTGAGTTAAAATCATTACATTATACATGAAGAATTTATACAGAAAATTCAAATGTATATCCAAATATGATAAACATTCAAAAAGATAGCTTCTTTGTAATTTTAAAATAAAATATATAGTTTAAATTTGTAACTTATAGTTTAAATATAGGAGGCCATAAATAAAATCATAAATTTAATACATAAACATGGAGTAGAGTGTAGGAATCATATTTTTATATTTAAAATAATCATAAAAAATTTTGTATAAAAATTTTACCTTTCTAAATTTAAACAAATTAAGATTCTAAATTGGCTATAAAAGATTTAAGTTACAAAATAAAATCATAAGAGTGGATGTGATTTTACTTATTTTGATGAGTAGGAAGATAAACCTATTTTGAAACTAAGGAACTTCTTCTCCTTTTCTTTTCTTCTCTTTTCTTATTCTTCTTCTCTTTTCTTCTTCTCCTCTTGAGTTGGAGTAAAAATAAAAAAAAATAAAAGCAAGAAAGGAATGAAAAATAAAGAAGAGAAAATAAATGAAAGGAAGAAAAAAAAAGATATAGACAGATATGGGGGCAACATAATGGTTTGTCATGCTTGACCAAAGGACAAATATGGTGAAGGTAAGATATGCGTAAATAAAAACAAAATAGGAATATGACAAATGACTAGTAATAATAGGTTATTAAAGTTGTTTAAGGTTATAATTTCAAATTAAACTAATCCAAATAAATTCAAACTTTATCTTTACAAGTCAAAAGAAGAAAGACTAATCAAAATATGTGTAGGGCTTATCGGTGATTAAAATAATATTAAGAAAATATTAAGTGACTATTTTAAATTTTTCAAGAAAATCACAAAAAATATGGATAAATGAGACGAATATAATGCATTCACTCTGAAATTATTTTGATATCAAGAAAAGTTATGTTGTAATTAAGTTGTTACAGAAAGGATGAGAGATTTGAAAGTGGATTAGTTTGCCAATAACACTTCTTTCCATATGAAAAGTTTTGAGTTCAACTCTCGTACATGTAGATAGTTATGAAGTTTGAGATTCTAGTCAATACGTTTTGTCCCGAATGTACCGAGATAAAAAAAAGAAAAAGAAAAAAGTTGCATGGATAGATGGCCTGAGCATAAGCAGAATTTTCTCATCAAAGCCATATCCAATGTAAATCTCTCTCATGTCTATCATATTATAGACAAATCATCTAAAAATTGTGTAAATCACAATAATGTCAAGAAAAAGTACAATATGCACAAAAAGGGGAAGCTGCAGCTTCTAAGTACAGTATGCTAGTAGTTGGAGCCTTGAAAGTATTTATTCCTGACATCCTCCAACCATTTTCTCTCCAGCTGCTCACTTTTAACTCTATCTCTGTGTAGAGCAGCCCCCCCACACTGTTCTCACGATCTCAATTGAAAGGGGTTTTGATTCCAAAATTTCGTTATCATCGTCTTCAGAGAGCTAGCAGAAAGAAAATGGGCGGCTTGGAAGGCTGCTGCTTTGCTCTCACAATCTCAATTTTTGGACGGGAATAAGAACAAAGTTCGGACTAATCATCGGATAGGTTTAAACAATGTCTAAACAATGTCCAAACACTATTCGCATGAGATAAAAACCTCAATGGTTCAGCCTAGTTTGGTCCAAAGTTAAATTGAGCAAATCAAAACTCAAACCTTTTCAGGCTGGCCCAAGTCCATTTCCATCCCTAGCACTAGTTCACCTTGGACTCAAACTTGGAATCAGTACACACTTTCCGGCTCAACAAATAGTGTTGCTATGGGTGAAAGAAATGAAAACTAAGCCAATTTACGTGTGCATAACAAGCCAAAACAGAGAAAGCCAGTAGTTATGCGACCACCTTACAATAACAAGCTGCCTCAGTGAACGATTCTGGACATCCCTCCCCTACGATGGATGCTTAAGCAATAAACAAGAAGTTTGCTGATTGAGGTACAATACAACGGATCTCATCCGCAACATTACTTCCAATATCCAATATATACATCACAACTGGTAAGTATCTTCAAACTACATTACAGGAGCGTATCAATAAATTATACATGTTGTAGCATACTTGACAAGGAAATTGTATGAATTTTTTCTTTTTTTCCAGCTTGGACAAGTTTTGCATGATTTGCTTCTCCACCGTCATGGCATAATATCATACAGTGGGAAGACTTCTCCGGGCACCCTTTCTACATGTCAGTGCAACCAGCCTAAAGCCTCTGGGGCTTGGAGATTGAGTTGTTGCACCCACTTACCAAGGGCATTTTATAACAAGACGGCAATACAACAACAAACAGTACAACATTCTACAAAGATGTCCTCCGAGCATCAGTAAACTCCATGAAGTGGTCCCTAGGATTTCTTAGAGCTTCCTTCCAATCCATCTCTGAAAATAAAATTACCAGTAAGACATGCTACACAAAAAAAGTTATTGTAAGCGATTATGTGGTACAAAAATAATCAGTGAAAATAATGATGACCACAGAGAGCAGCAAAAATATGATAGGATGTTAGTAGCAGGTTGAGGCTCCATTGCCGTCAAACATAAAGAGTATTTTTGTTCAAAAGAGAAGTATGCCAGGTCAATGTTCCAAAACATTTAAGAGAAGTATTATAAAATATTTGAGGGCTTAATTATAGAAACCACATCCAACAACTTCCAATAACAAATACCCCCACAAAGTCGTAAGAAAACAATTAATCTGTTATCACCAGACCAGAAAAATAGACATATTCTGTTTATAATGCAGGCAAAAGATATACTCTGCAGAATATTTAGATATATGGCTTACCAGTGAGAGATTTGGGTGAAGATTCTATTCAAAAAGGCACATTTCTACATGTTTGGTCAGCTTTACCCCAGTCCTGGGACTTCCCATAACTCACCCCGCACTCTTTACCAATGAGACGAGCTAAGTGGCAGTAGAATTCCTTACTTGAAACCCGTAAAGCAACAAACTTAAATATTCTTATTCTGGTCATCTTACCACATTATTTGTTACTTTATATGTAATTGTGTTGCTCACTGACCACTTTGTTGTGTTTACTGAATTTTATTCCAGGTGAAGTGGGTGTCAACAAAGATGTGACACAGCAAAAAAAATGTTCTAGGCTGCCAAGTTAGGTATCAACTCTATGCAGTTGACATAGAAAATCGATTGCTGCATGGTCATACCACTGTTAGTCTACTATAGTTGGTCTATGAAGTAGACACCAAGATCCAAAAAGTATAATAAATAAATAAATAAATAGAACTGCATGTGTTACTATTAATCAGTTTAGTAGCCGACTACAATATCGGTCGGTCACGGCATTTTAGCTAGGTTCAGGTTCATGAAACATGATTTTGCTAGCCCATTAAGGGCACTGCTAAATGATCAAGATTAGGAAACGATGACTAAGACCTTATAATCAGTGATTCTAATGAAACAAAACTGTTCCAAGAGAAATAGAGAGGAAGGACATAGTGGTTAGACTGCACCTTGGGATGACTTGAGCCCGCCCAACCACACAAATATGCAGGTTTGGATTGAGAACTTGGGACGTGATTCCTTTGAAAAGTCCTAACCAAAGTTAAAGCTGGGTTTGGTTAGAAATGACCATCAACCCAATCCGAATCATAGTTGAACCTCAGTCTAAGCCTATCCATGTCTGACTGCATATACATGGTGTATATTATTTTAAACATAAAAAAAATTATATGACCCTTTACCCAACCCGTCACATCAGTCTTAAACCCATAGTCATGATATCATGCTTTGGGTATTCAAAGCACGTGAGTGATGACTCTTGTACCCAAAGTTTATCGTGAATTCTCCCATTGATCTCCCCTAGATAAATGCCTAATTGAGCTTGGCCCACATAGATGTCTGTAATTTTCCCTGTCTGTAGTTTTCCCTCTATCAAGTGAATTTCTTTGAGTCAACTATCGTAAAGAAAAACTTGTTTACTTTTCCATCAAGGTTTAACCTGCCTAGGGCCGAGCAGAGTTTGGTTAAAATTGAAATAACAAGCGAAACTGACCCAATAAGAAAAACCGAAGCGAACTGAAATAAATCGGTTAGTTTTCGATTTCAAGCTTTGAAACTCAAAACTGACAACCAAATTATTAAAAATTATATAAACACACACACAAACATATATACATAAATATAACATATAAGCATGCATATATACATATATATAATACATATAGACATATATATTATAGATAATAAATTCAACGCCGATTGGATACCTTAAAAATATATGCTTACAAAAATTTAGAACCGAATAGCCTAACCGAACAAACCAAACCGAATTAGTTTGGTTCAATTTCGGTTTCTATTCCTACTCAATTCAGTTTGATTTTGCTAAAATTGGAAAAAACCGACTGATGCTCATCCCTAAATTCGGATCTAAGATTGGCCGCACAGACTCAGGTTGAAAGGTGAAAACATTTCAACAATTTTGAAAATACATGCCCTCCTAATTGCCTAGGCCACACATGCTTGTGTACCAAAAAAGTGCCTGTGCAGCACCTGGCCCCTAACAGCCAGATGCTGCACAACTTTCCATAACATTTGAATGGTGTATCAAATTTAGCTTCAATGCAACCCTTAACTAAAGATTGTTATTCGCTTGAAATATCTAGTTTTGCCCAAGACTCTATTCCGCCTTCAAAAAGAATAACACTTCATTCATTAACCCCTCAACTAAAAGTGGGTATTTTGGAGCCCAACATAAAATGTACAGTACTTTCAAGAAGAATAACCCCCATAAATTTCAATATAGAACTTTCTGTTTGAGTCAACTCTTCACTTGAAACAAAAATTTAAATAAACTCAATAATTTCCTTGGGAAGAATTTATTTTCCATCCCAAGGGAAAAAAAAAATCCAGATAACACATTTCGGGGGTTTTCACTAACAGAAGGTATTTCAGAAAAGGGATGGAAATAGTTTTCTATAAAAGTGGATGTACCACACTGAAGCTAAATACTGCAGGTAAATTAATATCAAAACCCGGAATTTCCACCTTATCTGGATAGTACAATTCACATTTGGACCATAAAAAGCCTCCTAAATCCGGATTAGGAAATTGGACTTGTGAGTTGTTTTCAATCTTGCACAATTGAGCCCCAATAGATGTTAGAATGAGAACAGGAAAAAGACTGAGAATGCTTAACCAAAGAAGCAAGTTATCTTTCAGTTGAAAACCATGTTTTGCTCAGAGAAGACACTTAAATTTAATCTTTCATGTCATTAAGATGTAAATACGTGATTTTAAGAAAAGAAAAATAAAAGAAAAAAAACTTCAGGAATTCCTCATCTCAAGGTTTGGTTTTCCTTCTGCATTACTGGGGAAGGATGCTTTTAGATTAAATTAGAACCGTATCATTATCAATAAAATTGAAGAACAAAGCCAATTAAACAAAATTATAATGTTTCTTATGCAAGAGCTGCTCGTAACACTTGTATCAATCAATAATGGTTCTTTCCCTAGTTTTATATGATCTATAATTTAGATCATAGCTTACAGAAAATTGACAATTTTACAAGGTAACTTAAGTATATTTTGGTGCGTTTTCTTCTTCTCCTCCTTTTTTTTTTTGCCTGCATTGCTTTTAAGATGTGTGACTACTAGTTCTAGCAGTTTCAATCTAACTTAGAAATGGTATGTCTTCTAGGCATAGACAGTTTTAATGAACTTGTTAGGTTAGAATACTATTTTGTATTTTAGTTTAGTACCATATCGCCTGTTGAGAGATTTATATGGAGTTGAGAGGTTTATAAACATATGTATTCTCTGATTTATAATAGATAAGACTATTGAGATTGAGTTTTGGTTCTGGTTACTTGTTAACATGGTATCAGAACGGGTTTGAGAAATAGATCTCAACCGTGTGATCTGATAACCTATCAATCTCAACTATCCACTCAAAAAAAAAAAGAGGAAAAGAAAAAAAAAACCTAGATCACCTGCTTTGCGTCGTTGTTCGCTTCGTTCACCTGCTTCGATCAATCGAACAGAACTACCTGCCTTCTTCCCAAAGGAAGCGAACAGAACTTGCTGTCCTAATCTGTTCTTGCTGTCCTGCTTCGATCAGCAGCAGCAATAGCAACAGCATGCAGCAGAAAGCACCAGCAAGCAACTAACAGCACCCGCTTCGGCTTTGTTCGTTCTTCAGATCTTTCGCATGCACCGGCTTTGATTCAACAAAACAAGAGAGAGAGAGAGAGAGAGAGAGAGAGAGCAAAAATGAACAGCCCTATATCACCTGGTTCAACAGCTTTGTGAAGAGAGATCTGTTGTTCAGATCCAAAGCTTCAACAGAACAGCAACACCCACCAGCTTTAAAGGTAGACAGATCAAACCTTTTTGTCATCATCCACCTCAGGTGATTCATCTACTATTGGTGCTCCTACTATTACTACCATGACTGAAAATTTATATCCAAAAAATCTTATTGCTGCTACTATTAAGTTGAATGGCAATAACTATCTGTTATGGGCTCAATCATTCAGAGTATTTGTTGGTGCTCAAAGAAAAATTATGCATTTATTGGATGATCCGTCAAATGAAAACGATCTTCTATATTCTGATTGGCTTGTTAATGACTGTTGTGTGATTACATGGCTCCTTAATATTATGAAAAAAAAAATTAAGTTTTGTAATCATGTTCTTGAGAACTACAAAAGAGATATAGTACACCCTTAAAGAAGTATATAACAATGAAAAGAAACATATCACGAGTTTTTGAATTGTGTGAGTGCTTGTTTACTCTCAAACAAGACAAAATGTCTGTATCCAAGTACTATTCCGCTCTCCATCCAAGTACTATTCCGCTCTCCGAGGAATATTGGATGAGTTTGAGGTTCACTAGCCACTAGTTACAGATCCTAAGACCTTGAGACAATATCGTTAGGATCTCACTGTTGCAAAATTTCCCTCCGGATTGGATTCATCTTTATTGACCCAGGTGAAGGGTCAAATTCTTATCAGTAATAATGCTCTATCCTTGACAACAACGTATTCCAGAGTCCTTCGTGTTTTTACTGGTTCTACTTCATCAGCAACTCAAATCCTTACCTCCAATGACCATTTAGTCCTATTTTTTGGTCAGGGACGAGGTCGTGGCCATGGTCATAGTCGCGGTCGTGATTAAGAGGAAGGCCATAGTAGTGGTGGTAATGGTGATCGAAACTCCGGTGGTGGACGAGAATCCCGTGAATGTGATTACTGCGGCAGGAAAAATCACACATCTGTATACTGTTGAGAGAAGTATGGAAAATCAAAATGGGCACAAACTGCTACTACTTTTCATCCAACAAAAAATACTGCATCGACAATGAATTCTGTTAGCACTTCGACATCTTCAATAATGGTTCGAATTCCACAAAGTAAACTTGACAGGCTTCTCCGTCTTCAATCCACTGTGGCCAGTCCATATGCTACTCATGCATCCTTATCAGGTACTGATACTCACATTGCTTTCACTAACCAACCATTGATTATAAACTCTAGAGCTTCCTCCCATATGACAGGTATTAGAACTATGTTTGCCTCTCTATATTTTTCAGATAAATACCCTCGTGTCCATATTGTTGATGGTTCCTCTTCTTCAGTTATAGGTGATGGAAAAGTTCACGCTACCAATTCATTAACCCTTGATAATGTTTTATTTGTTCCCAAATTTTCTGTTAGTTTGTTGTCTATTAGCCAACTTACCAAAACTAACAATTGTTCTGTAATATTTTTTTCTACTTACTGTATTTTTCAGGACCTCCAGACTGGGATGAGAATTGGTATGGGGTGTGAGTAACGGGGGTGTACTTTCTCGATGAGACATCACTTATAGGATTTGTTGCTTCCTCCTCTAATTCCCTTTTACAGTAGCATTAACGCCTTGGACATCCTTCTCTCCAGAATCTTCATCTCATTTTACCCACTGCGTTTACTATATCTACGTTAAATTGTGAGTCTTATGAACTCGGTAAACATCATTGCATCTCGTATCCAGATCGAGTCAATGTAGTAGTTTTCCATTTGAGTTGGTCCATTCTGATATTAAGGGACCATGTCGCTTTTCCTCTTTTAAGCGTTTCAGGTATTTTCTTATATTTGTGGATGATTTCTCTCACCTTACATGTATGTATTTGTTAAGAGAAAGATCTCTTGTCCCAGTATAATTGAACTATTTTATAAAGAAATAAAAAAAATCAATTTTTTATATCTATTCGTATTTTGCGAACTAATAATGCTACGGAGTATATGAAGGCTGATGTTTCTTTATTTTGTGCTAATAATGAAATTATTCATCAAACATCTTATTCTCACACATCCCAGCAAAACGGTGTTACTGAAAGAAAGTATAAACATATTCTAGATGTTGCTCGGACATTAATGATTCACATGCATGTTCCAAGATATCTGTGATCTGATACTGTTCTATGTGCTTGTCATTTAATAAATAGGATGTCATCTTCTGTCTTGCATGGTAAAACTCTATTTTCCTGTCTGTATTCTAATATACCCATATTTCCTCTTATACCTCGAGTGTTTGGTTGTACATGTTTTGTTCATGATTTGTCTCCCGGATTCGACAAACTATCTTCTCGTGCAATCAAGTGTGTATTTGTTGAATACTTTAGAACGCAAAAATGTTATAGGTGTTATGATTCGGTATCTAAAAAGTATTTTGTCTCTGCTGATGCTACTATTTTTTAGTCTGTTCTCTACTTCACTTTCACATCAACATACTAGTTGGACACTTCTCTTCCTTTACCTCTACCTGTTTCTACTACTGAGACTAGACAAGTATCGGTGCCTCATAATGGGGATGAACAGGTGCCTTTCACGAAACCACTAATGGTATTTTCTCGTCGTCAGAAAGTGCTTCCTTCCAGCTCACTATCTATTGCTCTACCATCTCTAGCTGCAGGTCCCCAACAACCACAACATTTTTCTACTTCTGTCTCTGATCTTTCCATTGGGAAGGATAAGTGCTCTATTACTGCTCATATTATTTCTCAATTTGTTTCCTATAATCAACTTCACCCAATATTCCGCCAGTTTGCCATTTCTCTTTTTTCCGTCTCTATACCCAGGTCTTTTTAGGAAGCAGTGTTAGTCTCTGCTTGGCAATCAGCCATGAATGAGGAGATGCAAGCCCTTCTCTCGTGAAACCTGAGATTTAGTTTCTTCTCCGCCTGATGCATGTATTGTTGGTTGTCGCTAGATTTACTCTATCAAATATAAGTTGGACGACTAGATTGACCGCTATAAAACTCGTCTTGTTGCAAAAGGTTTTTCTCAAACCTATGGTGTTGATTACTTTGAGACTCTCTCATGTAGCACGTCTCAACTCTATTCGCATACTCTTCTCTCTTGCCATGAATCTCGATTGGCCATTGTTCCAATTGAATGTTAAAAATGCTTTCTTATATAGTGATCTCCAAGAAGAGGTGTATATAGAACAATCTTCCTGGTATGTTATTCATGGGGAGAATATAGTCTGCAAACTCAAGAAAGCAATTTGTGGACTTAAACAGAGTTCTCGAGCCTACTTTGAGAAGTTTTCTACTATAATTGTTGGTATTGAATTTCAGCATTGTCATTATGATCATTCTGTCTTTGTCCGATACTCTTTCCGGTATTGTCCTTCTTGCTGTATATGTTGATGATATTCTACTAACTTTAAGTGATATAATCTTGACTGAGACAGAATTATCTCAAGCAATATTTTGTAACTAAAGACATAAGACCGAGATATGTTCTTGGTATTGATGTAGCTTATCATAAATATGAGTTCATTCTCTCTTAGAGAAAGTATGCACTAGATCTTTTGGAAGAGACCGGTAGTCTTGAGTGTAAACCTGCTAATACTCCAATGGAGTCAGATTTAAATGTATGGAGTAAAAATAGTGTTTTGTACAAGGACGTCAAGCAGTATAGAAGAAGAGTTGGCAAGCTTATTTATCTCACGGTCACTAGATCTGACATTTCTTTTGTTGTTGGGTTGCCGAGTCAGTTTATGCATAAACTAAGGGACACACTGGAAAGCTGCTCTGAGAGTTTGGATATATATTAAGAGCTCTCCTGAAAAAAGATTATTTTATAAAAAATACGAACATCTTAAAATCTCTGCCTTTTCAGATACTGAATATATAGGAGATAAAGAAGATAGAAGGTCTACTGGATACCTTATATTTGTTGGAGGTAACGTAGTTCATTGAGTAAGAAACATGAAGTAGTGTCTAGGTTTTCAACTTAGGCAGAATATCGAGTAATAGCACACACACACACACTACGTGCGAATTGTTATGGTTAAAGAATTTGCTGACCGAATTTGGGTTCAATCCGAAAGATCATATGCTTATGTATTGTGATAATCAGTCAGCCTATGTATTGCTGACCGAATTTGGGTTCAAAATCCAGTGTTTCATTATCGTACTAAGCATATAGAGGTAGACTGTCATTTGATTCGAGATAATTTGCAGAAGATAATATATACTCCGTTTACTCTTTCGTCAGAATAATTGGCCGATATTCTAACCAAAGTTACATTACCAACTATGTTTTCTAATCTGCGTAACAAGTTGGAGATGATTGATATTTATACCCCAACTTGAGGGAGAGTGTTAGATTAAAATACTATTTTGTATTTTAGTTTAGTACCACATCGCCTGTTGAGAGATTTATATGGAGTTGAGAGATATATAAATATATATATTCTCTGACTTATAATAGATAAGAACATTGAGATTGAGTTTTGGTTCTGGTTACTTATTAACAGAGCTTATGTCCTATCACACTTCATAGAAACTTAATGGATATGTTGTCTTGCCCGTGCTATTTCATGTGTACTAGTGTTCTAAAATCCAGTAGACTAGGCCAAGTACTCAGACTGGGCTAGCTATCAAATGCATGGAGATGACGAAACTCGTTCGAAAACTCAGGTGAGAAAATACTCAGCCTAGTTCAAAGTTTGGAGTGAATTCCCGATTTGACATGTTATTATAGGCGTTAAAAATTTCTACTGGGTCCAAAAATTGGATTTTGATTGATTTTGTTTGTTGATTTCAAAAGCCTGAATAGGTCTTTCAAAGATTGGACTTTTGTTATTTCTAAAAAAAAGATTGGATTTCCTTCGAGTGGTTGTTGAGCAACATGGTTGGATTGAACTTATATATTAGGAGTAGAGGAATTTACATGGTTACGGATCTTTGTTTAGAAAAAATAAACTTTACTCCTTTTAAGATGCTCAAAAGCTTAATTTTTGACGTATTTTTTGGCATTTAAACGGGGAATGTATATTATTAAAAATTGGATGTTCCATAAGTTGTTGAGTGACATGTAAATAGGAGCTTCCTTTAATTACTGTTGCTTTTTTCAAATTGATTTTATCTATTTCTTTTAGTTAGTTGTGCCTTTGTTGGCTTCCTTTTATTTGCTTTGTCTATGGAAGTGTTATTATTCAAATGGGAAGAAATTTAGATTTCTAATTATGACCCTATCGTATTGATTCACTAGTTTAATGAATTAAATGTCTACTGAATGTCCACAAGTATTAGCAAGAAATGTCTATAATAAAATTGTCTACTCTTAATTTAAATTTGACTGCTAAATAAAAAAGTGCTATTTTAGCAAGCAACTAGATGATATTGGTAATTTTTGGTATGAAACTTGTTTTATTAAATTTTGTTACTTCGATTTTTGAGTATAATTTTAATGTTTCAATATTTTTAGTTCTGAACGAGTACTCCGAGTACTCGTTGAGTTTTTCTAGTACTCGCTACGTGCACTCAGACCAAGAACTGATGTGTACTGTTTCAGAATCCATATATGCTCGGTGAATTGTTGTGTTGTGCTCGTGTCTGTGTATTCGTGTATCCAGTAAAAACTTGCATTATAGTCACACACACATACCACTAAAGCTCCCACCAGATTCATGCAAGTTGAACAGGTAAGTGATTAGGTCAATACTTGTAATAACCTTTTTTTTGCAGTAAAATGTATTTGTATTTCATTGATTCAGGGAAAGTATAACAAGAATAATCTTTACCACACTTAACTCTCGTATACATGACTTAAAACTAAGAAACATAGGTAGAGAGTGTTCCAAAGAGAAAAACTTATCTCTCTCTGAATCTTATGAGATTAGGCATACCTCTTTGATGTTTGAAAATGAGAACAAGCCTACACATAACCTGATTTGTAATTATCAAACAACCTTCCTCTCATATATTCCACCCTTGGAGTTGATACCCCTACCATTCTATGCAAGGACCTTCACTGAGACTTTTGTATGTGAGAGGATCCACCTCCTCCCTGGCTCCTTGTTTTGTAATGGTTAAATTGTCATTAACATAAAAATATGAGTTAACTATAATATTAGTTTGACCATGATATTATCGAGAGGATTTGAAACATAGATCCTATCAAGTTTAGACTATAGGTTACAACACCAAAAATTAAAATCCAACCCTATGAAAGTGATATATTACATTTAAATAGCCAAAATGCAATATATATATATATATATATTGGATTACTATGAGCCGCTAGATCAGGTAAGTTACGTGAGAGCGACAAAAAAGTAATGACCCCATTAATTTTTTTACATTCTTTTTTTGATCATAATCTCTATCTTCTTATCTACTTTAGGATTAAATTTCATGAATTTTAAAAATCATTTGTTCTTTCATCAAGTAGATACAAAACATTGTATTAACCGAAAAACATTAATTTTATGTCTAATTGATGGAATAGCAAATCAAAATTAAAACCTAAGAAATTGGGTATGAGTGAACCCCATGGGGTTGAGATCATAATCCAATTTTTTTTTTTAACAATTAATTGAGATAGGGGAAATGAACGGCAACTCAGGAAACTTATGTGAGGCGGCGGCTCATTTCTCTCTCTCTCTCTCTCTCTCTCTCTCTATATATATATATATATATATATATGACCTAAAGAAGTTTTACTTGTTGATTAGACCTTAAAATATAACCAACTTAAAAAAGCATGGTGAAACATAAATATTATAAGGTCATAATCCATTGGTTAAACATCTTTCAATCATATAAACTTAAATATATGGACTATTTAAAAATCATATTTATATGGTTCAATTTTAATTTTTAGTATACTAACTTATAGTTTTAATTTGAAAGGATCAAGTTTCAAATCCTCTTGATAATATCCTAGTCAAACTCCTATTATTTTATTGTAGAATATATGATGGTGTTAGGAATTTTAAACAACAAATATGACGGTTTCGATTATTAGTTGATATTTTATAATTTCTAAGGAAATTTGTGCAAAATTTTCAATGATTATTTAGTTGATGACTTTATTAATTTCTTTTGGTAATATTTAGGATTTAGAGGTTGTTGATACAATGAGAATTGGATAATATAATATATGATACTTTATTATTTGATGGTTTTCGTGCAGATGTAATTTAGATAGAAAGAAACAAAAAATACTATTAGCTTAGATCTCTTACTTGGTTAATGGAATTTTATTTAGATCCAATATGATATTGCGTTATTGGGTTTGGATTTAAATTTTTATAGTGAAATAAGAAATTAAATCCAATAAGAATTGGTCTTCCTTGATTATAACGGTTGGAGGTCAACCAAACAAGGATAATGAACGTAAGAGTAATCATGGATCTTTAGGCAAAAAGAAAACACTCTAATTGAATAATTTATATGACTTAGAAGTTGGAATTAATTTTTTTAAGACCACGTTAGTTCAAAAATCGTTCAGATATAATAAAAGTGGATATCCTAATTCTAAGATTTTTCTCAGTTTAGAACATCTTGTATGTCTACTATAGGGCCTTTGATGTTTAACCATAAATTCTTCCTGAACGTAAGAGTTCGAAACTTTATGAGATTAGGCATGAACTTAGTTTAAAAAATGCCATTTTAAAAAGTAAAAAACATGATTACTTGAAGTTTTCTTTTAAAACCTTTTCATTTCAGTTTCAAATAAAGGGGCATATTAAACAGGAACGAATTTAAATTTTTAGTATTACACGTGAATGAATTTGAATTTTGAACAGTAATTGCAACATTTAACTTATTTGGTAAACGAAAAGTCAAATATAAGTATTTATAACATGGAATTGGTGCAAGAATTTATTAATGGATATTGTTGGACTCCGCATTGGAAAATGAAAATTCCAATATTAATAGTTATATTTGGGAACAAAAATGATAGTTACCTCCTAAACTACGGGAAATTCTAAATGCGTCCACCAGTTTTCTAAGTACAATAACTTTCTAAATACACCTCCGATGAAGTTCAAAAATAAGGATTTTTCTAAGTACAACCCATTATATTTCCAAATCATCATTATTTTTTATTATTTAATTACTTTTTCTCTCCTCTCCTCGCTACCCCAACTAAACTCGCTGCTGCTTCCTCCCCAATAGCTTGATCCTGCCACATGCCTCCTTCCTGACGGCCCACCACCCCTACCCCACTCAAAAACCATAGCCCCCTCTCAAAATTTTTCTAAAAAAGTAATTCATTTAACTACTTCTAATTTAATTTTTGAATTCATTTTATTTTTTAATTATAAAAAATTATTAGGATTTGAATTTTTTTTATCTTTTTAGTACCGAGAACTATTCGAGTTTTAGTTTGAGAGAGATAAACAAAGAAACATGATAGGAGAAAGAAGGAAATGCAAATTTATAATAAAATTGAAGGAGATGATAGCAAATTCGTAAACAAATCATAATGGCGAACTTGTAATTGGACTTTGGTGGGGGTGCTTAGAAAATTGGTGGGACCATTTAGAAGTTTCCCTAACCTGCTGTATTAAGCATGAATTATGCTATATCTATATTTAAATTGTCCTTTTTCTTCAATTTTTGAGGCCTAATGCTTTATACACAAATAATAGTTGTTCCATTTTTTGCCTTACCCCGTTTTGCTAACCATACTCATGAGAAACTCTCCATATGAAACATGGTTTTAAATTTTTAATATAAACTTTGTATTATGTTTTTTAGGACTTGTATTGGTATTAACTATATGTCTTCAAGAGTAGTTAGAAAGGACGGCTGGGCTGATCATGCAATTCGCAAGTAATGGGTTTCACTAGTTATTAAAGTCGTATGTTTTAAATCTTTGTACAATGTATTTTATACAGAACTTATATGTTAACAATTTGGAAGTATTGACAAAAGCATAATTATATCACATAAAGTTTAGTTATTTTATTTATTGAATTCACTTTTATTTACATCAATAATTTATTTATTACTTGCTTAGTTTGTTAAACAAATAACTATTCATAACTCATGGACTTTTAAATGGAACATGAGCAATGGTTAAATTTTGAAAGGCAGAAAAATATTATATTTCGATTGTGTAATTAATTCATTAGTCATACTTATTTAGCACAAAAATTATGTTAGTAATAAATTGTTTTGGCCACAACAGTATATTTTGGCATTATGTGACTAAGCCTAATATTATTTGCATCAATTTGTAGTATTTCACAGATACATATTTGTCTGATCACCCATTCATACCAAGAAATGTTGCAATATTATTACTTTAATAACAATTTTGATTAGTTAGACTTTATATGAGGAATTGAATATACTGCATTAATCTGTTTTAAATCTATTATAAATTTACATATGTTTTATATATAATAAATCACTTGAAGAGTCGTGTTAGCTCAACCCGAAATTTTAAAATTTGAAGGTGAATGTGAGATTGGGGAATTTCTTAGGGAAGTTGTAGGAATTACCGTCACTTTTCACCATCTTTTTCTTAAGGTATCTTAAAAGATTTTTTTTCTCCCTCTAATTTGATGATAGGATAAACTATATGCATGAACTTTAAGATAGTATTCGTTATCATCCATTAATATTATGATTTTTAGGTATATGTAATGAAGGAACTTGTTAAATTGAAATTTATTTGTTGGCGGCAACTTAGAAAGTTTTGGATATTTTTATTTATTTGATGAGTAAGAACGTTTGTGCAGGAATTTGTTGGAAGTTTATTCCAAATAATTGTGGATGAGTATTTGATTGATTTGAAATGGTTTTCGTGATAGCAAATTGGGTCATTACATATTTGGAACACAATTTTTATCAGTATTAAAATTTAGGCCATTACAAGACTAAGCACAACGGTTTAGAAAGAATACATGACATCTCACTAAACCAAATGTAAAATACATGTTTTCTATTTCCACAAAACTAAATCAGTTTTACTTGGGTCGTAATTTTTTATTTTAAACTGCTCTAGGAATAGCATGGATAAATTAAATATAAAGTCCAATAAAAAGATGGCATATGCTAATATAAAATAATTAGTTTGAGTTGCACGGAAAAATTATATTCTGTTTTTTCAGAAAAAAGCATTTTGAAAGGCTAATTGTCTATAAAGCGTGAAAGTTAGTTTAATTAGAAATACATATACATCATAAAGAACAATAAGTTTACAACTAACAATTTCAAATTCTACTTGACCAGAAAATCCAAACCAACATGCCCCCTACTAAAATCAAGGTATAAGGGCTTCATTACCTAATAACAGATATAAATAAAGGAATCACAACCTTCCTCCCGTACTCCCAGAAAGGGGCGCAAAGAGAAAACAACACACTTTCTATTTCAAAAAGGGTAATCTGGATCACTCTCTAAACCTATCAGTTGAATACTATAGATTGACGTAGTTCATCCTTACACCATGGTATTTCAAAGAAACATCTTTACTAGTACCATCGCTATTAATCAACATGTTTCTCGTTGGTACTATTGAAGTGAAGAGAGAAAAAGTGCGGAAAAAACAAGGAAAAGATTTTGAAGACAGGTGAATCAGCGGAAAGGGATGAAGTCAATTGCAGGAGAATATGTGTAAACCACTCATGAAAAACATTGAGCAATTATACTTGCTTGTGGATCAAACATGCTACATCAAGAGATGGACATCTCCATATACGAGAAAAAAGAAGTTCCAGGGACAAATTTCACTCAAATTAAAAATTCTCACATGGAAGTCGCTAAGCATTATCAACATCATACACTGGCACCACAATCATGGTAAGTACAATTTTTCCACTGAAAACGGCTTAACCATAGATTAGAAGACTCACAATCCCACATTAACCTCAAGTTAACATGTAATTGCAGGAAACTATCAAGAGAAACTACTCATAAAAACTAGAATTCCGGGTTAAGCTCACTTAACCATGAAGAGAACTTGCCAAGAACGGGAAAAGAGAGTTGGCAATACGTCATGTTTACCATATGTATAACCACACATGGATTACAATTCGTGTCATGACAAGCATGCACTGAGACCAACAGGACAGCAAACTTCAACTTTAACCTTTAGAAAAAAAAAAGGTTTATTTTTTCCTTTCTTCCATGCAATTTTCAAGTTAAACTTTTAAAAAAAAATTTAATTCTCACCTCCTTCTGGGAAAAAGGACTGGTCATGCTACGTGAGGGAACAACACTAGTTAAAGATCATTGCAGAACAGATACGATGTGAACTCTCAACTTGAACAAAGCATGAATGGATTTTTTTACATTAATTTTGGAAAGGGCATTATCATGCCAGACCATTCTTTGCACATTTATCAAAAGGTCCACTTTATTTTTCAAGACATCATCACGCTAAGAGCCATGCTTTCTTTATTAAAGATTTATCACTTCCCCATTTTAGATTCTTTGCATGCAAAACACGCTCAAAAGATGCGTACAACAAGAGCAAAACTTAATAATCTACAAAGAAGCACACTTATATCCATATCCAAATATAGTCAAAAGCCAAGAAGCCCACACTGATGCCAATAGGACTGCACACTTAATATTTAACATTTTGAGACCAGGGTTTAATCTTTTCATTCTTCCGTGCATGTTTCGAGTTTAACTCCCTCCCTCTGGAATACAGACAGGTTGTCCTATGTGGGCAAACAGCAGTAATCCAAGGTCAAACAGATACGTGCAAGTGAATAATTAAGAATAAATGACCTATTTTTATGCTGCAAACTCTCCAATAGACAAGCTCATTTCAGACACTCATTTGCACACTCGTCAAAATATCTATTCTATTTTCCAAAAATCATCAGCAGAATAAGTGTCGTGCCTTCATTATTGAAATTTTTTACTTCCTCACTTTGGATTCTTTGCATGCAAGACAAACCCAAAATAGGTACTAAATGTGCTAATGATAAATATTTATAAAGAAACACGCTTACACTCATGTCCATATCCACATATCATAGTAAAATGCTAACTTACTAGTCCAAATAGGGAAAAGTCAAACCTCTATAAGCATATCAACTTCTCTAATAGACACTTCTATCGTTAGACCAGGTCACTCCAGATCCGTGTTTTACACACATATCATGATATTGTTTTTTAGATTTTTCTCATATAAGCATGTTTGTGCCCATGCAACAGAGCATGTTACTGTACGCAAGTAATTAACCCAAAAAATTTTCTGTAAAGAAGACAGAGGCCCTCTAGGTAACTTGAACAGTTTTTATTAGAATGAAGCAAGGTTTAGGCATTAAGCTAAAATTTCTTGCACTAATTATTGTATGGCCACTAGCATTTTACGCAAGATTAGAGCAAGAAATTGAACGCTAAGCATTGTCAATTCTCAGTAAAAAGTTAACACTTGTGAGATTGAACAGATGTCGCGTGTTCACTAATTATTGTCTTGTACTACTTGTAGTGGTACTACTTGTAGTGGTTTAGCATATTAGAATTAGATTCAAATCAGATGAGAAATTAACTAATTATGACATCCAGCTAACAGGAATATTTTTAACTGGGCATATCTTATGCATCTATATCTGAAAAAAAAGTTGCATGATTGCTTACAGAGACCTGGTACCTGAAGTATGTTCAAGTCACTGGGCTTTTCCACTGTTAGTTCCATAATTTTTGATATTTTCGTGTTAATATCCCAAATAATAAGAGTTGCATCAACTTAGTGCCCCTGTAGGTAGGGGAAAAACTAATAAAACAGCCCACATGTTCCTTTAATTCTAAACCAGGGGAGCACTTCAGCCCCCACTTCAATCATTGCAATGCCACTTTTTCTATCTCTGATCCTATTTTAACAGCTAAAAGCACTTTCTTCTAAAAATCTATCATGTTTTCTTCTCTCAAATCTACTATCTGTTTCCCAGAGAGAAGAAATTAGAGAAAACAATGGTCCTAACTTCAAAGTTTAATGGATACAATAAATTATCCTAGCATGATTTTAGTGATAATTAATGGATATTCTAGTTAGCTATGGTTTAATCTAAGTACTTAATCTTGTGTAACTTAAATGGTGGGAACTAATATGAAAATAACATGAAGTAAGGGACAAATAAAAAAGCTATGATCTAACTACTTACTCTGGTGTAACCTAAATGGTGGGAACTAATATGAAGATAACATGATGTGAGGGACAAATAAAAAATAAGCATTGTTTGAGGGAATAACACACACACCCACACACACAAAAAAAAAAAAACATTGTTTGAGGGACTAATACACACATACATAACCTTAAAAAATATGTAAGCACGAAGCAGAGGTAACCAGGGTGCAAACAATTGGGAAGACAAAAGTAACACAACTCTTAGCTATCGCATAGGCTTATACCAAGGATCAGCCTTAACCCTTATTTCAGTTTATGTTAATTATAGATGAACTTACTAAACATTTTCAAGATGTTACGTTGTGAATGTTCTTGTTGCATGTCGTTTGCTGATAATATTGCACACATTAATGATACTAAAGAAGAGATATATACAAATTAAAATGGCATATACAGATTTAGAATAGTGCATTCAATTCCTTGATTCCTCAAATAAGGGTACATGCGAGATTTAATACATGTTGACAAAATGATCAGAACCAGGATCAGCCAATCATTCATCGTGATGGCGAGGTCAAGGATAATGAGGTTCATGGAATCAAAATAGTGTTCCAAAATCCAGATTACTCGGACAAGTACTCGTCCAAGTGCTCAGGCTCACTCAAAAATTGGTTGAAAGCTCGAATAGTATGAGTATTCAGCCAACTCAAAGTACACTTCCAAGTTCTGAGGTTCTAACTCGATCAACTAAAAGCTTGATCAGTTTTCTCTGTTGACTTTTTCTGCAAACTTTTCATTTTTTCATAAATATGCAATCTCTTTTTTTTTTTTTTTTGCATTATATCACCTTTTTCTTCTGCAATCTTCTTTTTCTACAAACATTTTTTTTTGAAATATAGTACCTATAGAGAAGGTGAAACATTTGATTTTCTTTCTGAATTAGAAAATCTATTTTGTTAATTTTTGTCTGCAAATTTTTTTATTGATCCAATATTTTTTCTGGTTGATTTATTTATGCAATCTGAATTAGAAAATTATACAATATGTAGAAAGAGGAGATGAAGATGGAATCATTTTATCATCAAAAAAATTATAAATTTGATTACTTGATAAATATCATCAATATTACATAAAATTGCAACAAAGTTGCATCTAAATTATAATAAATTACAGCCATGTAGCTCTTTTAACAGTAAATTGCAGTAAATTATAGTAAATTATAGAAATTACAACATTATTACTTTCCACTTGTAAAAAAAAATAATTAGAACTTCAAATTTGTAAATACTTTATTAATTGCTAATTGACTATTAAGTTGCTAAGATATGATATGATGAGTAAATAGCTATAAGATGATATTAGAAAAATATGAAACTTATTTTAAAATATTTATAATATTTTGATATTCAGCATTGAAACTAAATATTTTTTTATGACGTGTTTTTGTATACATATATACAAAAAATAATAATATTCTAAGTTCTAAACGAGTACTTGCCTAGTTCTTCGACTACTTACTACTCGCTCTCAGACTGAGCAAGAAATTAAACTAAGTTTTAAAACACTATCAAAACATGTCAATTAAAGTGGCAAAGAGCTTTAGGAATATAATGTGCTCATTGAATATCCATTACACTGAAGGGTAGGTCTTTGACCAGCAATGAATGTTGAGCAATTAAGAAACACGTGTAGAAGATGACTAGCCGGACAGTGAATATGAACCGGATAAGCCGCAACATGCTAAGAGGGTGTATGCAAAAAAATTAACAAACATAGCAGCTCCAGCTTGGGGGGAAAAATTGAAAAGTGAGGTCTATAAGCCACTAAGAGTGATACAACTGAAGTGATGCAATGGGAAAGAAAGACAGGCGTAAATGAACATGGATGGGGGCAATTTGAAACTTGAAAGGGTGTGATAATTGTTAATTAACCAAACAGATGGCCCTTAATAGAGTTAAACAAAGAAAATGGTTCATGCAGCCAACAAAAAAAAAAGGAATTTTTGCCAAAAAAATGTTTGAGATAAAGATTTTCATTGCCACTCTTTCGAAAAATTGTCATCTTTTGGAAAGAAATCAGAACCAATAATAAAAGCCCACACCTCCATCCAGAGCTTGTTTCATGTTTCCTTATAATAAAGTTATATATAAGTCAGACATCTTGTGATCGGACCATTCTACTATTGATAAAAAAATCCAATATAACTAATAGAAAAATAACCAATGTCGCTAAATCAACTAATATATCACTGCATAATTCTACGCAAAAAATCCTACAAGCATGAACAGTGAAATAGTAAGCTTGCTAGAAATGGAAATTTATGACTTGTTCATAGCTATAAAAGTTTGAAATAAAAATTTTCACTGCCACTCTTTTGAAAAGTTGTCCCGTTTTGGAAAGCAATCAGAACCATTAACAAAAGCCCACACCTCTCTCCATCCAAAACTTGTTCCATGTTCTCTTATAAATAAAGTTATATATAAGTCAAGCATCTTATGACCAGTCCATTCTACTATTGACACAGAAAAACATCCAATGTAACTAATAGGAAAATAACCAATGTCGCTAAATCAATTAATATATCACTGCACAATTCTGCATAAAAAATCCTACAAGCATAAGCAATAAGAAAGTAAATAGCTGAAAAAGGAAATTTATTACCTGTCCAACCTACTATTGATTCAGAAAAACATCCAATGTAATTAATAGGAAAATAACCAATATCGCTAAATCAATTAATATATCACTGCATAATTCTACACAAAAAATCCTACAGGCATAAGCAATAAGATAGTAAAATAGCTAGAAAAGGAAAAGAAATTTTCTTTGCAAAGGAATAAAAAATACAATTTAGGGGTATTGCATTACCTACTTGGAAAGAACGCCCATGAAGTTGCTTGAAGATAAATGTGGAAGGATTGTTGTCCCAACTTGAGAATTATCTCTAAAATCCAAGTGATTCTCTTGCTTCACTCTAGTTCCATCATCACCAATGGATGTACTCCTAACACTCTGGTCAGTGGTGGGAGACTCAATATCATCCACTGCAAACCGACTGGGGATGCAAGTACCTTTACCAACAAAACCAAGATTTCTTACTAGTCCTTGGTCAGATGGTCTCCCCGACTTTCGCTCAGAGCCTTGAGTGCACCGATTAGGTAAACCTACTGGCAATCCATTCACATGACTAACATTCACATTTGACTGCTGTAATTGCCAATCAATATCACTATTTGTACGAGTCAAACAAGAGGACACTGCTGATGAAATTGACCCAGGCGTTCCATTAAACACCCCGAAGTCCATGATATCTCCATCTGAGTTTTGCCCAGCACCCAATGGTGCACTGCTGGATAGAGATGGCAGTAAGCTATAATCCAAAACTATGTTGCTGCTGTTAAAGTTGGAACTAGGGTTGATGGCAAAAGAACTATTTCCCGACTGAAAATTACTTGATGATTGAGATGAAACTACTATGGAATTTTGTTTCATAGGTAAAGAACTCTGCCCTACATTTACACAACTTGATGATCGAGAGGGCACAACCAGACATGAAGGTTGCACATTAATTACATGATGTGGCTCTGAGAGCACAGTATATGACTGTTGCTGCTGCAATGCCTGCATCATCAAGTTACCACTCTGAGGACTGTTCACCCCGCCAAGGTTTTTGATGGAATCAGTAGTGCCAATATGATTTACTGGCCGCATCGAAAAACCAGTAGACGCATTCTCACCAGCACTCTTAATTGGAGGGAATTGCTTGGATATGCTTGATTGACATTTGAAAAGAGGCTGACCAAATGCAACTTCCTGTTCAGCAGGAATGCACCTAGGTCCTTGCCTTGAAGCCTGTAAAACTGGCTGTTCCATTCCGGGCAATACCAACCTGCCTGAAGGATGACCTAAAAGCTCAGCATGCAGCGCAGCAAGGGTTTGAGGGGGAATTTGACCTGAAGCTGCAAGAGCTTGGAAATCAAGTCTTCCAACAGAGCCCACTTTCGTATTTGGTTCTAGAGGTCCACATAGAGAACTAGGAAGCCCATTCTGATGCTGAGCTACACCACTTATTCTCTTCAAGTACAGTCTGAATTTCTGCATATTCACACCATCGTGCTGAGACATCAAAGTCTGACAAGAGAATTCAAGAATAGATAAAAAAGTATAAAACTAGTGCAAACAGGTATCTAAAGTAAGAGAAAGCAACCTAAACTTGTGTGCTACATAGGAAGGCATCATACAGCATATCAGGAGCATATACATTGATCCCAAAAAAAAATTAAAATAAAAACAAAAACAAAAACAAAAAAATCCATGCTGGAATTTACCATTAAGCAAATTTTAACCCCTCAAAAACATCCATGATTATATTTTTCCCTAGTTCCTCTTACGCAGGCTTTTCACCCTCCTTTACCGAAAGAAGTTAATTTTTCAACACCATATACGACGGCCTTCCTCAGCACCTCAGCCTATGATTATCTCATAAAATAGAAACTTAGCCTAGAGCGTATTTTGGTTTCCATAAAGCTTATGCTGCGAGGGCAAAAATGCAAACCTCTTCTCTCTCAACTGAACTAGTTTAAAAAAAGAAACCCTACCACATCCACTTTCTCCCTAGCAAGGAAAATGTGAGATCGGATGTCTGCTACCACATCGGTAGCAAGTTGAAATTTAACCACACATGCACCTCCTCATGATAGAGCATCCCCCACAAACTCACATTTCAATGGAAAATCCTTAGAAGTTGAAAATGACATTGAAAATGGAGGTGGTAATTTGTTGAAGGATTTCAAGCCATATATATGTGCAGAAACTCTCTAACAAAGCATTGAATTACATTTGAAATATATATATTCGTATCTATGCAGGAACTGTCTAACAAAATATTAAATTACATTTGAAATATATGTATTCGTGGATAGCGATTCGAGCTATTCAACTCATCTAACACAGATAGATCAATGATACCATAAGTTAGAAGAGTTATCTAACAAATAGTGAAGAACAAGTATAGGGTATTTTTAACCTTCTTGATTTTTTTTTTTTTAATTTTCCTTATTCACGAGAAATGTTTTTTGGAGGGGTGGTTTCTTCGGGGGGATGGCAGGATATTTCCAAAATGACCAACATCAGCATCTTTCTACAAACAATCCCTTCTAATATTTAAAAGATCCTAAAAAAGTTAGAGCTTTGTGTGATATTATTTCATTGGTTCTGTGGGTCTCATTTCTCAATTAAAAAGGTAACTATTTATTTAAAAATGATAACAGCTGTCCTTAATAAATACAAGAAAATACCCTACAAAAAGTATAGACTTGTGGCTGTCACCAATGTGCATTTGGATGGGGTGATCTGAAAGTGTAAGAATCGCCTTTTCTTAAGTGAGAAAGTGATTTCACATCATCAAGGCAGTGTAGAAAGGTGTTTGTTTTGAACCAAGTGTCCAAACAAGAAGGGTCAAAAAAAGGTTGACATGTTATTTATTAAGTTATTCTCTCTCTATCTTGTTACTTTTATCTCGACTTCAACATTTTCATTAGCAAAAGTTAAACACGAAATATCATATATACATGGCGAAAGTCACTCTCAACACTTTTGAGCGCTACTTTCACCTAAATGCTTGAAGTGCATAAAAGTGATCCACTTTAACACTTTCATCCCTACTTTCGTAGCCAAATGCGCCCTAAGGAAATTTTCCATTTTTAGCAGATTTTAAAATTTAGATTACAAATATAGAAGACTTGAAGTTTTAATTACAAAGTTTCTAATTTTTTTCTCATGAAGAATAGTTTTTTTGATATTTGAAACACTTTTACAGATCCCTGCCAGAAAGATAGAGATCTAAGAATATAACTAGAAAAGAAAAGGTACAGTTACCAGTTTGACTACCTTATATAATTGCCATTACCATTCATCTTTACAAGAATAGTTTCTTAATGTCCCTGCCAGTGCCCTGAAACTTCAAATTCATCTTGAGGATAGAGCATATCGTTCTCTGTCCTAACAATCGCATAGTCTCCAGCAGCATGAGGACCCTTTTTGTGTGCTACGAACCTTGGTTTTAAAGTCAATACTTTTAATTAAATTGCTTGAAATTCTCCCACTCGGATTTGAACCTCAGTAACTTGGTGTTACCAGCTTAATGTCAACTATAAATCTGTGTTAAATGTTGATGTACATCTATTATATATTATCATAGTGCAAAGTCACCTAGATAAATGATCTCATGGTTGCCTTTTTGCTCCCCAAAGCCATTCCACCCATCAAAAATAAGTGATCCATTACCACCAGTAAATCGCATTTGTGCTGAGTTATACAATTATTTTATCAGTCACTATGGAATCTTCACTATGCGGATATAAATGGCTCGTCTTCAAAAAAGTTTCTTTCATTGTATGCTCTGCGTGCGCAATCATAACGCTTCCAAGTCATAATCCAAATTATGAAGAGAAAAGATGAAAAAGCAAACAACACACAATAGATATACGTCCTTACAAAATTAAAAAAAAAAAAATCAAAATATACTCAATGTTCCCACACTCAAGGGTTTTATCATTTGTAATTGTCATAGTTATTACATGCTAAATACTAGTACCTTTTTTGAGATCCAGATGCTCTCCACAATATAAGATGTGTAGGGCCGTCGTACACACAATCTCCACCAATTATTAAAATGGTGGATGGTTCAATTTTTTTTGGTGTAAGTCATATATTTGTGCAAATCAAAGATGGTATACTGTATGTTAGTTTGGAAAAGATTTTAATCACTCATCAACTTAATGGGTGGCTGAAATTGTGTGTAGGATGGTCCTATACCTTTTGCATCGTGGAGAGGATCCAAATCCTCTTTTTTGTATTCAAACAAGTTTAAATGAGTATTAGAATATTAAAGGAGTATAGAAGTATAGTAGTGTTGTAGTTTCATATTTCAATAATTTACAATTCTCACACCACTACAATTGAGTAACCTAATAAGTTATTTATGTAATAAAAACCTATCAAATTTTGGGCCTCACGAGGAAACCCTAATCTAATAACCACAAAGAAAGCATGGTCCTAGGGTAATTGTAGAGGTAGATGATTTAGACATAATAGCAAATTTATACTATGATGAATAATACAAAATCACGAGAAACAACAATATAATGTAGTCCCACCTACTAGTATACGTCAGCGAAGAGAGAAGAGATTTCATTAGTTTTAGTGGTAATATAAAGATTGCACACATGATCAACAATCTATTTAATAGATCTAAGGCTCTATTTCTCATTTGATCCCAAACTCAACTATGAAATCATTTTTTTAAGGTTTCCTACTTGATGATTCTCTCAAGCCGTCAAAAAACCCACTAACATGCCTAAAGTCCTAAATCTTGTCTTCTTTATATGGGCCAATATTAGGTTGATCCTTTACAATTCATGTCCAAATAAAACACTCTAAACCCCCAAGAAATCCTATACAAATGAGACTCAAAAATGAGTCCAAATATGTCCCAAGTCTTCTATAGCCAAGGTTTTAAATAGCGACCACAATGTCCCAATATCGATCAATATTGCAATTTAGGCACCTAACTACTACGATATTAAACATCTCAATATTTTATTGTTTTTAAAAAATCGTCGATATATCAGGTCCAAACCTTATCAGGATCCAAATATCGGTTGATATCCACTATATCAAAGCCCATGCAACCAGAAAAAATTGTGATTTTTCCCATTAAATCTACTTCATCATTTCTTTATTATTTTGAGCAAATTGGGTATCCGATTATCTCTATTTAAACTTTTAATTGAGAGGGTTTTTTTAATCTTTTTAGTGACTGATTTACGAATTTTTGACCAATGATTTACTTTTAAATACGAATTACAGAAAAATCCGATAATGATATCTCCTATGGAATTTTCCAATCAATTTATCCAATATAGTTTATCTTTAAAACCTTGCCTACAACTCTGATATTCAAATGACAGGTCGACTAACAAACCAATCGTCAATGGCAGTTGACTGAATAATTGAGCCCGTCACTAACAAATAAAAAGTTAATTTTCTGCATGATTGAAAACTAAACTCGACATTTGAACAAAAATTTGATTGTTGTTCTTTAATCTTCTCATAGGCTTTGTGTAAGTTCTGTGGCACTTCTTGTTCAAAACTCCTTGAATGCAAGGCCAAATCCTAACAATGTAGTATAAGAATAGTTAAACAAAAGTTTAACAACTGATAGTCGATGGTATTAGAAATTAGCAATATTAAGAGTATGCATATTACATTGGCAAATCACAAATATTGATAAAATATCAAAAAGATTTGCCACATTAAAGGAGTTAAATTGTATTAAGTACCTAAAATCCAATACAATATTAGCAATACATACCAATTCTCAACTGACACTTAAGAAAGTAAAACCATGATTTCAACGAGTATAGGGATATAGTAAATTCCATGCTTCAGCAAGTTCCAATTTTCATACAGCTACAATTGAGAACTAACTTATATTTCCCAATTTTAAGAACTACATTAGGTTCAACAAAGGAACACATGTTGAGACCGATAGGTAGGTATCACTTAAGTGTTTTCAGATCAATCCCATCATTGCATGAACAAATACCATCTGCAAATAGATGCATATAAAAAAGATTGCTTGCTTGTTAGTTACATTACATTTATAGTAGCAATGTTTTGAGGTGGATTCCTAAACTAAGCTATGTGAGAAGAACTCCAACTAGGACCATCACACTGATGATCCACATCATTCATCTTAATCTACATGCATAAACTAGCATATATATATAAAAAAATCAAGTGACTCCTAAGGTTATTCTTGGGAGATTAGTTTTTCCAAGTTTTGTGGTGTTCTGGAGGGATCTGTAATGAAATGTTCATAAGAATACTTTCTTGTTAGTTTTTTGAACAAGTGTTTTGAAGTCTCATAGAACACCCCAAAACTCTAGGATAGTGTTTCGGAGTGTTTTTGAGAAGACTCCAAATTGGAGTGTTTTGGAGTGTTTAAAATTTTTATCCAAAAATACAGTATCTCTTTTTCTCGTTCCAACCTTCTCCCGCATCTTTTCTTTTCTCAAATTGGAGTATATTTATCTTTTACATATTTACAAAAAAATCATGAGAAATTAAACTCCCGAGTCCAGGCTTGCGTACTCCAAATTCATGGCCAAAACACCCCAAAACATAAATCATCAAAACACACTTTAAAAATACCCCAAACACTATCTTTGACATCCAAGCACAGCCTAAGGCTTTAGGCAACCAATTAATTGACATGTTTTTTTGGGGTGGAAATAACATATTATTTGCAACCGAATAGATGGCCAAAAAGTTTCAAAATCACTTGATTTTTCAACCATGGGCTATTTTATGTAGATCAAGGTGAACGGCATGGATCACGGTGGATGGTCCAAAGTGGAGTTCTTATAAAGCTTAGTTTAGGAATCCACCTGTAAGGATTGTTCCCCATCATCCATATACAGATATACTATCTACAGTATAGAACAATAATCATTAGCATGAATCAAATTTTTATGCCAAATGGAGTTGTTTAACTACCCAATTCTCACAATCTTACTGAAAAGAGAGTATCTTTTGGACATGAGTGTTGGTAGAATTAATATGTGACAGGGTTTGTAGAATTAATATATGACAGGGGAAGAAATATCAAAATTGATATAAAAATGATGACCATCACGAGAACCATTTGCAACAAATAACCATACCTGCAAATGGCTTGCAACATTTTCCCTAGTTAATCCAGGGACATTCATCAGTTCAAGAATTCTCTTAGGAACAGCCTCTGCAACAATTTTAAGTGAATAAATAAATAACATATACAGCAGCTGAATTTGATAATTGCAATCTACGAAAGAGTTCCAAGCTTCAAAAAAGCTCAATATCAGATTGCATTCAGTATACAGAAAGTAAAAAAAACATACGTACTTTCAATCCCGAGTTGGCTCACGGCACTAACAAAC
Organism: Dracaena cambodiana; assembly: GCA_036321105.1. Taxonomy (NCBI): domain Eukaryota; kingdom Viridiplantae; phylum Streptophyta; class Magnoliopsida; order Asparagales; family Asparagaceae; genus Dracaena; species Dracaena cambodiana. Next base: position 11,947,722 of record JAYEPQ010000010.1, read on the forward strand.
TGCTGGTGGAGTTCAACTGACCACACTACACGAGGCTTCTTTGATGAAGATGGATCCTCATGGTCCAGCTCACCATCATCTTCATCTTCTTTAACCTCCCTTTTCTTTTTATGAGACTTCCAGGATCCATCTACTCCATCATTTGCTGAGGAAGCATACTCAGCATCATCAGCAACTCGCCTATTGCGATCAGAGTCATCCATGCTGCCTGAACACTCTAGCTCTCTAGTCTCATTCCACTTTTTTCTTATAACATGCTGCCATATGTTCTTTAACTCTTCAATGCGTACAGGCTTAATCAAATAATCACAAGCCCCATGCTTTATCCCTCTCATTACAGTGTTGGTACCCCCATCAGCAGACATCACTACATATTACAGAAAAATTGGGCCAGCCCATGATTTTAAGAGAGCAATAAAATTAAATAATAGGAAAAAGAAACTTACTGATAACAGGAAGATCCATTTCAAGACCAACAAGCTCAAGTAGCTTAAACCCATTCATGTCAGGCATATGAACATCGCTGATTACCACATCAAAACCACCCCTCCTCTCTCGAAGAAGAGACAAAGCCACTGTAGCCTGACAGCAAGTTGTAACTGCAAAATCAAAATAATTTCTGAGTATATTATTTGATAAAGACAAATAAAGATAAGATTTATCTAGATTAGGAATAAGATTAGGATTTGATTAGAGATTTAGTTAGAATTTTAAAAAAATTGTTTTTATCATGTAGCACTAAGTTTTGCTATACACATTTCTTGTAAAACTCTAATTTTAATTAGAGATTTGATATTAAGAAAATTGAGAGCATATGTTTTGTTCTTCTAAATTTTTTTCCTTAAGTGAATTATGAGAGAGTAGCGTGTGATTTCACTGGATGTGAGATCCAAACTCCAATTTATTTCCCAAATTTCTAATTACTTCCTCAATTCTCCGCAACAAACCCTAATTTCTCTTTCTTCTGTGTTAAGTTGGTATCAGAACTCAAGTCCACCATCTTTTTTTTTATTATTATTTTATATTTTAGATTTAAAAAAATTCAAAAAAACAGAAAAGAGAGGAAAAAAATGTGAAAAAAATGAAAAAGAAGAAGAAAAAATAAAAAAATAAAAAAAACAAAAGAGAGAGAAAAAAACATCAGCTTGATCCGAGCCTACTGAAATCCATTGGCTCCATGAAAGCCGAATTAAAAAATCTCGGCTAACTTTGGGCAGACTGCAACCGACATTTTGAGTTGAGCAGACACCTTGAGCCGACCCGATAAGGGTTTATAATGGCTTGTCCGAGCCGATCCTGAGCCGCTCAAGCCGCCAAAGCCATATTAATTTTGAACTATTTTTTGAGTGATTTTCGTGGAATTTCTTAGCTCAAGCTTCGCACACAAATCCCAACGACCCTTAAAAAATATTGTGCTATGTATGAACTACTCTACAGTGTCGAGGTACCTTCTAATTGCAACAATCATCTGGTATGTTAATTTCTGCACTCAGTTCTTGTTATTTGTATAAACTTCAAATATTAATTGTTATATATAACTTGCCATGCGATTTTCTATGAGTTGCATTTTATCGCATAAATAGGAATTGCACTTTCTTGCATATAGCAACTTTTAATTGGTTAATGGACATGGACCACCTTTCTATATTGACACGAAGGGCTTGTTTCGCCAAGATAAACCTAAAGCATACAGAATGTCCTGTTGAGAGCCGATTAGGAAGAGAGTGACAAAAACCAACTGAAGCATGGTTCATGATGAAAGAAAACTTTAGAAAGAAATACCTTTCTCCAACTTTGAAGGACTGCCTTCCTGATTAGTTGTCAAATAAAAGATGGGGAAACGTAAGGGTAACCGAACATTTGTCTAAGTTTGATGAGCTCTTAGTGCGATGTGATATTCAATAAGATAATCATCTAACCATTTCATAATGTCGCACTGGACTCAAACCCGAGCTCAAGCATGAAATGCTCACTCTTTAGATTTTGTTGAGCAACGAGACATATTTATACACATCTTCAGATAAAAGAACCACTTTCAAAGCCACAGAGTATGCTAAGTGACAGTCTAACACTAGTTTTACATACACCAATATTGTTCTTAAAGATATAAAAGGTAAAATCATCACTAGTAAGTCATCAAAACCAGCTACAAAACAAGCTGAGTGCTTTAAGTGATAGTTCTGGTGACTTTACTTATCAATGTCCCGTAAGAAATTTGTTAATAATAAAGATGAACATGGGATTGAAGAAGAGATCTATAAACCTCAAGGAAATGTTAGTGACATTGAGAACAATTTAAGAGACAGGTACACATTTACACATTGTTAGGTGCTTATATATTATATCTAGAAATGAGAACCAGCATAGGTCTAATGTCTTTGACACCTATGTCACACGCAACGGTAAGAGTTAAAAAGTCATGACTGATGGAGGCAGTAGCACGAACATTATTTCTAGATAAGCTATTGAAAGGACGGGTCTTAAAATTGAACCATACCCACAACCGTACAATGTCACTTGGGTTAATAAGGATTTTCATTCTATTATTCAACATTACCATGTGCCTATTCAGTTTTCAAGTTACGGTGGTCGTATTTGGTGTGATGTGCTACAGATTGATGTTCCACATATGTTGCTAAGTAGACCCTAATTATTTGACCTAAATATTAAGAATTATGAAAAGTCCAAGATATACATATGTATAATGGAAAGAGAATAGTTCTGACCCCTTCCCCACCTAAGAGTCCCTCTGAAAATCAAAATAATGAGTTGAAAACTCTAATACAAAGTCATAAACCGCTCCATTTTGTGAATAAAAACCATGAACATGTCTAGTCTAGGCCCATATTTCCCTATAGACTTTAATCCTATATTAGACATGCCTAATCCACATATAGTTTCACTTACACCCCTCCACACTCGACATACAACTCCTTTCAGATTTTCGCGGAAGATTGTTATGGTTCTTTCGGAGTCGAATATTCCACCGGCCCTTGTTATTCATTCAGTTGTTATTAGTTTATACATGTCTTGGTGTTCTACTCTAATTGGTCATCGAGTTCCTGTTCTACTCATAACATTCTTCGCAATAACAGATTTTCAGATCACTCCGCTTTCTCTACATCCACAATTGCCACCACCATGGAAATGTCAGATAGTTGATATTTGGTTCCGAATCTGTTTAATTTACATGTATTTAGTTTGGTTAAAAGGCTAACCAAATATTTGAGATCGCCCACCTGCATCCGGACTTACTTGATTTTCTTCTTATCACTACTCATCAGTGATGAATGTTTCTAAGTGAGAGAGAATTGATAGAGATAATTAAAGATAAAACTTATCTAGCTTAGGGATAAGATTAAAATTGAATAAGATTGGATTCGAAATTTAGTTAGAAAAATGAAAGATTATGTCCAATTTTATTTAATTGATCTCACTCTCAGATTCCTATCAATTAATCTCTCGTTACCACCTATAGGAGAGTTTTTATCTTATTACACTAGAATTTGATATATATATATATATATATATATATATATATATATATATATATATATATATGGATGAACACTCATCTCCGCTCCAACCATTCCATCCGGTTCCGATTGGATTTGATCAAAATGCATGGAGTCAAGATGGTAGAAAATAGTCGAAATGCTGTTAGAGTCAGTCGGACTCCGACCAACGAGGTGATCCCTTCTCTCCCTATCTCTCTCTCTCGTGCTCTCCTTCTCTCCCCCTCGCTTGCTCGCTACTCCCCTTCTCTCTCCCTCTCTATCCCTCTCTCCCCCCTACTCCCCTTCTATCTCCCTCCCCTCCCCCTCTGCTCTCTCCCCCCTCCCCCTCCCCCTCTGCTCTCTCCATCCCTCTCATACTCCCTTTCTCCCTCCCTCCGTCTCTCCTTATCCTTCTAACTGTGGAAGAACTTTATTTTCTGTTCATAAAAGCTCCGATCAATACTGTCGGATTCTAATCGCATCTGATCAACCCAGAGTCGATCGGAGTTCAATTGGCTCCGTCTGGCAAGATCGTCAAAGTCTCACCTCCACCCCCAATCAGAATCGATCAGATTTCACCGAACTCCAACAATTTTGACTGAATGTTTATCCCTAATATATATACACACACATATACATATATATGTAAAATTCTAATTTTAATCCAAGAATGTTATTGAGAAAATTGAGAGTATATATTTTGTTTTTCTAAATATTTTCCTCAAGTGATTCATTGAGAGAGTGAGCGTGTGATTCACCTTGATTTAATATCAAAACCCCAATTATTTCCATAATCACTATAATTTTGCCCTATTCTCCACCATAAACTATAACTTCCCTTCCATTCTGCATCGTTATTACTTATAACTTAACAATAGTTTTTGGCAAATCATTTCCATATAAAGACATTTTTTCCTCACAAGTCATGATTTTGCCCCGGAAATAACCAAAAAGCTAAAACACCAAGATTCTAAGACTTTAGAATTGGAAATATATTACATAGTGATGCACCCGAACTGAACACAAAAATTTCAAAAAAACCAACAGCAGGACCGCTTGATTGATAGCATAACACACCATTACTCCTCCAAAACCCTTGAAAGTCAACCAAATGATACAAGCATAACCTAAAAAATGTAACTGTTAATTTAGTATAGGGAAAGGTTAAAGTTTTCCATATGCTAGGAACCATTTGCGTATCATTTTAATTTAGAGACCTCTTTCATGAATGAACTCCTAAGTTAATATCAAGTACAGTTGATTTTATACGAGACCATATATTCTACCACTCAATCTCGTGGTTATAAATGACCAAGACGAACGAAGTAAAACTAGCAACTGCAGCCAACAAAGAAAAACAAAGAATTTTTAGAACTATTTTGATCAAGTTGTGCAAATCTATAAATTCAAGCTGTTTGTGGGCCGGTTTCAATTTGGCAAAGGGCTATTTATATTGGCTGGACTCCATTGGAAATTAGCTAGTTTCTAATTGGAACAGGAAATTTCCAGTTTCTAATTTAGGTTTAACCAGACAATAACATATATCCCACTTCAAACAACTAAATTAGGTTATCCAAGGTTTCTGCCAACCCTAGTAAAGGCTATGCATGTATCGGCAAAACTTGCCAAAACAAAAAAAGCTTCAGAGATGAAATTATCAATCCAAATTTTAAGAGGGAAAAAATTGATTGCTTAATTGAAACATGCAACTCTATTTCACCAGATAATTAGCTAACTAATTTGAGCCTAAAGTGCCAAATTAGGCATGTTTAGCTCTGAAATACTGTAACAACGGACGGCTAGAAGTCAATAAATTACACAAGAGCAACAAGAGAGTCTACAATCTCCTCACTCAATATCTGAAGATGACTAGTATATACACACAAAAACCACAAGCTATTGTAGAATAGGAATCAAGCAAACTCAGAATAAGGCACATCTGATGTCTAATATAAATGATATTTAAAATAATCACATGAGAATCCAGTCAAATGATTTCATTTTCCACTCCATCCAACCCACAGAACCTAGAAAGCTAATGATTCATACCAACTTTTATTTTTTATTTTTTTTTATTTTTATTTTTCGCATTTAGGAGCAAGCATGTGTAGGGTTCAGATTTGAGTTATCATTAGTTATTTAACAACTATCTAGGAAATCAATAAGAATCTAAAAGCCTTCCTCTGAATCAAAGATGTTGATAACAAAAGACAGAACATTCCAGGCAGAGGGAGAAAATGAACAAAAGTTTACTGGATTTAGAGAGAGGAAAATAACAGGTATTAGTATTATTAACCTTCTCAGCATGATATCATCTCCTATGGCCAAGTCAACGAGCGTTATCATAAATTTTCACAGAGCATAAGTAACATACTTGACAGTCTTTTCAGTTTTCATTAAAAGGTGTAACCTTCACAAGACCCAAGTCAACTGACATCTTCCAATATCAAAGATGTAGTTCTGTCAATCTAGCCAAAATTTACTATCTCAATCATTTATAAAAAAAAAAACTTGCAAATCTTCTAAGTGAACTTATTGATTTATTGACACATTACATACTCCCACCTCCTTTAGCAGATAATAAAAGCAAACATTGAATGTTTAATGGATTCCATATTACAGATTTTCATAATACAGAAATGATGCAGGAGGTAAGGAACTCCACAAAGAGTTAAGCATGGGTTTTAATCATTCAAGCCCATATGGACCTTTTGATCAAACTTTTCTTGCTCCTTCCCATGTTCAATACCCCAAAATTAGCGTACTTAAATCTCCTAAGTTGTTTTCCATGTATGGTCCACGCATCAGATTAGATTTCCTTAGTGAAGCTCATACTTGCTTATGAAATGTCACATGACTTAACTCCATGATATTGTTCCACCATTTTATGCAACTTTATTACTAGATATGAAACCACATGTTGTAGATTTTGGGAACCAGCCCTGATGTTTTCTTTATTGTTACCAAAGAAAGTTTCTTCTATTCTCACATTACCAATGTCATAAATTTACACACTAAAAAGTACGCAACACATTTGTAGATACTAAAAAAAATTAAAATGTATACTTAAAAAAATATATATATATGTATAATAACAATAATAATAATAATAAATAATAATAATAAATTTTTAAAAAAAAAGTGGGGGATTTCCCCCGCGGGTGGGCCCCGCGGGAATTCCTCCCACGGGTGCCCATCCGTGGGAAGAATCCCGCGGGACTCCCGCGGGAGTTTCTCCCGCGGGTTGCCACCCGCGGGACCACCCGTGGGAGTTTCTCCCGTGGGTTGCCACCTGCAGGAGCGATCCCGCGGGTGCCAAACCGCGGGAGCGCTCCCGCAGTTGCCAACCCGCGGGTTGTTTTTCGTTTATTTATTTTCTATTTATTTCGCTGAAATCCCATGATCCGATTTTTCAGGGAGGATTCGAGCCAGATTTCAAGTTTCCTCGGTCTATAAAAGACAGAAATTGAGTCAGAGAAAGGACTTTTGGACGATTTTTGGTGAGCTCGTGAAGTTGAGGAGCGGAGCAGAGCCACCCCCTTCCAAGTCAGACGGTCCACGGAGGCACTAGCGAGGCTCCATCGCCACCCGAACCCACATAAAAAAGGGAATAAATTAATATTCCCGTTCTTATTATTTCTCGATATTTTTTGTAATTCTCAATATTTTCGTTGTAATCAAACAATTTTACAATGAAGGAGAAATCCAATTTTTGAGCAAACAAGCACCAGATTCTCTGTTGTGAACAGAGAGGCTCCTACTGTGGTCGCCAGTTCTTATTTGCTCAAAAATTGGATTTCTCCTTCTATTGTAAAATTGTTCGATTACAACAAAAATATTGAGATTTACAAAAATCTGAGGAATTACAAGAACGGAAATATTGATTGATTCCCTTTTTTTTTATGTGGGTTCGGGTGGCGATGGAGCCTCGCTAATGCCTCCGTGGACCGTCTGACTTGGTAGCAATCGGATCGATTGTTAAAATGCTGGTCGTAGAAGTCGACCAGCAAAAATATGAGGAATTTCTGTCTTCCTCTGATTCGAAGCCTAGGCGTCATCGCCGGGCGACGATGAAAAAAGGTGAGGCGTCATCGCCCACCGGAAATCAAAAGGCGTCATCGCCTATTAAAACTTACGAGGCGTCATCGCCCGTTGAAACTGACAAGACGTCATCATCTGTCAAGTATACGGCGTTATCGCCCGTTCCAAAGTCAAACCAAAAGTCAAATCAAACTCTAACCCGCTCCCAAAAGAGAAACCTAAGGCGTAAAACTCAACGAGCACGCATCAATCATACAGAAAGGGTTGCAGAAAATTCCGGAACAGTGAAAAATTTTGGAGCAAACCCACGGATGCAACCACGGGTTGAATCCGCAAAAGCAACCCCACAGGTGCAAACCCGCGGCTTGCAACCGCGGGTGCCAACCCGCGGTTGCCAACCGCGGGTGCCATCCCGCGGCTTGCACCCCGCAGGAGCGAACCCACGGGTACAAACCCACAGTTGCAACCGCGGGTTGCATCCCGCAGATGCCACCGACGGGTTACGTTAAATGAACACAACCCTCATGTCTCTTCGAGCACGCCTATGGTGAGCACACTACATACACTAAGAATTTTAATCTCTCTATCAGAGGCGTGCGGGGCCCACACAACTACTCAGACCAGTGTGCACTCCAGAAGAATCCACAGAAGAGTTGGAGAACAATCTGATGCTGGAAAAGAGCTCAGTCCTGAAATATTGCAAACTCTCCAGTATTATGAACCTAATTTGCGACGCAAGAGGCGTCAAGATGCAAATAGAGAGGAGAAGATACCTCAAGATTTGAGAGAGTATCTCAATTGGAAGAACTCCTCACAAAATATTCATCACTGCCAATGCGAACAGCTGATCTCAACTGTTCTATCAAACTACCAATGCAACTCAAAACGGTCCGTTTTTTAGCGGATCACCGAGCCCAAAAGAATACGGACGGTGAAAAGGGTGTGCTCGGAAACTGATCTGCCTGCCGCCTCATCACATATGGTTAATAAAGGCAAAAAGGTGGTCAGAAACAACCCTTCGGATAAGGAAATCACTCCAGGGTCAAAAGGAATTTCTATTGAGCCAGAGGACGTGCTTCTAGAAGAAGTCTCTGGAAGGCTTGAGAGACAAAAAAAATGTCTCGAACAGAAAAGACCATAGAAGAAATGAAACAACTTTTAATTAAGTTGTTAGCTCAAACTAGAAAGAACCAATATTCGTTGTCCGTTTCTGATCGGCAGAAAAGAAAACGACCCGTCCAAATAAATGAAGACAGCGAGGACGAGAATGAAGAAGTGTCTCCTCATTCAAGAGAGGAAAAGGAAGTGAAGGTTATTATCAACCCTCACGTAGAAAAAATAGAGAAAATAGAGAATCAACTACAAGCTCTTCTTCATCGTAAGAAACTGCAAGACGTGGGGGTAGTCTGTCCTTATCCCATAGAATAGGAGACCGTGCCTTATCCTGCAAAATATAAACCGTTGAAGCTTCAGTCATTCGACGGTAAAGGTTCGTCGTAGCAACACATCTTCTACTTTCTGTCGCAAACAGAACACCTCATGGGGAATGATCTGACTATGACTAAGATATTTGCGAGCACTTTACGGGGGCCCGCATTTACCTGGTTCATGCAGCTACCCCAGAGAACAATTAAATCATGGACTGATATAGAATGTGAGTTCTTAGCCCGATTTTTTGAAGATGATACTGAAGTCTCTATACTATTTTTGCTAGTAGCGAAGCAAGAAGAAGGCAAAACGGTCAAAACTTATGTCGAGCGGTTCCGAGAACTTTCTGTTCGATGCCCACATGGCATGACGCAGGACATGCTTGTGGAAACCTGCAGACACAACTTGTTGACCGATATCCTAGACAAGATGGGCTCGGTCGAATCCAAATCATGAAAAGATCTGCTTAAGCAGGGTGAACAGGCCAAAGATATACTTCGACGCCTCGAAAAGCAGCAGTCCGCAATCGGAGGCAGTACAAATGAATCTTCATTCCATTTTCTCGTTCCAAAGGAAAGGACATAATGGCACTGGCGGCAGAAAGCACACCGAAGCAGAAAGCATGGCCAACTGTGAGCAACACAGCAAAGTCGCCCAGGCTTCAAAAGCAGTATTCGTTCAAGGATGAACATACTGCTACTATGTTCAATCTGCTCAGCAAACGCAAGATGCTTAAGTTGCCGGAAAGCAAGAGATCTGAAGAAGTTGGGAAGACTAACGATCCGAATTACTGCCTGTACCATCGGATTGTAGGTCACCCCACAAAAAATTGTTTTATTTTAAAAGATAAAATTCAAGCGTTGATTGACGCTGGAGCAGTTCAGCTCAAAACTGAACAAAAAAGGAGTTAGAGCTAACTCCGACACATTTAATGTGTGTGGTCTAAAAGTACCACTTGGGCTCACAACAATTCCCAAGACGAGCTCAGGGCGGTTAATTTAAACCCTCATAAAAAAAAAGAGAAAAAGAAAAAGAAAAATTATGAAATTACCCAACGCCGTCAAGGCAATGGGAAGAGAATAAATTTCTCGCCAACCCCATCATACTGAGGATAAAAAGTATGAATTACCCAACGCCGACAAGGCTACGGGGAGAGAATAAATTTCTCGCCAACCCCATCATACTGGGGGTAAAAAGTATGAATTACCCAACGCCGACACGGCTACGGGAAGAGAACCACTTTCTCGCCAACCCCATCATACTGGGGGTAAAAAGTATGAATTACCCAACGCCGACAAGGCTACGGGGAGAGAATAAATTTCTCGCTAACCCCATCATACTGGGGGTAAAAGTATGAATTACCCAACACCGACAGGGCTACGGGAAGAGAACCAGTTTCTTGCCAACCCCATCATACTGGGGGTAAAAAGTATGAATTACCCAACGCCGACAAGGCTACGGGGAGAGAATAAATTTCTCGCCAACCCCATCATACTGAGGGTAAAAAATATGAATTACCCAACGCCGACAAGGCTACGGGGAGAGAATAAATTTCTCACCAACCCCACCATGCTGGGGGTAAAATGCATGAATTACCCAACGCCGTTAAGGCAACGGGAAGAGAATAAATTTCTCGCCAACCCCACCATGTTGGGGGTAAAAAAAAAAAAGAAGCATGAACTGCCCTAAGCTGCTAAGGTAAAGGGAAGAGGAAAAGTTTGACATTTAAGCCCAAACGAAACTCTCGACAACTCACCATACTGAGGGGAATAGCATGGCTAGCCCGACTCAAACGGTAGTTGGTAAAGGCTAATCAAATTTGTTGATAGCTAGGGGTTTGCTAAAAACCCTAATCAGATAAATCTCGTCACGTTAAAATTTCACCTCTGACAGAAAAAAAAATTCACACTTCATCAAGTCCAACATTACAGTTTCTGATGAACTTGTTTTTGATATCGTTAAGTTAAAAATTACCTCTGACGAAAATCATCTCTCTATCAAGTTAACAGTTACCTCTGATAGTCCAATCCCAGAACTAAATATGTTAACCGTCACCTCTGTTTAGTCAGCTTGTCCCTATCACGACCAGATCCTCTGAATAGGTCGAGCTCCGAGACAAGTTTAATGTCACCTCTGTCTTTCCCTGATCCGTCATACTAGATGTCACTGAACGGCTAGGATTCTACTGAGCACGTTAACATAATACCTCTGCTTTACCTCAAATAAGTACATTAATATCATACCTCTACTTATCACCTAACAAGTATGTCAACACCACACCTCTGTTTGTTAACCAACGAGTACATTAACATCATACTTTTACTTGTTCTCCAATGAGCACAGTAAAATCATACCCCGCTCATATTTTATGAGATGTGTTAACAATTATCTATATCTACCCAATCCTTGACACGCCTCATAAAAAATAAAAAATAAAAAAAATAATAAAAAATAATAATAAAAAAATATATGTATACAATAATAATAAATAATAATAACAATAATAAATAATAATAATATTTTTTTAAAAAAATAAAAAAATAAAAAAATAATAATAATAATAAAAAATCCAAAGTGTTTCGAAATTCTGTACGACTCAATACAGAACTTCGAAAACTTTGGAGGGGGTTATGTAGATACTAAAAAATATATATATACTAAATATATATATTCATATATATATAAAATAATAATTAAGAAAATAAAAAAATAATAATAATAATAAATAAAAATAATAAATAAAAAAATATATTAAAAAAAATTAAAAAATAAATAAAAGCGGGTGCCCAGCACCCGCGGGATTTCTCCCGTGGGAGTTCCTCCCGCGGGTGCCCACCCGCAGGACGCTCCCGCGGGTGGGCACCCGCAGGACGCTCCCGCGGATCCGCAGGTGCCAACCCGCGGGTTGTTTTCCACCTGTTTCCGTTGTTTATTTGGCTGATATTTCGTAATCCAATTTTTCAGGGAGGATTCTAGGCGGATTTCGAACGAATTCAGTCTATAAAAGACAGAAATTGAGTCAGAGAAAGGACTTTTGGAGACTTTTAGACGATTTCAGACGAGCTTGTGAGATCAAGGAGCGAAGCAGAGCCATCCCCTTCCAAGTCAGACGGTCCACGGAGGCACTAACGAGGCTCCATCACCACCCGAACCCACATAAAAAAAAAGAAATCAATCAATATTCTCGTTCTTGTAATTCCTCAGATTTTTGTAACTCTCAATATTTTCGTTGTAATCAAACAATTTTACAATGGAAGGAGAAATCCAATTTTTGAGCAAACAAGAACTGGCGACCACAGTGGGAGCCTCTCTGTTCACAACAGAGAATCTGGTGGCGCAATCTGACTTGGTAGCGATCGGATCGGTTGTTAAAACGCTGATCGTAGAAGTCGACCAACAAAAATATGAGGAGTTTCTGTTTTCCTCTGATTCAGAGCCTAAGCGTCATCGCCGGGCGACGATGAAAAAAGGTGAGGCGTCATCGCCCACCGGAAATCAAAAGGCGTCATCGCCTATTAAAACTTACGAGGCGTCATCGCCCGTTGAAACTGACAAGACGTCATCGTCTGTCAAGTATACGGCGTTATCGTCCGTTCCAAAATCAAACCAAAAGTCAAATCAAACTCTAACCCGCTCCCAGAAGAGAAACGTAAGGCGTAAAACTCAACGAGCACACATCAATCATACAGAAAGGGTTGCAGAAAATTCCGGAACAGTGAAAGGTCGTGGGTTCGCCAATTCTTGTATGCCCGAAAAATTGAATCTTCTTTAAATTGCCAATTTGATTTTAAATTACAGCAATAAAAGAAAAATTACAAAATAAATTCGAGATTATAAGAATGGGGATCAATTGATTTCGATTCCCCTTTATTTTTGTGGGTTCTGGCAACGGTGGAGTCTTGATTCTGCACTCCGTTGACGATCCGATCTCTCTAGATTGAGAAACTCCTCTTTGGATTTTTAGACTCCGGCCTCTGAAAAATTGCCTCGTCAAAAATTCCCTCTCCAAAAGATTCTCCTCTTTTTCCTCCCCTATTCTGAACTTCGTTCCCAATTTTATATATTGAGGAGCGTTTCTAATCCGGCTCAAATTCTTCCCTCGAATCCGATTAAATCTCCAAAAATCCGAATCACCATGCAAAACGGAACAGAAGCGGAACGAAAGCGGAAAACAACCCGCGGATTGGCACCCGTGGAATTCCTCCCACGGGTGCCCACCCGCGGGATTGCTCCCGTGGGTGGGCACCCGCGGGAGAGATTCCCGCGGGTGTCCCGCGGGATTCCTCCCGCGGGAGGGCTCCCGCGAGTTGGCACCCGCAGGAGGAGTTCCCGCGGGTGGACCCCATTGTAAATTTTTTTTTTTTTTTTTTTGTGTCTACAACATTTCCCTTTGTGAGAACTACTTAGCACTATGGAACCATATATGAATCTTGAAAGAGGTTTAACTCATTAACCGTTCCACTTACTATAATTGTTGTGAAGAGACAAGATCTATTGACAATCAAAGTCCCTCCTTGTTCTTATTTGGTTGATATTCGAATTCATTTATGATATTCGAATTGCATATAAATGAATTCGAATATCAACCAAGTTGTCCTTTCGCTCAAGGTGCGTGTCCACCAAGCATGCAGAAACAAACACCCCTTGTTGACACAAGGTTTACGAAGGGTATACATCCATATCCCATTTATGCGGAAAAGACACAACTACACAGTGTCTGAAATTTGAGTACCTCTCTATATATGCTCAAAAGCTCCTGCTTCCCTGCCTAAGCACAGACAAGCCCTTTGCACCAAAAGGGGTCCCAAACGAAGATTGTTCTACTAGATTCAAGGCAACAATTCCACATTCCAAACCCTAGATTCTACACGCATGCAGCTCAAATAACCTACAAAATTCTAACTAACCTTTAATTGTTCTCGAAAACCAGTTTGCTCGCACAGCAGTTGATTTCAAATCAACAATTCTAACATCTTGAGACAAATTCAACCAGCAAAAAAACTTGAGACAAATTCAACCAGAATCCTTAATAATAAACAAACAAACAAACAAATAATCTCTTTCCCTAAAATTTCACCAACCAACCAACCAAGAACTCACCGCGATACCGGCATCGTTGGAGCATGTGCTCAAGAATCTTCAAGCAGGTGACGTCATCGTCCACCACGAGTACCCTCATCCCAACGGGGAACTGCTCGCCGCCTGCTCCTATGCCGCCGCCGCCGCCGCACCCGGCCGCGCTCATCATAGTCGTCGTCATCACCAATATCCCCTTCAAAACCCTAACCCTCAGAACACGGCCTCATCCACAACTATCCGAACCCTCCAGATCTCGATCTCGAGCTCCTATTGGAATTTGGAAGCCCTCATCGCTGCCCTTGAGTTCGTCTTCCCCTTTTGAGGAGGAGAGAGAGAGAGAGAAGTCTTTTTCGTTTTCCGATAACAAGCGCACAGATGTAGAGAGAGAGGGGGGAGAGAGAGAGAGAGGGGGGGGAGAGTGTGGGTCCCGCAGGGGGTGGTGGTGCGCGTGCTGTGGCTTTTTGGATACTTTCAAGAGCGCCGAAGGAGAGAGAGAGATGGGGAGATGGGCAAGTGAACTGACGCCAGTTTGGACCAATCACAAGAAGCTGGACATTTGGATGAAGCCCCCTTTTCTTCATCTCTCGCTCTCTCTCACCTCTCTCTCTCACGTGGTTTTTTTTTTTTTCTTTTTCTTTTTCTTTTCTTTTCTTTAAAATAAATTAAAAACAAAATTGGGAAGTGGAAGTTTGCTAAAGTTCTGTTTGACATGTGGTGTTTGTATGCAGGAGGTGGAGCTCACGGACCAACTTGTTAAGCAGATGTTACACTTGTTGGCAAATTCTAATTGCACACGGTATTTTATTTTTGTTGAAATTTATAAATAATTATAATTTAATTATTATTTTTTTATTAAATTATTCTTATAAATTTCAAATTAAAACTTTTTAAAATTTGAAACTACGCCTCATCGTTTTTTTCCTTTATTTTCTCTTTAAAATTCTAAATATTTATTTTTGGTATTTAATAAAAATAAATCTCCTACAAAATTATCGATTTGATTTCTTGACCGCTTAAAATTTTTTACATTAATATTCCTGAAATGATTAAAAGAATTTTAAATTTTTCGATTTCACCGTGACAAGTGAAATTTGGGTTTGGAGTTTGAGTTTGAGTTTCCTTATCAAATGGAAAATTTCAACATGCAATTGGTATTAAAAAATAAATCTAAGATACTATTTGAAATTTTTTTTATAGGTTTTATGCGTATTTATTTGAAATTTATCGTTAATTAGTTTTCTTTTGTCGGGAAGACTTTGCTTGTTGGTTGGGTATTAATACCCGACTAGAACGTTTCTTGGTTGGATATTAATATCCGACCAAAATATTTTTTGCTTTTAAACTAACATCCGACTCAAGACGAGTGAGGAGTTAGAGAAAAGAAGGAGGGGTATTTTTGGAAAAAAATTTGGACACAGAGAGTAAAATGGTAGTATTTTAAAATAGGAGTTTGGTGTAAAGAATAAGCAAGGTGCCCAAAGTAAAATTTTGTGTGCAAATAGAATTTCCCACACTTGAATTGGTGGATTTGTACATGCAAAATTACCATAATACTAACAAAAAAATTTCTTGATCAGCAAAAAAAAAAAAACTAATGAAATTTTTTTATGCGAATTTGGAACAAAGAATGAGAGAGTTTTATTCGTGAGATTTTATATTCTAAAGTCAATATAAATATCATATTGATTTATCAACGATCGTCCGAGGATGCAGGTTTGGCATCACACCAAGTCGAATCTTGTTATATCTACTCCTTTTGGTTTTATTATTCACTAGTTTCTTTGCAGGTTGTGTTTTTCTGAAATATCTTTTGGCTTGAATCCAACTTCAGTAAAATATCTGTATTGGCTCTTGAGTTGATCCAAGCACTCTAGTCGCTAATTTTGGATTCAACAGTTGGCAAGCTGATTTTTTATAGGAAGGACTCCGACTTGAAGCTTGAAATCCTAGTATTTGCTTATGGGCTTCACCATGGTAGGCTTTTGCCTTACTTGACTACTTTTTATAACAATGTACTACAAATTATATTATGAAAAGCTGTCTAGATCCACATAGCGTAAATTGGTGTGGCCTTAAATAATTTGTGTTAGAATCTATATAGAGCCTAGAGGGGATGAATATGGCTGTTATAGTTTTTAGCCTTAGCTAAAATATAATTATAGTTATACACAATGAAAATATTAAAGCAACCACATAAAATAATCAAATTACATAGACACGAGATTTATAGTAGTTTGGAAAACCCTATATCCACTTTTAATTTCATGAAGAGGGTGTTTTACTAATGGTATTAGTATTCACGGTCACAACCTAATCTAGTAAATAGTTAGAATACAGTTCCCTAGCCTCTGTAAACAACCGTTATACGACTCAATATCAATTAAATAAAATTAAAATGATCCTACGTCCCTTTGTATCCTGCCTTCTAGAGATGATGATGAAGATCGTAAAAATATACTGATGATGATATAATCCATCCTTTAACACTCTACAAAAGCGAAGATTGATACTGAAGTACGTTTCTGCATATACTGCAGAATATGAAGAAGACGGCTCGTAATACATCTTCAAACACTCTTTTTTTTTTTTTTTTTTTAAAGAACACCTAAAGACCACCTCCAATTCTCGCCTTAAATCTTCTTCTTAAAAGTAATATGTAATATAAGGCTTAATCTTGACCATCAAATACTAATCCAAATCCTCCCTAAGATTGTTTGGAAATAACTTTACCTCAAAAAAAATCAAAAATAACTTTAAAATTCACAAAAATCGAATCTGCCATCTATCTACCGGTAGCCTTGCCGATACCTCTATTAGTAGATGCACTGATAGATGCTCTCAGCTTGAATTTATTTCTGAGCTATTAGTAACTCTAACGGTAGCTAACCGGTTTTGGCCCTACAAAACACTTAGTAAATTTATAATAACTTTTGCTCTGAATTCTGATTGTACTGTTCTTCATACCATTTCGAAGAGAATGCAGAGCTCTATAATTTTGTAAGAAATTTCATCAATTAATTTAAGTTATATCTGTGTTAGAAATACTCTTAAATTTATAATAACAATATCTCAACGATTTTGTTCATCATCTTGCATTATACTTTTGCACATCCATCAATTATGAAACATTTACATAACTCCATAAAACTTTCATACTAACTTACAAGATTATTATTTATCAAATTAAGGATATTATATGAACATACATTCAACAAATTATCTTTTGATTGTTTGACCTCCGTACACAAAATAACTCCAAAAATAGCTAAAAGACAGAAGATTGGCTTTCCAATTTCAAAAAAAAAAAAAAAAGAAAGAAAAGAGAAGAAAGAAAGAAAATGAAAACCTACGTTTAAGCTCCTTCAGCGAATAACTAGAGTTTATAGGATATAATAAACTATTTTCAAGATTTTCATTGTAAACAATTTGAACAACGAAACAAGTTTTTTTTCTCAAGTAATTTTCAAAATATACATAATTATAAAATCATAAATGTCGATGAGTAGCTTAACCTTAATATTGATACCATTTGATGGGGATTGAATCCTCCATTGAAATCGTAGAGATGAAAGAAACAATATAACACAAGAGGAGCACAAGAATTAACGTCGTTCGACCGACCAAGTTCGACCTACATCAATGAGAGAAACGAGAGAAATATCCACTATGAGAAAAATAGGTTAGAAAAAGAGATCCAATTATCTCTCTACTTCTCACATCTTCCATAATAACAGAAGCATCTATTTAAGCCAAAATTGCTCTCTTCTCTCGTATCATATACAAGAGATATATATACAGTGTTCATATCCTAATCCCATTAGATAGCACTATTACCATCTAATTTGTGTTACAATCTAATTAGAATTTTGATTTTCTAACCCAAATCCAACTGAATTATATCTGAATATTCAACGGATGCGAGACACAAACCCAACAAATATTTCAAAGTTTGCATAGAATTGAAGATCCTTTTCCCTATATTTTGGCTACTTATAACATTTATATAGGTAAATTAGTTACGAAACATAATTTTCTTACAGGATGATCTCTGATGGGCTTAAGAAAAAATTTCATCGCTTAATTATATAATATAATGTAAGGTGAAAAATAAATTACTCCAACAATATATCCTAATTAACTATTCTAATTAATATATAATTAACGAGAAAATTTAAAGGAAAAAAAGGTAGAAGAAAAATAAGAAAAATAATACTCACCATCTTCTCTCTCTTTTTCTTTATTCTACCATAAATAAAATAAGAAAAAAAATTATTATTTTGTATTATTACCTTATGGAATTTTGGTAGGAGAGTGCAGGGAGTTTGGAACAATTTTTTTTCTTGATTTTTCAATTTATTTTTAATTTATTATTTTTTATATTTTCTTTTTAGTTCTCTTTAAACCAAATAAGAAAAAGGATCCTAATTCCTTTCCCATTCCATTTTTTTTTTTTTTTTTTTGTCTTTTTCATTTTCTATCAAACCTTTCATTTTTTTGTCAAACCAAGCCAAAAGACTAAATGGGTTTTGTGATGAAACCTTAAAACTTTATATTGGTTTTCAGAAATTAACCCAAATTACTTTATTCCCCAATTTCTCACATGTAGTGCCGGATAATTTTTGGCTCCTCCGATTCAAAATATTTTGAATTAAAAATAAAATTTTTATTTTTTAAATTCAAAATTTTGAATAGCACTGTTCAAAAATTAACACATGCTCACAGTGTGAGTTATTGTGAGAGATGGATTATCACATACTCAGCTTCTTTTGGGAACTCTATTGGGTCTATTGATTCCAACATCTTCTTTTTGTCCCTTCAGAAGATCAAGAAACAAGATTGCTAAGTATTTTGTATGCACACAATTCGCTTAAAACATGGTGATCTGGCTCTAAAGATTAGATCATATATTAGCCTGTTCAACTTAGGGCATGTTTGAGTCATAGAAACATAAAAAGTGAGTGAAGAAATTAAGAACTTTTTAAATTAAAGTAGAAAATAAGACTTTTTCATATATTTATTTGTTAATTTTTAGAAGAGAAGAGTGTATTAGGAAGTGAAAACTTTTAGAAGAGGAGAGTGTATTAGAAAGTGAAGTTAATATTATTTAATTAATTAAATAAAACAATAATTATATTATTTTATTAGTTTTTATGTATAAAAATATAATTTTTAAATAATAATCATGATATGCAAATTAAAAAATATTTTCTTGTCTTAATAATTTACTTCTTAGAACTATTCCAAGTTAAAAATATAAAAAAGAAAAGTTTAAAATTAAGATATCACATAAATATCCGATCATTAAGAAGTGTCACATCACTTGCATTTTAAACAAATACTTAAAATAATAAAAGTAACATTACTTCCATCAAGAATTTAAATTAAAATTAAAATTTTTAATTTTCTAATTTAAATTTTTTAATAGGATAGACTAAAAATTAATCTGCAGACCCGTCTGTACTCACTCATCTCTATCTCTTGTCACCATGCTGCAGTTCTTTTACATGGTCAATAAATTTGAGGAACAAAGCATCAGAAATGCACCATTTCTCCAACAACAAAGCACAGACTGCGGTTTCGATTAAGCACTAAAAGATGCCAACTGAAATAAAACAACACAACTCAAGGGAGTGAGTACTAATTTTTGAAGTTACAATAATATTCACAAACTGGTAACAAAATGAATCCACCACACTTTGCTGCAAATTACAAATGGAAGGTGAGGAGAAGTAGAGAGACCCAACCAACCTATACAACAACCAAGCAGGGAAGTCTTATCGAAAAGATAAGGGCCCAGAATGTTAGCAAACTTTCAGCATCACTCCCGCCGCTGCTCATTCCAGCAGCAGCAGTCCCGTAGACCGACATCCACCCCGACTTTGCTTCCTCGAGTTCTACGGTGATGATGATCACAGGGTCGTCGGCGCTGGTTATAATCTTAAAAATCAATAATGGGTAAGAGAATAAAGGAAAACTAAGATAAGAAGCCGAGCCTATCCAATAAGCTTTCCTGCTTCACTTAGCTTCTCACTAAATGTTGCGCATTGATGCACTTCGTGCCATAGCCCTGCACATTGCATAAAACGATAATGATCAAATTCTTGTTTTCATAAAGTTTGCACGTGAATTATGCCAGCATGGTTTCTTCCAAAATGCTTGAACCTGCTGGGCTATCAAGAAAGCCATCTATAGAATTTGTCCTTAACAAAAGAAAAATACTTTCTGCAGCAGGCCACAGAAGACAAAAGTGTCCTCCGATTGAAATTATTATGATGTTGGCTGTATGAAACATACAAGAAGGGCAAAATCACCAAACATTTAGAAACACTACAACCTCCTAGAATTATTAGTTTTAGCTAAAAGACCATATGATGGCTACTTCCATTAGTTATATTGTATTTCACTCAGAGCTGAAAGAAGAGTGGCTCCTCCAACCTCAAACAAGGAAAAGCCACAAACCTGTTTCAAAGTTGAGTAGCACCGCCTCCCAATCAACATCTGAGGTGGATATTTTGATTTAAGAAAAGGATGATGTAATGATTAGTAGATTATTTTATAAATCTTTTGAATCCACTCCCACCAATCTAATACTGTAATAAGCAACTACAGCATGGTCTACATACTAGTTGTTCATGACTCTCTCTCTTTCACTTGTTACTAGCTTAAATATCATGAACTTGCAAGTGAACATAATCACTTGACAATCTTCCTGAATTTCCAAGTGCTTTGGACCTTGACCTGATAAAGAAACAGAGTATGACATGTGACTTGTGAATGGAGTTGACAGGTATTTCTACTTCATTTGGATCTTTCAAGCTCATAGTTTCTATTTAAACTCTGTTTGGTTTGAGGGAAAATAAAGGAAAAGAAAAGAAAATAAGAAAGAAGATGTTTTCTATTGCTTGGTTTGAAGGAAAATTTGAAAGAAAAGAAAATGTCTCTTACTAGCCAAACATTAAGGCTCTGTTTGGTTTGAGGGAAAATGAAGGGAAAAAAAAAGAAAAAAAGAAAGAAAATATTTTTTATTGTTTGGTTTGAGAGAAAATTTAAAAGAAAAGAAAATATTTTCTTACTAACCAAGCTTCAAGGAAAAACCACTTTCCATCTTCTTTTCATTTCTTTTCTCTTTCCCTTTCTCTTTCTTTTTCTTTTTCTTTCATCCAATTTATTTCAAACCAAACACAGTCTAAGGAAAAACCATTTTTCCATCTTCTTTTCTTTTCTCTTTCATTTTCTCTTTCTTTCTTCCATTTTCTTTCAAACCAAACACAGTCATACTGTCAATGGAAGGGCTCGGTTCAGGTGTGCGAGCCACACAAACTAAAGTTACGGAGGCCAATAGAAGAGAGCCAACTCAGCAAAAGATAACTTAAAAAATATTGTGAATCCCAACCTCATAGTGGGGGCACCTCATCTCCTACTGAGTTGGCTCTCTTTTATCAGCTTTCTTAACTTAAGTATGCGTGGCTCACACACCTGAACCGAACCCCCAATGAAAGGAAAGATTGCCCCCATCAACTTTGTGATATCCCGAATTGTTTTGGAGATGGGCAATTCATGATAGCAATCAACCACCACACATTGATTAAGAATTAGGTCAATGACCAGCCAGAACTATATCCTCAATGAAAATTTGTGGCTGGCTGTATCTAAGTCAACCTTGAATGGTCTTCTGAGAAACTTCCATAAGAAAAAAAACATAACAAGGGATTGCTGGACATATACATTGTTCTCACAACATAATGTCTCTGGCCTATGTGAGATAGTTCAACATATATTACTACTCATTGCAAACAGTAGAACAGTAGTCTCTGAAGCATTAGACCGTGCAATGTGGATTACTAAACCTCTTATCATGGATATAGGAAAGGAATGGGTTTTGCTTCTAAGAAGACAGCAGACATGAAGAAAATTGTTTTCTAATTTTCCATGTTCATGCTGTCTTGTGAGTTAAAGGCACATTTACTGGCTAGAACTTTATTTTCTGTTACTCATTTAGATTCTTTTCATATTTCTGTACTTGGTGTCCTTCCTTGTTTCAGGGAAGTTTCAGTTTGTGTGCAGCATTGTCGTGCAATTGCATCTTCTTGATATTGGCTTAACATAGAAGTAGCTATTTCCAGTAAACTTTTGCATATCTTGGCCTCTTTAAACAATGCCAGTTCTATGTTCGCTTGTGTTCATAAAAATTACTCGTCCTACCACAAATTATGGTTCCTAAAGTCTTGTTGAACTTGCTACATAATATGTTTTGGAAATGTGTTATTTTGCAAGGAATAAAAAAAGCTTCCATATTCGAAGCTATCATGCCAGAAAGATCTTCAAAAACCTCCAGGTAGACAACTATCCGTACCCTTCTCATTATCCATGCAATATACATGTAAACCTCAGCACCATGCATTGCATCCTACTTCTCATTATACTTGTGCATTATATTCAACCACCACTGAATATGGGTAGCGTGGATTCATATCCAGTGGATATGAATACACTACCCTTATCAATATTAATCCATAATATCTCCAGCAATGCTTATAATAGTGACAATACTATTGTAACATTTTGCCTTCGGCAAAGTACATCGCATATCACACAACATATAAAGTATGTTACATAATTTTCTGTTTATTTAATTAAAAAAATATTAAACTTTATAAAATGATATTTTAAATTGGAAAATAAATTTAAAAAATCTTTTAAAAATACAAAAACTAATTTAAAAAACCTAAAAAATATAAAAACATTCTATAACACATAGAAACTAATCTAAATTTCTAACAAGTTTTACAATTGATATTCACATTTATCTTTATAAATTATATTAACTTGCAATCATAATTTCAGTCATTACTGAATAAGAAAACAAGATTTCAAATTTATTTATTTCAATTTCAATCATCACTAATGATGTAAATTTTGTATTTTCTAATGTTTAATTTATCTTATTTGTAATAATTTATTTCAGTTCAATTAAGTTCGATAGAATCATCAACAAGTAATAAATTCTAGTACCAGAAAGGAATTACAGCAAATAAACAATTCAACATCTACAAATTAGCAATTTCACAATCAAACAAACAAACGACAAGCAATCAAGTAAAGAAATTGAAGTAATCAACGAACAAACAAAACAAATAATTAACAACAATATGGAAATTACTAAAAAAAATAATAACAAATAATATAACATAATGTAAAAAATATATTATTATAGTGCACAACATTATTTAGACCATTAAATAATGATGGATTTGCATTAGGTATCATAACCCAATATAACATATTCCATAATGCTCTAGTTTTAACGTTGATCTCAAGCTAATTGGTAACGTAATGCCTGGGTTTCAACATTTATCTCAAGCGAGCATAAATACGAGGAAATTAATATGAAAAGTTGATGATGCTGGAGTACATAAACCAACTTGCACAATGATCAGCCAATGGCAGAAGATCTCAAATCATTCTCAAGTGTTACGTTATATTGAAGATGATTTTTTGCAACGTTGGTTCTATGCACTTTTTTGCAAATGAAATTTAGGTAACAACTGGGTTAAGGAATTTGAGGCTAACTGCCAAGCTATTTGATCGATGGTAATATTTAGCTGCATGTTTATACTGCCACAGAAAATTCATCCTATGACACCATTTATCATTAAGTTTTTCTTTAAAAAGTCTAGCCAACAGTAATTAAGGCTCTTTCTAATAAAGGTCATGGTATTAGTTGCCACACCAAGATATGTCGGATCAACATCAGCCAATGTTGGTAAAAAGTGTAAGTGCCACTGTTGCACAGTGGTAAAAACCTCTTTGCAGTGTGCAACAGTGCAAGAATTCACAGGTTCAATCCCTCCTGCTATAGGCTACAGTTTATTCTCCAGAGAAAAAAAAAAGTGCAAATCTGGTCTGCTCCATCATTCTTCTTCAATAAGTCCCAAGAATAACTATACTGGTGTGGATAGGTTATTCTGCAAGTGGCAACATCAGCCAATGTTGCCACACCAAGATATGTCGGATCAACATCAGCCAATGTTGGTAAAAAGTGTAAGTGCCACTGTTGCACAGTGGTAAAAACCTCTTTGCAGTGTGCAACAGTGCAAGAATTCAGAGGTTCAATCCCTCCTGCTATAGGCTACAGTTTATTCTCCAGAAAAAAAAAAAGTGCAAATCTGGTCTGCTCCATCATTCTTCTTAATAAGTCCCAAGAATAACTATACTGGTGTGGATAGGTTATTCTGCAAGTGGGTTCATATTTGAGTCAGCATGGTCAAGGTTTGTATTTGTTATGTTTATGTTGGGGATATGTGGGTTCATGTTCGTTCTTCTTCAGGGAAGAGGTCTATGATCTGCTATGCAAGAATTATTAAATTTTAAGAAGAGTTTTTTATGTCCAATATAATGTGTTTACAGTGTAACATATGTCAAATGCCAATATTATGTATTATGTACTTTTTGTATGATTCGCCTACATCTAAGTCTCACATAGCACATCACTTTTATAACAAAAGCATCTTTATGTCAAATGTGTATATGCACTTCTTTGACACTTAATAGGTTACTCCTTGAATATGCCTGGGTGCTTCTTGAACAAGACAACACATTTATCCAGTTTATAATTGCATTTTTAATTCTGAACTTTTTTGAGAGAAAACTTGAGGCATTTGTCGCTAGGAAATTAGGGCAAACTAAAGATGAAGTAAACACCTGAATTGAGGAATTTGGATACAGAAGATTTATCAAATTTCCCTTCCATGATAATTAAGATCAAGTGTTATATCCATCAAGCTTCAAAGTCGCTTAGGAAGCTCAGGCAAATTGTTGCTTTTTTGCCCACAAAAAGTTAGATAAAGAAATTTATGTTGCTTAGGAAGCTCAGTAATAAACAGTGATCGAGCCACACTCACTGGAAATACAGCAACAAAGACGCAGCGCAAACCTTAGAGGTACATGTTGAGATAATTAAAAAAAAGATATATGGTTGATGAATAGATGATGGCCCTTAACAGAGACAAATTTGGAAAAAGGATTCATATAATTAACCACAAAGTTTTGGGAAAGGTTATAAAGGGTCAGTTGTTTCTATTGACACCTTGCTGCTATCATATCGAGATGAAAGATATGTCCATCATGACTTAGCCCATCAATCATTCCATTAAGGATATAAATATCCAAAATATAAACCATTTATAATATAACTTATAAAAGAAAATTATGAATGTCAAATTTTTTTCAATTTGTATCCAAGATTGTCAACTAGGACACAACTTTCATTTGTCCTTCAATCCCAATAAAGGTTGTGTTAAGATAAAGGTTTATATGCGAAATACTCATGAATGGAACTTCTGAATAGGCCTAAGAAATCATCAGCTCAATTAAGAATTACAGTAGTTCTGAATGAGAAAACACAAACGCAAAAAGTAATCATAGAGAGAATGAGATTAAAAAATATATATAATATGTGATGATTGATGGAAAAGAAAAGAGAAGTATGCTCAAACTTGCAGCAAGAGCATCGGCAAGGACATATAAAGTAACTTTGAGGGAAAAATAACTAAAAAATATTATGCAATTAATCACAAGTTTATTTAACATACCTCCCAGGAAGCAGCTGAGAAGTATTTCCAGGACCCTTGGTATTACCAAGCCGTTTAGTTCTACTGTCTTGTTCCTTCTCCACTCGCATAGCAGCTACCTCTTTCTCCATGGCAGCTACTTCCCTTCTCATTTTCTTGGCTTCCACTTCCATCGCTTTGGTCAATGTATCAACTTTCTTTGCCAACATCTTCACAAAAAAGGGCATGATGAGCATTTGCAGGAGAAGAAGGGGAAAAAAGGGAAGAAACAAAAAAAAAAAAAAAAAAAGAGGCAGCAGCACTTAGGATGTTAGACTTCCAAAAGGGCATATACCTCAATTGCATCATCCTTGTCTTTCAGGCTCTGGTCTTTCTCATGACATGCTTTTCTTAGAGTTACTACTTCCTTTTGCAACATGTCATACAACAGTCCAGAGACAGTATCTTCTGATTCCACATTAGGTGACTTTGTGTTGTCATCTGAACTTTCCTTCCAACTACTGGGTGACTCATTTTCTGTTGTGCCATCAATAGATCTATTTAGCGAATGACCAGTTCCATTTCCAAGGATCTTGGCCCGATCAAGTGACCTCGTTCCACCATCAAATGATTTTGATGTCCCTTTCGCATGTTTAAGTACGGTACTGGTACTATTAGAAAGCGATGATCTAATTTGAAATGATGGTGATCTCCTAGGCAGAAATCCATTCGGAGATAATTTTGATACATTCTCAGCTCCTCCAAGTGACTGACGCCGAGAAGAACCATTACTCATACTCTTCCCTTCTACAATGGAGCGGTTGGAGCCACTTGATGACATCCTGAGTCCCTCTTCAAGGACTTTTAGCCGTAATTGAAACTTCTCCTAAGATGATAAAAAGGATATCCATAGAATTTAATCCCATTAACTTTGTATGAAAACAGACTTATAATTTTAAAATTAATGTCATTCTACAGTGACTAATGAGATTTTAGTACCTTTAACTGGGCTTCAGATCTTGCAGTACGCTCAGCAACAGCAAGCTTATCTCGGAGTTGCTGCATTTCTCCCTATACCATGAATAGAACATTAGTACAAGTTTGTTCTTTTCATGGATTAATTTAACCACAGAGCAGTAAAACTAAAAGAATCATGAATACACTAATGCTATGGCATACCACAGGCTTTCCAGAATGAAATAATCAGTTGCTATGCTAAAAGCTTACCTGCATGAATCTTCGATCTTCAAGCCACTGTTTAACAGGCATCACTTTGTCATTAGCATCTTTCCACTCATTTGCCACTACAACTGCAACCCTATTAGCTGTAACCTTTGCACGGGCTAGCTCTCGGTCAATGGTTTTCCTTTCATCCTACATATGTGATTCACAAAAGATGGACAATGTCTAGGTCAGAGAATTCGGCTGTATTTATTACTTTATTGTGCAAAAAAGAAAAGGAAAATTTTGTCCAACACTACAGCTTTCACTGAATGGATATGGTTACATTCATCTCCTGGACTTTCCTCTGGTAGTCCCTCACAGCATTTGCAGCAGCACCTCCAGCAAGAACAGCTTCTTCAAGTTCGCGTACTGTCTGGCTAAGCTTTTCAACTTCTGCAACCTTCTGACGGTGCATTTTGTCAAGGATCTTGTTTTCCTCCTACAAGAGAAGACAAATAATGATCAATTTTAATTTGGTCCCACCATGCCCCTGTCATCTTAGTGCTAGAAATGTCTCCAGCACTCACCTGGCAGATTTCAATTTGTTTCATTAACTCCTGGTTTTTGTTTTGTAGATCATCTACCATCGAAGCCTTCGCCAGGGCAATTTGGACAGTCCTTTCAGCTTCCAGTAATGCTGCTTCCTTCGATTTTGTAAGACGGTCCAAAGCCCTGTTGTCATCCTGCAACTTTGCTATCTGCATGCATAATATAATCGGCACTAGGGCTTAAATTTGAAGCAACAGGACCCTCACATAACAAGAATACTACTTTATATTGGATTTTGCTACTCAAGGCTGTCCTTGGTTGCTGTTTAAGGGAGAAGCATTGCAGTTGCAAAGGCATTAAATGTTGATTATTTCAATGCAAATTAGCAGAAAATTTAAAGTATATTGAAGAATAGCAATAATGGTAATAATAATCAAATATCGTAAGTGAATATTTAAAGAAGCAGGAATCAGTTGATAATCTTGAGAGCTCCTTCAAACTAATCCTAAGGTATTCATGCAATCCCCAATAAATACAATATAATATCAATCCTATAAATAGGGATGACATAATCTGCAAAAGAACTCACTGATTAAACATGAAAATATGGGAAATGGCCAAAGGCATGCGGAACACTATACCTCTTGACGAGCAAGCTTCAGTTCCGCCTCAAGCGGTGCAAGAATGGCCTCAATCGGGGGCATATCATCATCCTTTTGAGCTGCATGAACTCTTCTGAGTGTAGCTTCCGCAGCAAACTGAGCAGCCATTGCTGCTTTCTTTTCATCATTAATTTTCTTAATTTCGAGGTTCTGCAATCAAGTGGCATCATCAGTTACTGCTTCCAAAGAAATAGTTAAACCAGGCAGCAAGGATGTCTGAGGCATACTCTATTTTCTAGAAGTGCTTCAGTTAACTTGAGCTTCTCATCCAACTTCGTCAATTCATCATGAAGCTGAAATGACAAGAAATAGTATGACCATATATCTTACAATAACAAGGCATGAAATCAAGCCAAAGATAAATATTTTGCATTGCAATAATGAAATCATGAGGGGAGCTTATCAATGTAGGCCAAATTAAAAGAGCGAAGGGAAATCGAAGAAAACATGGATGAAAGTGATAAAAAGAAATGGATGTTAGAGCTTTAAATGAAGATATATTGCTCGATAGGAATCAGTGGAGAAAGATCATCCATGTGATCGATCCGGTGCGATTCTATTTTGATTCCTGTAGCCTACCCCAGGTATTTCAGATAAAAGGCTTAGTTGTTGTTGTTGTTGTATTGCAATAACGAAATCAAGCCAAATATAAATATATGGCAGCATTCCTCTCAATGCGTTATCCATCAAGAATGACAAGAAGAGCAATTCTGTTTCCCAATTTTTACGGTAAAGAACCTTTTCTTCTATTTAGCTCTCAAAGAGCCACCTTCTCAATTATATTAACCACCACCACACCCTTTCTACTTGCCTCCATTGAAGTTTCACAATGATTTTTCCAATCCACTATAATTAAGACAGGCAAGATTTTTATTATACGTTATCAACTAAACACTGACCATCTAAGAATTGGTGGCAAGTCCCTAGCTCATGGCCATGTCAACTAAGCGAAAGCGAGAGGACTAGCATTGAAATGCAGAATGCCAGTTAGCATATTGCAATACTTTTAGCAATCCAGTCGAAGATGGAAATGAAGATGATTACTGGATGGCACAATGTAAGCAGAAGTATCATATCAAGATGCACTGATATTTCCAAATGGGTAAAAAATCCTATAAAAATTTGAAATTTCAGAAGGATTTATCATAGTCATGAATGTTTAAATCAAATTAAAGTGAGGGGCAACATTAAAAAAAGAAGAAGAAAGGAATTGTTGTCAGGAGAGCAAACTACGCTGAGATCTGACCAGATTACACCCTAACATACATAAATATAGTCACCAAAATAACGGATCAAACTCAAATCACAAGCTCAGCAGCTTTGATAGATGAGATCTTGATCCAGATAAATCTATGGGAATTCTACACTGCACATTACAATCCTCATCCAGGGAAAAAGAAGAAGAAGAAGAAATTTTTAACAAAATTTACCTCTTCGCAAGCCTTCTCTCTCGCGCGCTCGCTCAACCTCAGCGCCTTAATCTCCGCTTGCGCCTCCCCCAATTCCCGATCCTTATCTGTGAAGGGGTAAAAAAAAAAAATTCAAAATCGAAAACCTCCCACAAAAAAAAAAAAAAAAAAAAAAAAAAAAAAAAAAAAAAATGCAAAGAAAATAAACTGAGACTTTCTAACCTCTAACTTCGTTCTCCAACCGATTGAGCTCTACCTTCACCGGATCCGATCCGTGCAGCAAATTTAGGAACTCATCTGCATCCAAACTCTTTCGAACCGCCACTTTTCTCCGCTGACTCGACGACTTCGCCGACCCCGTCAGCGGCGTGGCCGCCACATTGCCCCCATCCACCGCCGTCAGCCCCCCGCCGCCGTCCGCAAACGGATCTGACATCTCCGATCTCGACTGAGGCGAAACTAAACCCTAATTTTTTTTTTTCCTTTTTCGTTTTCAATCTCTCGTTGTTTCGTCTTCGCGTCCTCTTCACTTCAAATCTCAAAGAAAGAGAGTGTGTGTGGAAAAAGAGCGGTATTTTATAATGATTTTATTTTTTATATAATTTGTTGAGAGGTAAAGGGAGTGAAGTGAGGAGTGGCGGTGAGGTTACCGATACGGGTGACTTGACCCGAAGACGAGGACGCGACACGTAGCAAGTGGAGCGGTCGCGTTAGGGCTGCTGGGGTGAGAATATCCCGATTTTAACTCGGCCGTGTCGTATACGATCGACTGTTTAGGATGAGACGGCGAACGTGGAGTTTGGGCAAATGATCACGTGCCACGTGTAGGATATTTTGAATGGAGGCTGTAGGAAGGGCACATGGGAGATAAAGTAAAAGGGTGATCAAGGGCAGGGAGCACGTTTACGCTTTGGCCAAAGGGCTTTATAATGAAATTCTAAATGCACACCATATTTTAATAGTGAGCACCATTTTTCCCTTTGTCGTAAATCACTTTACTGTAAGTATTCTGGTGCTCACTATTAAAATGTGGTGCGCATTTGGAATTTCCCCGCTTTATAGATTTGAACAAATGAGGACAAATAAAGGAAACTGAAATTAGTTATTTATAATTCTGAATACTCCTTAGATTAATGAATATATTTGAAAATATATGATAATAATAGTAATAATAGAAACATTGAGGCTAGTGGTCCTCAGAGCAAAGTTTTCATGAAACGGTACATCAAAAACATCTGGACTTGTTCAAAAAGTCCATTTATCAAGGCCTGATGGGATCGGATAGACAAGAAAAATAGAGTCTAACCTGATATCCATGCAAGCTATATTTTTCCGGTCATTTTCAATGGCATGTAGTGAGTGGAATCTTGATTTTGGTTGCCCATACCGTATACATCCTAATAAGGAATAATGTGTTACTTAAGGAATAATGTGTGACTTGATGGTTGTAAACACTAAAAAAAAAAAGAAAGAATATAGGAGATCATGAATATGTGAAAGTTAAATTTGATAAAGCCTGAAAAATAATGTTGACTTCAAATTCACTTTCGAGTATGATACATGTCAAACTAGAAAATCTTAGTTGGGAGAGGACGAAGAGCTCTGAATACTCTTTCTAAAGGTTTTTGAATAAGCTCAATTAAACTTCAGGGTTAAAAGTTATGAAGACTTCCGTGAAGAAGGTGAAGCAGAACAGTGGTTGTAGAAAATTGAAGACCCAAACTCATTGATGGCACTACCAATGACCTCGTCAGTGGGTAACAAGACCGTAATCCAATCTGCCCCTTACTATAGTTATGGTCACTGGTACGCCCACTGGTAGTTCAGGTCGATAGTCGTGAGTCAGACGCATTTTTTAGACGAATTTGAAATGGTTTTGGACTCTATATTAGCATTGGATTCCTACTCTTCACAAGAGTCTGAGGTGGAGGATTTAGTTGAAGGATTTGAAGATCCATAAACTCTATAAATATCCAATGCTATCTAAATTTGAGAGGGTTCCAAAAAATTCTGAAAGTTTTCAAAGAATTTTGTAGAGCAGTTGAGGAAGATGTCTTCACGCTAACAAGATCATCCTTTTCACCACCTTCTTCTCCATTGCTGTGAAGGAGAGAGCTTTCTATCAAGCTCATCAAGGGGAAGGCTCACATTGCTAGGAAGATACCATACCTCTAGTAAATATGACTTCGCTCCCCCTTTTTGATCTTCCTCGTCAATTTCTGTATCAAGGTTGTCGGATCGTCAAAAAAAGCCACTCTGGCTAGGTCCCAATCATCATAGATTCCCAGATTTAAGCGAATGAGTGATTTTATTAAGGGATTGTGTTTAGCAAACTGACTTTTTTTTTTATATACTTTTAGTAGAACTTAGTATTCTCACGCTTATATATAAGCAGTCAAATTTGTTGATGAGGCTAAGGAGTAGATGTTACCAACAAGCTAATTTGCTGTGTTGGCAGCGAAAAAAGTCTATCTCAAGACCATCTCTGCCAACAAAAGGAGTCCATCTCCGCCAACAAAGGAGTCCACTTCCGCTAGCAAAGGAGTACATCTCTGCCAATAAAGGGAGTCCATCTCTGCCAATAGAGCAATCTCATATCGCTAACCATGACAAGTCAAAACATTTTCAAAATGACCATGTCACATCCTTGTTGATAAACAATTATTCAAATTGATTAGATCGTGGGTGCTGCCCCGCCACAATCTGCTAAATATATCTTCACCAACAAATACATCTCATTTCTGCTGACGAAGGAAGGCAAATCTGTCAACAACGACAATCCATTCTCACTGGTGGATAGTTATTCAAACTGATTGAATCATGGGGTGCAGCTCCAGCACAATCTTTGCAAATCAAGGGAGAAGTTTCAACTCCCTAACTATAAAATCTCTTCGAAGACATCAAGAAAAGGGATCAGAAATACAATTCTAGGATAACTGAAAAGAGAGTTTGTCTTCTTCAAAACCTCTGTTGGATATCACAGAAGTAAAAAAGGTTCGCTCTAATCATACTTCTATTGTCACAATCCTCAAAATATCATTGTATTTACTCCTAGTACATCTTGAGTGTTATAATTTACAAATCAATACAAATATTTATTCTGTTTTATGCTCAATGGCGTATTCAATTTAATATCGTGATTGATGAAAACATTTATAATCTCTTGATATTATACAGATCACCACCTTTTTTCATTTTTATTTGTTTCTTTTTTTAAGCGAAACAAAAAGGTGACTCCACTGGGACTACTTCTTCCATTATGAGATCGTGTAGCAACTCGACAACATGGCTCCTAATACTGATGTCAAGACCCTTGTCATTGAATTTGACCAAGGAAAGTATGAGGAGTACCATTGGAAGGAACCACATTCAAATAGCATCGCCCAAATACACATCTTACCATTAGGCTTGGTCAATCACCAATCATCTCTGTGCAATATGTCGACCAAGATGTCTCTGTGTCACCTCACCACTTCTAGCAAGTCCAAGACAGGAGCTTTAGATAAGAGGTACGATGGAACTACTATGGATCATTCTTCTGACAGAAAAGCTATGATATGCTCTCAAATATACGAATCTTCTCAAAGGAACCCAGATGATGTTCTGGATGCATTTGACTTGAGGAATCATTTAGAATACTTGCACCATCCAAAATGCGCATAGATGCAACTAATAACCTTTTAGTCTTCAGCAGGCTATCTGATACACAACTTGCTTTGAGATCAGTAGTTACCATCTCTAAAAGGTTCCAATATTGCTTTGAGATCAGTAGTTACCATCTCTAAATGGTTCCGATAACAGAAATGAAGATGTTATACGGTGTCAAATTTATCTCAAGCCACCATCAATCAGGATTCTGGAGCTCCATCTTCCTGAACACCAAAATGAAAATATGATTATACCGTCGGATACCTCTTGTCAAGTCTTTGATTGATGTATTTATTTTATGATTTGTCTTTGGACAAGAAAATTATGGTTGTTTGCAGCTCACAATTGATATCGACGGTCATGATCAATTCGATATTGATTGTCCTTATTTCCATGATCTTATCTGATTTATTACTATCTCTTTTTTTTTTAATTTGATTTTAATTTTTTATCTAGATTTTTTTCGAATCTCTATATCTCAATCTCATATTTTCTTGGTTTTACTTTTTTTTTCCCTCCATAAAACGTGATTTTTCTTAAAAACACTTTATTATTTGATCTCCCAAACACAAGTAATTTTTTTAAATCTAGATTTGGATTAGGGCTCCAATTCTAAGGAGAACTTTTTTATGGGTGAATTCTCTACATCTCAATTTGTTTTTCTGTATTTTTTTAAATTTATTTTCAGCTTACTATAATTCCATTCATTCCATTCTCGTCCATTCTTTTTGGTTTGCAAGGAGAGATCTAGAAAGTAAAGAAGTTACAGTTCCTACAATATATAATCCACATTTCTTCATGTTCAAGATAGCTCAGAATGGCAATCGTGATATTTTCTTCCTTACAAAGTGCCAAAGTTGTTGTTCGAAGATTATGGATTCTAAAGACAAAGTATCGCTATAAAATCAGCAGTCCAACAATGTAAAGCAAATGCAAAAATTGCATGCCTCCATGGAATGAATATAAATAACAAGAGGTGAGCAGAGTTAAATTAAAACCGAAATAGCTAATCTCGACCTACCGAATAAACAAAATCGAACTGAACCGAATAATTCGGTCGGTTTTAAGCTTTCAAACCCGAAATCAAATTCACCTGACCGAATTATTTAGACTTATATATATATATATATATATATATATATATATATATATATATATATATATATATATATATATATATATATATATATATATATATATATATATATATTAAATTCAACACCAATGGAATATCACATAGATATATACTTACTACAATGATTAGCATTATAATTTTTGAACAAGTTTAATTTAAAATTCGGTTTCTAACCGAACCGATCCGATCCGAACTGAACTAGGATCGGTTTCGATCGATTCGGTTCAGTTCGGTTTTCCCAAATGTGGCAAAAACCGACCGAAATTTATAGATGCTCACCCAACCGATCGAAACTGATCGATACCCGTAAAAGTAACCCACTCTAGACCAGATATGAGGCATGTCACTCGAAAACAGAGCTATAGATGACTGATATTTGAGTGCAAGCTTTTCCATGAAGGCTGATGTGCAGTGACTAAGTAGCTAGAATCGCAGTACATCAAAGAATCTAGGCTGAAACCAATGCTAAAGGCCTGCAAAAATTACAGGTCTTAATAATTGCGGATTTTTTCAAAAGCTGTGTGAGCTTTTATGGTTCAGTCCAAGTAGAACGTACTGAAGTTCTTAGTTTGATGGTTGTTATAAACTTTGAATGCTACCACATTATTATTGTGTACATTGAACTATTAACAAGTACATGATGAATTTTAAACATAAAATCAAGAACCAATGTAATCCAAAAACTTAAATTGATAGGTAGAGATTCCAATTTTGTATTTAAATCCATAGATTTTTGATGTCTTATCCGATATGGGATAATACTCACATATAAACTCCTAACAAGATTCATCAAAGCAGTGAATATCACATGCTTTGTTTATAAATTGAAAGTTATTTTTGTTTAGTCTCAGAGTGAATATATAGTTGCAGTTACTGATCATACACAAGTTTTTTTTTTTTTTTTTTTTTATGTCTCTCATTGTGTTGCGTGTAAGCCTATAAACCCTTTTCTGGTAATAATTAATAAACACTACCATATTAAATTAACATGTAACTCCCATTTGAAGAGGAACATATTATTTTTTCCATAATAACATGTGATTAAACTCATACTTTATAAGAAAAAGAGCGTAAAATATTAGTTTTCTAGCTTATATAAACAAGAGAATATTTATAAATGAAGAAATACCAATCAAAGTTTTAGTTATTTATGATCATCTGCTTGCAACAAACTGCTAAATAATACGCCTTGCCAATCTATATATAATCTCATGCAAAAGAAGATCAGGAGATATGTTATACATGTGGTCCGGGAAATTCTATGCGGGCACACCACTTTGGCCAGTGGGTCCCACATCCTAAAGTTGTAAAATGTTACAAGTTTACTATTACTTTTTGTGACCGGTGTTTAAAATAGCGATAATGATAACGTAACGTTTTGTTTATGTTAGATTATGTCATATATAGCGTAACGCATAACGTAAATTATACAATTTTCTATTTATTTAATAAAAAAAAATATAAAACTATACCAAATAATTTTTATAAATTAAAAAATAAATTTTAAATATCTAAGAAAAGAATATAAAATTATTTTATAATGTATAATTTATTCTAATCTTATATTAAGTTTTACAATAAGTTTTACATTTATCTTCATAAAATATATTAGGCCTGCAACCGTAATTCCACTCATCATTGAAACAAAAAAACAAGATTTTAATTTTTTATTTCAATTTCAGTTATTATTATTGTTGTAATTTATATCTTGTAATGTTTAATTTATCTTATTTATAATTGTTAATTTCAGTTCTATAAAAATTTAATAGAATCAACAAGTAAAATATTTTAGCAACTGAAGAGGAATTATAATAAGCGAACGAGAAAATAATTGCAAATTAACAATTTTACAAACAATCAAATAAGCCAATAACTAATCAAATAAGAAAGTTATAGCAATTCGCTAGTAATCAAAATAATAATCAACAATAAAAAAGAAATTACTATAAAAATAATTATAAATAATGTAACATAACGTAATTTAACGTAACGTTACATAATATAACTTAAAATAACATAAAAAAAATATATTGTTACGGTGCACTGAGTTATTTCTAGTTGTTACGTAGCGTTGGGGTTCTGTTAGGTTACGTAACGTTTATAACGCGTTATTTTCAATAATATTTGTGACCATAATTTTTCCTCTTGATTCCACGAACGTTAAAATCGTTCCAGGACTAATTCGCAAATGGTGTGAAAACTATTTAGAGGACTTATTCCTGGCTTAAAAAGGTGGGCCCAATATGCAAAGTGGTGTGCAAATAGAATTTACCATGCGGTCCTAGAATTTATTGGTCCATCTTTCATAACCAACAACCACATATATAGACTAGCAAAAAACAACCATATATATAAGACAAACTATTATAATAAGCCAAAAAGCAATGGTGTGCTCGACTTCTGTTTGAAGCCAAAGAAGCTGACATTAAAAAATTTAAAAAAAAAAAAAAAAAAAAAAATCCTAGGCATACCCTAAATATGGAACATAAAACAATAAATTGGGAGAGTGCCTATTCTTATGATTAGCACAATAAAAAGTTTTAAATATATTAAAAAGTTTTAAGCAAATATATTTGTAGCTTATAGGTAATAGTAGTAGGGCGGAGGGGGGGAACCATAGCTTATAGGATTGAGCTATCCAGACAACACGTTGGAGTGCTGGAGGTGAAATGCACCTATAGTGGGTAAGGGACATATTCCCTAGCCCAAAATATTATCATGTTTCTATTATATAATTCAGATATAAATTTACGGTATTATAATAATAACTTAAATATTTCTATCCTATAATTTTATGCAAATTTAAGATATTACAATATAAATATTATTTTTAAATATTTTTAAATTGTTTTTTGAGTTTAAAATAAAAGAATATATTATTTATTACAATAAAATAAAATGAGATATCATCTTTATTCAGTCATTGAGCCATTCATTCTCATAATTACAATTTTCACAATTGAAAATAAATATTTGTAAGAAAGGAGAATTATAAAATTGATATTAAGGTTTTTAAAAAAAAATTGAAGAGGGCACCTCAGCTACATATGCGTCCGCCAATGAGTAGTAGTAGTAGTAATCCAACCATTTAGGCGGATTTACCTATGTAACTTGATGCTATATAGTTTCATTATGACTTATTAATGTAACGTCAGGGGATTGATTACTTATGTAACTTGATACTATATAGTTTCATTATGACTTATTAATATAACGTCAGGGGAATATAGCTCATCGTTAAATCTCAAACAAGGAACATAACAGAAAATATCAGTATACATAAATATCTAACAATGATGAGAACTCCATTTCAACAACCTTAGCGTACGTAACTTATGAATACTCAACAAACAATTCCTCTCCTTTTCTTTTCTTTTGCATCTATCACTTTCATGTACACAACAAGCCGTAACATATTAACAACCCACCAACACCACAAAAACAAAACTTGGAAAATTTATTTCAGCCCCTCATGTTGGAACAAACTTATTATTTACTCCCATTTTTTAGCAAAATAAATTTTGTTCCAAACTCGACCCACTCCCTTACTATAATTCTACGTAACCCTAACACCGAATAATATTTCTTTACGTTTTTTTTCTAAGTCATATTTTTTATTATTTTCCTCCCATTTTCATATTTTTAATTTTCTCTCAACCCAAACAATTAAAAATTTTCTTTCTTATTATTATTTTTTTTTTTGCACATGTTTATGTATGTTCTATATGAAATTCGTAAAAAAACCCCTAGGAGAAAGGTTTTAAGCAAATTCTCTGCAAATCTAATGTGGAGTAGATAGTTTCAAAACTTTGCCAATCAAATCACAATCACAATGAGTACGAGAATAAGGACATAAAGAGTATGACCCTACTTAAGGACTGCAACTCAATTTGTTTAAATACTATTGAGATTTATCTCTAGTGACATTTTCTCTTTCTAATTTACATGTGATTTCAAATTAGATTCAATCTAGGTAACGAGACTTGCCTTCCAAATGAAGGGTTTTTCCCCCAAATTGGAGGCTAATGAAAAGGAATCAAACACCCGTTCTCAAAGTGGCACAAGGAAAGAGAGAAAGAGTGTGACAAAATTTTG
Source organism: Dracaena cambodiana (assembly GCA_036321105.1). Taxonomy (NCBI): domain Eukaryota; kingdom Viridiplantae; phylum Streptophyta; class Magnoliopsida; order Asparagales; family Asparagaceae; genus Dracaena; species Dracaena cambodiana. The sequence goes on from JAYEPQ010000010.1 coordinate 11,985,978, forward strand.
GATTGAAATTCCAGTATCATTCATTCATTCATTCAACTTAAATATATAAATAATTACAACGATATCCATCATGATAAGATTAAAATAACATTTAGTTATAATAAATCTCTCAACAACAAATCTCAACTAATCTCTCAACAACAAGTCTCAACAACTCAAACTAATAAAATAAATATAATCCTAACAATTGAAATCCTAACAACTCATAATATCTGAGTATGAGATAATATCTGATTTATTATGTTTTATTTTCTCAACACTCTCCCTCAAGTTGGAGAGTTGATAGAATGAACTAACTTGCAGACAAGCTTTTGAAATAGTTGTACTGACAGTTTATTCTTTGTGGATAAGATTCTGACGAATGGAGAACAAATTATTCTTATTGATAGAAAAGCAAAATGAAGAGTCACCTATGTATGAAATTAAAAAGGTGACATGAAGAATAGATATACACCATTCAAATGATGATGCATAAGTAAAATAATTTGCACTATGAATGATTACATGCAAAGAATAAGAATCGACATACGTGTCGATTATAGAAAGTGAATAAGGATTTGATTACAGAAAAAAGTAATCATGCTCGCAGAAGGCCGAAAATCAAGAATCATTTCACACACGTATTGATTGAGGGTGATTGCACCATAAGAAGGACAATATGATCACAAAAAGAATAACAACGTGAGGAAATATTGATTGTCAGAAAACTGACAAAAAATCAACGGAGACATAATACCGTTGAAAAGAGAATAATTGGGAAAATTGTGATGCAATGGAATGCAGATCACAATTACTGGATAATAAAACCATTTGATGGAGAAATAGATAGAACCATAGCAGAATGAACGATCTTAATGATCGTATTTGAAAATATCTGGACAAAAATCAGATTGAAAATGGCGTTGGAGGCTTCGAATTTTGTCAGAAAATACCATGAGATAATTGCTTCAAAAAGGACTTTTGAAGAAAGGCATGTTCAAATCAGAATCGAGACTAAAAATTGTAGATTCAGATCGAATCGAGATGGAAGTGATCGATTGTGGCGAGGCTATTTGAGAGGAGTGTTTTGGAATTTCTTTTACCATGGAAAAACAGCAGAGGAAGATGGCTTGCTGGGTACGCACGGAGGTGGCCCAGTGCCTACTCTGATACCATGATAAAATTTTGGATTGAAATTCTAGTATCATTCATTCATTCATTCAACTTGAGTATATAAATAGTTACAATGATATCCATCAGGATAAGATCAAAATAACATTTAGTTATAATAAATCTCTCAAGTCTCAACAACTCAAACTAATAAAATAAATATAATCCTAACAACTGAAATCGTAACAACTCATTATATCTGAGTATGAGATAATATCTGATTTGTTATGTTTTATTTTCTCAATACTCTCGGAGAGTGGATAGAACGAACTAACTTGCAGACAAGTTTTTGAAATAATTGTACTGACAGTTTATTTCTTATGGATAAGATTATGACAAATGGAGAATAAATTATTCTTATTGATAGAAAAGCAAAATGAAGAGTCTAAAAAATGTGACATGAAGAATAGATATATACCATTCAATTGATGATGCATAAGTAAAATAATTTGCACTATGAATGATTACGTGCAAAGAATAAGAATCGACATACGTGTTGATTATAAAAAGTGAATAAGGATTTGATTACAGAAAAAAGTAATCATGCTCGGAGAAGGCCAAAAACCAAGAATCATTTCACACGTATTGATTGAGGGTGATTGCACTATAAGAAGGACAGTATGATCACAAAAAAAATAACAACGTGAGAAAAATATTGATTGTCAGAAAAATGACAAAATAACAACGGGAGACATAATATCGTTGAAAAGAGAATAATTGGAAAAATTGTGATGCAATGGAATGCGCATCACAATTACTGGATAATAAAACCATTTGATGGAGAAATAGATAGAACCATAGCAGAATGAACGATTTTAATGATCGTATTTGAGAATATCTGGACAAAAACTAGATTGAAAATGGTGCTGGAGGTTTCGAATTTTGTTAGAGAATACCATGAGATAATTACTTCAAAAAGGACTTTTGAAGAAAGGCATGCTCAAATCAGAATCGAGACTAAAAATTGTAGATTCAGATTGAACCGAAATGGAGGTGATTGATTGTGGCGAAGCTATTTGAGTGGAGTGTTTTGAGATTTCTTTTATGATGGAATAAGGAAGATGGCTTGCTGGACACACACGGAGGCAGTCCAACGCCTAAGGGTGGTTTTGTTGATGACTCCTAGAAGATTGATGACTCTGATAGCATGATAAAATTTTGGATTGAAATTCTAGTATCATTCATTCATTCAACTTGAGTATATAAATAGTTAAAATGATATCCATCAGGATAAAATCAAATAATATTTAGTTATAATAAATCTTTCAATAACAACTCTCAATAACTCAAACTAATAAAATAAATATAATCCTAACAACTCATAATAAGATAATATCTGATTTGTTATGTTTTATTTTCTCGACGGAGAGAGAATCTTACTACCTAAGGAAGATGAGCTACACGTAACATGCCATCATGATGGGAACAGGGATTGAGAGAGGAACCAATGAGCAAGTCTCGGACCTTTCTCATGCTCTTATTAATCACTGTCTCATGATAACTGAGAAACTACTTTGAAAAACAATTAAAAAAATTAAGCTAATCTTAATTAGTTTCTCTTTCAACACAAAGCAATGATGTCTAATGACAAGACTTGTGTATATCATGGCCTTGAGCGCCAAAGAAAATGATGATATGTGAGAGATTAATTATTATAATATTATGTGATGGTTACCCAAATTAAAATTAGGTGACAAAAAATAACGAATGGTTATAATCAATCATCTCCTACTCTACACCTGAAGGAGCCTTTGCTTTTGGTGACATTCGAGGCCCCAGCATGCACAAGGGCAAGATAATTGCTCCAATTATTGTTAGTTGTTGAGAGATTAAAAGAGAGTTTCTAAAGGAGCACGCCTTTTTTTTTTCTTCCAAAGTGAACCTACTTAATAACTGTTCGGATTGAAAATACAAATCAAAATTACACTCCTAAAGTGAACTCACTAGGAAATGTGGTGTGCCCTTTTGGAAACTCCCAAATTAAAATGTAGAGGGTTTTAGCATAAGACCTCTTAGATTTTCTCAATATTGCATGTAAAATACGGGGCTTTTAGAGTTGAAATAGTTAGGCTGGCAAATAATGTGAACCTCTTGGGCAACTAAGAAAATAAAAGAACTATAATGTTCTGCATCTCAAAATACGGATAACGTTTGATATGTATTGAAAACGAATATACTAAATCTAAAATATAGGAAAACAAGTATGTGCAACTGCCATATATTCATTTATACACAGAAAAAGTAATATGAATGCAAATTACTAATTGATTACAATGAAATTATAATCAAGAACCTAAGAGAATCCCAATAAGTAATTAGCCTTATTATAATCTAGGATTTTATATCCAAAAACAAAAACAAAAATGGATTAAATTGTCTTTCTTATAAAGATAAAAGTAATAGACAAAACAAAATTCTCTCATAGAGATTTGCGATACAGAACCATCTAATATATCTCTGCTTATTTTTCAAGATACGAGTCTTACTATGGTAGATCCTTCTCTGTTACTTATAAGTTAGTAGTGTCTGGACGTACAAAATCGAAATCGTTAAAACGACCTATCAAATGCTACAAAGTAAATAGAAGAACATGAAATCACGCTATGCATGCATAATAATAAAACAAAATGAATGGACAATTTACTAATTTAAGCATGGTATGTAAGAACCTATCATAAATGAAAAGTTCATTCCAATCTTATCTTGTCAAGGATAGTAGAATGAACCATGTCAAAGTAAATAGAATATATGTAAAAGATACATGTCATGGTAACAATCATGATTATATTATTATAAATTAATTTAGATCTTTCAGAAAGAAAACATCATATGTTTTAATAGGGTCTCCTATATGCCTAGGATCACGACCCTACATTCCTAGTATTGCTCTAGAATATACCATTAGATACTCAATTATGAATCTATATGAGTATAAGCTCCGGGACTGAAACCCTATAAGTAGGGGTGAACAGATTTTCGAATTAACCGAAAAAAACCGCTCAACCGACCCGATCGGTTCGGTTAATTCAGTTATCGGGTTGGGTCGGTTACAAAACCAAACTTCAATTCGGCCTTCAGGTCGGGTTTCGGTGGCGTAATCGCCAACCGAAACCGACCGAAAAAACCGAACAGTAACTCTAACCGACCCGATAACTCGTAATTCAACCCGACCTGTAACCCGAATACTTAAGTTAACTCAAAAAGCCCAATTTTTTTTTTAAACTCAAGTGGGTTTTTGGACTGCAGCCCAAAAAACCGAAAACTGACTGAAACCGAACCGAACAAACTTTTGGTTCGGGTTTTGGTTACTTATGAAGTTCGGTCAGTTCAGTTTTGGTTTTGTTTAGGGGTGAGTATCTGTCGGTTCGGTTCGGTTTTTTGAAAAAAAATCCCAACCGAAAACCGAACTGAACTTATAAAACCGAAACCGAACCGATCGAAAAAAAATGAAAACCGAAAACCGAACCGAATTTTCGGTTCAGTTCGGTTCGGTTTTCGATTTTTAGGGTTTGAAATTAATTATGTGATAAACGCATGTTTTTTATAGAAAAAATAATAATTTTCTTTCTATTTTTTTCTTTTTCTACTTATGAAAATAACAATCACATGTTTTTCATTAAAAATTTAAAAGAAAAACACATTAAAAATAAATCAAGGAAAAAAAATAAGTTATAATTCTAAAAGTTCGGTTTTTTCGGTCGGTTTCGGTTGGAGCTAAAGCCACCGAAACCCGACCCGAAACCGAATAATAATTTCGGTTTTTAAACCGAACCGAACCGAATAAACCGAACCGATCGGTTCGGTTCGGTTTGGTTTTGCGGTTCGGTTCGGTTTTTTTGGTTTTCTGCTTAGCCCTAGTTTTGTTAGTTCGGTTCGGTTTTCGGTGGAGTATTGTTTACCCAAAACCGAACCGACCGGTACTCATCCCTACCTATAAGTCTATAGTGATTCAGTAATCACCTAAAAACTCCATGCTCAGATTCCTATGTTCTGATTGCACTACTTTATTTACAGTTCCTTCTTTTAGTTCCGTCTTAACTTCATTAATTAGTTTATTTTCATATTTTAAGTAGATTAATAAAGAAATCATGCTAAGACAGAAGAAAAGAGTTTATATATTGTCCATCTATTTAGTAACTAGTCATAAAAATACTAAAAAATAGTTATTAAATTTGCCAAAAATGAGACATTGCATGTCTTTCTAGTAAATATTTATTTCAACCAGATAATTTTTTTTTTAGTAGATGCAAGTGAATTATGTTGCAAGTAAATAATTAGGATAGAAAGAAACATAAACTACTTCAAAAGAATATATATTCCTGAAATAAAAATAACCTGTTATATAACTAGTAGTTAAATATTTTTATTTTGTTTTATTTTATTTATTTTTTCTCCTTCTCCCATGACTGGCTGGACAAAGGAAGGGAAGAGTTTTGTTTTTGTTTTTTAATTTATTATTATATATTTTTTTCTTCTTCCTTTTTCTGTTCAGTCGACCCCACCAAAAAAAAAAAAAAACAAAAGAAAAAAAATCATATACCACAACGAAAATGCTTAGAAGACTCGTAACATCAACAAGCCATGAAAATGTTCAAAAATATTAAATGTGAATGCGCAAATAGCAATACAGCAAGCAAAAGATTCTAGACAAATGTACAGGAAATCAAGCTAAAAATGGATAACAAAATCTATGAAGATTTAAAGCATGAAAAATTCAGAATAATTTAATAAAAAAAAAAAAAATCTAGTCCGAGGCAATCATTTATCCTGCTGCTTTCATTTTGTGCTCGCAGAAAGCACTTATTAGTTCATTGTTAGTAACATCGATCCATTGGGACGGAAATATATGTTCTCCGCAAAATTCTTGCTTTCTATTATTACCATAAGTATGAGATTGAGGTTGTCCTGCCTGCTTGATTCAGTAGGAACATTAAATTGATCAGATTAGAGTATATGACATTGGGTCTCCCAAGAGGTGACTTCTACAATCCCTCATGATTGATGCCTATTTACAGCCATGAGGTGGTTGAATTAGCTACCTTGTGGATGGAGATGGAAATCTCAACTTTCTTGTAATATAGTCAAATATTTGAATTAATTTGATTTCCCTTAGTTTATTGTATCTGGCTCTAATTTAATTCAAGAAGATTTGACAGAATCTCTGAGATTTCTAGTTAGATTATATTAGATTTAATTAGATCTGAGATCTCCATCAGTTTTGAGATTTTGTTGGATTTTTTTGAGATATTGGCAGATATGGGCCCTCTCTTCATTTTTTTTTTTTTTTCCTTCAACAATATACGCGTCCATTGATTAATCTTTGACCATATATATAAAATTTTGAATTTAAAATACAAATTTTATTTTCTAATTCAAAATTTTGTATAGCGGGAATCAAAATTTAGTCCATGAATGCATTCATTACCATCTTTACTGATCGACAAATGTAGCAAATTCTGATTCCTTGATATCTAAATGGCCAAGGGACCCTTTTTTTTTTTTTTTTTTTTTTTTTTTTTTTGCATTGCTCAGTATACAAGGGAGCTGAATCAGGCTTTAAAGCTTTCAGAAAGCCAGCTTGTTCCTTGCAAACCTCACAGATTCTTCGCTATAAAATCAAGCAAAGCCACGACATCAGCCTGAAGTATCGAAAGCCACATAGCACGAACCTTGACACCTGCAGCATGCGGAGAATAAGTTCTCAGCGTCAGTGAACAGGAAAAAGCTTGCATTTGTTAGCACAGCCTTTGACCAAGAGCCATATACCTAAACTTTGCATGAAAGGTTCTCATTTGGAGGATGAGCTTCCTATTGCAAAAGAGTGCAACATTATATTGCAAATTAATCAGAGCTCAGATACCAGTTGTTTGCACGGAAGCGTCAAATAATAAATCAAAATGGAAAATTAGGGATCACTGAGATTCAATAGATAAATCGTTTGACGAGAATAGAGAATACCATGAGTTTACTTGGTTCGGAGCAAATCCTACGTACACATGCCAAATCAAATCCACTACTGATGATATTTGCAAATTACAAATCTTGGAATTTCTCTTAAATCTCTCCCAGCACACAAATTGAGAAGACAAACACAAATTTTTTTCAAAAGGATGCAAAAGAATTCTTCTCCTCACAAACATCTCTTCCAATTCGAAAGATACCTACAAAAACCCTATCCTAACCCCTTGTATAGTTTAAGGTTGTTTGGGACAAATCCTAAATTAAATAGAGTTGGATTTGATCAATTCCGAATCCAAAACATGCTCAAAATTAGTATGTTATAATATTTTATCAAACAATAAGATAATACATTTTATATTTCCTAGTTTACTTCATATTTACAGTTAATACACAAATGCTAGAGTTCTAAAAAAAATGATTATTTCTAAGCTTCCATATTGAAAGCTAGTTTTAATTTTATTTCTTATTTTCTCTACTTCCAACATCCAAATAAGGCCCAAGTATTTGTCAGGGATGATCATAGAGTAGCAAATTGGGATATGCAAAGGCCATGAATGGGGATGAACGTATCTAATTTTATTTAGGATACAATATCTTAAAATGATTAATTTTATTTGTGCTATGAGTCTAAGCATGTTTAGACACTAGTTTATCTAACCACTTTTTTGTCATGGACTAAATCCCAGTGTCACTTTGGCTTTGCCTTACTAACCCATTTGTTGATGAATGGATTTGAGATATTCCTAACAAGCCTCTATCTTGGCTCGAATTCATTCTATCTCTTAGTCCTTTCCACTATCGTGGCTAAAGGAAATAAAACCTCGATACTTTGCTAAAGGAAATAAAACCTCGTTACTTTGCTAAAGGAAATAAAACCTCGATACTTTGCTTGACGAACCAAGTCACACTACTCTCGCAGCAATATGTGAACCTTTATGGAGCATTTTTTCGTGTCTAAAATGTTCCCTTTAATATAACACCAAATCGCTCCACGTCTATAGTCTTTTTTCGTATCCAAACTAGAACCCCTTCAATATGACACCAGATTGCACCACCTTGAGCTCTAAGCCATGCACAATGTCCCTCAAAGTATCTTTAAATCCATTCATATGTCCATCAAACCATCGGCTCTGATACCATTTGTAGCAAATTGGGACATGCAAATTAAGACTATGTACGGGAATGAACTTGTTTAATTTTATTTATGCTACAATGCTTCAAAATGATTAATTTTATTTAAACCCTGAGTCGAAACATATATTTAAATACTTTTTCGTCTAACAACTTTTCAAAGTGGGACTAAATCCTAATATCCTTTCGCCTTTGGCTTACAAATCCACTTCTTAATGAATGAAGTCGACATACCCCGTATCTCCTAACAAACAGGGTTACACCAACTTAGAGTACAAAGGAACTGTCCCATATATGGTATCAAAAAAACTTACCAGCATGAGATCAGAACATAACTCGTATAGTAACTCTTATGATTGTATATTGATACTTTAAATTGTGAGTCTTGTTATTTTAATTTTCTACAAGTGCAGGAAATAGAATTGAGCTATATATGTATGTCGGGTACTCTTCCCCGAACAAAATTGACATGTCTAGCTGTGTCGGACTCAACACTCAACGTCCATCTATGGCCAACACTTGCAAACGTTTCTTTCTTTATTCTACTATTTTAGTTTTTCCATTTGTGAGCAACCCAGAATAGATATTTATATGAATTAAATATATATTATATTATTAAATATACATATATTATCGGACATGCACATATAGTCATGTCCACGTGTCTAGATATTGATAGCTAGATATTGAAAGGTGGTTGTGTCCGAGTAATTAATATACTCTCGTGTCTGTCTAATCATACGAATTGAGCCATTTATCAAATAGTTTAGTTCCTAATGATTTATTAAGTGTTAATTAGATTGATCTACATTGTTTACGCACAATCCAAAAACTTAATCTTTCAGTCATCATTGTTAAATTTAAGGAAGTAGTTAGATGCAGACACGAGTGTCGTTCTCCGACAGGGACATGGGGTATTAGGCATTGCAATTGTCCAAATTCTATATATGAAGACATGGCTATACATGTATATACCATGAGGAAACGGAAAATTTACCGACGGTGAAGGGAGTTCCTTCACCGCTGTTTAGCTGGTCCAATAAAATTATTACACATGGCATCACTTAAAAGGTGGTTTAGAGAGTTCTCTTATTTATTACTTTAAGTGGTACCACATGTAATAATTTTATTGGGCCACCTAAGTGGCGGTGAAGGAACTCCCTTCACCATCAGTGAATTTCCCGTTTTCTCATATACCGTACGAATAGATATATATTTATAAGAAACTCTAAGTTAGTATAAGTAAATGGCTTAAAAACTAATTTTCTTTTGGCACAATAATATTTCATTTTGAATAAATCTTAAGGTAATGGAAATTTATACATTTGGAAGTGGTGGACACTGATGGACACAAGTAGGATGGGAATGAGTAGGCTTACGGGTCAATTTTTGGTCCGTACTATTTAAAATTTTGAATTAGAAAGATGAAAATCATCTAATTTAAAATTTTGAATATGACGGATCAAAAATTAGCCCATGGACACACCTATTATTATCTCTAGACACAAGTGTTGTGTCCAGCTAGCAGTTTCTTCTCGATGGAACTATCCTACACATTATAGCCTAATCCCTTAGTTGGCATGCATTTTTGTAGAACTATATGGGATTTTAAAATTGGAGTTAGATTAGAATCTCACTCCACTAAGTATACCTCAAAATGAGTGTCGTGTCTATATTTGATATGTCTCGAACACTGATACTTGCTGACACTTACTGATACATATCGAACATACTGGAACCTTATCAGATTTTATGAACCTAAAAGATTATGTGTTAGAGCCATATCTACTTTCAAAAAAATCATAAATATTGTGTGTGGGGATGGCATCTGCTTTTAAACAGTCATAAAAATTGCTTGATGAGCACTATAAAGTTATATATTGCATAAAAAGACATAAAATAACTCTTTTGACATAACAAAATACTAAGCTAACAAGATACAAGAGCCTTCCAATATTTTATTTAAAGATTAATCCAATTCTTCTCTTTAATATAGATATTTAATTAAAATCTATATTTAAATTATTAAGTTTTCTTTTTCTTTTTTTTTCAACTTCGAAAAATATTACTTAATAATTACGAGTTTGGATATACATTATATTTTAAAGTCCCTACCACTATACCAGAACTCTGACGTTGTGGTGAGAATTGAGGGAATTTGTTTTCTGTTCTAACACGTCCCCATAGGTTGAGCATCTATTTTTGGCGGAAACCTAGGTTTTACACAGTGATACTCATTTTTCTTAAAAATTTGCAATTAAATACATACACAGTAGGATTTAAACCTTCATTGCTCTGATATCATTTTGAAGTTCTTGGCATTAGACCAAAACTCCGAAATTGTGGTGAAGGTTAAAGAAATTCGTTTTGTATTATAACATTATATAAATCACATGCACAAATACATGTATATTTATATTGCTGGTGCCACTTTGTCCTACCTTTTTAGAGTTTGTCATATCTTAGAAGTCGCATCATGTCCTATCCATATCTTACGTCCGTGTCCATTCTTCATAGTGAACAATTATTCTATTAATCGCACTTGTGAAATGTCTCAGTCCATCACAGGAAAATCATTAGTAGTTTCCCTACAATTAATAAACAATCTATAACATTGCAATTGTCATTCATCATGCTAATCTAAGCAATTTCGTACAAAAGTAGGCCTATTATGGAGCATGAGCCAAAGTTGAGAAAGCTCCACTAAAACAATTAAGGAGTTTTTACATATCTATCCCTTACATCTTTAAAAATTAGAATTTAGTCTCCCAAATATTCATATTTATTATTTAAAATATGGCTCGAATTTTCCGATATACCCAGAGTTGTTTCACTTTAGACTTCTCTTTCCTCTTCCTTCTCTCTTGCTCTTCTTATTGAGTTCCCCTTTTCATTTTTCTCCTCTCTCTTTTTCCTTCTAGTTAATCTCTAAACTGAAGTAATTTAGAGAAACCTAATAAGAAAAGAGAAGAGAGAGAGATGAGAAGAATGGAGAGGGAAACCCAAAAAGAAGAGGAAGAGAGAAGGAAGAGGGAAAGAAGAACTAAAGTGAAGTAAGTCAGGGACATAAAGAGAAATTCAGGCAAAAAATATGGTTGGGGACCAAAGTGAGATAATTTAAAGGATTTTGGGGACTAAATTATAAATATGAAGATATGGGGGACTAAATTCTAATTTTTAAAGATGGTAAGGGACAGATATGTAAAAACCCCAACAATTAAACATACTTTTTGTAACTATCCATCAATCTCACGTGCAAGTCAACACTTTACAAGCACCTAAATTTTTAGAAAATAGGCATTGCTAAAACCTTCCTGTCCAAGGAGTCACATAAGATGGAGAAGAGATCAAAAAAGGAGACAAGCTGATATGATTTTTATTTGCTATAGGGAAATAATATTAATATTTAAGGGGAAAAAAAAAGGAAAATAGCCAAAAGAATTGAATATCCAAGTCTTTCAAAAATTAATTATTGGTAGAATTGAAATTGCTGCTGCTTTTAGCTTAAAAAAAATGAAGAAGCTACTTTTAAAATTATAAAAAAAAACTGATTTACTAAATCAACTTGAACTAAATGACGCCTAATGTGCTGATAAATTATCTATCCCACCAAGTTGCCATAGCACCCTAAGTTCTACATATTGTCTGATGTATTGGATGATACATTGTTTTCAGGAGGCAACCGCGATGATGGGATAGAAAATGTTGGAAAATTCTATTTATGCACGGCTACACTAATCTTCCATTTTGAAACATCACTGATGTACGGAAAATTTTATTTAGACATAAAAATTTACTCTTCATGCACAGTTTTAAAATTTGTAAGTAATTATAAATTTGCCATTTATTTTTTTGATTAAGTTACCTTTTTAAATTCCAAATTAAAACTTCTTAAAATTTGGAACTAAAACTCATCGTCTTCCTCCTCTGTTTTTTTCTCTAAAATCCTAAAAATATTTTTAGTAGAATTTAAATAAAAAAGAAATACGTCTCCCACAAACTCATCGATTTGATTTCTTAACTTCCTAAAATTTTTACATTCGCATTTCTAAAAAGGTTTGGAAGATTTTAAATTCTTCGAATTCACTGTGACAAGTGAAATTAGGATTTGGAGTTTGAGTTTTTAGTTTGAGAATTAATATCCGACTCAAACCGATAAAAATTGTTAAATTTCATGAATATATGACTAACAAAATTGCTATAATTTGAAAATGTCGTCAACTCCATGGTTGTTGCATGTCGTCGTCCACATTCGCTCGATATTGAGAGGTCCTCTGATGTTTGGTGTCGGACATTTGATGGTAGCTTGACCTTAAAGTCCATCCAACCAGGCCGTCCATGTCATCCTCTGAAGGCTACATTGCCATTGTTATGCATAACCGCTTTGATCCCCCGACATTAGCAAAAACAAACGGTCATTCCACCCATGACGTCCTGCCACCATTCTGTAATCTCTGTCTACCTAAATAGCACTATTGTCTCTTAATAGTCCATTCGAATGATCACCATGGAATTTTGACAAACATACATGCTCTGGGTGTATGCTTGTCATCTTAGCCTCGTAGACTGTTTGAATCTCCTCTGTCCCACAATACCCCCATTGAAAATATGGATAACTTTGTTGTTGACCATAAGGTCCATTGCCGTCGAGAGCTCACCCCCATCTATTGCAGCCCCTCGTAGCATCCTTGTCGACCGTCATGCACTCCCTCTATGAGGTGCTACTACAGCTCCCGTATGCTGTCGGTTGCTCAATCCAAATTTGACTCTTTTCTACTCGGGCCGCGGTCATGAACGAGTCTGAGTTTCCAAAGTGACGCTTCAAAAGTGGAGGGTAGCAGACATCTTCAACTCTACATTTTGGATAGAGGTGGGTTGGGGAGGTAGGATCGGGAAAATTTGAATCGGACGAGAAAAGAGTTAGAGAGAAGGAGAGAGGGTTAAAATTGAAAATTTTTTTGGGTGCAAGAGTAAATTGGTCGTATTTCAAAATAAAAGTTTGGTGTAAAGAGTAATTAGGGCGTCAAGAGTAAATTGTTGTGCGTAAATAGAATTTCCCCTAATTTACTCCTTAGGTCCAATTTTTTTTTCCAAATTTAACGCTCTCTCCCTTTCTCTCTTGCTTTCATCAAACACGACTACAACTGAGCCTTAGAATTCCCAACTTTTCTCTGAGTTTCTGCTCCGCTGTCTACCCTCATCCGTCGTCACCGTCAACTCTGTTGTCACTTACCACCTTCAACCCCAGCTCTTTACTCTGTGGCCAACCCCGCCTCCGTCGCGTTAACAAAAAAAATTAGTAACAATAAATTGCAAATATAAACTGATCAAATAATGCGGGACACCGACTATTCTTATTACTAGTCGAAAATGCACAATTTAATTTGAACAGAGAATAAATTAAAATTTTGTGTCAACGATTATACAAAGTTAAATCTTTCAGCATTCAAAAATAGTTTTAGTTCATAAAAAAATCTAAGTAAAAATACTTATTATGCAACCATTTTGTTGAAGGGCATGTTCATTCTCACGTTCACCGCGGAAATTCCCAACCTGCACCCGCCCGAATGCGACCAGGGCCAACAATGCACAACGCTTACAAACATAAACGTTTGTGGGAGATGTGGTTACAATTTTTTTTTTTTTCTCTTTGGAGTTTCAGAGAGAGGACAGAAGAGAAAGATGATAGTATTTTAAATTTTTAAATCTTAGACCATGCTTGGGAGATTAGTTATGAAGTGTTTTTGGGTATTTTGAAGTGATGTATTATGAGGTGTTCTAAAAAATTTTTACTTGTGAGTTTTTGGATAAATGTTTTGGGTGTTTTCAGAATATCCTAAAACACTTGGATGTGTATTTTGAAGTGTTTTTTAGAACACTCCAAATCGGAGTGTTCTGGTGTGTTTATAAATTTTATCCAAAACTATCCTTGTTCTAACTGTCTACCGCGTCTTTTTCTTTTGCCAATTTGTTTTTCACGTTGCCTCCCATCCGAACCTCTCCCGTGACCTTATTTTTTCCCACTTCTTTTCACGTTGCCTTATTTTCCAAAAAGAGCCGCTATTTATTTGCACAAAAAGAAAAAAAATCCTTTTTATTTTATTTTATTTAAAGAGAAAGTCTAAGATTTTTCAGTACAACTCGATTCCAATCCGATCTCTTTTTCTATTAAAGAAATTAGGATTTTCTTCGCAATTCAACTGAGTATGATTTATTACATTTCTATTTTAAATTTTTTATTAAATTCTCCAAATTATCATATCATTGTTCTCTTTGTTTATTTAATTTTTCAGTAAAAATATCAAAAAGTTATGATACAAATCTCTAATAAACTTAGTAATATTCCAAAGGATAGTTTTTCTATATTGAGGGAAAAAATTAATTCGATTGTGGAATGATCAAATTAGGGATAATATAATGAGATGTATTATCAGTTCAAAAGGATGACATTTTGTTTCAGGTGAAATAATATTAATTTAAACATAATTTGTGTAGATGAGTATTTTTTATCTTTTATATGTTTATGAAACTCATAAAAATTCATAAGAAACTAAACTAGCAAGCAGATAATTAAACACCCCAAAATCTATGGTAAGAACACTCCAAGATACGTACCACCAAAACACTCGAAAACATACACTTTAAAATACCCAAAAATACTTTGTCTTTGACATCCAAGCACATCCTTAAAGATTTGGGATTTAAAAGGATAATTTAGTCAAAAAAAGACAAACTTATAATTATTTACAAGTTTTAAATCTGTGTGCTAAGAGTATAATGCGCAAATAGAATTTCCCAAAAAGATTATATTGTTTAGGGGTAAATAAATTACTTGTTTACCCCTACAACCTCATAGTATAATTGCATATGCACTAGTGGGTATTTAGTTTTTCTTATTTTATTATTAATTATTCATTCTTCTTTTATAAAAAAATTGTGCTCACAAGGCATACAGGCCTTTTAGAGAACCTATCTATATAGGCATGAAAGCCCCTGATCCTCTACCACACCCCAGTTAATTTTTGCAGTAAAATCTCTTCATATCTTCATATTGTTTCCAATAAACAATATCTTGTTTGGTGGGAGTAAGATACTCATATTGAATGGAATATTTAACTTGCTGTGAATAAGGATAGTAATTGACGCGTTCATGAGTTAATTTTTGGTCTGACATATATAAAATTTTGATTAAAAAATAAAACAAATTATCTTTATAATTCAAAATCTTATATAGGGTGGGCAAAAAATTGGTCCGTGAACGTGTCATTCATTGTCCCTAGCTGTGAAAGGAGAGAAAGGAAAGGAATTTATTTCAGAAAATAAGTGGAACGGAAGGCTCAAAACTGAATGGTTGAGGGAGTTTCATGAGTATCAGATGACATTGGAAAAAATTTGTATAGGATAAACAAAAAATTAACCCATAAACGTATCTATTACCATCCCTACAGTAACCCATCATCACAAATTACAATATTTTCCACTATATTACCCTGAAAATAGCTTACCGTAGACTAAACTCCAACTCAAGTCCCCAAATATATAAATGAACTATAACTAGCTGTGAAAGGAGAGAAAGGAAAGGAATTTATTCCAGAAAATAAGTGGAATGGAAGGTGTAGATACCAAAAAAAAAAAAAAATCATTTTTGCTAAGTGGTTGTTTTCCGTTGTTTCCCATTGATTTGTTTCCTATTTTTGGACTGATAATCCGTGATCCGATTTTTCAGGAGAGAATTGAGCCGGATTTGGAGCTTCTTTGATTTATAAAATACAGGAATTTAACGGGAGAAGGGATTTTTGGATTCTGGGACTTTGGAAAGATTTCGGGCGAGCTCGGGAAATTGAGAAGCGGAGCAGAGCCATCTCTTCCAGTCGGACGGCCAACGGAGGCATCAACGAGACTCCATCGACACCCGAACCCACAAAAAAAAAGGGAATAAATTAATATTTCCGTTCTTGTAATTCCTCGGAATTTTTGTAATCTCAAATCTTCGTTGTAATCAAATAATTTTTGCAATGGAATCAAAAATGCAATTTTCGGGCGTACAAGAACTGGCGACCACAGTGGGAGCCCCTCTGTTTACCGCAGAGAATCTGGTGGCGCAGTCCGACCGGGTGCCGATTGGCTCAATGGTTGAGACGCTGGTCATAGAAGTTGACCAGCAAAAATATGAGGAATTTCTTTCTTCCTCTGATTCGGAGCCTAAGCGTCATCGCCGGGTGACGATGAAAAAAGGTGAGGCGTCATCGCCTATGAGAATTTATGAGGCGTTATCGCCCGTTCGAACTGACAGGACGTCATCGTCTGTCAAGAACACGGCGTTATCGCCCATTCCAAAGTCAAGCCAAAAGTCAAACCAGTCCCTGACCCGCTCTCAGAAGAGAAACCTGAGGCGTAAGGCCCAGCGGGCCCGCCTCAATAGTGTCTCTGGAAAATTACGGTCAGAAAATCCAGATCAGGAAACATCGGAAAGAAAAAATTCCAAAAATGAAAATCCGCAGGCGGAACTGCGGGTTGCACCGCATGGGGGCAACCCCGCGGTTGCAACCGCGGGTGCAAACCCGCGGTTCCAACGGCGGGTTGCACCCCGCGGGGGCAACCCCGCGGTTGCAACCGCGGGTGCAAACCCGCGGTTCCAACGGCGGGTTGCACCCTGCGGTTGCAACCGCGGGTGCAAACCCGCGGTTGCAACCGCGGGTGCAAACCCGCAGTTCCAACCGCGGGTTGCACACCGCAGGTTGCAACCCGTGGGTTGCACTCCGCAGGAAAAATCAAGGGTTGGTTCTGGTGTCTATTCGGGCACACGCGCTGTGAACACACAGCGCACATCTAACTTTTTGGTTACTCTTCCAGGTGTACCATCCCGTTCCTCTACAAACAAATATAAGGATGTGCTCATGAACTCACCTGAGGATAGGTCTACAAATTTCTCTTCGGATGAACATATTCATGATAGAATCCTCCAAATCCCGAAGAACAAGTCAGATGCGTACGAGGCCCGTACAACTGCGCAGGCCAGCACACACTCAAGAAGAATCCGCAAAAGGGTTGGAGAACAATCTAATGCTGGAAAAGAGCTCAGCCCCGAAATATTGCAAACTCTCCAGTATTATGAACCAAGTTTGCAACGCAAGCGGCGTCAGGTTGCAAATAGGGATAAAGAAGTATCTCAAGACTTGAGAGAATACCTCAATTGGAAGAAGAACTCTGCACAGAATACTCCTCAATGCCAATGCGAACAGTTAATCTCAACTGTTCTATCAAACTGCGAGTGCCATCCGAGACAATAAAGAGGGTGTGCTCTGGAACCGATCTACCTGCTGCCTCATCAAATATGGTTAATAAAGGCAAAAAGGTGGTCGGAAACAACCTTTCGGATAAGGAAATTATTCCAGGGTCAAAAGGAGTTTCTATCGAACCAGAGGGCGCGCTTCTAGAAGAAGTCTCTGAAAGGCTTAAGAGACAAGAAAAACGTCTCGAACAGCACGAGGAGACCATAGAAGAAATGAAACAACTTTTGATTGAGTTGCTGGCTCAAACTAGAAAGAACCAATCATCACCGTCCATTTCTAGTAGGCAGAAAGGAAAACGGCCTGTCCAAATAAATGAAGACAGCAAAGACGAAGATGAAGAAGTGCCTCCTCATTCAAGAGAGGAAGAGGAAGTGAAAGTTATCCTCAATCCTCACGCAGAGAAAATAGAGATGATGGAGAACCAATTACAAGCTCTTCTTCATCGCAAAAAGCTACAAGAGGTGGGGGTAGTCCGTCCATATTCCATAGAATGGGAGACCGTACCCTATCCTGCAAAATATAAACCGTTGAATCTTCAATCATTCGACAGTAAAAGTTCGCCGCAGCAACACATCTTCTATTTCCTCTCACAGATAGGACATCTCATGGGGAATGATCCAACTATGACTAGGATATTTGCGAGCACTTTACGGGGGCCCGCATTTACCTGGTTTATGCAACTTCCCCAGGGAATAATTAAATCTTGGGCTGATGTAGAACGTGAGTTCCTAGCCCGATTCTTTGAAAATGATACAGAAGTCTCCATATTATCTTTGCTAGCAGCAAAGCAAGAAGAAGGCGAAACGGTCAAAACTTATGTCGAGCGGTTCCGAGAACTTTCCGTTCGATGCCCACATGGCATGACGCAGGATACGCTTGTAGAAACCTGCAGACATAACTTGTTGACCGATATCTTAGACAAGATGAGTTCGGTCGAATCTAAGTCATGGAAGGATCTGCTTAAGCAGGGCAAACAGGCCGAAGAAATACTTCGACGTCTCGAAATGCAACAGTCTGCAACCGGAGACGGTGCAAACGAATCTCCATTCCATTTTTCCCGTTCAAAAGGGAAAGACATAACGGCAATGACAGTAGAAAGTACACTGAAGCAGAAACCATGGTCAACTACAAGCAACACAGTAAAGTCGCCCAGACTTCAAAAGCAGTATTCGTTCAAGGATGAACATACTGCTACTATGTTCAATCTGCTCACCAAACGCAAGATGCTTAAATTGCCGGAGAGCAAGAGACCTGAAGAAGTAGGAAAAACTAACGATCCGAATTACTGTCTGTACCATCGGATTGTAGGTCACCCCACAAAAAATTATTTTATCTTAAAAGATAAAATTCAAGCGTTGATTGACGCTGGAGCAGTTCAGCTCAAAGCTGAACAAAAAAGGAGTTAGAGCTAACTCCGACACATTTAATGTGTGAGGTCTAAAGGTACCACTTGGGCTCACAACAATTCCCAAAAAATGGGCTCAAGGCGGTTAATTTAAACCCCCATATATATATATATATATATATATATATATATATATATATATATATATAAAGAAAAAACATAAAAAAAAAGAAGAAAAAAGAAAAAACATAAAAAAAAAAATGAAAAAATGAATCACCCAACGCCGACAAGGCTACGGGAAGAGAATAAATTTCTCGCCAGCCCCATCATACTGGGGGTAATAAGTATGAACCACCCAACGCCGACAAGGCTACGGGGAGAGAATAAATTTCTCGCCAACCCCACCATACTGGGTGTAAAAAGTATGAATTGCCCAACGCCGACAAGGCTACGGGGAGAGAATAAATTTCTCGCCAACCCCATCATACTGGGAGTAAAAAGTATGAATTGCCCAACGCCGCTAAACCTACGGGAAGAGAATAGATTTCTCGCCAACCCCATCATACTGGGGATAATAAGTATGAACCACCCAACGCCGCTAAAGCTACGGGAAGAGAATAGATTTCTCGCCAACCCCACCATACTGGGGGTAAAAGTATGGATTGCCCAACGCCGCTAAGGCAAAGGGAAGAGGAAAAGTTTGGCATTTAAGCCTAAACGAAATCCTTGACAACTCACCATACTGAGGGGAATAGCATGGCTAGCCCGACTCAAACGGTAGTTGGTAAAGGCAAATCAAACCCGTTGATAGCTGGGGGTTTGCTAAAAATCCCACGACAAATCTGTCACAACAGTATTCTTATCCGAATATAAGAATACATCATTGCCCAACGCCGCTAAGGCAAAGGGAAGAGGAAAAGTTTGGTATTTAAACCCAAACGAAACCCTCGACAACTCACTATGCTGAGGATAATAGTATGGCTAGTTCAACTCAAACGGTAGTTGGTAAAGGCAAAATCAAACCCGTTGATAGCTGGGGGTTTGCTAAAAATTCCACGACAAATCTGTCACAACAGTATTCTTATCCGAATATAAGAATACATCACTGCCCTAAGCTGCTAAGGCAAAGGGAAGAGGAAAAGTTTGGTATTTAAACCCCAAACGAAATCCTTGACAACTCACCATGCTGAGGGGAATAGCATGGCTAGCCCGACTCAAACGGTAGTTGGTAAAGGCAAATCAAACCCGTTGATAACTGGGGGTTTGCTAAAAATCCTAATCAGATAAATCTCCTGTCACGTTAAGATTTCACCTCTGACAGCAAAACTTTTCTTGTCATTTTGCTCTAACAGAGCAAGCGACACTCCAAAATATTTGTCAAGTTAAAATCATACCTCTGACATCATAATTCAAAATCAAAAGAGATAAAATCCTAATTAAATCGATCCCCTGTCACGTTAAGATTTCATCTCTGACAGAAAAGAAAATTCACACTTCATCAAGTCCAACATTACAACCTCTGATGAACGTGCTTTTGATATCGTTAAGTTGAAAATCACCTCTGACGAAAATCATCTCTCTATCAAGTTAACAGTTACCTCTGATAGTCCGATTCCAAAACTAAATACGTTAACCGTCACCTCTGTTTAGTCAGCTTGTCCCTATCACGACCAGATCCTCTGAATATGTTAAGCTCCAAGACACGTTTAATGTCAGCTCTGTTTTTTCCTGATTCGTCATACTAGATGTCACTGAACGGTTAGGATTAAAATAAGCACGTTAATATTATACCTCTGCTTGACCTAAAATAAGCACGTTAATATCATACCTCTGCTTGACCTAAAATAAGCACGTTAACATTATAACTCTGCTTGTCCTCTAATGAGCACGTTAAAATCATACCTCTGCTTGTTATGAAATAAATAAATATATTAACAGTTATCTCTATCGACCAAATCTTTTAAAAGGTCTATAACCAAAATTAAAAAATCCAAAGTATTTCGAAATTCAGTACGGTTCAATATAGAACTTCGAAAACTTTAGAGGGGGTTATGTAGATACAAAAAAAAAAAAAAAAAAAAAAAATTATTTTTGCTAAGTGGGCACACCCGCGGGTTGCACCCGCGGGTTGACCCCCGCGGGTTGCACCCGCGGGTTGACCCCCGCGGGTTGCACCCGCGGGAGCACCCGCGGGTTGCATCCCGCGGGACCCCCACGGGATGCAACCTGCGGGAGCCCCCGCGGGTGCCCGCGGGTTGCCACCCGCGGGAGCACCCGCGGGAAGATTCCCGCGGGTTGCAACCCGTGGGGGCGATCCCGCGGGTTGCCACCCGCGGGTTGTTTTCCATTATTTCCCATTGATTTGTTTCCTATTTTTGGACTGATAATCCGTGATCCAATTTTTCAGGAGAGAATTGAGCCGGATTTGGGGCTTCTTCGGTTTATAAAATACAGGAATTTAACGGGAGAAGGGATTTTTGGATTCTGGGACTTTGGAAAGATTTCGGGCGAGCTCGGGAAATTGAGAAGCGGAGCAGAGCCATCTCTTCCAGTCGGACGGTCAATGGAGGCATCAACGAGACTCCATCGCCACCCGAACCCACAAAAAAAAAGGGAATAAATTAATATTTCCGTTCTTGTAATTCCTCGGAATTTTTGTAATCTCAAATCTTTGTTGTAATCAAATAATTTTTGCAATGGAATCAAAGATGCAATTTTCGGGCGTACAGAAGGCTCAAAACTAAATGGTTGAGGGAGTTTAATGAGTATCAGATGACATTGGAAAAAAAACTGTATAGGATGAGTCAAAAATTAACCCATGAACGTGTCTATTACCAT
Organism: Dracaena cambodiana; assembly: GCA_036321105.1. Lineage (NCBI taxonomy): Eukaryota > Viridiplantae > Streptophyta > Magnoliopsida > Asparagales > Asparagaceae > Dracaena > Dracaena cambodiana. The sequence continues at coordinate 12,007,695 of JAYEPQ010000010.1, forward strand.
CCATACAGTAACCCATCATCACTAATTACAATATTTTCCACCAATTCATTCTGAAAATAGCTTAACCTAGACTAAACTCCAACTCAACTCCTCAAATATATAAATGAACTATAATAACATGATCTACAAAAACATTATAGGTAACTACAAAGTATAAATATCCATAAGTAGTGTTGCACCACCATCTTTACAATCTCACCTCCAAAAGGTTCTCAATAGGCTTCCTCCTGAAATATTCATCTAACTAGGGTCTAACATATACATTTTCTTAGGTACCAAACCATAGTTGCAAATTTTATGAACATAGTCCTTAAATTAAGAAGGACCAAAATCCCAAAATAATTTCCCTACAACTCTATGAGTATGAAATCACCTTCGGGTGAAAAATATTTAATATTCTGGATCAACTAGGGGTTCAATAATGTTGTGTGTGCATGTGTGTGTAGAGGAAAAAATAGAAATAAGCTGATAGTTCATACAATTTACCTGAGTTGCAGTTCATTTTCACTATCTCTAATATTTTTTTTAGAAATTTTCTTATAGATTATGATCTCCTCTCCGAGAGCTCACTCATACCAAATTTCTTAGATTTTAGTTTTGATTTTCTCTTTTATCAAGTTGATACAAAATTAACGGTTTTCAATAAATAAAACCTATTGTATCCGCTTGATGAAAAAATAAATAAACTCTAAAATTTATAAAATTTGATCTGAACGTAGTTAAGAATACAGAGATATTAGTTTTAGAAAAAAAAAATAATAATTGGATTACTACATTTTTGCTGCTAGCTCACGTAATTTTTTCTGAGCTGTCGGCTCATACACAGTAATCCCATATATATATATATATATATATATATATATATATATATATATATATATGAACTTTTAATTTTATTATCTTTTATTAATAAAATATGGGGTATTTAGCGGACCGTTAATTCAAAAAAAAAAAAAAAAAAGAAGAGAAAAACAATACAAAAGCAACTAACTTGGCATAACAATTAATTTACTGAGGCATGTATCTGCTTACTCTTAAGAGATCTCTCAAGTCCTGTCAATTCTCAAATAAATTCCAATTTATGAAGAAAAACAACAATCTCTTCTTATTAGAGAAGAGAACCGGCAACCCCCATGGCCCTCTCACTGCTTAAAACAAAATAAGAAATAATATTTTACAAAAATAAACCTCTCAAGAATAATTATTTGTTACTTTAGCCTCTGACCGCCTGAGCAATTTAACCTAAACCCCTAATCATTCAAAATATTTGTTTTCGCTCTTGAAAAATTGTCCCAACCCAAATATGGAGTATCAAGTCCTTGCTCAATTCACCAAACGAAACCCTAATGCAGCAGATCGGTAGCTTATCGTGGCGAATCGGGGCGACTCCGCATCAGCGGCACCTGCCTATCGGAACACGTCGGCCGGTCACTTCTCCGGCGGCACCGCCGCCAGTGGCGGTGAGATGCGAGTCGCGAGGCGACCGGATGATGTTCGTCTTCGGGTTGGGATTCGTAGGCCGATACGTATCGAATCAGTTGAAGAAGGAAGGATGGTACCACAAAGCTGTCTCCTTTAATGCTCTTATTTTATTTTTCCGTTAAACTGAAAAAAAAAAAAAAAAAAAAAAAACAAAACAAATTTTTTTGAGGTGAGTAGTTTTTCTAATGCTAATTAGCTTTATCAGGATGCTACTTAGCAAAGTTTTTTCCTTTAAAAAAATTGTTATAATTTAAACTCAAATTAAGTTGTAGAGGATTAGGATGTCTTATCCCTTTAAAGTTTAAAAGTTCTGAAAAAAAAAAAAAATTGATCTTTTAAGAAGGTTTTGTAGCTTCTCTAAGTACAAATTATATGGCAGTTATGATCCTAAGACAGCCATCAACAAAATATTACTTGCAGGAGCAAAGGCGAAGTGCTTTGCTCTGTAATTGTGTTGAAGATGGATGCTTATTAACTGATAATTGTTTCCATGTTTCTTGTGCAGATTCTCATTTTCATGTAGTTGAACAAAGAGGAAGATATTAATTTCTTATGTTTTTAATTATAGGGAAGTTGCTGGGACATGCACGAATGCTATCAGAAAAAGGGAACTCGTGGAGATGGACTTGGATTCATTCATTTTTGATGTGCATAAAAGAAAGTATGTTGGTGGTCATTTAGTGTACCTTTTCCACTGAATTGGAAATTTGCTCTGGTTTCATATTGAAATAGACAGTCAACATTTCTGCTAAGAAATTCATTTGTTGTTTGTGTACTCAGAATTTTTTTTTATTGCTTTCAACCGTGTGTGTGTGTGTGTGTGTGTGTTTAGCTAAGATATTGAATAGTATGGGAATCCTTTATGAACAAAATTAAATCTCTCCATTTTGCATGGAATTTGTAGTTTTTATCTTGTTTGTTATTTAGGGACAGTTTTTTCTCAAAGTATTCTTGCTGGATTCGCTCCTCACTGATAACCCAGTTCACATTTGTAGATTCTTGTGCCCCTATTTTATTAGTATTTTGATGCATAAATAATTATTTCTGAACCCTTTCTCAATATAGACATGCAAGTGCCATACAGATGGTTTGTAGACTCGGTGGCAAGAGTCACCTCCCTGAATTTTTAGTGTTTACATCCTAATATATGAATGGCTACAACCATGGGTGTGTTTCTTGGTATACTAAGATGCTGACCGTTCAATATTATTTGCTTATTCGTTGATTCATTTTCTACAGTAAACGTCTCATCACTTGAGCGGAGTCCAATTTCAAATTGGAAGTCATTTTACATTCTAACTTGTCTATGTTTTTATCCCGAATGTGGTTGTAGATTGGAAAGCCTTCCGACCTTGCAAAATGCAACCCATGTTCTCATCTCCATTCCTCCCATTGCTGGCATTGGTGATCCTGTAAGTTTGCCTAGATTTTCCCAATTAATATTTTGACATCTCACTCTATACTAGTTACTGTATGTATTAGATGGCCTTTACGTTAAACACAAGTTGTTCATGTTTATGTGAAATTTCACATGCAGTTGCTCTCTTTACAAAGGGACTTGCAAACCGTACTGAGTTTTGGGAATCTCAAGTGGCTGGGATACCTATCCACAACCAGTAGGTCCTGAACTGGTCTATTTTTATGCTTCTGGTTTTTAGCTTCATAGCATTTTTTACTTGTCATGAAGTTCATTTAGTGTTTATTAGATCCTCTTTTATATTATTTCATTATGGTAGTAGCATAATAGCAAGTAAAATGACATGATATGCTTTCCTGTTACTACTAATTGTAGTAGTGTTTATGCAGTCCTTTTGCAAAATGACACCTAACTGCTATAATATATGGTCAATTCTTCGATAATAATTCTGATAGAGTTTTTCCACCGTCGATGCCATTCAGAGGGAGAAGTCCTGGATAATGGTGATTAATCATGAAGATAGCAAGAAATTCTGCAGCTATATCAAACAACTTAACCATTGCCTTATGAGTTAGGTCTACCTAAGCAAGAACTGGCCTTTTAGGTCCTAGACGTGACTCTCTCTTCCCAGGGCTGGCTTTGTCATGTCCCGTACTTAGTTACATCTTAAGGGAAAAGAGAAAGTCCTGAATGATGATAATGAAGCTGACAGCGGTGACAGTGAAGTATTCCATTTGGTGGGAAGGCATCATAGTCATATTCTTTTCTTCTTTGCAAAGTCCCATGTTGTCAAAGCCCAAGGAACCATAAAAGGATCTTAATCTTATTGTACAAGTTTTGTTAATTGCAGTGTTTCGTGAACATGGGACAGAGCTGTCAAGTGTTTGAGTGTCCTAGGTGTCTGGCATGGCAACTTTTAGATTAGACATGGACACCGGGACACACACTCTGACACAGCCCTTATTTAGAGGATCAACAAGCTCTCCATAGACTATTCATTCACCAATAACTCATGACATTGGCATAGTGCTAAAAGAAGAATGTTGTGGGTTTAAGACAATGTGGAAGTGAAAAGTTATCACTTGTTAGCACGTCATGTTTCCATTCTTCTCATATGGATCCTTTTAAGATAGTTTCTATCGGTTTTCCTTCTTTTAGTAAAATGACATTGGTTATTGTTTTCTATTAAATGAGATGTGTCTGAGTGTCCAACACTGTAGAACTTTGTAAAATTAGAGTATCCTGCTAACTGCTGCTTATTCAGAATCTTACGTCACTGTTTGAAAAATGTTTCACGTAAGATGATCATCTTATTTATGGAAGTAAGCTATGTAAACCTTAGTTAGATTTTTGTGACTATAAGATTCTAATTTGGATCATGCAGTTTGAACTCCAATGACACGAGGATCTATTTACTTGCTCAAACCTGGATCCCGAACATCCTTGGGTTTAACTCAACCTTGTTATTTTCAGCTTTAATAATCTTCTGCAGTAATTATGTCTTGAAACATAAATTTCCTCACCCAAATGATTCAACATGAAGATTATCGTAAATGTGGGCCTTCGGGCTCAAGCAAATCACGTTACTGTCAAACTCGCTAAGCTTTGAAAAGAATGCATTTGTAAAATTGCTTTAGGCTGAACTTCTATATGTAAACAAACTTCATCTTGCTAAAGCCAAAGTTTCCATCACTTAGTTACTTTAGCACCCGCTCTAGGCTTTTGCTAAATTTGTGTCTTAAATCGTTATGGACATAATATGACTCATTTAACTGTACAACATTCTTGTTTTGTTAGTGCAGCTTATTCGACATAACCAATCTTAACAACACTACATGTCATAAGCCAATTTTTGATAAAATAAAGTCACATGCTTTAACATGGCAGGTGTCTATGGAGATTGTGATGGTGCCTTGGTAGCTGAGGAGTAAGCTTCTGCTTCTTTTGCATTCCTTGTACATGTATATCTATAAAATTCATTATAACATACCAAGTATCATGCAGTTATCCAGTAAGGCCTATAACTGAATCTGCAAAGTCAAGAGTAGTAGCTGAGAAAGGATGGTTGGATCTGGGCCATAAACTTGGCGTCCCTGTTTATGTATTTCGGTTGGGAGGAATATATGGCCCTGGAAGAAGGTTAGCTTTTAATACTGTAATATGTTTTTCTCTGTTCTGTATGCTTATCCCTAGCTTCTTATGGGCTTCTACTCTTCTAGTATCCTTTAAAAAACTTAAGATTGTTAGTACTGTTTTAACACTCAAGATTTATAGCTCCTATTAAAGGCTGAAGCTCATGAACATCTACTAAGTGGATAGCAGTGTTGCCCCTTTTACCATATATACTGTGTACACTGTAAATCCAAATTTTTATGCTCATTTTCCCGCCGTATAGATTTGTATAACTTAATAAGTAATGGCTACATTGTAGAAAACTATCTCAAGCTTCTATTCAATGTTCAAGAATGCGGTTTCAGTATGCGTGCGGTCCAGGACCGCATAACGCATAATCGGATTACGCGCCGATTATGCGGATTATGCGGAATATTAATATTTTAATATATATTAATATAATAATTATAAAAAATTGGATATATTAATGCTATAAAACTCTAAAAAATTATAAAAATGGATATCATTGAAGTGATCAGTAATTCTGCAACAATTCTGCAGTAACTCAGTGACCAGCAAATTAACCCTAACCCTAATTTTTTAGCAAAATGCAACGCAATTCTGCAGCAATTTTGCAAAATTCTGCAACAATTCTGCAATTTTGCAGCAAGTTTGCACCAAAATTTCGCACCAATATTTGCATCAAAATTATCGCACCAAAGCCTTAGCCCTAAATTTTCCAAATATTTTCTTTCACTAAAGAATTCAAAATCCAAATTCAACTCAGTGTACTCAAAATAATCATAAAAAATATTCAACAACAGGAATAATATCCAAAAAAATAAACTTCAAAACACTAAAAAGATCCAAAATCCTAACTGGAAAAAAAATTTACCTGCTCAGCGCCGTCGGAGAGCTCGCCTTAAGGACTGCAGCTGCCGGAGGAGATGTCGCCGGTGAGATCGGAGAGGGGAAAGGGCGAAAGGAGAGTTAGGGTTTTTTTTTTTTTTTTGCTGGTTTGGAGACTCGACAGTTCGGGAGATCGGAGAGTTAGGGTTTTTTGGTTTTTTTTGCTGGTTTGGAGTGACGATCGGCCGGAGGAGATGTCGCCGGTGAGATCGGAGAGGGGAAAGGGCGAACGGATTTTCGCTGAAGAAGGGACTCGACAGCTCGGGAGATCGGAGAGTTAGGATTTTTTGGTTTTTTTTGCTGATTTGGAGTCACGATCGCCGGAGTAGATGTCGTCGATGATCGGAGAGGGGAAAGGGAGAACGGAGAGCTTGGGAGATCGGGAGACTAGAGTTAGGATTTTTTTCGTTCTTGTAGGTGGTTTGGAGTCACGATCGCCGGAGGAGATGTCGCCGGTGATCGGAGAGGGGATAGGGTGAACGGAGGATAGGGTTTCGGGCGAACGGAGGAGAGGGGTTAGGGTTTTTTTTCGCTTTGGGGACTCGAGAATTTCTAATCGGGATCGGGATGTGGTACGGGTTCGACTGAAGAGGGGATTTTTATGTGTGGGTAGCGGGTACGGGTCGGGTTTCGAGCGAATTTAGAAATTCGAAACCCAATAAACCAAAAACCGCATAATCGATTATGCGGAACGCATAATCCGCATAATCGATTATACGGACGCATAATCGATTGTCCGCATAATGGACCGCTTTCTGGCTTTTCTGTGCGTTCTGAGGCCGAAAACGATTATGCGGACGCATATGCGCCCGCATAGGACGTTTTTTAGAACACTGCTTCTATTACTTGTTGCATAACTATCATGTTCTTGATAGCTTCAGTATTTTAAATTCCAAATAAAACTTTATTTGTTAGACATTACCCTGGGAAGTAGACATTTGAGCACTACCTGATGTTCTTGAGGATTCAAAATCATGGCAATTTGCAAATTATTCTCTGACAGAATTAGTTTTTTTGGTCCGTGAAATGTAATTAGATGAAAACTCAGCTAAAGTTGGGTAGCATGCTGTATTCATTAACTCTATATATACCAGAAAATAAGAGTAACTAAGAAGCCTGGACACATTGCTGGGATGCCATGTCCGTATTGGATACATATCCATGTCAGACACGTGACCGACACAGATACGTCGTAGACATCAAAATCGTGTCAGACAAGTCATGTAGCATGTCCAATAAAATAAGAGAAAAACATATATTATTACCATATCAGTGTTTCTTATAGATTGTGTCTAAAAAAAGAGTTAAATGATCCGAGAAAATCGAGAATAAGTATTGCAAATTGGTAACATTTATCTATACCTAGTTAACTTGATAAAGTTATACTTCAAATTTTTTTCCCCCTTTTCATGAGAATGAGTTTTTTTGGTTTCTATGTATAAAGAAATAATTTTGTATTCACATATATGACTTGCTATCTGCACCATCTTTTATTTTTATTTCTTTGCCTATAGAGAGGAGAGAGAGATATAGATGCATAGTTGATGGCGAAATCTGTCCTTTATAAAGGATTTTGTGAAAAAATACGAACCTATACATTGCCAATGTTTTCCTTTCGGTCAGTTTAGTAAAATTATTATGTTAATAATAGAATAATATATAGTTATATTTAATTTTTCTGTGTAGCCATGTCCATGTACTCATTTTTTTTTATAAATGCCATATTTCGTATTCGTATCTATATTCGTGTCTTTATATATGTGCTTCCCAGAAGGGTAAACTTCAAGAAAATATCATGAACTTATCCTGAATCTTTTAATTAAATAACGATTTTTCAGTAAATTGGAATATTAAATTACAGTTTTGCCCAATAATTTCTCTAGATTAATAAACTTATATAGCTAAAAAATTGCAAAACAGGTTTTCCAAATCAAATAATATCAAAGGATTTAATTGCAAATTCATTATCTCCTTTCTTCTTTCCTCCTCCACCCCCTCCCTCCCCAAACCCAAACACCACACTCCACCACCCCCACCCCCAAAACCCCCCTCCCCCCACCCTTCCGAGCACCTATTTCTCCGCACTTTTTTCTCGCCCCCAACCCCCAACAACAGCATAACATCATATGTGAATTAGTCCAATCTTTTCGCTTCCGTTTTTCCTATATCCAACCTTATCCTCACATTCCAAGTGCTGGTATTGATTAGGTCAGGATTTAAGTTTGGTTTAGAGAGTTGTCCGTGTTTAGGGTTGGGACCTATGGCCGGGATTAGTATTAATTCATAATTTATGTTAGAACTCAAGGATAGAAAAGGAAACGAATAAAAACAAGAGAAATTATTTTTAACCATATTGCATTAGTACTATATTTATAAATGAGAAGCGATTAACAATATAATCACTAATATGAATTAAAAAAAAACTAATATGAATTATTAAATAGAACCATAGTTGGAGATAAATCTTTCTAACTAAAATAATTATTTTTAGTGAATAGTCTGGGAGAAAATAATTAATGGTTAGTGGGGTTCTTAAATAGTTTTGATTTCTTGGAGAAATATTTTATTTTATCATTTTGATCATTTTAAAAATATTTTTCTGCTTAAAATTAATTTATTGGGTTAATATCCAACTAAATGACCCATTAAGTAATGTAATCTAGCAGACCAGTGTTGGACGGCATTTTATTGAAAGTAGCATAAAAGTTTATGGTAGTTTATTGAACAAAAAGAAGTTCATGGTATTTTTCTGAAAAAGCTTACAACCAAGATTTAAATTGTCAGAGACGGTATCAGCCAATCATTTATAGTGTTAAAATTGGCAATATTGGGCTTTTATCGGAGGCATCATAAATATCGACAATACCGGACTGGAACTGTACAGTATGTTGTTCATTGGGTACCACAAAATTTGAAATGATAAATATCAGTATAGGCCAGTATTTAAAACCTTGCCTGAAAGTCCATATTCCATAATATTTCTTAAAATTAATGAGCCACAATATTTTTATTCTTCGTTATACATGCTTTTTATTCTACTTCTGTTTATGACTGATTAAAATCATTTCAGTGCGTTGGATACCATAATTAAGCAAAAATCCATGTCTGAAAAACAGACGATGAGGAAGTCAAAGCTCTATACAGCACGGGTTCATGTTGCCGACATCTATCAAGCAATAAAGGCTAGCTTTGATGTTTTGTCCTCAGGGTATGTGCCAGTGCATAACTTCCAACTATATTAGTTAGGTACTCCAAATTTAAATTGAGTGTGAACGGTAACTAAATTTTTTGTTATCTAGTAAGGGATCGCTTATCTTGCATTATGGTTACTGCAGCCAGCAAGCCTTTTTTTCCTATTAATTAAATTTGTTGTAGCTGCTACTTTGAGTACCCACTGATTTTATAGCTTTCACTTGTAGTTGGTCTCAACTTTTCAAACATATGTGGTGTTTTAAAATCTCTTAATAGCAATAACAACAAAATACCTGTTCCTCTCGTCAATTTACTTGGGCCAAATAGAGCTTTTTGGAGTTGTAATACTAATACAATTGAATTTTCTTGAAAATTCTCATTGGATTGATAATGCACTCATTCTACCGATTTTTGACAGAACGTTATCTTATAGGTGGAACCAAATGTTTTGAAATTAGTTTGATTCCATAAATTGCATAAACTTGTGTTACCCAGACTACATTGAAGTGTGTTTATATTTTAGCGAGCCACACTTGGAGTTTTTCCATTTAAAACTATTTGAACTTTTAGATCATTGAAAAATCAAATTAAAAAATGTTAACAAAACTCGCCCCAAGGTTTCTTTCCCATATTGGATGTAATCACTTGCATCTTTAGTGTATAGGAAAAAAGCAGTCACGAACCTGGCAAAATTTTCTTCATGCCCCCATCAACACAGAGTGCACATACAAAGAGAAAAAGAAAGAAAGGTCCAGTTCAAATTCTTCTTTTGATGAAAGGATTATGTTCAATAGCTCTAACTTCTACCAAAACATTAATATTTTTGTCTTTTTAACAGGGAAATATACAATGTTGTTGATGATGACCCTGCACCACGGGCAGAAGTGTTTGCCTTTGCACAGGCCTTGATCCAAACTAGATGGGCAGATGTGGTTTGCCAGTTTGGTGATGCAGTAGACATGCAAAGACAGGATCTGAAAGTTGAGAAAGTCGGTGGTGAGAAACGTGTGTCAAATGCTCGTCTAAAGGAACAGCTTGGTGTAAAGCTGATGTACCCTACTTACAGATCTGGACTGCAGAGCATCCTCGATTATTATTTGGTTGGCAATGGTGGCAAGCATCTGATCACCAAATGAATGGCTTATTGTGGGTTTGTGGGGGAAGATGTGCATCTCAGGAGGAATGCAAGAAAGGTGACAAAGAATCATCACATTGTAATGCAAAAGATGCAACCTGTGAACAAAAGCTGTGACCAGCCCTTTCAATGGAAGTTGCATCTGTGAACAACTCAAGGGTGCAAGCTCAACATTACAGTAGAGACCATTTGATGGCGTACCTCCTGGCAGAGAAAATTTGAAGTCCGCTGGATAATAATAAAAGTGATGAAGTTGCACATGCAGCTCTTGAGTGTTGCTAGTAGTTTCGGCCGTGTTCTCAACAGAAATCTTCCATGTGAGATGCAATAAGAAGGGCCGCTTGGTGCTTCATCGTGGTATACGTGTGTTATTGATGTGTATGCGTGTGTTTTCTTGCAACTACAAGATAATTTGATAACTTCGTGAATTTTACAGGAAACATTGTTTGTTGCATCGAATATCCATGAATTATATATATATATATATATATATATATATATATATATATATATATATATATATATATATATATATATATATAATGCTGTTTGTTTGTAGGGGTGAGTATCGGTCGGTTCGATTTGGCTTTTGAAAAAGATACCCAACCGAAAGCCGAACCGAACATTTAAAACCGAAACTAAACCGACCGAATAAAAGTGGAAACCGAAAATCGAAACCGAAATTTCGGTTCAGTTCGGTTTTCGGTCGGTTTTCGGTTTTATGGGTTTTGGCCCAATAGCCTAACTGAATTTAAAAAAAATCGGCCCAATTAAAAAAAAAAAATGCAAAAATAGACAAAATTTGGTCCAGTTTAAAAATAATAAACATAACAAATCCTGTAAAATATGGAGCAAAATAATAGAACTAATTTAACTACAACAAACAAAATAACATAATTACATAATAAACAACATCCATAACAAAACTAAAATAAGATAGCAACTAGCAAGTTACAACTTACAAGCAACAATTACATACCACAATGATATCAAATCAAATTACAGGATATGGTCATAATTACAAATAGAAATAATATAGCAATTTAAATTACATAACATGATCACAAATTTAAATTTAACAGTTTGTTTTCCAAATTAATTACAAATGGATTTAAATATATGCTCTAGAGTCCAGAGTCTCATGATCTTATCATGCACTGAAAACTTGAAGTTGTACTAATTTGCTTAACATGAAAAAAATAAATTAGTTATTAAATAGGAACTGAGCTCTGTGTGCACTGCACAAAGAGCTCTCTGCAGAGAGCCTGAGCTCTGTGTGCACAGACTCCTGAGCTCTATGTGCACAGAGTTCACACAGAGCTCAGGTCACACAGAGCTCAAGTGCTCTCTGTAGAGAGTTATGAAACTCTGATCTTAAACATGATAAATAAAATTAAGATACGCATGTTCTTTGTTTATCCTCTTCGACACATGCATGGTGCATTATAACTTGGTGATAACCGAATTCGTAGACCTATCATCTAATTCTAGAAGGAAATAAAGCTAATTAGAATTAGAAATCATAGGGTTAATAAATGATATGAATATAATAATAGACTATTACCTTGATCAAACTTCTCAACGTCACACAGATCTGCATCGGCATTCGTCCTCATCAAGAGGCTTATCTTGTTCTTCTTGCATGTCATCAGTTTCTTGATCCCACTTGATAAAATGATCCCACACATCAGATCTCGAAAATATTGTCTTCCTTTTTTGTGTTCTAGAATCTCCAGTTCCAACAGACCTGCTATTGTTTGTTTGTGTTAGACTTGGATCTGTTGGTGGAGCATCACTGGTTGGATTTGTAGCAGCTTCATTTACATTAACAATTTCATGTGGGTTTGTCTGATCAACACGACTTTCAGCCATCTAAAAAAATAATAAAACAAGTCTACATGAGCAAAAACAACAAATAAATAGCAATAGACAACTTTTATATCCAATTTAAAACTAGTTGGCTCCATCTTAATACAATTCATAGCTGATAATATGACATCAGTTATCAGCTTAGTTTGTTCTAATTATTTCATGTAGAAGTTTATAATTAAGAAATTGTGAATGGAAACTCATAAAATATAGAAGAATGAATAATAAGCAAATTTTCCTTTAATCTTTCAAAAGAATTATTTACATGGACAACCCATAAAGGACAACCAATTGATTAGTTATTCTATCCAACTCACTATAAAAAGGAAAAAAACTAAGATTATGAAAGCAACATATTACACATGAAGAGAAATCATTCTAATATCTTCAAAATCTAATCTTTGTATACCACTCTATATGCAAACCAAATGATCGAACAGTAAAAAAATCAAGATGGATAGAAAATATACCTCTAAAATCATTATATTTTCTTAATTTACCATCCAAATCTTAAAAAACACACTAGTATTCCCCTCCCTTTATATTTCTGACACAGTTGAAGGGTTAAAAATCCGATAAACCCACACCTTCCTCTTACTCTTCCTTTTAAATTCATTTTGTCTTTAGTTCAGTTATAAAAACAACCGGTAAACATGACTGGAAAAACAAAAGTATTCCAGTTTAAGTATAGATCAGCCAAATTTATACAAAAAAACAAAATTTAATTTCGAATCATAACTGAACTAGTGAATCAGGGAATACAAAAAAACAAAATCCAACTGGCCATAGGTACCACCTGGTCCACCTCCACCTCTCCCTCTCCATTTCAATATTCATGCGAGCCAATATCCTTCTAGGGTTTGCTATGGTCCTGCATACATCTTCCTGATGATTTGGATTTATTACAAGTCATGCCCATTTAATGAAACATAGAAATCATACAATTAAACAGATCAAATCATCAAACTATCGATTTCAAAAACAAAATGGAGACTGGAGAGACATTTTCATACCGTCGGGCATCGGTTTCGATCTCAAAAAAGAATTGGGAGGAGGTCAGAGAGGGTTAGCGGAGCTGCAGAGGGTCGGAGGTTGAGGGCTTGAGGCGGAGGCAAAGGAGGAGCTGGAGGATTCGGGCGACGGAGAGTGGCGATCGGGGATTCAGGCGAGGGGCCAAGGGCTAGGGATTTGGGAATTGGATTCTCTCGGAGACTCGGACGACTGAACGAATCGAGCCCTAGAAATTAGAATCGAGATTATTATTTGGGTATTGGGTTAATGGATTAACGGGTCGATTGAGATAGAAAGTTCGGTTTTTTCGATTGGTTTCGGTTGGCGATTTCGTCACCGATAACCGACCCGAAGACCGAATATAAATTCGGTTTTAGAAACCGACCCGATCCGATAACCAAAGTAACCGATCCGATTGGTTCGGGTCGGTTTATCGGTTTTGTCGGTAAATTGCTCACCCCTATTTGTTTGTTTCTTGCAATCACAGGATAATTAGTGATTTTTACAAGTAAAATTGTTTGTTGAATCAGATATCCATTAATTATTCATTGAAAGTTCTGGCATTTACGCAGTGGTTTTTGTAATTGTTTGCCTAACTTGTAACTCTTGTTCCTGATTTGGATCGTTGTGCTTGGAATATAGTCAGATTATATTCAGGATGGTTAAAAAACCATTTTTAATTAACACCATTCTCCCATTGCTCTTGTAACATTGGCTGTGATCAAATACATATCTTTGCAATGTCCAGAAACAGAACGTACATACACCGTCACATAGTTCTCTCTCAGATGACAAGGTGAGCAAAATTCAACAAAGACCTCCATCAACAACTCAGACATCATGAATCCCATGTCAAACAAACATTCTACCGAACCACCAGTCAACCACCATCTCCTCCATCTCCTGTCTTGCAGAACTCGCCGCTGCATCCAACTGTTTCACCAGCCACTACCTAACATCATGATCGCGGCTCCCTTCACTGGAATCTGTTGTCGTCCTCGAGCAGTTATTCAATGTTACCTAGGACTCATACATTTTTCCTGGCATTAAAAGGTTACTTGAGCAAATATTTGGATTTATCAACAGAAGTAATTTTAAATACACAGAAATGAGAATACTACATGTCTACAACTGGACAAAGGCACCAAAACAGTCAAACCTGAAAACTTTCTGACAAGTACCTGTAAATGGTAACAGTATCAGTCTCATAACTGCATTGATGTATATGCTTTGAGATTGAATCGGTGATTAGTGATGTCAAATCAGTGTTAGTGGTTTTAATTCAAAAGGGCATACTCAAAGTGATGCATAGGAGATATGTTCAAAATATGAAATGAGTATTCTCCAGATACATAAATTTGAAGTGGATATATATTGCATCAAGTCATGTTCATAGAACATGAATCTGAATTAGACTAGTGGCTGCATGAATAGGGCAAAACCATTCTGCTATGCTGGGATAGCACAGTACTTCCGTTTCTCTGTCTCCTACGGAGTGAAAGGAATCAACAATACTTCTGCAACTTTGTGTAGTTGACAACAATGTGCTGAAATTCAAGGCGAGAAAGGAACAATAAAATATTTAATAACTCTTCACCTACGATTGATGGATGTGTATGTAAAGGTCATATTGATATATCCTTTTGGACATGTCAGTTGTCAGTAAGAGACTCTGCATCATAGATATGCAGGATATCAGCCCAGCTCAAGAGGAGAGGGACAATGAGGGCATGGAGATGGACTAGGTGCGGGAGAAGGCACTATGATGTTTTGATCGGCCTAGAGCCACTTTTGTACTTTTACCTTAATTTATTTTTCAGTACGGACATAAACCTTGAACCCAGCTACTTACTTCGTTTTGTACTAGTTCTATTATCTTTCTTTAATGGAACACGGAGGGTTCACTCCCGCTGCTTTCACTCCAAAAAAAAAAAAAAAACTTTGTGTAGTTGGCATCGCAAGCAGTAAGAGCATCCTCCGTGCAAATCTTTGGGCTCAAACTATGCCGACCAATAAATTCGACCGTCAGCACAGACCATCGGCTGCAAACCCGCCTGACTCTCCTTGAATACCTGCCTCTGTAACCTCCCTTCTGCTTCTTGTATATCCTTATTGCCTATCATTCATCCATTCTTTTGTCAGTCCCTTCTCCTCAACAAGAATAATGTGTTATCCACAGGGAACTGATTGATTGCTTAAGAAGCAGTCACAAGGCCACTAGTCTTTTATACCCTCAAAATCCGGAAGGACAACAACAATAACAACAACTAAGCATTTTATCCAAGTACTTAGAGTTGGTTACATGAATCAAAAGAGAATCACGCCGGATCGATCACGTTGATAATCGTACTCTATTCATTCCTATCAAGTAATATATCCTCATTTAAACCTCTAGAATTCATATGTTTTCGTATCATCTCCATCCATGTTTTCTTCACTTTTTCCTTTACTTTTTAACTTGTCCTACATTGATAAACTCCCATCGTCGAATTAGTGCATTTGTACTTCTACGTTGCACATGACCAAATCATTGTAAGCAATTTTCTCACATTTTCTCATCGACTGGGGTCAAAATCCCGAAGGACTGAGAGAATAAAATAATTTTTTGCAGCATGTACCATGAAGGACTTTATTTGTGAAACTACAATTCTCTATCTATTCTGATGATTCTTAGGCTTCTTAGCATGTTGATTGATCAGTGAAGTGTAGGATGCCAAATCAAAAACCATTCCCCTTTCGCACTTTAGTACCTCCTGGTCGATATCTCCATGCTTACAGTGACCATCCAAAAGAATATTGTATGTAACGTCGTCTGGATCGACCCCTACATTAATCATCGCATGCAAAAGCATGTTTGCGTTCTTCATTTGGCCGAGCTTGCAAAGCCCGTTCATGATTACGTTATACGTCACAACCCCCCGATGGAGACCCTTCCTTTGCATCTTCCTCAACAATTTGAACCCCATCTTAACATCCCCCTTCCTACAAAATGCATCAATGACCATAGTATAAGTCGGCTCATCAGGGACCATCCCAGCCCTCTCCATCTCATACAAACTCCTCTCTGCATCTGCCGCCCGCCCTTCTCTACTCAACCCCGAGATAAGTGCGGTGTAAGTTACATCATCCAGCTCAACCCCTTCGGCCACCATCGTGTTCTTAATCTCGACTGCCATCGCCAAATCCCCCTCCTTGCAACACCCATCAATGAGAGTAGTATATGTCACCTTATCAGGCTTCAAGCCACGTTGCCTCATTTCCTCCACAACCCTCTTCGCCTCCCTCAAATCACCGGCCTTGCAAAACCCATTAACAAGGGCATTAAACGCAACCAAATCCGGCTCGACTCCTTTCCTCAACATCTCTCTATAAATCTCCATCCCAGCTCCAACCCTCCCCTGCTTACAATGCCCATCAATCAAGATCGTAAACGTCACTTTATTCGGCACCAACCCTCTCTCACCCATTTCATCAAACGCCTTCCGCGCATCCTCCAGCCTCCCAGCCCTGCACAGCCCCCTGATCAGAACACTGTATGTAAACACATCCGGGCGAGCCCCGACCCCTGCTATCTCCCCCTTGAGCGCAAACCCGCCGTCTAAATCCCCAACCCTGCAGCGCCCATTGATCAAGGTATTGAAACTGACCACGCTCGGCCTCAGCCCAGCCCGCGCAATCCCATCGAACACAGCTCTAGCCTCCTCCACCTTCCCATCCTTGACGAAACAATGCATGATCCTATTGAAAGCAGTGATACTGGGGGCGATCCCAGAATCCAGAACCTCCGAATAGAACGCCCACGCGTCGCCTGCGGCCTTGGGCGAGCGAATCAACGCATCAAGAACGGCGGAGCAAGCGTCGAGCGGCAGAGGAGCGATCCCGTGTTTTCTTGCGAAGCGGAAGCACTGGATCGCGTCGGAGATGAAGCCGGCGTCGCGGTAGGCGAGCATGAGGGAGGCGAAGAGGGAGGGGTGGGGGCGGGGGTAGACGGAGAGGGCGGCTGAGGCGAGGGAGGGGGCGGAGTGCCGGCCGCGGCGGGAGACGAGGAAGGAGAGGAGGGGGAGGGAGTGGGTGGGGAGGTCGTGGAGGAGGAGGTGGTTGGCCATGGAGAGGTAGGAGAGGGGGGTGTGGCGGAAGGAGGGGAGGAGGGAGAGGGAGTGGAAGAAGGAGAGGAGGCGGAGAGGGGGGAGGGAGAGGCGGTTGAGGTGGAGGAGGGAGGAGAGGAGGGGCGGGGTGAGGGAAGGGAGGTGGGGCTTGAGGGAGGCGGAGAGGGATTGGGGGTTTGGGGAGTTGATGATTGCTTGGGAGATGGTGAGGAGGAGGGGTGGGCATGGTGGTGGTGGTGGAGAGTACCATGGAGAGGAGGAGGAGGAGGAGAAAGGGTGGTGGTGGTGGTGGTGGTGGAGGAGGAGGAGGAGGAGGTGAGGGAGGGGAGGGGGAGGTTTGAGTGCTTTTGTTAGAGTATGATGCATGTTTGGACGTTGGGGATGGGGAATGGCAAGGTTGGGGCGGTCGAAGGTCTCGTGTTGGAATGGAGGAGTTCAGGTGGGAAATTTGATGCATGGGACACTTTAGGCTGTTTGGGGAAATTCTATTCCCACACACACACCACTTTGCTCGGTCGCCACACTTGGGGAAATTTGATGCATGGGACACTTTGAAAAAAGTGTTGTGATGGATGGTGGCAAATGGACAGTCTATTCTAGTTATGGAGGATCCAAGGTTTTCTAAATTTTTTTTTATCAAAGGATACTTCAATTTTTTATATTACTAGAATAGTTCCGAGTACTACTGTGAGCCATTTTATCCCACAGAACCGCACATGGGATATAGATTGGTTAGAGCAATTCTTCCACCCGAGTGTGGTGACTGTAATTACGTCTATTCCAATTCCTCATTGAGCCAATGAGGACTTGATTATGTAGAATGGTACGCCTCTGCAGAATATTAGCATTTCCATCATTTATAAGTACATGTGTTTATTTGACTCGCCTATCAATTTACTGTGCATATGGAGTCGATAGCGGTGCCCCAAGTTCACACTTAGATTTGAAAGGTTGTGCTAGGGTGCGTAATCATGAGATCCTTCCTATGTTGATGCGGAATCATGGTTATCCCTGATTGTCCTCGATGTGGGGCTGCGGAGGAATTTTTGGACCACCTTATATTTACTGCCCCCTATCGAAGGAGGTCTATGCGAGTGTGGTTGCCAAGTTGAATTTACATTTTATCTAGCTAATCTAGGAAGGATGGTTGTCTACTCTATTTGGAGTGGGTTCGAGTGCCCCTATGCAACGGAAGTTCATCAAGTTGGTCCTCATGTATACAAGTTGGAAAATCTGGTAAGGGAGGAATAGATTATTATTTGAGTCGAAATCTTTTAAATCGAAGAATGTGACTCTTGCAGTGGTTACTGCGACTAAGAAAATTTTGTTGTCAAAGGGAGATTTCCACATTCCGCCATATATTGTTGATCTATAGACTTCTTGGGGCTGAGGGGACTTGTACTCGAGCCATTGGACGCTAGGTGGATTTCTTAGGATCCTCTGCATAAAGACTGGTTCAAAGTTACTTTTGATAGTTTTGTGAAAGGTAATAAGGCGGATGGCCGATTTTGTGGAGAGGAATGATATTGGGGGATTGGTTGGTGTAGGTAATATTCAAATTGTGTGCTATTCAGTACTAAATGCTAAAATTCAAGGATTTTGGAAGGCTCTCGTATGGGCAGCATAAAAAATTCGGAGAAATAAAATTGTGTTGGAAGGTGATACTTTGGATATTCTAACTCAATTCACAGTTCCATGACTTGTACTTATCATCCGTTACTTCAAGACACTCGCATTTTGTGCAGTCATTTCTCTGAAGTTTATGTTCGACACACGTGGAAGGAAGGTAATATTGTAGACACTAAAAATAAAGTAAATAAAAATAAAAAAAATATATATGTAATATGGAAACACAATGGGAGAACCCGAGGGTGCAACCGCGGGAGGCTCCCGCGGGTTGCAACCCGCGGGAGGATCCCGCGGGTTGCAATCCGCGGGAGGATCCCGTGGGCTCTCCCGCGGGTGGCAACCCGCGGGTTGCCACCCGCGGGAGCGATCCCGCGGGTTGCAACCCGCGGGTTGTTTTCCGTATTTTTTTTTTCGTTCGTTTCCTGATATTTTTTGATCCAATTTTTCAGGAGGGAATCGATCCGGATTTCAAGTCCTCTCAGTCTATAAAATACAAGATTGGATTCGAGGGAAGGGATCTTTTGGCAGAATCGAGAGAGTTCAAGAGTTCAAAGGCTCGGAGAGCTAGTTTTTCTTGAGAGATCCAGAGAAAGAAAACCAGGTTTTCTTGTTCCAGTTGGACGGTCAACGGAGGCAGTAGCAAGACTCCATCGCCACCCGAACCCACAAAGAAAAGGGAATCCATCAATATTTCCCGTTCTTGTTGTCCTCTAAATTTGTAATTCAAATCTTTTCATTGTAATCCACAAATTTTGCAATGGAATCAAAGGTTCAATTTTCTAGCAAACAAGAACTGGCGACCACAGTGGGAGCCTCTCTATTTACTACAGAGAATGTTGTGGCGCAGTCCGACTTGGTACCCATCGGATCTGTTGTTGAAGCGCTGATCGTAGAAGTCGATCAGCAAAAATACGAGGAATTTCTCTCCTCCTCAGATTCAGAGCCCAGGCGTTATTGTCGGGTTATGATGAAGAAAGGTGAGGCGTCATCGCCCACCGAAAATAAAAAGGCGTCATCACCTATTAAAACTCATGAGGCGCCATCGCCCATTAAAACTGACAAGATATTATCGTCTGTTAGAAAATATGTGGCGTCATCGCCTACTCCTAAGTTGAACCAAACTCTCACCCGCTCTCAGAAGAGAAACCTAAGGCGTAAAGCCCAACGGACTCGCCTCAACAGTACTTCTGGGAAATTACAATAAAAAAATCCAACCCAAGAAACAATCCTGACACATGCAACATCAGGGAGAAAAAATTCAAAGAATGAAAATCCGTAGGTGGAACTGCGGGTTGCACCGCAGGGGGCAACCCCACAGTTGCAACCGCGGGTTGCACCGCGCAGGGG
This sequence comes from Dracaena cambodiana, assembly GCA_036321105.1. Classification (NCBI taxonomy): domain Eukaryota; kingdom Viridiplantae; phylum Streptophyta; class Magnoliopsida; order Asparagales; family Asparagaceae; genus Dracaena; species Dracaena cambodiana. Next base: position 12,027,904 of record JAYEPQ010000010.1, read on the forward strand.
CAACCCCTCGGTTGCAACCGCGGGTGCAAACCCGCTGTTCCAACACCCGCGGTTCCGACCGCGGGTGCAAACCTGCGGTTCCAACCGCGGGGTGCCCGCGGGTTTCAACCCTCAGGTTGCACTCCGCAGGGGTTTGGTTCTGCTGGCTATTCGGGCACACGCGCAGTGAGCATACAGCGCACACCTAACTTTTTGGTTACTCTTTCAGGGGTACCATCCCACTCCTCTGCAGACAAATTAAGGATGTGCTCATGCGCTCACCAAGTTTCTCTTCGGATGAACATATTCCAAAGAATAAGTCAGATGCGTGCGAGGCCCGTGCAATTGCGCATGCCAGCACACACTCTAGAAGACTCCATAAAAGGGACCGTGTTGATACGGGAAAACCTCTCAGCCCAGAGATACTACAAACCAACCAGTATTACGAACAGAACTCGCGACGCAAGAGGCGTTAGAGTGTAAATGTAAATGGGAACAGGTCTCAAGATTTGAGAGAATATCTCACTCAAAAGAGGAGCACCTCCCAATCCACTCATCACTGTCATTGCGAACGGTTGATCTCAGCCGTTCTGTGAAACTGCAAATGTAAATCAGGACCATCCATTTTCGAGCGGATTACGGAGCCAAAGAGAAGACGGATAGTGAAAAAGATATACTCCGGGGATGATTTGCCTGCTGTTTCATCCCATATATAAAGGCAAAAGGATTGCCGACAGCGACTCCTCAGACAAAGAGTTCACTTCAAAATTAAAAGGAGTGTCTATCGAGCAAGATGGCGTGTATCAACACACTCGGGCTATGAGAGGAGTCGCCGTACCACTAAATTATAAGAAATTGGCTGGAGGATCAGATGAGGAAGAAGACAGATATTCTGTTGTTGTATCTTCATCTTACTCTGATTCGAACAGAGGATCAGAGGCTGCAGTAAACATGGTCGATCTCCCAAAAGAGGTTTCTAGAAGGCTGGAGAGACGTCTCAAACAACAGGAAGAGACCATGGAAGAGATGAAGCAACTTTTAACTCAGTAACTGGCCCAAACAAAGAAGGGCCAATTCTCGTCATCTGCTAAACGGCATGAAGAGGAACAACATGTCCGCATAGACGAAGATAACGAAGATGACTACGAAGAAGTACCTTCTCAGTTAGGAGAAAAATAAAGAGTAAAAGTGGTTATTAACCCTCAGGTGGAGAAAATGGAGAAAATGGAGAACCAGCTACAGGCTCTTCTTCATCGGAAAAAGTTGCAGGAAGTGGGGATAGTGCGTCCCTATCCCATAGAATGGGAGACTACACCCTACCCTGCAAACTACAAACCGTTAAATCTTCAAACGTTTGACGGGAAGGGCTCTCCACAACAGCTCATCTTCTACTTTCTGTCACAGACATGACACCTAATGGGGAATGATGCAACATTAACCAAGATATTTAAGAGTACCTTACAAGGTCCTGCATTTACCTGGTTCATGCAACTACCCCAGGGATTGATTAAGTCATGGGCCGATGTAGAACGTGAGTTCTTAGCCCGATTCTTTGAGGACGATACTGAGGTTTCGGTACCATCCTTGCTAGCAGCAAAGCAGGGAGAGGGCGAGACAGTAAAAGCTTTTGTCGAGCGGTTCCGAGAGCTTTCCATGCGATGTTCGCATGGCTTGGCACAGGAGACCCTCGTAGAGACTTGCAGACATAATTTATTGACCGATATTTTGGTCAAAATGGGTTCGATTGAATCCAAATCTTGGAGAGACTTACTTAAACAAGTGAGCAGGCCGAAGACATACTCCGACGCCTCGAAGAGCAGCAGCAATCTGCGAGAAGGGTCACCTCGACCAAACCAACATCTCATTTCCCCCGTTCCAGAGGGAAAGACATAATGGCGGTGGAGAATACATCCAAGCCAAAACAAAGGCCCGCCAAAAGCAACACATCTGGTCCACCCAGGCCACAAAAATAGTATTCATTCAAGGATGAACATACTGTTACCATGTTCAATTTGCTCACTAAGCGCAATATGCTCAAGTTGCCAGAAAGCAAGAGGCCTGAAGAGGTGGGAAAGACCAATGATCCGAACTACTGCTTATACCATCGGATCGTAGGTCACCCAACTAAAAACTGTTTCATTTTAAAAGACAAGATTCAGGCACTAATTGATACTGGAGCAGTTCAGCTCAAAGCTGAACAAAAAAGAGTGAAAGCTAACTCGGCCACATTTACAGTGGGTGGTCTGGAGATACCACTTGGGCTCACACCTATTCCAAAAGATGAGCTCAGGGTGGTCAATTTAGACCCCCATAATCAGCAGAAGAAAGGGTTAGTCTCTTTCACAACAGAGAAACAGGAGGTCTTTTGGGTGCATCCAGACATTCTTGAAGACGAACAGTGGACAACCGTCAAGACTAGAAAGAAAACTGAAACAAGGGGAAAGAAGTGCATATGCAATGTCGTCTCAGCAACCATTGAGAAGGATGCAGATAACATTCCGCTGTTAGCGGATTCTGAATCGGAGGTGACAGCTCTAGCAGTGGAGAATGAGCATGCGCCACCTTCTGGAACCAGATCTGGAAAGCAATATTTGAAGGATTTCTCAAATACGGAAGCTGGATCCTCTAAACCAACCAAGGAGACTAATGAAGGAACTACTAAGCAAATTCCCGAAAAGGGAAAACAAAAGGAGCTCAGATACAACCGAGCACTACGAAAAGATGCTCCCGAAGAGCAAAGTTCCTCTTTTCGGTTTGATGTCACTGTATGAGTTATTACGCCTGTCCAAATCTACAAGAGATGCGCTAAGAGAAGCCCTAGCGGAATCTGAAGCTTTCTTAGCCCATCTCCCAGAGGAGGTTGAGGAGGCATGCTCGCATTGCAACTCAGTGTCGAGGCATGCCCCTTATATCACTTTCACACCAGAGGACATGCAGCTGAAGAACATAAAGCACAACAGGCCTCTGTACTATAACGGGTATATTGGCTCAGCAAAAATCGGTCGAATTTAGATTGATCCGGGTTCTGCCTTGAGCATTGTGCCACGAAGGCTTATGCAGTTTCTTGGGATCCCTCCCTACAAGCTGGCTCCAACTAATACTGCCATTTTTGGCTTCAATGCCAATGGCAGTCACCCTTTGGGAAAGATCAGGCTCAGATGCCAGATTGGAGATCTTAAAAGCGAGGTGACCTGTTACGTAATCGAAGCAGACACTTCATATAACATTCTCTTAGGGCGACCATGGATCCATGCTAATATGATCGTCCCATCCACCCTGCACCAATGCATGAAGTACGTGGATGAAGACGGAGAAGTGCATACGTTGATTGCTGACAAACAGCCATTTAAAGGTGTTGAAAACTACTTTGTAGATACCCTTTTGTATGCTGAAAGTGCTGAGGTCGACCCCCACTGCACGATGAATGTGATAGTGGGAATGAGGCTGAAACTGAGTCAGGGGTGTTTATTGCCAATGAAGGCTTTGAACCTCTTGTAATTAATCTTGATGATTTGGATGTAAATGACACCGCCAGTGACGAGGGCGAGTGGGAAATAATTGAGAATCCAGATTTTACTTATTTGTCTGGTGTTTCTATCGATTCTATACCTTCAGCTACTAGCACGAATGCAGATAGTCTCTCAGTATTCGAGACTTTAGCAACCATGCACATGCCGATTAAATCATCAATGATGTTACAATCAAACATAGAAAACGTAGATGGGGCGGTATTCGAAGTACCGGCCCGTCGACCAGATCAAAAACCTATCCTTTTTGGAAGAATTAAATCATATATAGCCTCATCCAGTGATAGTGAGAGTGAGGCTCAGGAAGCCCCTCAATTCTATCATTATGGACAAAGTCATTCCGGATGATGGCAAAAATGGGATATGATTTTATCAATAAACCCGGATTAAACTTTGGTAAGGGATGTCGAGGTCTGCTTCCTTCATTCGTACTCTAAGGAAAAGAACCGGACTACTATCACAAAACCGGCAGGGGGTTGGGATATGTCATAACACCCGATCCTTCGGATATCGAAGATATGATTTGCCAGAATGTGGAAGATTCCGATTGGGATTCGGATATCAACCTGAGTGTATTATTCAGAGAGATGACGGTAAACATGACTTCTGTCAATCCAACCCCAGATAAAAACAATGAACTGACCCTTATAGAAGATGAAGCATTAGTAAAGCATCTTGATGCCCAATGGAACATGCGCTTTGAGCAACGTGAACCTCCTACGGAGGATAAGGTGGTCCAAGTAAATATGGGTGATGAAACCAATTTCAAACCTATATTTATAAGCGAGAGTTTATCTCCTAATGAAAGAGACGACCTGGTGGCTCTCGTCCGAGAATATATAGACGTTTTTGCCTGGAATTATGAAGACATGCAGGGTTTAGATCCTCAAGTTGCTATGCATCGACTTAATATTAAGCCAGATGCGAAACCAGTAAAACAACAACAGAGAAAATTTCGTCCAGAACTGATGGAATCAATCGAAGATGAGGTGAAGAAGCTCATACAATCTGGCTTCGTACGAGAAGAACAACATCCTGATTGGGTAGCCAATATCGTTCCAGTTCCCAAGAAGAATGGAAAAATCCGAATCTGCATCGATTTTCGGGATCTCAATACAGCATGTCCTAAAGATGAATTTTCACTTCCAATAACGGATGTCATGATTGACAATACCTGCGGGTTCGAAAGAATGTCTTTCATGGATGGATGCTCCGGGTACAATCAAATCAAAATGTGTCCGGAAAATGAGAAACATACTGCCTTCAGGATACCGTTAGGTGTGTACTGTTATACGGTCATGCCATTCGGTCTGAAGAATGCAGGTGCGACATATCAGCGTGCTATGAGCACAATTTTTCGCGAGCATCTCCGTAAAACGGTAGAGTGTTATGTGGATGACTTGGCTATTAAGAGCCGCAGTAAAGACGATCATCTCCGAGATCTGAAGGCGGTGTTTGACATTATGAGAAAACACCAATTAAAAATGAATCCAACTAAGTCCTTTCTCGGTGTCTTTAGTGGCAAATTCCTTGGTTTCGTTGTTACATCCAAGGGTATTTATTTAGACCCTGAAAAGGTAAAAGCAATTCAAGAAATGCAGCCACCAAGAAACCTTAAAGAACTTTGCGGGTTACAAGGAAGACTAGCATACATCCGGAGATTTATCGCCAATCTTTCAGGGCGATGCTAACCTTTTACCAGGCTAATGAAGAAAGGGGTGTCATTCGTTTGGGATGAAGCTTGTCAACAAGCCTTTGAAGATCTCAAGAAGTACCTCACAAAGCCTCCGGTTTTGGTAGCCCCTGCCTCCATATCGGGAAAACCATTCTTGATATACGTTCGGGCAATGGACCATTCACTTGACGCCTTGTTAGCCCAAACTAATGACTCCGGCCATGAACAAGCTATTTACTACTTTAGTAGAACTATGGTAGGTGCCGAACATCAATATACTCCAGTAGAGAAGGAATGCTTAGCCCTGGTATTCGCAGTTCAGAAAATGCGACATTACTTAGTAGGCCAAACAATCCATGTGATTTCCCTGGTAAATCCTCTGAGAGTGCTCATGACCAAGCCTGGGTCACTCAATTGCAGGTTAGCTAATTGGTCGATCCTCCTATCGCAATATGACATGCGATTTATACTACAAAAGGCGATCAAGGGACAAGCGATTGCTGATTTCTTAGCAGAGCATCCTGTCCCGCAATCCTCGAAACTTTATGAGGATATTCCAGATGAGATAGTAGAAGCCAATATGGTCTCTAAAGAACCGATTTGGCAACTGTTCTTTGATGGAGCAGCTAGAAAGAACTCTGCTGGAGTGGGGGTGGTTCTAATATCCCTGCAAAATCATGTGATCCCCCGAGGATATTCATTAACTCAACCCTGTTCTAATAATGTGTTCGAGTACAATACATTATTAACGGGATTGCGAATTGCCCAACAGCTAGGGATCCGACGTTTAGAAGCCTATGGGGATTCCAAACTCATAGTAAATCAAGTAAGAGGAGAATACGAGGTTAAACATGAGCATCTCGTACCTTACCACAAGGCAACAATCAAACTTGCCGACTCATTCAAAGAATTTTATATTGACATGTGCCACGGCACGAGAATGCATATGCTGATGCCTTGGCGTCCCTCGCCGCTACATTAGCACTCCCTGCTAAGTCAAACAAAAGTGTTGAGGCTGGAAGCCGTGAGCTCCTTTGCCCTGAGGAAATACTCGAGGCAAATGAGGTCCATGTGTCAGGGATGAACTTCGAGCCCAGAGATTGGCGGTTCGTATTTGTCGATTTTGCGCTCTACGGGATATTACCCGAAGATCCTAAAGAAGCCGCAAAAGTGAAAAAGGAAGCAGAAAAATTCTATTATAATCCTGAGCTTAGTACCTTATATCGGAAAATGCTAGGTGGAGTTTTACTTCGGTGCTTATCACAACAAGAAGCACAAGAAGTACTCAAAGAAGCACATGACGGGGCCTGTGGTGCTCATCAGCCGGAACCTAAATTGGGAGACCGGATAAGTAGAATGGGTTACTACTGGCCGACAATGATGTCAGATGCCATGGCATATTTTAAGAAATGCCATGCATGTCAGGTACATGCGAACTACATACACCAGGCCGCAGAGTACCTACATCCAACCATAATTACATGGCCATTCGAGACTTGGGGAATGGATATCATTGGCCCCATTGCTCTGCCATCTTCTCGTGGACATTGGTTTATACTGGCTATAACCGATTACTTCTCGAAATGGGCAGAAGCTATCCCTTTGCGAGAAGTAAAAACGAATGATGTGGTCAGTTTCATCAAACACCACATCATTTATCGCTTTGGTGTTCCTAGACGGATCATCAGCGACAATGGCCCTCAATTCACTAGCAGAGCCTATACTAAATTCTGTGATAAGTTCAGAATACAGAACATATTTTCGTCTCCATATAATCCGGCCGCAAATGGTCAAGCTGAAGCATTCAACAAGACCATTGTGGAGCTTTTGCAGAAATTTGTCACTTCAAGTCATCGTGATTGGGACAAAAAATTGGGGGCTTGTCTGTGGGCTTATCGCACGACGGTTAGGACACCGACAAAGAGTACACCATTTTCTTTGGTGTATGGCTGCAAAGCTATACTACCTCTAGAAATTCAGATTCCTTCTCTTCGGGTGGCATTAGCTACAAGAATGACCACCGAGGAAAAACATTGCCAACGACTTCGGGAATTAGAAGCACTGGATGAGAAACGCTTAAAAGCTCAACAGCAAATCGAGTTTTATCAGGCGGGGATATCTCGGGCCTTCAACAAAAAGGTGAAGGAATGAACTTTTAAAGTGGGTGACTTGGTCCTAGTAGTCAGGCGTCCTATGATTCTCACGCATAAAACTAAGGGCAAGTTTCAGCCAAAATGGGAAGGCCCATTTGTAGTGGAAACAGTCTACTCAAATGGAGCATACCGGTTGATTAATCAGCATGGAGATCGAATGGTGATGCCTATTAATGGAAAATTTCTTAAAAAATATTATTCTTAAAATAAAAAAAAATTACCCAACGCCGACAAGGCTACGGGAAGAGAATAGATTTCTCGCCAACCCTATCATACTGGAGGTAAAGAGTATGAATTACCCAACGCCAATAAGGCTACGGGAAGAGAATAAATTTCTCGCCAACCCCATCATACTGGGGGTAAAGAGTATGAACTACCCAACGCCGACAAGGCTACGGGAAGAGAATAGATTTCTCGCCAACCCCATCATACTGGGGGTAAAAGTATGAATCGCCCAATGCCGCCAGGGTAAAGGGAAGAGGAAAAGTTTAGCATCTAAACCCAAACAAAACTCTCGACAACTTACCATACTGAGGAGAATAGTATGGCTAGCCCAACTCAAACGGTAGTTGGTAAAGGCAAATCAAACCCGTTTATAGCTGGGGGTTTGCTAAAAATCCTACGACAAATCTGTCGCGATAATATCCTTACCTAAATGTAAGGATATATCACTGCCCAAAGCTACTAAAGCAAAGGGAAGAAGGAACGTTTGGCCTCTAAGCCCAAACAAAACCTTCGATAACTCACCATGCTGAGGAGAATAGCATGGCTAGCCCAACTCAAACGGTAGTTCGTAAAGCTTAATCAAATCCGTTGATAGCTGGGGGTTTGCTAAAAACCTTACATTAGATCAATTCTTTATTAAGATAAGCTTTCACCTTTGTCAAAAAAAAAAGATGACAAAAAAAAAAGTCATGCTTCATCAAGTCCAAAATTACAACGTCTGATGAACATAATCTTTTTTTAAGGTCGTTAGGTTAAAAATTTTCTCTGACAACAATCATTTTCCCTATCAAGTTAACAGTTACCTCTGATAGTCAGAATTTTGAGACCGAACACGTTAACAATCATCTCTGTTTGGTCGGCTCATTCGTCCCTATCATGACTAGATCCTCTGAATAGGTTGAGCCCCAAGACATGTTTAATAATACCTTTGTCTTTTCCTAATTCGTCATACTAGAGGTCACTGAACGATTAGGATTCTATAAGCACGTTAACATTATACCTCTGCTTGTCATCCTATAAGCACGTTAATATTACACCTCTGCTTTATATTCTTTTTAGGCACGTTAACATCATACATCTGCCTATTGTTTGTAAATCCTAATAGGTTGCACTATATGTCGCTGAACATTTAGGATTAAATTTATCTGAAAACTCTCACTATCAAGTCCTGAACCTCTGAATAGTCTGAGTCGCTATCCATGAAAGCATATAAAATACATATACGTACGTATTTAAAAAAGGGGATAAATAAGTAAATAAAAAAAAAGAGAGGAAGAAAAAGAGAGGGATAATGATAATAGTGATACAGCAGCACACAGCAAAATTTTTCTTTCTGTATTATTACAATTACCAAGAAATAATAATAACAATTACTTTTGGGATAAAGCCTTCAAAGCATCTCCCACTTCCTGCAGCCTCCGGTGGAGACTCTCTCTTGTTGTCTCTAAACCTCTCCTTTGCAAGTCCATTTCATCCATGAGAGGTTGTTGTGCAGCCTGAGTCTGGAGTTCTTCTAACTCCCTGATGCCGACGATGATGTCATGTTCGGTTTGCTCCTTTTGCCGCGAGATCTCAGATGCTCTGCCAGAAATATTTTGAATTTCAAGTTCAAGATTAGTAATCGAGGCTTGAGCCTTGGCCATGATCTCCCGCTCGCGACTTATTGAGTTACGGTGGTGTTCAATGTCGTTCTCCATCTGGGTCAGGTCCCAAGTCAGCTTCTCTGAAGAACCTTGGAGTCCTGCGACGAGTTGGGCCTGACGTTCTATATTCTACTGCAGTTCAGCATGAAAAGCCAAGTTTTGGGCTCGTAAGCGAGCCACTTCTTGGTTTGTCATCTCGGCAAGATCAGCCTGGCGCAGACTGTTGAGTAACGACAATTGGACCTCCAGCTCGTCTCATCGAGCCCTATAAGGAGCTGCCCGCTGCGGTCCTCCAATCCTAGTGATATGGTCTAGATGACTCACCATGAGAGGATGGACCTTCTCCAGAGAATCCTCTCCGTTGAGAATCTCCTCAATGCATCCATAAAAAAGTTCAAGAAAGAATTCGACGTTGCGACTGATAATTCTTTCACTGAAGCTGGAGACCGAATTCTGCTTCGAATCTGTTGAGGCTGCAGGTAAAGGACGTATGGATGATGGAGCGACCGCAGGAAGTACTGATACCATACGAGATTCTAATAATGGAGTTGCCGCCGCATCTAATAAATCAGTCGCAACTCGTGCTGGAGTGGTCATCACCTCTGTTGTCGAGATCGCCGACGCTAGCGGCATGGCTGCTGCGCCGCACGTTGATTCCATGGCATCAGAATGTGATGAAACCATGTGTGTCGGCAAGGGAAGGTTTTCTGTGTTCTCAAACATTACTAGAGCCTCCGCAGAAGACATTAAAGGTGCGTTAGCATCACCTGCATCCGGTAAAAATAAAGCGATCGGGTATTATCATAAAAAAGATTTGTGCAAAATGAAAAAAAGTGTGCAAATACCTGTTGGAAAGATTGTATCGGTGGCAGTTATGGAAATAGAACCAGATCTCTCAGGTCTATCTGCCTCTGAAGCCTCCAAGGGTAAGTGAGAGACTTTGTCCATGTTGGGTTGATAGAAGTAATCACTATCAAACTCTCCATCGGAGCCTAAACCGTCAAAATCACAAATTGCCCCACTTACACCAGAATAATCCACCAGGTCTAAAGAGTCTGATTTGGCAGTCGGGGAGGCTTGGGTCATTGGACCTTCGCCACCTGAAATACAAATAAATATGTATATAAAAAAAAGGGGGATGGAAAAGGAGGAATAAAGTCCAATCCTTAAAGAAAAATGCTCACCGAAAGGGACAAGTTTTGGTGTTGGGCTAGGCAAAGCAGCTTCACTGGGAGATGACAGAAAGTCATCTAGTGCACTATCGTCCAATGCAGTACCCGCCGGCTCTACGACTCCTGTATCCCTGATGGTTGGATCGCTGCTATCAAAATTGGCAACTTTAGAGACTGGATTCACCGTAGCAGGTGTCTTAAGTGTGGAGAAAGCTGCAAAACCATACATCCTAGCAGTCTCACTAGAAGAAGTCGGTGTGGGTGTGATGGTAGAAAAGACCGGAAAAGTTGTAGTAGACAAGTGTCCTCCTGACCCAAACGCCGAAGTGGTAACAGGAAAATTATTTCTAGATGAAATGATTGGCGGAACTACAGGTGTCGCGGTCGGCAGATCCAAATGAGTCGTGGTCGGCAGATTGGAACGACTAACAGTTCGTCCTACGACCGAATTGTCAACCCGAGCATGAAATTTCTTCTTCTTTTGAGGGACCTTGACTCCTCTGGGATTTGAGCGCTTCGACGCGGATCTACCTCCGTGAGGAGAGGCTGGGGTAGAAGTATCATCTTGTCCATCGCCATCGTTGCTATCAGGACTAAGAGAGGTGCCTATGGATTGGGATTCACGCGCCAAGCCCTTTTTCGAGGATCTATGTGATGCCTCAATATGCCTTAAGAAGGAGTGATTTATCTGATAGTCGCCAGGGATAATATCTGCAAGATGGTACCAATTGCAGAATCCCATTGACGCAAAAAGAGATGGTGACTGGCTTGGAAGAGTAAAAGACGCCTTTGTACCTCCCGCCGCAAAATGATACCATCCTCGCGCACCCTCGAAAAGATTTCCCTCATGACGGAGATAAGAGTTCGGATTGCCAACATATAGCTGATCATATTCAAACTGACGCGCGAAACAACTTGGTGTATAGGGCTCCATAAAGCAAATTCGACCCTGTCGAAAAATCAGATGACTTGGCCGGATGCTGATGAGCCACCAGAAGCAACCCGATGGCAAGATTGTATAGCCGTCATTTCTAGGACTATCTTTAAGTTGGTTACTATAACCTCCTCCGAGAAATTTTGGGAAACAACGGTAAATATGATAATTTTGGCGCCGCCCAAGGATTTGCCAGATCTTAGCCATGTACCTCCCATTCCATGAGCAATTTTCGAAACGCTGTACATGAGGAGTGGCATGATCAATAAGTCCTGAAGGAGAAGTCATTAATTCAGGACAGTGCAATACGAACCAAGCCATTAGATAAGTGAATGGCAGGTCGATGCGTGGATTAGGCGTTTTGAAGATAGTGTTACCACCCTTATCTTCCGCCTATTGGACTTTGCAAAATTGGGCAATTATATTCCTCAAGCCACGTTGCAAACTGCAAATCATAGCTAGCAATAACCTCAGAGGCTGGCTGAACGCTAATAGGACTGCAGGGTAAATAACATCAATGGTGACAGTTTCGCGACACGAAGTAGGCACTACACAGCGCTTCAACCACAACATGAGATATCCGGCAAAAATAGTATTGTCTGATATGGGGGAAGCTGCTTGGTAGTGGTAACTTTCGAAAACAGTCTGAGCTTTGAACCCGTCTTCATCATATTCTACCGTGTATGTAGTTGCGAAGCAGGTGCCAATCCTCTCATTGACAGCATCCATATCGCAAGCAGCCCGTACTTGGATACTACGCTCATGTCTTTCTAGATTCTGAAATAGATATTCTGCCCATACCTTATGGCGCACCCCTTGATTTCGGGCCTGGCGCGCCCCTTGATTTCGTGGCCTGGAGATATCAGCACAAATATTGTAATGACACATCAGCTCCCAGTAAGTTGAATATGCATTAGGAACAGCCTTGAGGCGGAGCAGTTCTTTCATATTCGGAACATACTCCTCGTAAGGGGTTTCGCCTATGGATAATGCTGAAATTTCATGACTCTCATGAAGTGCGAATCCCAATTCTCCAACAGGGGTAAAGAAAGTATTGGTCTCCGGATTATACATCTCCAGTATGCAGAAGAAGTGACGGGAACTATGTGGAATACCAAATTGCACATTGCGCACCGCACGATAGAGGCCAAGCTTCTCTAAACATGTCTTGAAATTTACCAGAATGAACTGGGTCATCCGAGACCACCATGATCGCGGAGTGGAGTTAATCCATCCAGGAGTGCGGAAATCATGAGCTGGGAATTGACCATGGGCGTCCGAAAATTGATTAATAAATGTGTCTACTCGTTTCGGGTGCTCTCCAACAGGAAAGTCTTTGCCGAATCTACCGGGCAACAGACCTTTAACATACTTGGCTGGGCCGTCGACAAATGGGCCGTTTCTGTTGAATCTCCCTGTCGCAACGCCATGACTGCTATGGGTAATTGGCCAAGACATCATGCGAGGACACGAAATCCGCTGCAGATAGGATAAAGAATAGCTGCGCTCCAGATCCGGGATGAACATGTGGCGACCTCCAACCTTGCTCAACCACTTAGTAGTGTCCCATAAATCTTCGTCTGGTTGGTTGACAGTATCCCCAAAAAGAAATTGCGGTTTCTTCAAAACCTGCCTGTTTACGCCCTCAAAGACAGAATCCGTGATTAACTCACAGGCTGTGAGTGGGTTGCAGCTAATAATTTTCTGCCGTCGATCCGCACTACTTCGCTCCTTGTTCGTCGCAAAAGTTTCTTCAATTCCTTCCATTGAACACATCTTAGATTACAACAGAAGTGAACAAGATATATAAAGAGAACAAACGAGAGGATTTATACTTCAATCTCTCTCTTTTACAATATTGTGGGATCTGTGGCGATGGGATCTATAGTAGTTCCTTTGGACGATCGGTACGTTGAAATCTTCTCTTTTAAAGATATCGGCCGAATATAGACGATTTTCTCTGGTTTTGATTTGTTCAAGGCTCTCTCCCGTAACTCGAACTTCTCAAGAACTCCAGAAAGAAGATGGTGACTTTCTCTGATCTTCACGAACTCAAGGCTCTGTGCGTAACTTGAATTCTCCAAGATTTCAGAAGATGATCAGCAAAGGCTTCAAGGCTTTTTCGCGTACTTGAATTGCCAAAGGATCGATAGGAAACTTCCGATGCCAAAAAGAAGACCCTTAGGGTTTCACCAGGAAGGTATTTATAGCCCCAGATTAATGCAAGAGTTTCTATCTAAATAGAACTCACATTCATCAAGGATTCCAATCAAATATCTTAGTATTGATGGAATTCTGATTAGACTTGATTCGGGTATTTGGATAAGCCCAGAATCATAATCTCAATCAATTTGAGATTCTGGTTATCTGCTTACGCGGAGCTTTAATCGCATCAAAACGCGGCGCTAAATAACCAAAACGCGGAGCTAACGCGGAGCTAATGATCATCTCCGCGTTTTACTCAAACGCGAGGCTAATACAAGCCAGACTGCGGAATCAACGTGGAGCTATTAAACATCTCCGCGTTTCAAACGCAGGGTTAATATAACTAAACGCGGGGCTATTGAATTGGCTCCGCGTTCTGTTGTGGAAAATCCTTTTAATTTAGAAATTTTCACTGCCAACAGAACCCCTCCAAAGTTTTCAAAATGGCTTAGACTTCAGCAGATTTTGAAATACTTTGGATATTTAAACTGAAACGCGGAGTTAGAATACCAAGTCTATCTCGCGTTACGCTCACTTACGCGGAGCTAATCAGCTTCACTTTGTCTTCAGTGAAATGAGTAATTATGTCATTAATTACCCTGAGTTTTCACGCCGAATACCAAGCGATGGAAATTCTGTTTAACTAGAGCTCCCGGCTCATCTTCTTCTTCATCTCATCCGAAGAATTTCTGAGAACTCGAGTGACTCACGAATGATCTTCAACTGATCTTCGTTCAATTCTCCATAGGATGTCTCTCCAGAGGAGTTTGGCTTTTCGCAAGTTGGCCGGCGTTGATGGCAGCAGCCGTAAAGGTAGACGCGACGGCGAACCAGTCTATGCAGCGTCTTCCGAAGGTAAAAACCTCATCTCTTGGTTTTCTAAGAACCATTATGAGATATTTTGGCTTGGTTTATTCTGGACGATTGCTTATCTTGTCGGCGAGATCGCCGTTTTATTGTGTCGTCCCTGCGCTTGAAACGCGGGGCTTTACTAGTAGTCTCAATGAATCCGCGAGGCTATCTTTGATTAGCAGTCGCGATGAATTGCGAGGCTATCTTTGATTAGCAGTCGCGATGAATTGCGAGGCTATCTTTGATTAGCAGTCGCGATGAATTGCGAGGCTATTTTTGATTAGCAGTCGCTATGAATTGCGAGGCTATCTTTGATTAGCAGTCGCTATGAATTGCGAGGCTATCTTTGATTAGCAGTCGCGATGAATTGCGAGGCTATCTTTGATTAGCAGTCGCTATGAATTGCGAGGCTATCTTTGATTAGCAGTCGCTATGAATTGCGAGGCTATCTTTGATTAGCAGTCGCTATGAATTTGAAAGAGAAGGAAAGAGCAGAAAGAAATCTTGTCCCCCTTTACGCGAAGTTATCGCATCATCCTCTGCATTTAAAGCGCGAGGCTGTTTCTTCAACTGTGCGCGGAGTTAGCTTAGCTCCGCGTTTTCACTCTTTTGGAAACTCTGTTCCTTTTGCAGTAAGTCCAGTCCTTCCTGGAGAGGAATGTATGCGGGTCCATCGATCTTCATCAGCAAAAGTAACTCTAAGGAAGTTAGAAGCATATACTTTACAACATAGTTGCAAGTCTCAAGCTCTGGCTCCGAGAGATAAACTCCTGAAGGGGCTGTAAATAAGGAGCTGCAGCACTTGCAGTGTAGAATTGCAGCACTTGCAGTTCAGAATTGCAGTACTTTCCTTTCCTCTCGTGCTTCATTTCGGATGACAGATCCTAGTTGACATTTGCAGAGGAGATCTTTTGCATGTGAACCAGGGAACTTAGCTTCAACACCCCGTAGAGAAATCTTACTGTTTGGTTATTGACAAGTTGATCATGTAAAAGCTTTTGGGAGAGCTATAACTCCCTCTTTGTAATCTCTTGCTTCATGAATAAAGATAAATTATTTTCCTCTCTATCTGTTGGCTTCAATAAACTTGCTTGCATAACAAACAGATGGTCAATAATTCTGGTAAAATAATCTAAGGCTCTTCTGCGTGACTTAGATTGATAATTCCCAAATGATTGGATAAGGATCGCTTTAACTTAGATGGAAGCGCCTAATTGCACTCGTAAAAAATCTAAGTTTTTCCATGAAAACGCGAAGCTAAGGCACAGGCTATCCTCGCGTTTTGTATAGTTGCGCGGAGTTAAACAACTTCGCATTTCCATAGTCGCGCGAGGCTAATAGCTTCGCGTGTTGGAGAGTAACTGACCAGTCACTTTCTCCGAAATTCGTGCCGAATTCTAAGAGGCAGTTTTTTTCATTTTAAATAAAATCTCTATTCCTTATCCTTCTCACTTTATTTGAGAATTTTTCAGAAACTTAGAGATTCAGGCGATCAGAGTTCAGGCGACCCGAGCTTCTTCCGACCGAGTTTCTCCAGATTTTCAGTCGATTTTCCTCAGCAATGGTACCCAAAACTCGTGCTACTTCTCGAGCGGCTCCATCATCGGCGACTGGCGCAAGCAGTGGTGGCGGCGGCCAAGGCAGCGACGCGCCAGCCCATATTTCGCCTATCGGGGGTAAAAATCCTTCCATCGAGACTCTTTAGAACATTTCTAGAGTGATTTGGCTTAAATTTAACTGATCAATCAAGTCTTTTACCGGCGAGATCGCCGTACTCCTGCCGTAAGGCTTGGAGAAGAAGAAAAGTCTCTGACTGCCTTCTTACGCGAAGTTATAGCGTCATCCTCGCGTTTAAAGCGCGAGGCTATTTTAAGTAGCAGTCGCGCTGAAAACGCGAGGCTATTTTAAGTAGCAGTCGCGCTGAAACGCTAGGCTATTTTAAGTAGCAGTCGCGCTGAAACGCGAGGCTATTTTGAGTAGCAGTCGCGCTGAAACGCGAGGCTATTTTGAGTAGCAGTCGCGCTGAAACGCGAGGCTCTTTTAAGTAGCAGTCGCGCTGAAAACGCGAGGCTCTTTTAAGTAGCAATCGCGCTGAAACGCGAGGCTCTTTTGACTTCTGCGCGGTCTAATTTTTAGCTTCGCGCGGCACTATTCTTAGCTTCGCGCGTTCTAATCTTTAGCTTCGCGCGTCCATACTTAGAGAAATTTTCTGCCCTAGAGAAACTTCTCTTACTCTGGTGTTTCTTTGTGCAGTAAGGTATTCGATAGAATCTCTTCCCCACAAGAATTACTTCGGCTTTGCTGGGGGTTCTGATCCCTCAGGCCAATTCCGTTTCACTACCATCCTGCCCTCGTACAAGCCAGACCTGAAGGATCGCAGGGAGAAGTTGATCAAATATCATCCCACCACTGCGAGGGAGATCATAACTGATGCGGCTTTTGAAGATGTGAACAGAAAGGCGATGGAGAAACTCGCCTTCCTCTTTGGAGACCAGATGGACCACTCAGATGAGATCCTTTCTGAAGAGGAACGCGTTTGGTTATATAACTCAGGCGAAATGCTGATGTTTCTGCCTAGAATGGATCGTAGCTATCCTCTGGTCTATCTTCAGAGGCTAGCGACGCCTCGAGAATTAAAGTGGGGATTGACTCAAGAGCAAGATGGCGTCCCAACAGGCAAATATGGTGCAAAAGGGGTTTATCAAGACGGTTCCCCCAGATGCATTACTGGCTTGCTTCCAGGCCGATTTGGCAAGGAGCTTCCAATGGGAGAAGTCTCATCTCGTGCCCGAACTTTCTTAAGTGAGTTCTTGGCGAAGGATGGTCAGTACCCGGCTAGCGACTTCAGGATGCCTGGCTGGGTTCATTCTTCTAACAACATGTGGTGGGCACGCCTTGTTCAGTACATGCTGGACTCCCACGAGCCCATTTTAAAGGATATTGGCTTGTATAGGGCCATCAGGAATGTCCAATTCGGATTTTCCCAGAGTGCTTATCACTTTTACTGCCTCTTGGAGATGTATAACCCTGAGACCTGTACTTTCTTTACTCCAGTGGGTGAGCTAGGGTTCGCTCTCCACGAGATGTTTGAGGTTTCTGGGCTCTCGATGGGCGAAGTCCCTTACGAGGAGTATATCCCTACCAACGATGAGTTGAACATGCTATTGGCGAGGGATGAGCGCATCTATGTCACGTACTGGGAGATGATGTGCCATTATCATATCTGCGCTGACCAGACAGGTGCACGTAATCACGGTATTGACCACAAGAAGTGGGCCGAATACCTTTTTGCCAACCTAAATTCTAAGGATAGCTCGGCCACTATCCATGGTCATTCTCCTGTCCCCATTTCAGAGATCGACCAACGTGTAGCCAGGGGCCATTACCGTTTGTTCTATACTACGGAATCCAATGAGAATGGATACGGTCCCGGTACTTCATTCCAGAGCTATCACTATCAAGCCCAATTTCCAATCTCCAACAGAGGTCTCATTGCCGGATTTTTGATGCTGTGGCTCAAAAGATGCGTCGTGACGTCACTGCCCAAGGAAGCGATTGCAATGACCGTGGTATATCCAGCGGTTCTTCTTGCTTACGGCCGACCGCTTGGACTCTTTTCCGCCATGGTATGCAATTTGCAATATGGACTGAGGGTGCTCTGTCGTGATTTCCTCCCTACTATTAAAGTCAAGGGGAAGGAAAGGGCAAGTCGAAGGAGACTGCCCAGCCGAAAACTCCAAACCCTAGGGTGGAGATGCCCTACACCTATTTGATGGCGTGGCTCGTCTTGCACTGTCCCTCTTTAATGAGTGCACCAGAGCGTCGTTCGGGCGAAAAGTGCTTCCTTGTAGAACTGTATGAACGTTCTTCATGGAGGCAGAATTATATGTCCCAGATTCGGAAGACTCTTCGTAGCTTTCAGAATACGAGATCTTCCGGTGTTTTCCTGACTTTCCCGGCGGAGGATATGGAATGAGGCTAAAGGACGCCGTGGGAGCAGATAAGTTCACTACTTTATCTGCAGGAGCATTCTGGTGGCTTCTCAACATCCGTCCTGGACACTTGGTGTATCGTCAAGATCTCAGGTGTCAGATCGAGCCATATACTCCGAGTCGCTTTACTCGCCAGTTTGGATATTCTCAACTTTATGTGGGCAATCCAAATAAAGATCTCGCTCACGAGGGGAATTTATACGAAGGCGCTCGTGGCTGGTTCCATTTTGCAGCGGGCGGGACCGAGGCTGAATTCTCCTTGCCCCAGAAGGTGCCAGAATTGGCCATGACCCTCAGCTCCTGCAATTGGTTCAATATTGCGAATGCTGACGTGCCCGGCTTCTCTCTCAATCGCAGTTGTTGCAAAGAGATTGAAGCCCTCTATATTAGCCGCCAGGGTGCTTCTAGGGTAAGGATAAAAGGAATGGAAGAATTCCTTGGCGCTGCGGCTGAGCCTTCGGATGTCAGCGAATCAGACGATGATGCCGGTGATGATGACGACAATACTGGTGCTGGTGGAGTTCCTCAGCCTGTTGTCAGTCGTTCCCTGAGTCCAACTCTCAAACGTCACGGCACTTCAAAGAAAAGGCCGAGTAAGAAGCAAAAACTGGCACAGGAAACTTTGATAGCCCCCCAGGAAGTGGCTATCAAACTTGCTTTCGACTTGTTGGCTTCAGCTGTACCCCCAGCGTTGGCAAGGGAGGATGAACCTGCTAAACCTCCAAGTGTTGCTGAGGTTTCGGCTCCTTCGGCCGTAGAGCCTGTGGCAGAACCTTAGGCGCAACTAACGGGTAGCGAGACGGGTACATTGCTGGAAACGACAATAGCTCCCCCTTCAAGTCCGACAACTGGACTTGTATCGCCTGGTATGGCCTTTAGCATTTTATCTTTTGCCCGTTATTATTTTAACGTAACACTGCTTTTCTGGTCTTCTGAAATGTAGGTGATCAACTTCTTTCGCCAATGCACTCGACTACCCAAGTAGAGTCTGACGATAGAATGGACCATTCCGGCTCCGTTGATGGTGTGGGTAGCTCTGCTGGTGAGTTTGCGGCTGATTATTCCACACCGGCTCCTGCCTCTGTTTCCTCTTCAATTCCCCCAATTGACGAATTGGGAAGTGACGAGAGAACTGAGATTATTATCGCAGCTGCTGCTAATAAGGCTACACCTTCTCCTAGCATGCCATCTCCAACGCCAGTCTGTTCCACTGAGACATTTCCCACAGTCGTTGGCGTGCCCTCTCAGTCAGCGATTTTAACGTCGTCTGTTGTCGTGGCTGCTGAGATACCTGTAACTCTTCCGACTTCAAGCCTTCCAGCAGGGGAGGAGAATAATTTGAAATTCTCGTTCGAAGATGCTTCTCCCACCAGAGGAGCTTCAGGCGAAGTGATCCCATCTTCTCTTCCTGTTGGTGGGGGTACCCAAGCGATCTGTACTGATGGTACTTCGTCTGGGGTCTCCAGCTCTTCCAGATCTGCACTGGCTCTACTGGTCCCCCATATTATGAATTAAATGCAGGGACGGGCTTCTTCTTCTCCAATTCCATCAACTACTGCTCCCTTGCTTACGACACCTTTCTTGGCATTACCTACTTTGCCTACCGACAGTGCAAATCCTCTTGAAAAACTTTTTGGCTTCACTGTCGATGATTTTATGCATTTGTTAAGAAGATGTGTCGAGATGGTTCTTGCTGGCCACGATTTCTTCAACTTCGCACGTCCACTGTTACTCCGCTATTTAGGAAATATCGAAGAATTCGGTGGACAAGATCGAGCAGCTCCATACCGGGCCCGCCTTACAGCCTTAGAAGAGCAGGTGACCATGCTACACACACTCCGTCAGGCGGATGTGGAGGCGATCACTGAGATAGAGCTGGCGCGGCTTCGGGCAGAATCCTTATTTCGAAGAAATATTTTAAGGCAGCAGGAGGAGAGATGGTCTCAGGAGCTGACAGAGCTCCAGGCCAGTCGGGAATCCGTTCTTGGCGACCTGCAGAGGGTAAACTTTAGAATTGAGGAAAGTCAGGCGGCCATCTCTAAACCCCAGGAGACGATTGCCAGAGCTCGGGCCACCTTGATAGAAAATGAACTCCGATTAGGAGAATCTGTCAAGAAGCGGGAGATGTTGCTTGTCCAGCAGGAGCAGATTCAGCAGAAAGAGATGGCCAGGAATCGTGCCATAGAAGAATCTCGTCAGCAACAACTTACAATAAGTGACGATGAGTTGCGTAGGTAAGCTCAGCAAACCGTGGAGGCTTCTCATCATAGAAATTTGGACGAGACAATAAACCAATTGAGACTCCTGGGAGGCCAATAGTTTCATCTCTCTTTACGCTTTTATCTTCCTTGTAATAAGAACTTCGTAAACAGGAGAGAGATAACCTTACGATGTTTCTTTGAAATTCTTTTTGTATCTTCAGCTTCTTAATAAAGATGATTCTTTTGACTCTTTTATTTGCCGGCTTCAAAACAGATTTGCTTGCCCAATAAATAACCTGTCGTCAAAACGATTTATCTCGGTACCGTTTGTGCTCAATTTCTCGAGCCGAAGTAAAAATTAAAGTTTAATATGGGATTTTTAGCAAACCCCCAGCTATTAACGGATTTGATTAGCCTTTACCAACTACCGTTTGAGTTGGGCTAGCCATGTTATTCCCCTCAACATGGTGAGTTGTCGAGAATTACGTTTGGACTAAAATGCCAAACTTTTCCTCTTCCCTTTACTTTATCGGTATTGGGCGATTCATACTTTTTTTACCCCCAGTATGAAAGGGTTGGCGAGAAATTTAATCTCTTCCCATTGCCTAGTTGGCGTTGGGCAATTCATACTTTTACCCCAGTATGATGGGTTGGCGAGAAACTAGTTCTCTTCCCATTGTTTAGTTGGCGTTGGGCAATTCATACTTTTACCCCAGCATGATGGGTTGGCGAGAAACTTGTTCTCTTCCCATTGCCTAGTCGGCGTTGGGCAATTCATACTTTTACCCCAGCATGATGGGTTGGCGAGAAACTTGTTCTCTTCCCATTGCCTAGTCGACGTTGGGCAATTCATACTTTTACCCCAGTATGATGGGTTGGCGAGAAACTAGTTCTCTTCCCATTGCCTAGTTGGCATTGGGCAATTCATACTTTTACCCCAGCATGATGGGTTGGCGAGAAATTTAATCTCTTCCCATTGCCTAGTTGGCGTTGGGCAATTCATACTTTTACCCCAGTATGATGGGTTGGCGAGAAACTAGTTCTCTTCCCATTGCCTAGTTGGCATTGGGCAATTCATACTTTTACCCCAGCATGATGGGTTGGCGAGAAATTTAATCTCTTCCCATTGCCTAGTTGGCGTTGGGCAATTCATACTTTTACCCCAGTATGATGGGTTGGCGAGAAACTAGTTCTCTTCCCATTGCCTAATTGGCGTTGGGCAATTCATACTTTTACCCTAGCATGATGGGTTGGCGAGAAACTAGTTCTCTTCCTATTGCCTAATCGGCATTGGGCAATTCATACTTTTACCCCAGCATGATGGGTTGGCGAGAAACTTGTTCTCTTCCCATTGCCTAGTTGGCGTTGGGCAATTCATACTTTTACCCCAGTATGATGGGTTGGCGAGAAACTAGTTCTCTTCCCATTGCCTAGTTGGCGTTGGGCAATTCATACTTTTACCCCAGCATGATGGGTTGGCGAGAAACTAGTTCTCTTCCTATTGCCTAGTCGGCATTGGGCAATTCATACTTTTACCCCAGCATGATGGGTTGGCGAGAAACTTGTTCTCTTCCCATTGCCTAGTTGGCGTTGGGCAATTCATACTTTTACCCCAGCATGATGGGTTGGCGAGAAACTAGTTCTCTTCCCATTGCCTAGTTGGCGTTGGGCAATTCATACTTTTACCCCAGCATGATGGGTTGGCGAGAAACTTGTTCTCTTCCCATTGCCTAGTTGGCGTTGGGCAATTCATACTTTTACCCCAGTATGATGGGTTGGCGAGAAACTAGTTCTCTTCCCATTACCTAGTTGGCATTGGGCAATCATACTTTTACCCCAGCATGATGGGTTGACGAGAAACTTGTTCTCTTTCCATTGCCTAGTTGGCGTTGGGCAATTCATACTTTTACCCCAGTATGATGGGTTGGCGAGAAACTAGTTCTCTTCCCATTGCCTAGTTGGCGTTGGGCAATTCATACTTTTACCCCAGCATGATGGGTTAGCGAGAAACTTGTTCTCTTCCCATTGCCTAGTTGGCGTTGGGCAATTCATACTTTTACCCCAGTATGATGGGTTGGCGAGAAACTAGTTCTCTTCCCATTGCTTAGTTGGCGTTGGGCAATTCATACTTTTACCCCAGCATGATTGGTTGGCGAGAAACTTGTTCTCTTTCCATTACCTAGTTGGCGTTGGGCAATTCATACTTTTACCCCAGTATGATGGGTTGGCGAGAAACTTGTTCTCTTCCCATTGCCTAGTCAGCGTTGGGCAATTCATACTTTTACCCCAGTATGATGGGTTGGCGAGAAACTTGTTCTCTTCCCATTGCCTAGTCGGCGTTGGGCAATTCACACTTTTACCCCAGCATGATGGGTTGGCGAGAAACTAGTTCTCTTCCCATTGCCTAGTCGGCGTTGGGCAATTCATATTTTTACCCCAGTATGATGGGTTGGCGAGAAACTAGTTCTCTTCCCGTTGCCTAGTCGGCGTTGGGCAATTCATACTTTTACCCCAGCATGATGGGTTGGCGAGAAACTAGTTCTCTTCCCATTGCCTAGTCGGCGTTGGACAATTCATACTTTTTAGGTCAGAGGTGCTTAATTACACATGCCTAAAAGAAGATTGGGGGGCTGTTCAAACTTGAGAATTAAGCACACCAGGTTTGGGTCAGAGGCGCCAAATTGCGCATGCCCAAGAAAAGACTGATGGTGGTTCAAACTTGAGAACCAAACTGGAGGCGGTTCAAGGCTCTCTCGCGTAACTTGAACTGGGTACTCCAAACACACCAGGGTTTAGGTCAGAGGCGCCAAACTGCGCATGCCTAATAAAAAGACTGGAGGTGGTTCAAACTTGAGAACCGAACTCACCAGGTTTAGGTCAGAGGCGCACAATGCGCATGCCTAAGAAAAAGAGAAGACGCGTATCTCCAGGGGTACTAAGAATAGTATTTCTTTAGAAATTTGCCATTGATCGGCATCATCATCCTGTCGCCGTCTTGATTCATTAAGCGATAGGCTCCACTGGAGTATACTATCTCCACAACAAACGGTCCTTCCCACTTGGGTTCAAATTTACCCTTAGTCTTGTGGGTTAGCACCATTGGCCTCTTAACAGCCAGAACCAAGTCTCCTTACCTAAAGGTCCTTGGTTTGACGTTCTTATTGAACGTTTGAGCTATGCGGGCTTGATACAACTCAATTTGTTGTTGAGCCCTGAGACGTTTTTCATATAACGCCTCTAGTTCTTGCAATCTTTGCTGATGGCACTCTTCTGTCGTCATTTTTGTGGCTAAAGCCACTCTTAATGATGGTATTTGGATTTCAAGAGGCAGAACAGCCTCACTTCCATAAACCAAAGAGAACGGGGTAGTTTTAGTCGGGTTGCGAACGGTGGTGCGATAAGCCCACAGGCATTCTCCTAACTTTTCATCCCAATCTCGTTTATTAGAAGGGACGAACTTCCGAAGGAGTTTAATAATCGTCTTGTTGAAAGCTTCAGCTAACCCATTAGCCGCAGGGTTATATGGTGTAGAAGCGATATCTTTGATTCTGAACTTGTTGCAGAATCTGGAGAATCCCTGACTGATGAATTGCGGACCATTATCATGAATGATCCGTCGAGAGACGCCAAATCGGTAAATGACATGATGCTTGATAAACTTGATCACATCTGCCGTTTTCACCTCTTTCATGGGCAGGGCTTCTGCCCATTTTGAAAAATAATCGGTTATTGTAAGAATAAACCGATGTCCTCTGGATGACGGGGGAGTTATTGGCCCTACAATGTCCATTTCCCAGGCTTCAAATGGCCAGCTTGCGACAGTATTGTGCAAGTATTCTTGGGGTTGATGAATAAAATTGGCATGTATTTGGCATGCATGACATCGTTTAGCGTATGCCATTGCTTCCATAACCATGCTCGGCCAGTAGTACCCCAGCCTTCTTATATGGTCTCCAAGTTTGGGACCGGGCTGATGAGCTCCACATATTCCATCATGTGTTTCTTTTAGTACTTGTTCTGTTTCTGCTTTCGATATGCAGCGTAGCAATAGACCATCTCTTGACTTTCTATACAAAGTCTGAAGTTTCTGGTCGTAATAAAATCTTTGGACCTTCCTCTTTATTGAGATAGCAATAGACCATCTTCTGGTAATATCCCATGCAAGGCATAATCCACAAACGGAAATCGCCAATCACGGGGTTCTAACTTTAAGCCTATCTGGCATACCTCTTCGGCTTGAGATACCACATCTGGGTGGAGGAGTTCTCTACTACCAATGGTGATGCTTTTAGCTTCACCTGGCGGGATTGCCAGCGTTGCGGCTAATGCGGCAAGAGCATTTGCATAAATATTTTTGTTTCGAGATACGTGATATATGTAGAATTGTTCAAAATATCCTGCTAGCTCAATAGCTAGCTGATGATAGGGGATGAGGGCTTCATGTCTGACTTCATACTCACCTGTCATCTGATTGACAATGAGCTTAGAATCTCCATATGCCTCTAGATGGTTCACCCCCAGTTGCAGAGCTATTTTTAAGCCGATAATAAGCGCATTGTACTCCGCTACATTATTAGTGCACGGTTCTGTTAATGAGTAACCGTTAGGCAATATATGTTTATGTGGGGATATTAGCACAACCCCCACTCCAGCAGCAGATCGTCTCGCGGCACCATCAAAGAATATTTGCCAAGGTTGTTCTCCGGTAACTGTGTTGACTTCTGATGTCTGCTTTAATTTGGACCAAATTGGATGGTCTGCAAGGAAATCAACGATTGCCTGTCCCTTCATGGCCTTTTGAGGGACAAAATGTATGTCATAGGGCGATAGTAAGAGCGCACATTTTGCCAATCGGCCATTCAAGGATCCTGGTTTTGTCATCAGAATCTTCAGGGGATTAACCCGTGATATGACATGAATTGTTTGCCCCGAAAGGTAGTGTCGCATTTTCTGAACAGCAAACACTAGGGCTAAACATTCTTTTTCAATCGGGGTATACCGCTGTTCGGCCCCAATCATTGTTCTACTTAAATAGTAGAGGGCATGTTCATGGCCGTGCTCATTATATTGAGCAAGTAATGCTCCTAAAGCATTATCCATGGCCCTTACATATATAAGGAAGGGCTGTCCAGGGGCTGGTGCCATTAGTACAGGAGGCTTAGTAAGGTACTCCTTGAGGTCATCAAATGCCTGCTGACATGCCTCATCCCATATAAAAGACACTCCCTTTTTCATAAGTTTTGAGAATGGCTGGCATCATCCAGATAGGTTGGAAATTAAGCGTCGAATATAAGCGAGCTTTCCTTGTAATCCCCTTAATTCCTTAAGATTGCGGGGATGCGGCATTTCGCTAATCGCTTTTTTCTTTTCCGGGTCGAGGAAAATTCCTTTTGAAGTTATTACGAACCCTAGAAACTTCCCGCTGGATACCCCCATGAACGACTTGGTAGGATTCATCTTCAAGTGATGTTTCCGCATAAGATCGAAGACCACTCTTAAATCGTGAAGATGATCTTCTTTGTCTTTACTTTTAACTACTAAGTCATCCACATAGCACTCCACTGTTCTGCGTAGGTGTTCTTTGAATATGGCGCTCATTGCACGTTGGTAGGTGGTACCTGCATTCTTTAATCCGAATGGCATCACCGTATAACAGTATACCCCCTGTAGCGTTCTGAAAGCTGTATACTTTTCATCATCCGGGTGCATCTTGATTTGGTTATAACCTGAGAAGCCATCCATAAAGGACATCCTCTCATAACCGCAAGTATTATCGATCATCACGTCGGTGATGGGGAG
The DNA here is from genome assembly GCA_036321105.1 of Dracaena cambodiana. Taxonomy (NCBI): domain Eukaryota; kingdom Viridiplantae; phylum Streptophyta; class Magnoliopsida; order Asparagales; family Asparagaceae; genus Dracaena; species Dracaena cambodiana. The sequence goes on from JAYEPQ010000010.1 coordinate 12,054,261, forward strand.
TGGAAATTCATCCTTGGGACATGCAGCGTTCAGATCTCGAAAGTCAATGCATATCCGGATTTTGTCATTCTTTTTGGGAACTGGCACTATGTTTGCCACCTAGTCTGGGTGTTGTTCTTCACGGATGAACCCGGATTGTATAAGCTTATTGACCTCAGCAACTATTGCCTCCATCAATTTCGGTCGAAAACGCCTCTGTTGTTATTTAACAGGTTTGACATCTTCTTTTATATTTAACCGGTGTGTGGCAATTTGAGGGTCAAGCCCAGGCATATCTTCATAACTCCATGCGAACACATCTATATACTCTTTGATAAGGGATATAAGTTCCTCTTTTTCTAAAGGAGTTAGTGTATCGCTTATGAAAATGGGTTTCGGATTTTCTTCCGTTCCCATGTTAACCTGTATTAATTTGTCTTCTGTGGGCGGGTCACGCTGTTCAAAGCAGACATCCCAGAGAGTATCCATATGCCTAGCCCAAGCATCATCTTGAACGTCAATTGGTTCCTCGTCGCTTTCTGGCGCGGCTAAAACCATATTGATTGTCAAAGATTGAAACCAAGCACCGGTGCTTATATCTGAATCATGATCTAGTGAAAATGTTTCTTCTTTGGCCGAAGGACCCTCTTCATCATTTAATGGTGACGAGGGTGGAGTAGATACATAACCCAACTCTCTACGGGTCTTCTGATAATAATCAGGGCTCTTTCCTCTCGGTCTAAACGAGGGTATGAGATTCCGCCGCCCTTTTCCAAAGTTTAATCCCGGCTTCTGGGTAAAATTATATCCCATTTTCTCCATCATCTGTCGGGACCTTTGCTCATATAAGTGAAATTGAGGTGATGTTTGTTCATCACTTTCACTACTTTGTCTCTGTCGAGGCGACGTGGCCACTTTGCCGAACATGATCGGCCGTTGGGACTTCTGTCGGGGAGGCACTTCAAAGAAGTGCCCTTGATCCACAGTTATTTTTAATTGAGAGAGGAGGGAAGACCTGACGGGCAAATGGTATGCCGCCAGAACTTCAAGTTCGGTCAGGCCATCCGCTTCGGTGGAGGTACAAGAGGGCTCAGACTCAGTAGCTACAGTATGCTCGTAGACTAACTTTACATTTTCATTAATAACCCATTCACTTTCTGTTACATCCACTATATTATCAAGACCTAAGCTAAGATCTAGGTGAGGGTTGATTTCGTAATCACCCCCATCATCTTCTCCAAGGAGCTCGTACTCAGTGTCGGCTTCATTGCCACTGTCGTCGGGCTTTGGAGACTTGCTAAGACTGTCATTGGAGGCTTCATGTGCTGGCTTGTAGAGTGCAGCATCTGTGAAGTAATTTTCCAACCCTTTGAATGGCTACTTGTCAGCAATTAGTGTCCGGACCTCTCCTTCCTTATCGCAATATTTCATGCACTGGTGAAGAGTCGAAGGAACTATCATATGAGAGTGGATCCAAGGTCGCCCCAATAAAATATTGTAGGAGGTATCAGCGTCAATTACATAGCATGTAACCTCCATTTTCAAGTCTCCAATTTGACAACGCAATCGGATCTTACCAAGAGGATGGTTATTATTAGCGTTGAATCCATAGATGGTAGTGTGTGTAGGTGTCAAGCGATGAAGGAAAATCCCCAACAGCTGCATCAATTTACTGGGCACGACGCTGAGTGCAGAACCTGGATCAATCTAAATTCGGTCCACTTTTGTGGACCCGACATATCCAGTGAAATATAAAGACCTATTATGCTTTATATTCCTCACCTGCATGTCTTCTAGAGAGAAGATGATTTGTGGGACTTGCCTCCTCACTTGATGACAGTGGGGGCAAGAGTCCCGCTCTTCGATGGCCGGCTCGACAATCTGAGCTAGGAACGACTCAGAGTCTGCCAAGGCCTCTCTTAGAGTTTCACGTGTTGATTTTGATAATCTCAACAATTCGTAAAGCGTTACTCGTGCTGGGATGTTAGCCAACTGCGCAATTATGTCAAATTCGAAGGGAGTTTCTTTGGCTCCTTCATCTCTGGTAGGATTCTTCTGGAAACGAAGTCCTTTCTGCTTCGCAGGCTTTGCGAGTTCTGCATAGATATCTTTTGGATCCACTCTAGTGTAGTTCTTAAGATATATCTTTCCAGATCGAGTACCGGAATGGCCTGCCCCATCTTGATGAGTGGCCATAGTTTCGGGTTCTTCTTCAAAATCTGTGAAGGTTCCCGAAACTATATATTCTTCCTTTATATCTGCAGAAATGGCATTAACAGTCCGCTTCTTCCCTTGACTTCTTGAAGTAGTCCATTGTTCATCTTCCAGCAAGTCGGGGTGAACCCACATAACTTCCCCCTTTTGGGTTGTTACGGGGACAAGTCCCTCTTAGGCTTTGTTGTGCGGATCAAGATTCTTCATGACCATCTTACCCTTAGGGATTGGGGTCACTCCTGCGGGAAACTCGTGGGTTCCGACCATTATGGTTGCCATATTGGCAGTGACTTTCTTCTGCTCTTCCTTAAGCGTCAAAACTCCAGCCTCTATTAGTGCTTGGATTATGTTCTTAAGGGGAAACAATCCCTGGTAGGGTGTCCAATATTCCGGTGATAAAGACAGTAATTGGGGTCTTTAGTCTTACCCGCATCTTCTGGCTTCTTATTCTCCGGAAGTTTTAGCATTCCTTTCTTCTGGAGCAGATGAAAGAGGATATGTGTCTGTTCCGCCTTGAAAGTGTAATTCCTTTCTTGTTGCGGTCTGATTTGCCTTGATCCTCGCTGTCCTTGAGGCTTTGGCCCTGGCGGAGGACCGGTTTTCTGAGGAGCAGCTTCTGACGACATGACTGCTTTCCCTCTATTCTTATTGCTGTTGTTTTGGGTATATGGCTTACTACCCCCAGCGTTTCTTGATCCGTGGGATTCCTCGACTCGGCGAATCAAGTCTTCAGCTTGCTCTCCTTGTTTGAGCAGGTCCCTCCACGTCTTAGACTCTACGGCCCCCATTTTAAGGAGCACATTGGTCTTAAGGTTGTGTCGACGGGTCTCGACTAGAGTTTCCTGGATCATTCCGTGTTTACAATGTACGGACTTCTCCCGGAACCTTTCTATGAAATCTTCAACCATTTCTTGTTCTCCTTGCCTAGTTGCAAGGAGGGAATGAACAGTAATCTCGGTGTCATCCTCGAAGAAACGTGAGAGAAATAATTTCTTAACATCTAACCAGGTATTAATAGTACCTGGGGGCAACTGCATGAACCAAGTAAAGGCAGGCCCTCGCAAAGTACTTACAAATACTTTGGTCATGATGGGATCATTACCCATTAAGTGTCCTGCTTGGGACAAAAAGTAATATATATGCTGACTGGGCGATCCCTTCCCGTCGTATGGCTCTAACTTGAGCGGCTTATACTTTGGTGGGTAAGGTATCATATCCCATTCAGGAGGATACGGTCTAGAGACCCCAGCTTCTTTCAACTCCTTTTTACGCATTAAAACTTCGAGTTGACTCTGCAGCTTTTCTATCTTTTCACCATGCGGATCATGGAAAGAAAATCTATCCTCTTCCTCATGCATCGAGTGGGCTTTCTCTTCCTGTTCTTCTTCATTCAGAGTTTCTTTCCCCTTTTTGGCGTTATCTTCAACAAACCTCGATAGCATGACTTTGAGTCCTTCAATCATCTTTTGCTGCTCTCGAATCATCTTTTCTTGAGCTTCAAATCTCTGATTGATATCGTCAGACTTATCTGCCATATGCGATGCTGACTTCTGTAGCCGAGACGATATAGAGGATGGGGGCGAGGTTATAGCGGAATTATCGCTGTCCTCGTCGTAAGAACCCCCTGCGAGCTTCTTATAATTTCGGGGCGGGACGGCTCCTGATCTTAGTCGAGTAATACGATGAGGTTCATCATCGCTCGATTCTGAATCATCATCCGTCTCTGCAATTTTCTTCCCTTTTCCTACCATGTTGGAAGTTACAGCTCTCCCTTGTTTCAGGGGAGTGGTTCTTATCTTCTTAGCATGATTCTGGTTTGACTCGTTTAATCGGTCGAACACAGATATCCTGTTCTTGCTGCAGCCACAGTTATCCATCACGGCTGATACTGCTGTCACAAGTTGCTGGCAATGGCAACTATGTTCAACTTGAAGTTGGTCTATGCCTCTCTTCTTAGAGAGATGTTCCCTGAGGTCAGTGCCTCTAGCCATGGAATCAAGAGGTCCATTCAACTCTTTAGAATGTTTAGGAATCCACTGAAGCTTCTTTGATTGATCAATCCTGACTCTGGGGTCGGACCGATCCTCGCGTGGCTTAGGAATAGCCTCGCGTTTCACATTGCGGGCCTGAAGAATAGCTCTGCGCTTATCCACACTAGCCTCGCGTTTCTCGCTGGCTTGGTGTGTCTTTGGAAGTTTAGCTTCTGGAATAATAGCCCCACGTGAAGGGAAGTTCTTGCGCGCTGGCTTATCTTTGCGATTAACGCAGATCATAACTTCGCGCTTAGCGCGATTTTTACGACTGACAACTATCTGCCAATCATCCTCACGTTCCTTGTGGGTGTCAGAAGTCTTGCGTTTATTGCAAGTATCACTGGCTTCGCGTCTCTCGCTAGGCACAGTAATAGTCTCGCGTGGAGAATCACACTCTGGCTTTGAATAATTTTTATACTCGCGTAACTCGCGAGTGTTGGGTATTCTACGACTAGCGCAACCCTTACTGGCTTCGCGTCTCTCGCTAGGCACAGTAATAGCCTCGCGTGGAGAATCACACACTGGCTTTGAATAATTTTTATACTCACGTAACTCGCGAGTGTCGGGTATTCTGCGACTAGCGCAACCCTTACTGGCTTTGCGTCTCACGCTAGGCACAGTAATAGCCTCGCATGGAGAATCACACGCTGGCTTTGAATAATTTTTATACTCGCGTAACTCGCGAGTGTCAGGAATCTTGCGTAACTCGCCAGTACTACCAGTCTCGCGTGAAAAATCACACGCTGGCTTTTCCTTGCGTTTAAGGCAAGTTGTATCTTCGCGTTTAACGCGGTAGAGATTGGTCTCGCGGGTAGCGCGAGCCAATTTGCGAGGGACCATAGCCTCGCGTCCTCTAGAGTTAGCTCCGCGTCCAAGGCGGGCTTTGAGGGCTCTACGCCTCGCTCTCCGGTTCCTGTTCCGGAGTTGGGTCCTGGTCAGTCCAGTTCCCAAGTCTTCTTCGGCAATCGGAAGCTCATCCTCGGCTAGGATTTCTTGTGTGAACTCCGGCTCTATAACCGCAGTCTCCAAGGATCCCCGTCTCTTAGTGGATACCTTTCTACCCGTCACTCGGGCATTGGAGTACTTGCGACGATAGTGCCGTGTTTCATCCAAGTCACCTGATCCGGAGGAGAGGAACTCCTCGTACTTCTGCTGGTCGATTTCAACGACCAGCGTGTCTACTTCGGATCCGATCAAGTCAACGTCCGATTGCGCCACAATCTCTTCATCAGTGAAAGAGACGGCTCCCACTGTGATCGCCAGTTTGTTCGTCGCAAAAGTTTCTTCGCTTCCTTCCATTGAACACATATTAGATTACAACGGAAGTGAACAAGATATATAAAGAGAACAAATGAGAGGATTTATACTTCAATCTCTCTCTTTTACAATATTGTGGGATCTGTGGCGATGGAATCTATAGTAGTTCCTTTGGACGATCGGTGCGTTGAAATCTTCTCTTTTAAAGATATCGGCCGAATATAGACGATCTTCTCTGGTTTTGATTTGTTCAAGGCTCTCTCGCGTAACTCGAACTTCTCAAGAACTCCAGAAAGAAGATGGTGACTTTCTCTGATCTTCACGAACTCAAGGCTCTGTGCGTAACTTGAATTCTCCAAGATTTCAGAAGATGATCAGCAAAGGCTTCAAGGCTCTTTCGCATACTTGAATTGCCAAAGGATCGATAGGAAACTTCCGATGCCAAAAAGAAGACCCTTAGGGTTTCACCAGGAAGGTATTTATAGCCCCAGGTTAATGCAAGAGTTTCTATCTAAATAGAACTCGCATTCATCAAGGATTCCAATCAAATATCTTAGTTTTGATGGAATTCTGATTAGACTTGATTCGGGTATTTGGATAAGCCCAGAATCATAATCTCAATCAATTTGAGATTCTGGTTATCTGCTTACGCGGAGCTTTAATCGCATTAAAACGCGGCGCTAAATAACCAAAACGCGGAGCAAACGCGGAGCTAATGATCATCTCCGCGTTTTACTCAAACGCGAGGCTAATACAAGCCAGACTGCGGAATCAACGCGGAGCTATTAAACATCTCCGCGTTTCAAACGCAGGATTAATAAAACCAAACGCGGGGCTATTGAATTGGCTCCGCGTTCTGTTGTGGAAAATCCTTTTAACTTAGAAATTTTCACTGCCAACACTCCTCAACTAAAGGGATGTGGCCATCAAATTCAAAGTGAGATTGATTATTCGGACCGCCTGAAAATCCGAAGTAATAATTCTTGGATAAAGGATCTGTTGAATACGGAACTGTAAAAAGAGAAAAAAAAAATTAAACTTTAGTCCAAATCTGAAATTAAAAAAAAAGAAAATTTAGGGTAGGCATCCGCGGGGTACCAACCGCGGGTGGGCACCCGCGGGTGGGCACCCGCGGGGTGCCAACCGGGGGTGGACACCCGCGAGGTGCACCCGCGGGTGGACACCCGTGCGTGGACACCCCGGTGCCACCCTCTGTGCCAGATGCATGGTCATCCCTGTGGTCATCCTTCCGCAGCTATGCATGGTTCTACATACACGTGTTATTTACACCATAACGAAATCTTTTTCGTAATAACCGCGAAAGCGATTTTAAAATAAACGGATGACCGTTTGTGTTTGTTTACCTGATATCAAGGAAGAGAGATCAACAGCGGCTGTGACGCCTGCGTGTCGATCCTCATCGACGATAACGCCCACGTGTCGATCTTCAGTATTTAAATCATGTGAGTGCGAAGTGCCTACGGAAGCCATTAAATTTAATGGGAAAGGAGAAAGTAATCGCACAAAATAAGAGAACCAGAAATTTTCTGAGTATGAGAAAAAGAGGTGGACATATATGGGTATTTATAGTGAATTAGTGGGAGTTCAATCAGGAAAAGGAATCAAAGTTCTGACCATAATCAGAGTTTGATTAAAATATTCATTAGAGTCCAAATAGAATTTGGCTATTTATTTAAAATCCTTTTCCTATTCTAATGTTGGTTCCTACCCAAATTAAAGATCCAAATATACAGATAATCCCACTTAAAAGGAAAGAGTCCAAAGTATTATGAAATTCATTACAAATAAATTAAAGAATTCCAAAAACTTTGGAGGGGGTTATGTAGACACTGAAAATAAAGTAAATAAAAATAAAAAATATATATATATGTAATATGGAAACACAATGGGAGAACCCGAGGGTGCAACCGCGGGAGAGCTCCCGCGGGTTGCCACCCGCGGGAGAGATCCCGCGGGTTGCATCCCGCGGGAGCTCCCTCGGGTTGCCACCCGCGGGAGAGATCTCGCAGGTGCCAACCCGCGGGAGCTCCCGCGGGTGGCCGGGTTACAACCTGCGGGTTGTTTTCCGTATTTTTTTTTTTTTTCGTTCGTTTCCTGATATTTCGTGATCCGATTTTTCGGGAGGGAATCGATTCGGATTTCAAGTCCTCTCAGTCTATAAAATACAAGATTGGATTCGAGGGAAGGGATCTTTTGGCAGAATCGAGAGAGTTCAAGAGTTCAAAGGCTCGGAGAGCGGGTTTTTCTTGAGAGATCCAGAGAAAGAAAACCAGGTTTTCTTGTTCCAGTCGGACGGTCAACGGAGGCAGTAGCAAGACTCCATCGCCACCCGAACCCACAAAGAAAAGGGAATCCATCAATATTTCCCGTTCTTGTTGTCCTCTAAATTTGTAATTCAAATCTTTTCATTGTAATCCACAAATTTTGCAATTGAATCAAAGGTTCAATTTTCTGGCAAACAAATATGTGTGTAGATTTTGAAATAAATGAGAGAAGTAGATTAGCTGCTAAAAGTGTTTGGTAGGGGAATTTTTGCCAATGGCTAATAGAGCTCGAGATGAAGGATGTTTCTAGATTTAATTATGCGAGGCTTATGTTTTAGTAGAAAAAAGTTATGTTATTTGTTTTGTACATGGAAGAAGCCCCACGAAGTAGTACTTCTACTCTTTTCTTTATTTGGTTAGTAAAAAGGAAGAATTGGGAGTAAGATTCTAAACAACATGATGAGATTACCCCTCTCACTGTTCTAAATAATCTCTTTTTATTTTCAGATTGTAATCTTAACATACCCAAATTTTGAAAGAAAAGTAAAAATTATTATTTTGAAGAATTATAAAAATAGAATATGTTATCTAAATGAATATTTAAATATTAAATAGATTTAAAAAAATAATAATTTAGAAAAACTTTGAAAACCCAAATGTTAATTCCGTAATCATAACTTCATAGATAGTGATTCGAACTACTTCGTGAACAGTTATTTAGAACTAAACTCAACTAGAAGATCATAAAGTAGAACATACATAACTTCATTATGGTCTTCCATACTTCCAATTTCCAATTGTATATATAAATAATATTACATTGTAATATTTAAAATTGTCAACGCTAAGTAGTCTCTTATATCAAATGAAAGCTATCAATCATTCATTTCGAAAATGAATATGGACTTCAGCTTGAGCAGCACTCTCAATTGATTGGTTTTGTCCAGCTTGAGCGCTCTCATTTGAGCTAAGCTATGGAGCAAAAAGTCATGGTAATGGACGTGTCCATGGACCAATATTTTGCTCTCGCTATATAAAATTTGGAATTAGAAAAATAAAATTTTCATTTTTAATTCAAAATTTTGTATAAAACGGGCCAAAAATTGATCAATGGACACGTTTATTACCATCCTTACTTCAGTGTTCGCACAAAAGTTAGCCCATACAATAGCCTTTGTAGAAGAAAGATATGCTCCTGCAAACAGTATCATATGTAAGTTAAAGTTGCATTTGAAAGACATGAACTCAATCAACATTTAGCATGTGATTGCTATTGACTTAAACATACAAAAAACCCCTCTGAGACAATAGCCTAATTATGATTACAAGAGACTAGGACCAGAACCTTGATTGCTTACGGAGCACATAAATACTTTTGTAGGCATGCTGATAGTATTATATACTTTTATATAAGTTATTTATATAAGATAAGGAAATCATGGGTATAACATGATCATGAAATTACAATTGCAAAACTGATCATACACCTCAAATGAATTCCAAAGTAAATTTGTGCTTATAAAAGATTTACCAACAAATTCAATTGAGAGAAGATATCAAAATTTATTTCAATGAGGTACCAAGAATTTTTATTTTAGCTTACGTGTTTATACTAATGATCTCTATCCACAGCTGAAGTACTTCATTATTACTCCATTATCAACAAGCTTGAGCTCATTCAAAAGAGGGAAGAGATTATGTGTGCGCAACGATCACACTTGCATTGTTGTGTCACGAAGGCCGAATCCAAAACCTCCTACTTCAACCGGGGTCACCAACCATCATCGAAGGACCAAACACATCTCTCTCTTAGAGATTGATGGTGCTTATCTTTGAAGAACCATCAGAAATCTCCAACATCCCTTTATCCTCCATGGCCCTCGAATAATGATGATGCACTCGAAGCCACCTTTAACGAAAGTAGAAGCAAAGGATATGTTTTGTGAAGACTCTAATAAAGTTCCGGATCCAGATGGTTTTAATCTCTTTTTTTTTCCCCATTTTTTTGGCAGATGCTAATACATGCGGCCATGGGCATCCCCATGTTCATGCTCCCATTGTGATCTAGAGTCTTGCCATTCACCCCACAGATCAACGGTAGTGCCGCCTCAGCCCTGTTAAAGAGTAATTTGTAATTTCGAGAAATATGAAGTCAAACTCAATAAGCAAATTGATTTAGGTGATATGATCAATAGGCTAGCTAGTTAATAGCAGAATGTAAGGTCAAAAGTCAATGCATGTGATTTATAAATGAGTGGATATTTGAATTGTAATCTCAATAAATAGAGGTTTTGAATTATAAAGCATGTAACCTAAAGAGCTAAATAAAAATAGCCATTTTCTCTCCCTCTTACAAAATAGAATTTGTTCTTATTACTTTATTTTCTACTTGAATTCTTCAATATTTTGTTATCAGTCCACTAATTCTTCCGTCTGCTCCAACAAATTTGGTATTAGAGTAAGGTTAGTTTCCAATCCAAAAAGCCTTACAATCCTCTTCCACCATAAACCTAATTCATCATGGTAACATCCTTTTCATCTGCACAATTCTTGTTCAACTTTCTCAAAACCTTGTCCCCATATTTGATGGTGAAAATGATGATTATTGGAGTCTCCAAATGAAGACTCTTAATTTTCATCTCCCAAATACTTTGAGAACTTATGGAAGATGGATACGAAGTTGAAGATTCGGCAATGCTTGCATCATGGACATTAACTAAGCAAAAGGAGTTCAAAGAAAACAAGAAGAAGGATGCGAAAGCGCTTATCTTTATTCGACAAGGGATGAGTAAAACTATCTTTCGCTGAATAATGGCAGCTTCCAAATCAAATGAGGCTTGGAATATTCTCAAGTAAGAGTTTAAAGGTTTTAACAAGGTAATATCCGTTAAACTGCAAACTCTTTGGAGAGAACTTGATAATATTCAGATTAAAGATAATGAATTTATGAAAGAATTTTTCAATAAAGTAACTTCTATAATTAATCAAATTAGAAGTTATGGGATACAATTGAAGAAAAGAAAATTATTGAGAAAATACTAAGAAATTTGCTATTTTCATGGGATCACATTGTAGTTGCAATTGAAGAATCTAAAGACTTATCAAAATTAAGTTTTTATGAACTAATGACTTTTTTGGAGTTGCATAAGCTTAGAAGGAGCAGGTCATCAAAATGAGAGGTGGACAAACTTTTCAATTAAAGGTGCAATTGTCAGACAAGAGAGGAGTGAGTCAGAAAAGGAAACAGAAGAAAGAAGATATTTTCAAAAGAAACAGCAATAGAGAAGCGATCAGAAAAAAAAGAAGGTTGAAAAATATGATCATGCACTAGGAAGAAGGTATGACAAAGATAACAAATTTTCAAAAGGTAACCTTACCTCCTACTGCTAGATTTGTAAGAAGTCTGGCCATTATACAGATGATTGAAGATACAAATGCACTAAATGCAAAATTGTTAATCACTCCCAAAAAGGTTATTGATTTCAGAAAAATGATGAAGTTAATTATAGTGAAGCAGATCATTTATTTTACTCTTGTCTTAATGCTCAATCAGAAGCAATAGATATTTGGTATTTGAATAGTGATTGTAGTAATCATATGACAGGAAACAATAGCAGCTTTGTGAAGCTGAATAAAAAAGTCAAAGCTCAAGTAAAACTCAGAAATAGAAATCTACAAAAAACTGAAAGAAAGAGAGTGATAGTTGTGCAAACAAAAGAAGGTATGACAATTTATTTCGAGTGTTTTTTATGTTCCGGAGCTAGCACAAAATTTGCTTAGTGTGGGATAATTAATGCAAAAAGGATATTTACTAAATTTCATGAAAGATGAATGTGTAATTATTGATAAAAACAAGAAAATTGTGGCTCGAATAAAAATGGCTCCAAATAAAGTATTTCCTCTAAGCATGTCAATGGAGAATTTTACATTAAAATCTGAAGAAAACAATATATCTCTTTTATGGCATTTAAGATATGGCCATTTAAATTTCAAAAGTCTAAATTTGCTAAAAGCAAAAAGTATGGTAATTGGACTTCCACACATAAATAAAGAAGAAAAGATTTGTGAAGGATGTATTTTTGGAAAGATGCATACATTACGTTTTACTACAACTTCATGGAGAGCTAAAACTCTATTAGAATTGGTACATACTGATGTTTGTGGCCCAATTCAAACTCCATCAATAGGTGGCAAACGATATTTTCTACTATTTGTTGATGATTATAGTAGAATGATGTGGGTTTATTTTCCAAAGGAAAAATCGTAAGTGTTTTCTCTAATTATTCAATTTAAAGCTTTGTAGAAAGGCAAAGTGACCACAAATTGAAAGTGTTAAGATTGGACCGTGGTGGAGAATCTACTTCTGCAAAATTTCAAGATTATTGCAAACATCAATGGATAAAGAAGGAGCTGATAGTAAGGCACACTCCTCAATATAATGGCATTGCAGATAGAAGAAATGATTTATAGTGGAAATGACCAAAAGCATGTTAAAAGGTAAAGTCTTCCAAATAATTTTTTAGCCGAAGCAGTATCTACAGCTGTTTATATTTTAAATCGATTGCTAACAAAAGTAGTGTCAGACATGACATCGTATGAAGTTTGGTATGAAAGAAAAGCTAAAGTTGATTTCTTTAAAGTATTTAGTTGTATTGCTTATGTACATCTTCCAGCTCAAAATAGGAAAGAGAAATTTCATGAATAGGGGAAAAAGAATATTTTTATTGGTTTGAATGATGAATCTAAAGCTTACAGATTATTTGATCCTAAAAATAATAAACTAGTTATTTCAAGAGATGTTATTTTTTATGAGACAGCAGTATAGAGTTAGAAAGAAGAACAAGTCACACCACCAAAGATCATTGAAGAGAAAAACATAGATCCACTTCGATCAGCAAAGACCTACCAAGTCCAAGATTTGGAGAAATATCTTCATATGCAGAACACCGCCAAAAAATGTGTGTTGTTTACAAGATATTTACAACTCTTGTAATATGGCATTTTTCTCTTGTGAATCACAGAAATTTGAAGAAGCTGTAAAAGATGAAGGTTGGATTAAAGCAACGAACGAGGATATTGCAATGATCGAGACAAACAAGACTTGGAGCTAGTAGATTTGCCAGAAGGAAAGGAGGTGATTGGACTCAAGTGGATCTACAAATCAAAGTACAATGGAGATGGCTCAGTTCAGAAGCTAAAAGCTCAATTAGTCGCAAAAGGCTACTCACAACAGTCAGGTGTGAATTTCAATAAAATGTTTGCACCAATTACTCATATGGAGACAATCAGAATGGTGCTTGCACTAGCAGGCCAACTCAAGCTCAAAGTGCTCTAATTAGATGTTAATTCAGCATTCTTAAAGGGAGAACTTGAAGAAGACTTGTACATAGAGCAACCTCAAGGCTACATCATCAAAGGAGCAACCTCAAGGCTACATCATTGAAGAGCACAAAGAATAGTGCTCTTCAATTAGCCTCACGAAGCTAATTAACCTCGCATACAAACAAAGCTTGTATGATGGAAAATTTGAATAATTAAATTCCAAAGTATTTCAAAACTCGTTAAAAATTAGTAAACATGATTTTAAATACTTTGAAGGAGGTCTTATAGGATGAAAAAATTGAACTCAAAGTAATTTAGCCACATGAGGCGAATAGCCTCGCGCACATGAGGCTAATAGCTCCTTGCGAGACTAAATAGCTCCTTGCGAGGCTAAATAGCTTCGCACGAGGTTAACAGACTCGCACAGGGATGATAACCTTACGTGCATGGGGCTAAGTTAGCAAGGAGTTGGTTTCGTTTTGGATTTTCACTAGAATTCCAAATACAATCATATCTAAATATCTCAAATTGAATATTCTAAATCCAACTAAAATATAAGATCAGATATTAAATTGTATTAGAATTTCATCCCTATCTTCTAAGAAAACCCCTATAACTAACTCATAAGTCTAAATACAAGTTAAGAGAAGAGTTTTGTAAACCTTTGGCAAATTGATTTACGTGCAAGGGTATGCCGACTAGCAGCAAGAAGCCGTCGACCAACGGTTGTTCTCCATCGATTCTTCACATTCAAGATCAATTCAAGTATCAAATCGTCAACAGATTACGTGGTTGGCACTCTATAGTCACTTTAAGAACCCATACTTTTTGTGAAAGAGAGTGATAAATTTAAAAATCCTCTCGTTTGATTTTTCTCTACTTCTTTTTATTGTATTTTGAGATTATTTTAATCATAAATCAATGACAATGAAAGGAAGCGCGAGTTTTGCAGGAAACAATCATGATTTTCCTATTAGGGTTTCAACATAAATCATGTGAATTTGTGATTGCTTATTGATTTAGTTATAATTTTATATTGGGATCATTGTTTGCTACTAATCTTTCTAGTAATTAAAATTCAAGTAATCCCATTTTTTCACCCTCTACTATATATAAACATATATTTTACAGTTTCAAAAAAGGTTAAAATTTGATTCTTGAGTTTCATGAAGAATTTAAAAAAATTTGCGTATTATTTTGTTCATGTGTATAATTCATGTATCTGTCATGCTAGTTAATAAGATATGTGAATTATTCACAAAATTTGAAACAACTCGCCAAATTCTAATGCGTGCATCCATTGCCATCTATATATAAGCGTTGAGCTAGCTTATGCTAGAAACAGATTTGGATGGTGACGGTTCCAACTATTAATGCGTGCGTTCTGAATTTGGACATGATTTGGATAAGGCTAATTTCCTATTTCCAGTTTAAGCAAATTTAAGTCGAATATGGTTGACCGTGCTGAATTCCATCAAAATACCTTTCCACTTGAAATCCATTCACTTGCTTGTTAAACTCTTGACTGGACCATTTCAAAGCATTCAAACAAGCCCTACGAAGGTAGCATGGATGATCACTCGGTACGATAACAGGCGACGAAGTACATATATTCTTACATATCCAAACCACATCGGACTAATTTCCACATATCATTATTCTCGTATATGTAGATATGAACGACTAAAAGCCACCACCACGAAGTACGTTTCTCATAATTACTATTCTGGGAAAGCCTCGATGATGGTCCAGATGGTCGGGATCTTGATGATGTTCAGGCGAGGGAAGCCGGCGGACTTCAAGAGCGTCTTCCACTGTTCCTCAGTCCTCTCTTTTCCGGTTGGGGCGTAGGCGTACATCAACATGTCAAACTTTGCTCGTATTTCTCCCAGCGGACTGTCGTCCTTTGAATACAGCACCACCTCCATGATGACCACCTTACCGCTCTTCGGTAAGACGCTGCGGCAGTTGTTCAGCACCTTTGCGCAATCTTCATCCCCATAGCCGTGCAGCACGGTCTTCATTAACACAGCATCCGCCTGGGGAACAAACTCGAACATATCCCCCGCAACATGAGTGACTCCGGGATACTCCGGCGCCGTCCCCACAACAAATGGCAGGTCGAAGTTGATCCCCTTGAGCCCCGGATTCAACCTCACGATCTCGGCCATTGTTGCACCGGTCCCACCACCGACGTCCACCAAGGACGACAGCCCGCTGAACCCGTCCTTGTAGGACGACAGCATTGCATCCATCGTCCCCTTGGCAGTGCACGCCATGGCACTGTTGAAAATATCGTTGAATTCGGGGTTGGTCGCTGCAGTCCCGTACAGCATGTCCATGCCGTTGGCGGTGATGTAGGGAGTGCCACCGGACTGGACACAATGAGAGAACTTGTGCCATGCGGCAATAGGCAGAGGGTGAGTCAGGAACATGACCATGGGGACGAGGTTGAGGTCGGAGGAGCGGACGAGGGCAGTGGAGGCCGGGGTGAGCCCATAGTGGGGCTCCCCCGACACATCATCGACCGTAGAGGAGAAGATGCCATTGTGGGAGAGGAAGCGCATGATGCGGAGGAGAGCGGTGGAGTCAGGAGGGGTGGGGCCAGGGAGGAGGGAGGCGAGGCGGGTGAGGGAGAGGTGCCCAGTACCGTTGCCGTGCTCGTGGATGATGTCAGCGATCCGGAGCTCCACGGCGCATCGGAGGACCATCGAGTTGACGAAGGAGAGCATGGACTTCCATACTTGGGTCTGGCCGTCCATGGACACGGTGTCCTTCTTTTGCTGCACTTGCTCCCCGGCCTCCGAACCCATTTTCAGTAGTTTGTTTGTGGACTTCGAGTACTACTGGAAGTATTAAGAATAAGTACAACTTGAATAGATACTCAAGTGTGGGATGGAAAATGAATAGCGAACGAGGGTATTTATAGATGAATATGGGGGAGGGGAACATGGCGTTGTTTGACCGTCATCTGCTTTGATTTTCAACTACGGTTTACTATTTGGTGTTATTTGGGGAGAAATTCGTTCTCCTTCATCAATAAATGAAAAATCAGACTAATAATTTGTCTGATTCTAGCATCCAAGGACAACAGATGAATAGTTGCTGAAATTGACGCGCACCTGCAACATCTGATTGTTTCGTTGTGGGTGGGTGCACAAGCTTGCGGGCTCTGGGTGGGTAAGAGTCATATTCGGCGCTTTGGCGTTACTATTTTTCTTCCTAGAAACATAATGTTTCAAGGACATGGATAATTCATTGAACCCCACTAACAAGTCTTCTATATATTTATGATGGAGATTGTAATACCCTAAATTTCGAACTACTTATATTACTCTTTTCAGATCAGTGGTGCAGAATAAGTTTACCGAAATCAATTTTGGACACCGAAATAACTTTTGATTAATGTAACTTTAAATCCACAAACCTAAATGGCATTCGGTTTTCGCGATTATTAGTTTTGTAATATTTAGGATTTTTGGAGATTTTTCTTATGAGGCCAAAAAATACTTCCAAAATTGCTAATTTAATAATATTAAAATCATCATTCTAATTACTTTTGAATTTCGGTTCATTTATTTCGGACATCAAAACAACAAACGCATAATTTTGTAGTGTTTCTCTCATCGAGCACTATATCCTAAATAAATTTGGTAGCATTTGGAGAACGTTACAAGGAATCGAAATTATTAAATTATTAATAATAAATAAATAAATAAATTAATTAAAATAAATGCGTTGTCGTGATTGAGAAGGGGAGTGGCAGCTGGGAGCTAGGCGATAAAGAAAGAAAGAGGCCACCGTATGAAAGACCAATTGAAAAAAAAAAAGAAAGAAAAAAATAAAGTGAAAAATAAAAATCTCACCCTCTCCTTTCTCTCCCTTATCTCTCTACCTCCTACTCCATTTCTCACTTCTTCTCTCTTTTCCTCTCGGCCTGAAACCTGCAACAAAGAGAGGAAAAAAAAAAAAAAAATAATAGAGAGAGAGAGAAAAATCAAACCGAACTGAAAATTCGAACCGAATATTCGATATCAAGCCGAGGCAAGTAATACTGCTATTTTCGTTCATTTCGTTATTTTATTTATATCTATTTTCGTTCATTTCTTTATTTAATTTAAATTTGTATACGTAAAATATTTTGGTTCGTTTCTTTATTTGTAAAAATACTTGGTTCATATTTTGCACTATTAACTGATATTGAGAACTGAACCAGATTAGTGGGTGAAAATTGATATATAGAAATATTATGATATTTACTTACTATTATTATTTTTTTATTTAAAAGAAAAGAATTTAGGTATAAGAAAACTTATTTGTACCATGCAAATATTTTAACCCATGCAAAAATAGGAAAAGAAAAAAAATAGAGAGAAAGAGATCAGGGTCCGAGAACCAATTCAAAAATGGGAAAAGAAAAAAAAAATAGAGAGAAAGAGATCAGGGTCCGAGAGAGATTAGAAAGAATAAAAAAAAAAGAACTGGGCCTAGCCCAGCCCAGAAGGAAAAAGAAAAGAAAGAAAAAGAAAAGAGAAAAAAAGGATAACTAGGCCTAGCCCAGCCCATAAGAAAAAAAAGAAAAAGAAAAGAAAAAAAGGTAACTGGGCCTGGCCCAGTCCAGAAGAAAATAAAGAAAAAAGAAATAAAAGACTAGTGGGCTTGGAATTGGTTTGGGCCAGGAAAAAAAAATAATAAAAACACTGGGCTGGTCAGCCCAGCCCCGTAAAAGAAAAAAAAATGAGTGGGCTTTTGGGCTGGACAGAAAAGAAAATGAAATTAAAATTAAAATAAAGATATGAAAAAGTGAAAATTTAGTAGGCTTGGGTTTGATAGATTAAATAATTCAAAGATTTGAATTGGATTTGGTTTGGATTAATTAGACATAATTAATAATAGTAATAAATTAGATATTAATTAAAAGAGAAATGTATATTAATATATATGATTAAGCCTAGAAATGTAACAAATGCATACGTTGGGTTTAAAAATAATGCAGTATTATTATATGATTCACTTGATTCTCAAATTGAGTTATTAATTGACACTGAGAATGAAACCAGATTATTGTAATAATTTTGATGATATGCATTGTGTTACAATTGTGCACTAATATCTATCATGCTACCTGTCTATGCTTTGACATTACAAATTATGTGTTTTACATGTCATGTACTTTGATATTACAAGTCATGTGTTTTACATGTCATGTACTTTGATATTACAAGTCATGTGTTTTAATATTACAGATCATGTATTATGATACTACATGTCATGTACAGTTATGGAAATGCAAGTATGTTATTATGAATTGAAAAACAATAAGTAAACAAATAAATGAATTATAAAATTTTCATGTGCATAATTCATTATGAATACGGGACGGGAGAAACTATATGATGGATAAGAGCCTTGCCGTATAAGGATTGATTGTATTGTTAGGGTAGAGATTATTTTACTGCAGCGGCCTAGGTGATTACTGGATCACCAATTGATATTTACCCAGAGTGGTATGTCCGTTACTGTATACAGTACGGAAATTGACTGTAGTGCCTAGCAGTATGTCATGGTTCTGCGCCATGAATATTGTGGCCGGGTCCCGGGTATGCACGGGCACTTATACGACAATGGAGAATAGCGCTATCTTATCCATTAATACAGTTTCTATAATTAAATTGGATGATGACTGAGACCAATAGAATATATGATTAAATAGATGGAGTAGTTATTGTCATGTTCATTTATTTATGCATTTATTTATGTTTGCCTTCATATTAATTTATATGCACACAAACAACACTGACATAAACATGCTCATACACACTGATATTCTTGTACTATGATAGTACACAATTTCTCTTTTAAATGTGTTACTTACTGGGTTTAATCCCCTGGGTTTTGAACCCAGATTTGGAACGTGAAGAAGGGGTCCAGCCCCAGTTGAAGACCCGTACTTCGTTGGATAGATCAAGTGACAATAGGCAAGCGAAATACTCCTGGAGAACTTTTGTATATTTTGTTTGTATTTCCTTTTGACTGGGCACTGCTTTTCTCTTTGACTCTTTTGTGTTCATATTTAAAGCAGTGTGTCATTTTATGTAATGAACTTTTTGTATAAAATGAAATCATTTCAGTTACAGACATGTTATTTATTTATCTGATTGTGGCAGTAGTTACGGTTATTCTAAGATCCTGTGACTGTTGGGTTGTCTAGTGCAAGTAATAAGTAACGTCCTCCGTTTTGAAAAGCAGCTGAAAAACGGGGGCGTTACAGGGTGGTATCAGAGCCTAGATTTAGATTGAAGACCATATGACTACTGCCACATAAGAACATGTCTGTGACTTATTCGTAATAATTGTTTCTTATTCTTAGATACTTATCAGATCTAGTATCGTGCCTATCCTATCGTTTCCTATTTGTTTAAAATATCTATCTTTAACTCTTTTTATTGATTCTATCTGGATCGTTACAGAACAATATCGATCCAATTTTCGACCAATATGTCCCTTAATGATTAATAATGAAGAATTTTATATCAACTTGCTAACTATTAATAGAAATGGGTATGATGTCATTCTAAACATGAAATAGTTAAATACTTTCTACGCGGTAATAGAATGCAATAAAAGAAGAATAGTTGAATTTAGAACTTGCCCTTAAATTGGTTTGAGTGATGAATCTAAAGCTTACAGATTATTTGATCCTAAAAATAATAAACTAGTTATTTCAAGAGATGTTATTTTTTATGAGACAGCAGCATAGAGTTAGAAAGAAGAACAAATCACACCACCAAAGATCATTGAAGAGAAAAACATAGGATCCTATTCTTCTTTGAGATAGGCTAAAAGAAGAATATTTTTATTGGTTTGAATGATGAATCTAAATCTTACAGATTATTTGATCCTAAAAATAATAAACTAGTTTTTTCAAGAGATGTTAGTTTTTATGAGACAACAGCATAGAGTTAGAAAGAAGAACAAGTCACACCACCAAAGATCATTGAAGAGAAAAACATAGGATCCACTTCGATCAGCAAAGACCTACCAAGTCCAAGATTTGGAGAAATATCTTCATATGTAGAACACCGCCAAAAAATGTGTGTTGTTTACATGATATTTACAACTCTTGTAATATGGCATTTTTCTCTTGTGAATCACAGAAATTTGGAGAAGCTGTAAAAGATGAAGGTTGGATTAAAGCAACGAATGAGGAAATTGCAATGATCGAGAAAAACAAGACTTGGAGCTAGTAGATTTGCTAGACGGAAAGGAGGTGATTGGACTCAAGTGGATCTACAAATCAACGTACAATGGAGATGGCTCAGTTTAGAAGCTAAAAGCTCAATTAGTCGCAAAAGGCTACTCACAACAGTTAGGTGTGGATTTCAATAAAATGTTTGCACCAATTACTCATATGGAGACAATCAGAATAGTGCTTGCACTAGCAGGCTAACTCAAGCTCAAAGTGCTCTAATTAGATGTTAATTCAGCATTCTTAAAGGGAGAACTTGAAGAAGAGGTGTACATCGAGCAACCTCAAGGCTACATCATCAAAGGAGAACACAAAGTGTATCACCTATGCAAAGCCTTCTATGGATTGAAGCAAGCACCCCGAACCTGGAACAATAAAATTGATCAGCATTTCTGCAAGTATGATTTTCAAAAAAGTCCAAGTGAGCTATCCCTATATGTCAAGAAGTAAGGTGCGACTTTTCTTATTGTTGGTCTTTATGTTGATGATCTAATTTACTGTGGCACTAACATGAAGAATTCAAGAAGAAAATGGTGCAAGAATTTGAAATGACAGGGGACTTATGAGATACTCTCTTGGTATTCAAGTTAAACAAAATGGAGGAGAAATATTTATTAGTCAAGAAAAGTATTGCGAAGATTTATTAAAGAAATTTCACATATCAAACTGCAAACTAGTAGCCACATCAACAGCAGTGAATGAGAAGTTATCTAAGGAAGATGGCGCACAAAAGATGGACACATCAATGTGTAGAAGTCTAGTCGGATCCTTGATTTATCACAAATACAATGTCCGACATATTATATACAGTAAGTCTTATTTCTAGATTTATGAGTAATTTAAGCAAGTTACATTATACTACAGTAAAGCATATCCTCAGATATCTCTAAGGCACGAAGAATTTCTGCATCAAATATAAATAATAAAAAGATAATGCACTTACTTGCTATATTGATAGCAATTGGGCAAGAGTCATTGATGATCGAAGGAGCACGTCATGGTATGTTTTTACCCTGGGATCTAAGGTAATTTCTTGGCCATGCAAGAAACAATAGACTGTTGCAGTATCATCATCTGAAACTGAGTATATATCAGCTACAAGCGCCACATGTAAAGTAGTTTGACTTCGAAAGATCTTATCAAATTTGCAACAAAAAGCAAGAAGCTACTACAACAATCTATTGCAACAACATGGTAGCTATTGCCATGATAAAAAAAAAACCTGATGCTTCATACCAAAATCAAGTGCATTGAGACTCGACATCATTTCATTAGAGAGCTCGTTGACGACAAAGAGATCAAGATAGAGTTTATTCCAATCAATGACTAACTTGCAAGTATTTTTACCAAAGTCATACCAACAGAAAAGTTTATTGACTTAAGAAAGAAATTAGAAATTACAAATTAAGAGAGAGTGTGAAAGAGTAATATGTAATTTCGAGAAATATGAAGTCAAAGTCAATAAGCAAATTGATTGGAGGTAATATGAAAACAAAATCAATGGACTAATTAATAACAAAATGTGAGGACAAAAGCAAATTAATTGGAGGAGATATGAAGGCAAAATCAATGAGCTAACTAATAGCAAAATGAAAGGTCAAAACTAATGCATGTGATTCGTAAGTGGGTGGATATTTGAATTGTAATATCTATAAATAGAGGTTTTGAATTGTATAGCATGTCAGCCAAAGAGCTAAAACTAAATAGCTAAATAAAAATAGTCATTTTTTCTCCCTCTTATAAAATATAATTTATTCTTATTACTTTCATTTCTATTTTTGGATTCTTCAATATTTTGTTATCAGTCCACTAATACTTCCGCTGCTCCAACAAGCCCTCTCTCCACGACCACAAGAACTCCTAGGCTCCATCACCCTCGAGATTGTAATGAGTTGTGCCCAGAGCATTCTCAATGCTCCAGCTAGAGCGTAACAGGCATATAGTTTTCCTCGAGCTACTCCGACTGGTTGCGCAACGTAGCCATCCACTGCTCACCCCACAGCCAGCACTTTCCACGGGCAATTCTTTACATCATCCTCTTCCAGCCTCAGCGGCGGCAGCGCAACTGAAAACTATACTTTTGGATCTATAGAAAGAGAGAGTGAGTGAGGGAGATGAGGGCGACGAGAGCACAAGCAAACTCCGAAAGCCTTCTGTTTCCGAGCTAAATCAGAAGAGCCATAGACTGGGAGAGTAATTGGGGGGGGGGGGGGGAGAGAGAGAGAGAGAGAGAGGTGAACGAGACACCATGCAATATCTTTTTTATAAAGTATTACATGAAATGTCTTATGGTCAAAGCCATATTGCTTTCCACATTTGCTACATATGTGTTTTTTGTTGCAATCGGATGATTCTTGATATTCATGTCCTGATCTATCACCAGAGCTGATGCAAAATCTACAGTACATCATGGAATAAGCCAAAACTCAATAGAAAATCAGAGTTATCTTGTTTCTTTTTATTAATTTCATTATACTCCTATTATTCTCCCCATTGCATTCAAATTTTATTCAAATAATGAAAAATGCATAATAAAAATTAATTATTGGTAACTGATATTTGATATAGAAACGTTGTGCCCCTTTTAGGAGTATGATGGGCGTTAAAAAAAAAAAAAAATCAAAAACCAATTTAACTCAAAAATTTAAGCTTACTGTTAATGAACTCAACTTTGTATTTAAAATTATAGATTTTCCTGTTCTATCCGATGTAGAGATTATACTTACATATAAACTCTTAACGATTTTCCTCTTTGTTATGAGTATACGAAAATCATCTATGAACCAACCATCTGCAGATAATTTCAACTTTGGTTTAAACCAGTAACCATCTTTACACCATGAGTATTGAACATCTATGTGGTGCAATGTGGAAAACCAGACCTAAACTCACATCCGACCAATTCGGGTGTCGTACCGGCTTTACTCTCTCTTGAATCACAACCTAAGCTTTGATACTATTTATTTGGGAGAAACATGAGACCAATTTAATCCAAAAGTTTAAGATGATCTTGTTCTATCTGATGTAGGACTTTACTTATATATGAACTCCTAACATGTACTCTAGCTAATAATCCCATAAAAAAAATATAAGAATGGACCTGGTATAGTTATAATGGTTCCTATAAACTCAAAAAAAGAAACCGTAACTAATCTTTTTGAGAAAGAATTTATGGTTAATACATCGGGGCTTAGCGTATTAATATATATATATTGCCAGTTACATTTTTGCTAGTTAAACTCACACACACCAATGTCCAAATTGAGTTATGAGTCAAATTTGTAATCTCTCACAAAATGGAGAGAGATTTTGTGTGGATATTTAACATCTAACTATCATTATTGACGGAAAATGGAGTGCTACGTCAACTACCAATCTTTTTTTTTTTTTTAATCAGTTGTCACTCTAACCATTAACCACCTGACTTCCACTAAAAAATATTCTTACCCAAGTGGCTCTAATTTCTTATTCGAAAAGATTATAAGTAATCAGATTCCATAATAACGGTCTTTAAATCGAAGATTATCAGGATTCTAGTAAATTTTGAAGAGCTTAATGCTCTCCTCCTGTATCCAAAAAAAAAAAAAAAGAAAAGAAAAGAAAAAGAAAGAAAAAGAAAAAGAAAAGAAAAACTCCAATAAGAAACCCTATGTAATGGCCTACCATTCGGAATGTTGGATAGACGCGTTGTTTAGCAACATATTAGTGAAAATACGCTAAGTCTCAGTACAATATAAATCATTGTCACATACCATAGCAATATATTATTAGAAAATATAACTTTTATTCAATTGACAGAATTAAATTACAATAAAGTAGAGATAAAAAATAACTACAGATAGAATATTTCAAGAGTAGAAATAACTTTAAATAATAAGTTCAAGACTGAAAAAAAATAGCAATATGCGAATATCAGCTATTCTATCATATCTTCAATTTGCTCAATTGTATCTATCTCAAAATCTGAAAATGTACACACAGGTCATCAGATAGCAACCAAATAAAAAAAATAATACTAATATGAAAAGATAAAGAGTAAAAGTAACTGAAATAGATATGAATAATACATATGAATGTAAAAATGTAGAAAAAATTAATTTATTAACTAAGTTCTTCATAAGATTTATTTTGATTGTAGTTTTAATTACAATTATCTTCTAATCTATATGTCAAGTATTTTAATTTAAAATATCATATATTATTAGAGAATCTAATTGCTGATCTATATCCGTGTTTTGATTGTCTCCCGTACAGACCCAGAAAAATAGTCACATAGTTGTCTGAAACTGACTAGGACCTGCACAACGGTGAAAATAGTATTATGGTGTGATCCAGCATACCATGCACCCATGATGTGCACAAAAATCAGTTGTACAACTTAACAGTATAGCTGAAACACTATATTCACATCAATTGGTATCCCCCCAACCCTATGTTATTTATAGTTATCAAGATCATGTCAAGTCTAGTACAAAATATTTCTTTAATATGATCCTGATTCAGTTCGAATTCAAGTGTAGTTCAAGTTTATTATACTCAAGTAGTATTTTGGAAAAAGTTTTCTTCAAACATTTTATTGGAATTTTATAACTAATTTAGGGATTTTCTGACTGTATATTATAATAATATAAGACCAAGAAAGAGTAAGAAAGTAAGATTTTCTATGTAAGCATGTTTGTTAATTAAATAACCACTTTTCTTTGAAACACTTTCCTAAACACTGTTGTCATGTGATATTAAAATCATCATTACTATCAATTAGAATTTTAATTTACTATTTTTTTAGTCAATTTATAACATATGCTCCCTTTGAATAAAATTTTTAAGATAATAAAATTGTATATGAAACAATTCTTAGAAATAAGATATAAGTTATTTAAATAGTTCTTATTGATGTAAACAATAACTTATATATCATGACATAAATAAATAATTATATAAAATTAAAATACAATTCATTCCTATCTAATATGAGTGGTGCATGGAAAAAAGTGAGTTCGAGAAAGAACTCATCATGACCTAAAAATGCATTCGCCAAATAAGTTGACATTTAACTTTCTAATCAAAATCGACATCTACATAATAGATAATTACATAAATATTGAAATACATAAATCTAGATTTTGGTGATTTTAGATTGAATGTTCAAAAATCTTTTTTTTTTAGATGTGAAAGGCTAGTTAGGTTGAAACATACAAATGGGAAAGTCATTTTATTAGGTTTATAAGATGAACAAAGTTGATTTTAGTTAGATTCATATTAATGGGTTATCTACATAGATCCGATAGGATATAAATTCATTAAAAGTGGGATGATTCTACTTCTTGATATATTCCATAGGGAGAAGAAGGGAAAGGAGTCGCTCCAGCGAGTGGTACTCCAACAGCTGTTGTCGCTGGTGGGATAGTTCAAGCGGCGTGATGCATGTTTGAGTAGTAAAGAGGGTTCCTTTGTTGGTCGGCGGCATTGCGACAGTCGACGGACTGTTGCTGGCGGCAATGGTTGATGGCGGCTGTGATGGTAGTACAGGTAATCGAAAGGGTTCATGAGATGCCTCCTCCGATAGTTGGTGGCGATCCGATGGTCAACAACGCTTTAGTGGTTGGCGAAAGTGGAGAGATGGACAAAGAGGTGTATACTTGAGTTGGTGTTGTAAGGAGAGTTTTATGAGGTATGTTCAAGAGAAGCTTATGAAGATTAGAGGGGTTTAAATAAGATTTAGAATGAAAGATTTAGGAGAATGATTAATAGAATTCAAGAGAGCTATTGGAGGAAAATTTAAATGAGTCAAATGGCTCATAAATTGGATAAATTAAGAAAAATTTTAAATATTTATTTGTAATTGGTCAAAAGACTCATAATTGTATTTAACTTCAAGGTTTTAATGATAATTTTTAAATTTGAATTCAAATGAGTCAAAAGATTTATTAATAGAATTGACTAAAAATTAATTTTAGAAA
The DNA here is from genome assembly GCA_036321105.1 of Dracaena cambodiana. NCBI lineage: Eukaryota > Viridiplantae > Streptophyta > Magnoliopsida > Asparagales > Asparagaceae > Dracaena > Dracaena cambodiana. The sequence goes on from JAYEPQ010000010.1 coordinate 12,080,560, forward strand.
TTGAATGATAGAGATAAATTTGAATATTAAAAATAGAAGGTTATTTTTTTATTATTACAAAATAAAATTTGAATAAGTAGTTGGATTTGAGGCTAATAAATGTTATTGAATTTAGGTTCAAGTCTAATCTTATACATTATTATTATACTATTATCATCATCATTATCATCATGATCATTTTGAGTTTGGGCAAGAGAATGGGTTTGGGCCCAATGAGATAATTTTAATATTATTTTTTAAGAAAATAGTTTATAAAATATTTTGTGACCTTAAATTATATTTAAGTTAATTTATTTTAAATTTTATTTTAGCATAAACATACGAGAATATATATATATATATATATATATATATATATATATATATATATATATATATATATATATATATATATATATATATATATATATATATATATATATATATGTGTGTGTGTGTGCGTGTGTGTGTTATATCAGTTTTGGATAGTTACATCCTATCCCGCTTAGAGAAAAATTTTGTCCCTGAAATTTCAATGAGAGTAGGCATAAGTCTACATCATGATCAATTCGCTTATTGCTTGAGCAGCTCTTCACCATCTCGTCAATTGAGCTCGAACTTCATCCGTGCAATAGATGGGTCATTTTTTGAAGAAAGTAAAGATAATTGAAATGAAGGGTCATAGCAAATTTATTTTGAAAATAAGAACTAATGTCAAAATATTTTGTTGATATTTGGGATAGAAATTTATAAAAAAGAAGTATTTCTTAGGAACAAAATAAGAGATATGAATGGATCAGAAGAATATGACTCAAAAAATTCAATTGGTATTGTGTAGATATGAGGCAAAATTACTGTACTATGATCCATATCAATTCAAATCACTTGAACTAATTTGAGAACCTATGCTCTGATATCACCTGTAATGGCCCACAAGCTCGTGAAAATATGCTAAGACTCAGTGCAATATCGGTCATTGCCACACTACACAATAATATTTTAATGAAAAATATAATTTTTATTTAATGGACAAAGGTGGATTACAATTAATAATAAAGGAAATAAAGATAGAAAAATAACTAAGGATAGAATTACACTATTCTTGGTCTACTAGCTTTGGTACTCCATGTAATGTTTCAGGTCTTCAATTTGCTCTATTGGATCTATCTCAGTATCTCTGGATATGCACACCCAAATTGTCAAATCGCAACCAAAATAAAAAATATAATAGCAGTATGGAAAGATAAAGAATAAGAGTAACTGAAATAAATATGCATAAATAATATGAGTGATAAAGCGCATATAAATATAAGTATAGAATATGAATTAGTTTATTAATTAGGCACATGGTTATATTAATCACAATTAAGTTTTAGCCTACATATCAACTGTTCTAATCTAAAGTGTCATTTATTATTGAAAATATAATTGATGTTATATTCTTGTTTCGATTGTCTCCCGTATGGACCTGGAAAAATGATCACATGGTTATCCGACGCTGACCCGGATCTGTACAACGGTAATAGTAATATTCTGATTTGATTTAGCAAATCCCCATGCACTTATAGTATGTGCAAAAATCAGTTATACAACTTGACAGTTGAGCTGGAACATAGTATTCATTTAATTAGTATCTCCCCCAACCAAGTATTGTATATAATAATCAAGATTTGTTTTAAATTTTATTTTAGCATAAACATACAAGAAAAAATATATTATTAAATATATATCATACCAACCATGAACTTACTATTTTAGGTTGCTTCCGATCTTGAAATATTCTATTTTTAGTTATTTCTTTATCTCTACTTCATTGTAATCCTCAGTTCTATCAATTGAATAAAAGTTCTATTTTCTAATAATATATTGTTGTGATATGTGACAATGATTTTTATTGTATTGAACCGTAGCGTATTTTCATGAATACGTTGTTGAACAACTCAACTATCCAGCATTCTGGATGGCAGGCTGTTACAGGTGGTATCAGAGCCAGACACTAACCAGAAGTGTGTAGAACTAAGTACCGTATGGAACTAAGTGCTACTTGAAATAAAGTGCAATATAAAAAAGTGGGGCCAACTCTTGAATCTATAGAGCCACCTCTAGAAACTATGGGGACAATTTCTAGAATCCCACATCACTTCGTGAAGTGTTAATATGTTACTAAGCCCCTTTGACAAGGACGTTATATCCTAAAAGGGGAGAGAATGTAATATCCTTATCTTAATAGTCTCATATCGGATACGAGACAAGAAATAAAATAGTTTATAATAATTCCTATGAAGTATAAAAGTAATCGTAGCTAGTCTTTTTTGAGGGAGAAATTCATGACTAATTATAAACTTTTTTAATTTATGCTATTATATCAAAAACTTAGTATATTCCTAAGCAGTGAATATGTTGCCGGCGTTCAGTTACCCGATTTCCGGATGGGGGGCGTTACACCCTAACTCTGACCCAGTAACCTTAACCTCCCATAAAATTTCAAATTTCATGAGAACCATCAAACAGCGTAACAAAATCATTAACTGATAGATTTAAAAATTTAGTACCACTCTCCGACAATTTCAAGTATATATTTTTTAAGTAAAACATACAAAATCAGAAAGTGTATATTTAGAAAAGTTGAAAAGTGTTTACTTGTTGTGTTTATAAATTGATCTATTGATTATTTGCTGCTAACGCCCTTCAGGGTTTCCATAATATATACACTTTATGGAGGTTTCTATAAAATATAAATCTTTATGATAATTTACATAATATAAAATCGTTAATAAGTATTTCTATAAAAAATAAAAAAAAATAAAAAAAAAACCACAAAGTAGGATTTCTTCTACTTTAACCTTAAATTAATACAAGCAACTTTTTTCACCTCTTTAAATTAATCCGAGCAGTTGTCCATTAAATTCCCCTCATTATATGATTGCTTTGCTTGTGCTAAGTAGGCAAGCCACGAAATTGAAAGTGGTCCGCCTGAACAAATGGTTTTTGTGATTCGACGGAGCCCACGACATTCCTGGGTTCCCACACTCAGTTGGGCCTCTGATTGGACGCTAGCTCACAAACCCGTTCCAGGGTAAAAATTCTTTAGGAGCCCACTTTTTTGCTAAGTGAACCCATCTGAAAAACATCTTCTAAGTGCTGGGTGGAGGGCTCATTAAGCAAAAGGGTGTGCTCATTTAGAATTTCTACGTAATTGCATCTTAATCGTCCATTTGGACTCAACACTTTAAGAGTTGGAATGAGAAGGAAGGGGTCGAATGGCCAGTTTTTGAGCCAATCACATATAAATTTTTGAATTAATAAAATAAGATTATCATTTTCAATTCAAAAATTGAGTTGGATAGGCCAAATGACTCTTGAATGCGTCCATTATTATTCCTATTTAAGAGAGCAAGCAAGATACATGGTCATTAGTTATCCCATACAATTAATTCTCTTTTGTTTTTATTTTTGTATACTTGCAAATTGGCTAAAGTACAAGAAACCTTCATCAACTATCATATTTTTCCTAGAAACCCTCATAAGTTTTTTTATGTTATATAAATCTCCACGCAGTTTCAAATTTCTTAAAACCCCAAGAGACATTAATAAAAAGATTAATGAATCAAATTAATATGCATCAAATACCCACTCTTGATATTTTCAAATATATTTTTTGAATAGAATACACTAAATAATAAGTGAATATTTAGAAAAGTCATGGAGTGAGTATTTATTACGTTTTTAAATTGATCTATTAGTGGTTCTCATAAAATTTGAGACTTCATAGTTCTCATAAAATTTGAGACTTCATAGGGATTTATATAACTTAAAAAGAACATGGGAACTTCTAAAAAAAAAAAATATGATACTTCATAGGGTTTCTTCTACTTTAACCTTGTAAATTTGTAAAGAATTATATATTTAGGGTTAATTACACTCAGATCTCCTGTAGTATGGGAGTAATAGAAGTTATTACCCCTCAAGTTAAAAACTCTCATTTAGCCTCCTTAGAGAGTAAACAAAGTTTGGAGGTCATTTGGGATGATCGCACATGAGGAGCACGTGATATTAAAGGACAATTTTGCCCTTGACAAAGTAGAGGAGAGATGCTGGGGGAGCTCGGGAGTTAACAGTTCTAAAGTGATTTCTTTCTAGAAACGAGACAATCTAAGGCGACACTCGTCACAAGAATTCTCGTATGCTATTGTTGGATTGCCCAACTGATAATTAACTCCCCCATATATATTGATCAATATATTCAAAACTTATTCGCATATGGAGGTGCTCCTTCTTTGAGCCATACCCAATCACCACATGTTCGGAACAGGCATGACCCAAAAAACCAATAAGGATTCTTCGTTGTCCATGAGGTCTTCACCTTCAACTTTCCACATTTATACTTTGAAATTTTCATTTCGAGTGATTGGGCAATCAAAACCTTTCTATCTACAAATCGAAATTTTTGTCCTGATGAATAAGAGGAAAACTCGATGCTATCCTCCCTCAAACCTCTAGAGAAAAAGAGAATACATTAGATTTCAAGTTCAACATTAGCAAGGAAATTTCGCTTCAATTCAAGGCTGAAATAGAATTTATCATCAAGCATAAGCACCTAAAATGAATAAAAACACTATCTAATCTTATCTTATTTCTTTCTCAATAGGATGAGAATAAAAATTAAATATTGTTGCAAATCATGCAAAAATAAAAATAAAAAAAGAGAAACAAAAGGAGTATGGGAGAAAGGGAGAAGAGAGAGTATCTTCTTAGAAAGTACAATAAGAAGGGACGGAAGGGAGAGAGGGAGGGAGAGGGAGGGACGGAAGGGAGAGAGGGAGGGAGGAAGAAGATACCGTTGGAACCGTAATGAAGTGAGTGAGAGAGGCTGGCTTGGATTAAATTCTTAAGGAGGGAGGAGAGGACAAATTTTGGATTTAAAGAAATGAGTGGAGATTTATTTAAAGTAGGATGAGAATATGTCACTGTTGACTAACTTCGCTAACGGTCAAGCAGCTAAGTGAGAGTTTTAAACGTGAGGGTAATAAGTTCTAGTAACCTTTTATTACAGAGGGTTTGAGTGTAATTATATATATATATATATATATATATATATATATATATATATATATATATATATATATATATATATATATATATTATGCATTATCAGGTGATGATCTGCTTGAATCTTGGGTTGATACCTGCAAACTTCTTTAGAATGAGCATAACTGTGCATGACAAAGTCTGCAAAAAAAAAAAATGTAATCATTGAGTTATGATGGTTGTTAAACCTCAAGATCACATCATATTGACATTGTTAAACCTCACTAGTAACTCATAGAAATTAACGGCACGTAAAACCTATATCTTCACTAAAGTGGGATTCATTTTATCTTACTATGGCTATTATGCAAGTTACGAGCAATTCTCCAAACAAAATGTTAGAGAATATTTATGTCCTTTCTCCCAATGGCACTAATCCAACAAATGAAATATAATCTCCGATAGTAACAAATAACACACATCGAACAAATAACAAATGAAATATAATCCCCCACAGTAAAACTCTGTGCACCCAAATTTTACTATAGTAACTGTATTTGTAGAATGAACTTATTACATATCGTCATCTCCATATCTTGCCTAGGCTTTACGTATTAAATATCAATCATCTGATGCCACGCCCACTATTAATTCCATTCATGAATTTAGAAAATGAATTTATAAAAACAATTGGTGCCATCCAAAATCTTTTATTTTTTAATTTTATTTTTATTTATTGGAAAGGAGGCAAGAATTTAAAGATAAGGAAAGTTTTAAATTCTTTTTATAATTTATCTTCATGGAAAATGAGTATGAATTTCAAGATTTAGTGATTTTGAAAAGGGGAAGGCTCTCTTTAAAAGAGGTCTGATTTCCCAGTAAATTGTCCAATGAGCCTTGACTCAAGTAACATCACCCTCTTAATATGCAAGAGATTTTGAGCTCGACTCTCGGTGTAACCTCAATTTGGATAATATTGTAAAAAATATGTGTGCGAGAGTTTTTACTAAAAAAATAAAAAAAAGAGAATTTCAAGTAAAAAAATGGCCGACAATAAAACAGCATCAAATCCATAATAAAATCCATAAACCAAGCAAGCTTCTGTTAGCCATTCCTTGTTGGCCTCAGACCCATTAAAAACCCCCAACAACAAACATTGCTCAAGAAGGCAACTAACTCCAATAACGACACCCAAGGCTTCAACTTCCAAGTTCCATGGATCGTTGGAAGAGGCAAGGCCAAAGCCCAAGCCCACAACGCCTCTCTCTCATCAAGGCCGCCGCATGGGCCTGGAACCAACAGGGCTCCGGCCGGCACAAATTTTCAACCATCCGCGAGGCCGAGCTCACTACCCGTGCCCGATCCTCCTCTCCCCGTCCAACCCGCTACAAGCTCGAATTCGAATCCGAAACCCGCTTCAGCTCAAGCTCCAGCTAGCTCCTGCTCGACCTATACGAGATCGAGTGGATCACGAGGGAGCTCAACAACCTTATCGGGTCGGGCAAGAAGGGCCCAATCTGTGGGCCGACCAAGCGGGTCGAGGATTCGAAGAAGTTTGGAGGGTTTTGGGTCCGGTATGCGGTGGGGATCTGCGGGTTGAGGGAGCACGTGAGGAGGAGGCGGTGCTCTGTGGCCGGCGGCGAGGGAAGCCACGTGCAGTCGCTTGATGGGTGGACGTGGGCATGGATGGGACCTTCGTCTAGTTGGTTGGTTGTTGTAATAAATTTCTGCGTGTTAGTATTCAATTCGGGTAATAAATGGGCATTCACTGTGACTACTGCTTGAGGAGACCAATTTCACAAAAATATTTAAGTTACTCTATTTAGTTATTCCGTAAAAATAAATCACGGTTTATATATATATATATATATATATAAATAATGATATGAGTATTATTTATTAAATTAGAAAGGGCCAGATTTTGGATGAGAAAAATATTTTGTGCGAGCTGTTGAGATTTGGGTGAAGATTCTCAACTTCGGATGGATAGAGCTTGGATGAGCGGTATTGGGTGCGATCAAAGTGCAGCACGCCGGCAAGTGGGTGCGATCCTACTTGAGCAGTTTTTCAATTCTTTGGGTTGAAAAATTCGGAAATGATTCATTTCACGTGAGGATTCACTTCTACTGCCGCTGAGCACTTTTTCAAGCTTAGAGTACTTCACAAATCTTTAGGCTGCAGCTTCCCAAGACAAGTTGTATCTTTGCTCAGGGGTGAGAGGTTGAGGTTCGCTAGCAACAAAATCATCTGGGCTTCTGTTAGTCAGGCAGTTCAGAAATGACTTGAAGAATTCATTTGACGGGTGCTCTGCACAGACAACAAACTTCCCCATGGCAACAGCTTCAGATATTGCTGTACACAAGACATCGCTGACACTAGGATTAACAAATACTTTGCATCTGCAAAAGCAGCCAAAGAACATCAACTCAACAAAAGTGAATTGAGAAGAAAAATATAGAAAATGGTTCAGGTAAATTGCTGCTAACAGTGACATATAGTGTCGCCAGCGGGTATTATGCTGCGTCTTTCTTTGGGGAGCTAAAAGCCAAAGCAAAGGAATGAAATGACTCAATGTTACCAAAACTTCATAACAAATCACTGCATACAAAAAATATGCGCCGTATGATTACCTTTTCCGGATGAAATGAAGTCTTGAAATCTCCTCCACCCAGTTTCGTATATAAGCTTCTTGCTCTTCTGGAGAGCTAAATGTCAAGCTATAAATATAAACAAGTTCCTGATCCCCCTTGCACAGCCAAGAAACCACCAATGTCACATTTTGCTTTGCTGTCTTAGCCACTAAAATACCTGTCATGTCCCGCTCCCGATTTACGGTATACGAGTACGTGTAACATGTACCGATAACATATTCGGTTTGAATATGCTAAAATCTCAATAAATTTACCACAATAATACTTAGTAATTATGATAGAAGAATTCAACAAAAGTTTGACTTTTCACCAATTCGAACGAAGTTTAGATACAGTTGAAACAAAATACAATAAAACTAAACAAAAAAGCAAGGAATCTCTAATTCGTTATTGGGCTTCAACCTAATATTCAAAGTACATCAGATCCTGGATCAGTTTTGGTGTGTCCATCGGTTAGTCTGAACATGCACACTCAGGTCGTCAGATTTCGACCAGAACAAAATATACAGAAAGAATATGAAATATAACGGTTATGTCCAAACATAATAATAATACAAGTTTTAGAAAATATGTAATTAGATGTCTGTAATAGTGATATCAATTGATTTAGGCTATATTAATGTCATTTTAGTAAAGTCAATTTTATAACAGTTTTGGAAATTCACAGCTGTTCCGATCATCCTAGGAAGACTGGCAGTTGCGACAATGCAACATGCCACTTAGTACCTTCATGTTTTGGGGAGCTAGTCCAGAAGCCACCATCATAATGGTGGCCGGTGCTTTGAAGCATGCTAGCTATGCGGAGATCAAGTTCATCTTCGATGTCTTCACGTTCAAGAAGGGAGGGAGAGTTACATGCGAGTGGATCTTTGCTTCTGCTGCACAAGGCCTCTATTACTTCGTCACACACATTTAAAATCAAAATATTTCAGGGGATAAGTTTTGGAACTCTATGGCCTCTCATAGACAAATATATGAAGATTAAGACACAGATTTATCAGAAAAATGTAACATAAGAATGATGAATTCCATAAACAACATTAGACTGAATAGAAGACATATCAACATCCCATAACTAATTTTCCTTTTTTAAATGCTAAAATTCCCACTCATAAGAGCAAGAACACCAAAACGAAAACACTTGGGAGGAAAGAGAAGTTGGGGGGTCTAGAGATGGGAGATTACAAGTATAGAGAAGTTAGCCTACCATCATTTAAAGAGAATATTGAGAGAGAAAGAGAGGTTGAGAATGAAGGGTTGAACTCAATTAAGAGGAGAGGAAGACAAAGGAGCAAGAAAAGAGAGAAGTTATCATTTCTCTCCTTTCTCTGTCCAGGCTCAGGGGTATAACAGGGAGAAATGGACAAGAAGTTAAGATTTTTAACGGAAGTGATCCGGGAGATTGAATTGGAGTAACTTAAATGTTTTGGGAATTAATATCAAAATATGAAGTTTTCATAGATCTATATGCAATTATTGAAGAATTAAGGAATCGACATGCATAAACCCCTTGTTAATAGTTTAACGGTACATGCATGCTATATATGTCGCGAAATTCTATTTGAGCACACCATTTTGGTTAGCAAGCCACATTTTAAAGTTGAACAAGTTTGTTATTATATTTTGTAACTATAGTTGTTTATCTTGGTCGAGAATTAATCTGTAAACGATGTTAGACCCATTCGGGAACTAACCTCTAACTAATTTTCCTCGAGAAAGGTGGGCTCACTAGAGCAAAGTGGTGTGCTCAAGTAGAATTTCCCGATATGTCTGCCTCCTCGGGAAATTTTTAGTAGAAGTTTGAGATTTATTTGAATGCAGTTCTACATTTAAAACGCAACCCTGCATTTGGAATGACTTGAATGCGACCCTGTGTCTAAAATTTTGAAATGTAGGTTCGATCCGCATTTTCAGTGGTTTAATTGAAGTGTTATCGCTGTTTTGTCGCCAATTGGCATAGAAACCAAAGCGTCATTGCACTTATAATGATGAAATCTCCTTGAGAATTGGATCAAAAATCTCGACCGTTAATCTTTCTATATAATTCCAAGTCTTTTCAAGAGAGTCACGGTGACTGGAAAAAGAATTTCAAGCTTCTTCAAGCTCCTAGCTTTCAAGCTTTTCACTCTTTCAATCTTTTGCTTTCATCTTCTAGCTTTCAACCTTTCTTTTACAGATGTCCAAAAAATCTTCTTCTAGCCGAGTTGCCAACGACTCCAGCAACCATTCAATCAATTCTGGCTTCTTTTTGGCCTCGACCCGCCAGGAAACCTCCATCCGATAGGTTAACGAGTTCAACTTGTTTGACATAGGCGATTCAGGACTTTGAAAATAAATTAATTAACAAATTAATTAAAAGAAAAATTTTAATCTCTTAGAGATTCTAATTGTCACATAGCACATTTTTGCATTCTAGGCTACAGATTTTGAAACACGTATTTCCCTTGTTTACCAGCGTTTGGGACTTAAAGAATGAATCACTTAGTGATTTGTTCTTTAGTTCTGACCCGTGTTCCAGTTTATATTAGTGATTAGTCTTTAATAGATTATTTTATAATTATTGGTAGGACCTCTTAATTTAAATACAATTGTAAACAATAAATTAGGAAAATAAAAGGAAAATAAAAGTATACTAAATGAGAAGTTTGTGTAGGAAAAGAGATGAAGATAAAAAAAATAAATATCATTTTCAATTTTAAGTAAATTAAGCAATATATATATATATACTAATATAGTACAATTTTGATTAATGGCCTTATGGTCATCACATTTAAATGCTAGTTACCTATTTACATATAGTTATTGACTTATATTTAATCTATTACCGATTTTTGTATTTATCTTTAATTATTTATTTACTTATACTTTAAATTTCCTCTTATATTTGTTATATTATATATTATTATGTGCTTGATTACTATTATACATATCCTAATGTGGTAACTTTGCTTTTGGGATGGAGGCTTAGTACTAGGAGAGGAATAATTATGAGTACTATTTATCATAAGTTACTCCAAGGAAGTCATGTTTTTGCAGAATATTTTGGAAACTTGATATCCTAAGTTATTGTCTTCGTTTCTTTTGTTGTATATGTGAATCGTTCCATCCATTTGATTTACATTCATACAAATATGGGAAAATAAATGATCAAGCTATTTGCATAGTCACAATAGGAGGGAGTTTCCAAATGAGCACATCATTTTTCCTAGTGAGCCCACTTAATAACGATCTCCTGACCGAACAATACACTATTAAGTAGGCTCATTAGAAAAAATGGTGTGCTCCTTTAGAAACTCCCTGTCCGCAGCAGAAATTTGCTTTCCTTCCATTGAATACAACTTAGATTACAACGAAAGTGAACAAGAGAAAAAAAACAAACGAGAGGATTTATAATCTATCGCTCTCTTTTACAATAAATTGTGGGATCTATATAGCGATGGGATCTAACTAGTAGTTCTTTTGGACGATCTGACGACGATAGTCTTCTTACTCTTGATGAAGAAGATGCCGGCCGACTTTGGATAATCTTCTCTGGTCTTGATTCGTTCAAGACTCTCACGCGTAACTCGAACTTCATAAAAACTTCTGATGTAGAACGGGTCGCAGATGCGTTTATGAGCAGATTCGAAAAACAAAAACAAAATAAAGGAAAGTGGTGACGGCCCAGTTTAGAAACTAATGATGACGGCCCAGTTTAGAAACAAACTAGTTGTAGGCAAATTTTATTATTTTTATTTCTATTTTTTTAGTTGGATTAGAATTTTCATCTTTAAATTGGATTAGGGTTTCCGTCTTTAAGTTGGATTAGAATTTCATGTTTGGGTCTATAAATATGGTTGTTTTTCATTGTTGAGAGATCATCAAATTTTATAAAATTTATATATTTCTCTACAATTGTGAGTTTCAGAGGTGAAACTTTGTCTATCTTTTCTGAGAATAATCGTTGATTATTTTCGATCATTTTCTAACTCGCTGCGTCAGATGGTATCAGAGCCAGGTTACAGTTCAGACTACAATGGTCAGTTTAGGAAGCGGTCATGTCCAGAACGTTGTTCAGGATGTGGAAGCCTTGTGAACCAGAATAGAGGCTCAATAGGCGGCAGTCAGAACCTTAGAGCAAAATTTTGATCAGAGATTCCGGCGTATGGAACGACGCTTTGAAGATTTGATCGACAAATTTGATGCCCTGTGAAACGATGACAACAGAAACGACAATGGTGGTAGGTTGCGACCAAGAGAAAGGAATGCTCAAGGCGAGCCTGTTAACAATCGTGGGCAACCAGCCTATGATGAATCAGATGACGAAGAAGATTTGGTGTTGAATGAAGATCGAAATAGACATACCAGACAAGGAAGAGGTGGCGGCAATGGTAGGTTTAATAGTTATGATTTCGGTTATGGTGATAATGGTGATTTTAAATTAAAAGTGGATATTCCTAGTTTTAAGGGGAACTTGAATATTGAAGATTTTATTGATTGGATTGCTGGAATTGATCGATTCTTTGAGTATATGGAAATTCCACAGGAGAAAAGGGTGAAACTGGTAGCCTGTAGATTGAAGGGAGGAGTTTCTGCATGGTGGGAGAGGTTGCAGAATAGGAGGTATCGGGAAGGAAAGCAGCCTGTCAGAACCTGGTACAGAATGAAACAGCTTCTGCAGAGAGATTTTCTGCCACCAGATTATGAGCAGATTTTGTTCCAGCAGTACCAAAAATGTCACCAGGGCCAGAAAACTGTCCATGAGTATACTGCAGAATTTATGAGGTTGGCTGAAAGGAATGATTTGCGAGAGAGTGAAGGACAGCAGGTGACACGGTATTTAGATGGATTGAAACATCAGATTAGAGACAAAATTGGGGTTCAAGTACTGCGAAATTTAAATGAAGCCAAAAACATGGCTGTTAAAGCTGAACTGATGATGCAAGAGAAGGGTGGAGGCATGTTTGATTCTAACAGGCGTACATACGGAAATGATAATTTTTAGAAGAATTCTGCAGACAGAACTAAATCTGTCCAGGAGTTGCAGAGTCGTAACGAGCGGAAAGATGATAAGGAGGCTGGAAAGAAAGTGGCTGTAACTAAGGAGGGTCAGAAATCAGCCAATCCTTATGCAAAACCTATGCTTGGGAAGTGTTTCAGATGTAACCAGCCTGGTCACAGATCTAATGAATGTCCTAACAGAAAACTAGTTAATATGGTTGAAAGGGACGATAATGAAGTATGTTGTGAACCTGATGGGGATGATGATACATATGAGGAGTATGATGAGAGTGATGAGCAGGCTTATGTGATCAGAAAATTGATGCTAACGCCTAAGCAAGAGGACAACACTCAAAGACATCAGTTGTTTCGCACTAGATGTACTATTAATGGTCGTGTGTTTGATTTAATCATTGATAGCGGCAGTTGTGAGAATATCATTAGTAGAGAGGCTGTGGAGGCATTGCATTTATCTGTAGAAAAGTATCCTCATCCGTATTCTATTGGATGGATTAAAGCAGCAGAGAAAATTCAGGTGAAGGAGCGTTGTAAGGTACCTTTTTCCATTGGTAAATATAGGGATGAGGTATATTGTGATATTGTAGATATGGATGCATGTCATCTTTTATTTGGTAGACCTTGCCAATTTGATATGAATGCACAGCATGCTGGTAAAAATAATGTGTATAGTTTAGAGAAAGATATGGTGAAGTTTACATTACTTCCTCTAAAAGCAAGCAACCGTCCTAAAGCTTCTAAAGTGGAGGGACGATCTTTCCTAACTATTACACAGACTGAACAGGAAATGGAGGATGCAGTTAGAGAGTCACAGATTGTGCATGCTTTAATTGTAAAGCAAATTACAACAGTTGGTGATGAGCAAATGAATGAGGAGATGGCAGAAAATGTGAAGCCTTTGTTAGAGGAGTTTAAGGAAATTATACCAGAAGAATTATCTGATGGCTTACCTCCTATGAGGGATATCCAACACATATTGATTTGATTTCTAGAGCTAGTTTGCCAAATCTGCCACATTATAGAATGAGTCCGAAAGAGAGTGAAATTTTGCAAGAAAAAGTACAGGAGTTGCTGCAGAAGGGATATATTAGGGAGAGCATGAGTCCATGTATTGTTCCTGCATTATTGACACCTAAGAAAGATGGAAGTTGGAGGATGTGTGTTGACAGTAGGACGATTAATAAAATTACAATTGGGTACAAGTTTCCTATTCCTCGGTTGGAAGACATGCTAGATAGATTGAGTGGAGCACAAGTGTTCAGCAAAATTGATTTGCGAAGCGGGTATCATCAGATTCGAATTAAATCTGGTGATGAGTGGAAGACAGCCTTCAAGACAAAGGAGGGACTTTATGAGTGGCTAGTTATGCCATTCGGGTTGTCAAATGCTCCTAGTACTTTTATGCGAATCATGAACCAGGTACTAAAACCTTTTATTGGCAGATTTGTTGTGGTTTATTTCGATGATATTCTGATTTATAGTAGATCAGATGAAGAGCATTTTGTGCATTTGAGGGAAGTGCTAACTGTTTTGTAAGAAAATAAATTATATGTGAATTTAAAAAAGTGCAGTTTTATGGTCGGGAAATTGTTATTTCTTGGCTTTGTAGTTAGTGCTGAAGGTATTCAAGTTGATGAGGAAAAGGTCAAGGCAATTAAGGAGTGGCCAGCCCCTAAAATGGTGACTGACTTGAGGAGTTTTCTTGGGTTGGCTAGTTTTTATAAAAGATATATTCGACATTTCAGTACTGTAACAGCTCCTCTTACTGAGTGTTTAAAGAAAGGAAAATTTCAATGGTGTGATGAAACGGAGTCGAGCTTTGCAGTGTTGAAGGAAAAGTTGTGTTATGCCCCAGTTTTAGCATTACCAGATTTTGATAAATTGTTTGAAGTAGATTGTGATGCGAGTGGAGTAGGGATAGGAGCAGTTTTATCCCAAGAAAAGAGGCCTGTTGCATTCTTTAGTGAGAAATTATGTGAAGCTAGACGAAATTGGAGCACTTATGATAAGGAGTTCTATTCTGTTGTGCGAGCCTTACGAACATGGGAGCATTATTTGATTGGTAGAGAATTTGTTTTGTATTTAGATTGTGATGCTTTGAAACATTTAAATAACCAGACCAGAATTAGCAAAGATATGCATGCAAAGTGGGTTCAGTTTTTACAGAAATTCCCATTTTAATTGAGGCATAAAGCGGATGTGCAAAATAAGGTAAATGATGCATTAAGTAGGAGAGCTACTTTGTTAGTGACATTAAGTAATGAGATTGTAGAGTTCGAGCACTTGAAGGAGTTATATGAGGCGGATGAAGATTTTAAAGAGATTTGGGAAAAATGTAGTAGTAAACAGCCTTGTGCAGATTTTCACATTCATGATGGGTTCTTAATGAGAGGCAATCAGCTGTGTATTCCTCAGTCTTCTTTGATGGAGAAAGTCATTCGTGATTTGCATGGTGGTGGTCTAGCTGGTCATTTGGGTAGAGACAGGACTATTACTGCTGTTAGTGAGCAATTTTATTGGCCTTATTTGCGTAGAGATGTGGGCAGACTGGTACAAAGATGCTATGTATGTCAGACAGCAAAGGGTCAATCGCAAAATACTGGATTCTATATACCTTTGCCTGTTCCTGACAATATTTGGGAGGATTTGTCCATGGATTTTGTGCTTGGACTACTTCATACTCAGCCGGGAGTCGATTCTGTTTTTGTTGTTGTTGACCGATTTTCAAAGATTGCGCACTTTATTCCTTGCAGAAAAGTTGCAGATGCTCAAAGCATAGCCAATTTGTTCTTTAAAGAAGTTGTGCATTTGCATGGGGTCCCAAAGTCAATTATATCTGATCGTGACAGTAAGTTCCTTAGTCATTTTTGGTGAACTCTTTGGCATATGTTCAATTCTTCTTTAAATTACAGTAGTACTGCCCATCCTCAGACAGACGGTCAAACTGAAGCCACGTATAGGACTTTGGGAAATTTGATTTGCAGCATTTGCAGAGACAAACCAAAGCAGTGGGATGTTGCATTGGCGCAGGCAGAATTTGCATACAACAGTGCTGTTCATAGGACAACCGGAAAGTCACTTTTTTCAGTTGTCTACACTAAAACGCCTCAACATGCACTGGACTTGATTCAGCTACCTAAAGAAACAGATAATAGCATTGCAGCGAAGCATATGGCGGAGCAGTGGCAATCTGTTACAGAAGAAGTCAAGCAGAAAATTGAGAAGTCTAATGCAAAGTATAAGAAGGCAGCAGATAGGCATCGCAGAGGTCAGATTTTTGTAGTAGGGGATCAAGTGATGGTGTTCCTCCGCAGAGAAAGATTTCCAGTTGGCAAGTATAGCAAGTTGTAGTCCAAGAAATATGGGTCATATCCAATTGAGAAGAAAATTAATGATAATGCCTATATTGTTGGGTTGCCTAATAGTATGGGAATATCCAAGACATTTAATGTGGCGGATATTTATTCATTCTATCCAGATGATGAACCGCTATATCCAGAAAACTCGAGGTCGAGTTTTTCTCAGGTGGGAGAGAATGATGTAGAACGGGTCGCGGATGCGTTTATGAGCCGATTCGAAAAATAAAAACAAAATAAAGGAATGTGGTGACGGCCCAGTTTAGAAACTAATGATAACGACCCAGTTTAGAAACAAACTAGTTGTAGGCAAATTTTATTATTTTTATTTCTGTTTTTTTAGTTGGATTAGGATTTCCGTTTTTAAGTTGGATTAGGGTTTCCGTATTTAAGTTGGATTAGGGTTTTATATTTGGGTCTATAAATATAGTTGTTTTTCATTGTTGAGAGATCATCAAATTTTATAAAATTTATATATTTCTCTACAATTGTGAGTTTCAGAAGTGAAACTTTGTCTATCTTTTCTGAGAATAATCGTTGATTATTTTCGATCCTTTTCTACGCTAACTCGCTGCGTCAACTTCCAAAAGATGATCCAAAAAGATGATCGAAAGATATTGAAGATCTGATGATCTATTAAAGATTCATTATCCCTAGAGTCTCCTCAAAGAGGCTATTTATAGACTTTAGTGGTTATGAGAGTTTCCATAGGAATAGGAATAAAGATTTTCATATGAATAGGAATAAATATTTCCATAGGAATAGGAAATAAGGTTTTTGTATTCATTAAGGATTCTAATCAAGTATTTAATATTGATTTAAATATCTTGATTTGGAATTCTGATTGGACTCAATTTGGGTACTGGATAAGCCCAAATCTTAATCACAATCAGTTTAGGATTCTGATTGGACTCAATTTGGATATTGGATAAGTCCAAATCTCAATCACAATCAATTTAGGATTCTGATTGGACTCAATTTGGATATTTGATAAGTCCAAATCTCAATCACAATCAATTTGGAATTCTAATAAAATCTGCTCACGCGGAGTTAACGCGGAGCTAAATTCATCAGAACGCGGAGCTATGGACAGCTCCGCGTTTTGCTCAAACGCGAGGCTAAAATAGCCAAATGCGGAACTACATAGTTAGTTCCGCGTTCTGTGTGGAAAATTCTTTTTTACTTAGAAATTTTCACTGCCAACACTTCCCAATAGGATCGACTTGAAAAGACCGAGTGTCGGTCCAAAGTCCAAGGACTATAGTTGGGGCATGTTGATAAGGACCGTGAACTGGACTCTTCAGACCAGGATTGAGCCCTGACATGGTCTGATCCTGGCCCATTATCATTCCTATATTTTTGGCATAAGGGGAAATTCTATTTATGCACACCACTTTACGTAGGACACACCTTTCTTTTTATGTACACTTTTAATTTTAAATCATCTTGTATTTACTCAGCAGATCTATCTTTTTTCCAATTCTAATCCTCTCCTCTCTCTCTCTCTACTTTTTCATCTCATTTCATTATGGTCGGTTATTATTATCCGATCCAAATGAAATTTGGCGGATATTAATACCCGATTGACATTCAATTTCGTCGGGTATTAATACCCGACCAATGAGTTATGAAATGATAATTTAGTTAAAAAACATAAATGAATGATGGCGAACTTTTAATTTTTTGGAAGTTTCAAAATTATGCCTTCTGAGCAAAGTAGTGTGCGTAAATAGAATTTCCCAGGCATAAGCCAATTATGCCTACTGTTTTCAACTCACCTTGCCACATTTTTCATGTCATTGGACTTGCAACCTTTTCGGTGATAGAATATTTGTACAAACCTTAATGGATAAGCATGATAATCTCCTTCATATGGTACAATTCAAAGCTATATATTTTCTATCAAACCGTTCCGTTTCAAACTTATGCCACTGTCAGTTCCATCCAAGACTCTGCCATTATTACAGACATCAACATCTGACTGCTATGAATTTAATCCAAGAGTTCTTATAAAAATTCTGAAAATAATCTTGAATTTCAGACCGCATGAGAAAAACTTAAATTTGGAAAAGTATAATAGAAGTTTGCCTTGGGTTGCTTTTTGAGAATGAAGATGCACATGTAATGAGATAGTACAATGTAAACATGCTTTCAAAAATACCTATATTTATAGAGCAAGTTAGAGAGATTTTACTTGTAATAATGGCAGTTACAATAGATCTCACAGCCATTTCCAATCAATAAAATAAAGCCACCATTACAAACCATAGATCTAAAACTTCTTTCATACAATTAATTTAGGGTAAAATACCCCCAACAAAAAAATTTGACAGTCCTAATTAATAAGAAGAAAATAATTCACAAGGTTAAGTATATCTAGATATTAAGTACATATATTTTTTTTCTCCGATCAAACTCACACATACACATATTTTTAGCTATATTATCCAAATTGATTTCCTATCGAAAATCGAACTTAGAAACTCTCACAAATAAAAAAAGAAGTGATATCACTAGAAGCAAGACTCATTAACAGTATCAAAGAGAATAATGTTATCCCCAATACTAAATTTCTAAAGGAAATCTAACAGTCAGATAAGATTGTTCGATTGCGATAATGGAAAAACAAGTCACACTTTTAACTATTTAGTAACCAGAGTTAAATTAGAAAAAAATTTCCTCGAACCATTGTTGCCAAAATATTATTTAAAAAAAAAAAAAAAGTAGATTCGTCCTTAACCCAAGCAACAAACAATAAAGTATTGCCCAAGCCTAATCCAAAATTGCAATCACATAACAAAACAGCATGTTGTCACATCTCCATTTTCCTGACCGTTTGCTCCTCGGAAATTCTAAATGCGCACCACTTTTACTTAGTGAGCACCACATCCTTTGGTAAAGTGATTTACAACATAGGGGAAAATGGTGCTGGCCAAGACAAATGTGGTGAGCATTTAGAATTTCCCTTTGCTCCTTCTCAGTTCTAAACGATTTTTTAATTAAATAAAGACTATGGTCAACTTTCCTCTATCTATTTTCTTTTTGTTTCTTTCTAACTATCACAATTTGAATCCCTGACTTTTTTACATTTGCTATGCTTAGAGATTTTATCGCATATGATTCAAATGTGTGACTCATACATATATATAATAAGAAAGCCAATAGAGAAACCACAACTCAAAAAAACATAAGTTCCGCTGAGAGTAATGGTATTTTAAAATTAAGTAATTTTTTAAGTAATTTTTTTTTACTATAGGATTTTTTATTATATGTGTGGAACCATGCAAATGAACTCAATTCAATTTTATCACTGAATTCATCAACTCATCGTAGAGCAACTTTGAACAAAAAAAAAACTTAACCTAGTAGCTTTTCGTCCGAGAATTTTTTAAAGGAAGTCCCTCTAAATTCTTGATATTACAATTATATCTCTCATGATTTTTAATTTTTAATTATTAAGATCATAATTATGAGACCTAAATGATTCAATGATTGTTTAAATATAATATTTCATTTTCTTAGACTGAATAATATATTCTTTGTTTAATTATAAACTCCAAAAAGACAAAAATCAATCTCCGACAGTCAATTTCAATTTAAGCATACTATACAAACACGATATGTGTGCATGCACTTCTTTGTTTTTTGCTGATAAAATGAATTACTCATTTCGCTATTCTTGAATTGCATTAATAAATTATTAAAAAGAAACATGTTTGCATTGTAATATCGGGACTTACAAAATAAAAACAGGAGAAGCTTGTATTTTAATATAATAATGTTATAAATTTTACTTTTGAGTTACTAAATATAAACAAAATATATTTCCTTGCATTTCTGATAGAGAAATTTCATTTCCTTCTTCATCCGTAATATGTTATCCATATAACTTAGTCCGGATGCATGGATCTGCCCCACCATAATCAATGTGATTTCGCTGGCTATATTTGAACCCTAAATATACTCTTAAGCATCATTATAGGTAGAGATATGGATGAAATTGATAGGTCACGGGTCAATTTTTAGACTGTTTTGATCCAAATTTCGAATTTGGAAAATCAAAATTTAATATTTAATTCAATATTTGGAATTGAAGGCCTAAATCATAATCATGGTTTCATATTATACATTTTGCTCTCTCTCTCTCTCTCTCTGTGCGCACCCAATGGAAGACACACAGTGACACCTACAAGTCAAACCCTCCTCCTATCTTCTTCTCACGCAAATTCGCCTTTCCCTTTCTTTCCCTAACCCTCCCCATCTCAGTCACCCTTCGCTAGGTCACTTAAAAATGATTAATTAAAGTAATTTAAATAATCTGTCCATTGACTTTATCAATAACTCCTCCATTATGATATCTTTATCCCTTCACCAATCTACCTAAACAAAAACATAAAAAATAAAAATAAATTCGGTAGCGGCAGCAAATGGAGGAGAACTCGCTTTCCGCCACGTCATCGCCCCCGGAGCAGCAGCAGCCGCTGCTCCACCCCCCTGTCGGCGGGGCCCAGCCCCCTCCGGCCCGGTCCAACCGCGTGGCCACCCTGCTGGGCCGCGCCGCGGGCAGGCGCAGCGGCCCGTCGGCCCTCGTTCGAGAGACGGCGGCGATGCAGCTGGAAGAGCGGCGGGCCGACTGGGCCTACTCGCGGCCCGTGGTGGCGCTGGACATCTCGTGGAACCTGGCTTTTGCCGTCGTCTCCGCCCTCATGCTCGGCGTCACCTTGAGCGAGCGGCCGAACGTCCCCCTTAGGGTTTGGGTCGCGGGGTACGCGGTCCAGTGCGTGGTGCATGTGGTGCTGGTTTGGTCGGAGTATCGCCGGCGGAGGATGGTGGAGAGAAGGGAAGGGGGCGATGGGGAGGCAGGGCGCAGAGATTCGGATGTTATTGATAGCGAGGAGGAAGGCGATGATGGCGGAATTTGGATGAATCGCCGGTCAAGGTAACATCTGGGGTTAGGGTTTGTGTGATTGCCATTGGTTTTTGATGATTTTAGTGACTTAATATCCCTTTATATTTAAAATTGTTGTTCAATTTGGTTGGTTAGAGGATTGCTTCGTAGTTTGCTGGCAACAACAGTTTGTGCATCCAACAAATTTTGCTGGATGTCAATTGTTGGTTATATTTTTA
Source organism: Dracaena cambodiana (assembly GCA_036321105.1). NCBI lineage: Eukaryota > Viridiplantae > Streptophyta > Magnoliopsida > Asparagales > Asparagaceae > Dracaena > Dracaena cambodiana. The sequence continues at coordinate 12,101,699 of JAYEPQ010000010.1, forward strand.
TTATGCCTTCCAAGCTATACTCATCGGATTGGCTGCATTTTGATGTTTGAATGCAACAACCTTAACGTCTTTTGAGTTATTGACAGATTTGGAAGTCACAAAATTTAGATTATCTAAATTATTGATTGCTTCTTTGGTTTGAAAGTGACAAAGTCAGAATAGGAAATGCAAAACCATGTGCACAAAGGGGAAGTGAGGTCAAACTAGGAAATAAAACTGTGTACTTGAAGGGGAGAATCAGAGGGCTGATTAGTTTATGAAAAGTGCCATGAAAAGTGAAATGAAAAAATAGAGAGACACTACACTTTCCACAAATATGATACTTTTCATGAATTGGTTCATGAAAAGTGCACATTGTGGAAAGTTGTGTGTTATCCTATAGATATGGAAAGTTGGGGGATTGATTCATTTTTTTTTTCTTGGTAAATCCGACAGAAAATTGTCTTCTCCTTTCTTAATTAATATTTTTGGATAGTAGAGGGGTTGATTGTTTCATGGTGATTGGTGACCATATTTTATTTTTTATGGACCACTTTACATGACTATTTTTATGAAATAATCAATCGAAAGTTACAGATCACTTTCTCTAACCACTTTTCATAATCACTTTTTATAGAACAATCAAGAAAAAGAAAAAAAATCTAGTCCACTTTCATTTTTCACTTTCTATAAATCAATCAACCCCTCATACATTTTGCTGATAATGTTAGATAGTCAAATGCATCTATCTGAGCTTGTAATTTGTGATTCTACTTACTTTCCATGGATAACTAACTTACATTCTTTCGTCCCCACTTATGTGTATGCCACATTAAAAAGTTTGAACTTTGAAGAAATTAAAAGATGAGGCAACAAAAGAAAGAAGAAATAATTTGTCTTTTCTCAATGTTTTACATTCTGCTTCAGAAACCGATTGACTATTTCCCAAGATAGAACATACTGTCTCTCTGTGGGTGATTTCCCATGACAGTATAACATATTGTTGATCTGAATTCTTTATGGTTATCTAAACACCATTTTTATTGGCTCAAAATCCTTCTGTTCCTGTAGGTTCAGAAATTAGGTTGACTTTTCGTATTCAACTTTGCTGAAATCAATAGTTGACGATGCTAAAGTACTTTGTAGAGTAATCTCCATATTGGATACAATTCTGCTACTCAAATAATTGAATACGTGATGGCTATTTGTTAAATTCACCTTTTGATGCTTCTTAAATTTAATTAAAATTATAGATGTGTTGGGGAATATTGGGCATGTGCCAAAGACTAAAACATTATATATGTTCTTTCTTGGCTTCCGCACATTGAGATTCTACCTGGAGTGGAGCTACCAAATTTGCTGCCACTCATGCCTCTATAGTAGAAAATCTATTAGCCAGGTCAAGTAGTCGTGAGGAGGCACAAACTTAAGTTATAGGAGCACGTGAGGCCATTCTTTTGCGTCAACGATCCTTATCATGCTTAGTGCTATGAGTACAATACATGCTTCTCAAGCATGATGACACTGGAAAATGCATAGGAAATATTATTTCACTTTCGTAGTATTGTGTATACATAAGACACAAAAGAATTCTATAATATTAAATGGGTTTTCAAGCAAAATATTTTAGATGGTTATCTTGCAGAATAATTTGGAGTTTTATACACGTTTTGGAAAATAAATCAACATAATTACGAAAAAAGTTATTGCAATATGCAAAATCATGGGATTTTTAGGAGTTCTATCTCCTTAGTTTATATTTAGACATTGTCTATGAGTCTCATGGGAGAACAAGTAATAGATTAAATTTGTAGTTGCTCTTTATATCGGGGGCCTATTGTCAGGCAATGAGTCTATTTTACATGCACTAGTTGTCGTTATTCTCTCCTGATTTCATTTACTGATGCATGGAGGTTTGTGCAAATACTTCTTTTAGAGGGATATATATTGGATAATGTAATGACTAAAATTGGTAGAAGTGTGAAAAGTCATACTATTTTATTTTCAAGGGATTAGTTTTATGATATTGAATTGCTGTATTTCCATGCGACCCCCAAAACTCCAAAAGGAGCTTGTATCGAACTAGCAGATTTTTTTCCTATACAAATATCATACTTGCACATGCTAGATAAGCTTTTTTTTTTTTGGGGGGGGGTTTGTAAGCTGTGGTCAGTACAAACTTGATATTGTACATAAACAAAAAGCGTTTAGGTACAATGCCTTTCAGATGATGAACTCTAGCTACAAGATTCTCTTAGCTAGCTTACATGTCACCTTTCCTTTTTGGTTTCGTGGTGTGCTTTCTCTCCCAAATTGTGTTGTGCTTCCTATTTTTGAGGCCTTTTCTCCCTGCCATTTTTCATGCTATTGGCGACTGGTATCTCAAAAAAACTCTAATTTGTGGATATATGTGTGTGATATTTTTTAATTTTTTGATGATGTGAAAAGGTTTTGCTTGTTGTTTTGTGTATAAATGGCGTTTCTCTGGTCTTGCTATTAAGATGAATAAGGAAAATATTAATCAATTCAGTGATGTGAATGTTGATGGTGTAAAACTATGTAATTGGTCTTTTCTATCTGATTCAATCAGATGGTTGGGATAAATTAAGGGACATGGAGAAAAGAAAAGTTTCTAATGACCAAAGATTCATATATCTTTTCAGTAGTTTTATATAGGAATTCTCTTAAGCTAGTAGTCCATTACCATGCACCTCCTCTCCTCGTACCATGCTACTTGTGTATAATTTAGGGATGGTAATGGACGTATCAATGGATCAATTTTTCGCCCATCCTATACAAAATTTTGAACTAAAAATGAAACTTTTATTTTTCTAATTCAAAATTTTGTATAGAACATGTCAGAAATTGACCCCACCATCCCTATCAGTGTATTTGTTTCTTTAAAATTTTCTGTGCTTTAACACTATCTGATACTGGGAAACATGGTTCTGATATGCCTCATATTGTCTAAGCAACAATTCAATTCAGCAATAAAAGTTAGGGATGATCTGAAAGTGAAGTTTTAAATTTTCTTTTTAGCGTAACAATTGCTGCATTATTTGTGTCGAAAAAATTCATGTTTCAGTCTTTCAGCATGAACTAATTCACTGATACAAAAAGAACGAAAACATGTCAGATATGGTCTAAGCAGAAATTTAGTAAAAACAAGTTAAGGGAGGGGTTATCTGACAAGAAGGTTACTGTACTTTAACTTGCAATTGCTGCACTATTTGTGTCTAAAAATTTTGTATTCAGCATGAACTGATTTATGAAACATGTTTCCATTATCTGCCGGATACATGGGAATAGCGCCCAGGCCAACAATTTACGAAACAGTATAGTTGTCAAAAAATGGAGTAGATTTGAAAGTAAATTTGTAAAATAGCATAGGTACACCAGACCTTTCATACGTCAATTACCTAATAATCTTTAGCTCACATGTGAAAAGAAGAAACAAGAAAGCCATCTATTTATTGTTGAAATGCAATTTTATAGTTGGCATGTTATAATATCACTGTAGTTATAGCTGGCAAGCTAACTTATCTGCACACATTGCATTTGTTCTCTCTGTATCTGCAAATGCGCATACTGAGAGAACTCATCTGCACACATTACTTTTGTTCTCTCAGCATCTGCTAATATCTGCACACATTACTTTTGTTCTCTCAGCATCTGCTAATGGGCATACTGTGATTTTATAGTTGGCATGTATAATGTCACTGTAGTTAGAGCTGGCAAGCTAACCCGTTTGCACACGTTGCATGTGTTCTCTCTGTCTGCAAATGGGCATACTGAGAGAACCACTTGGTGTATGTTTTTCCTTGTATTGAATGTTGGTAGTAGCAAAACAGCCTTTTTGACTTATGTTTGTGACGACATTAGATATTTTGTGCAATATCAGATAAGAATTGCTAGGAGGTTCTTTTTATTTTCCATTTCTGGATTATCTTTATAGCAAACTTGTTTGCCACTCTACCTTGCTTGTTGCTAACCACCTTCATTAGCCCATCCATTTGTCACTTGCCTGACATAGCAATTAGCATCATACTATCACATGTTAGAAGTCTCCAGCGATTTCAAGCCTCTATCTTTATATGCTTCCTTCGGTTGCTGGGCTGAAGTTTCAATCAGTTCTATATATTATCATCTTAGTTTATGTTCTCAACGTTAACTTCCACATACCCGGGTATTACCCTGATACATGTCTTATATGCTTTAGTGTTGATCCATCATGTAATTGGTATTGCATTCTCAACTATGGTTTCATAGTCAAGTTGGTAAAAAAATTATGATATGTAGGAATATGACTTCTAACCAAAATTGATGTATCGGGCCGTGTCAGTCACGACATCAAATTTTCAATAATATGTACACTATGGAGTATTTGATGTGACTTTCTCACAAGAACTAAATGTTTTCATGGTAATTTTCCTTTTATTCTTTTCCTTGTGTAAATACTAACCTAATACATATATTGTACAAGTTAAATATACATATATTATAAAAATTGCACATATAAAGACGTGTCAAGTTGTGTAGATTTTGGAGGGTTGCCGGATCCGACACTCCATGTCCATACCCAGGTGGGTACTCTGTGTCAAGGTCCAGAAATCGTAAGGCAAATCCTTGTATCGTACGACTTAATAAATTGTTTATGTTATTTTCTCGCATGTTTATACAAGTACATACTCGACACTGGTTCCATCTTCCACCTGTCCTGTACTTGGTTTAATAGTTTTCAATCCGTTCCTGTCAGCTCATTAGGTTTAGATATATTGTTCACTGGGTACCCTCTTTCTTTGGCTATGATGAGGGATTAAGTTTTGAGATACTTGTGATAATCCATTATTTTGTTATATCTTGTATGTATATACCATCTTGATTATATCCTCGTATTAGTATTTATTTTTGTTTGCTTAGAGTTTGAGTGTACTTTTGTTGACTGTCTACTCCATGCCTGGTGTTCCAGCTCCTTTACAAGGTGTGGATCTATTTCTAACTCGTATGCTTAGCTTTTTGTGGTGGCTATCGAGCATTCTTCGCGCACTCCCTTTTCAAGTGTTTAGGAATTAGAACGTTATCTATTGGGTTTGGAAGTCAAAAAGTAGCAACAACGATAATGCAACGTTTTACCTCCATTAGGTTACATCAAATATAGCGTAACATATTATATGTGAATTCTTATTTATTTAATAAAAATAAATATAAAACTATATAAAGTAATTTATATAAATTTACAACAACAACAACTACGCCTTTTATCACAAGTACTTGGGATAGGCTACATGAATCAAAAGAGAATCACGCCGGATCGATCACGTTGATAATACTTCTCTATTCATTCCTATCTAGTAATTTCTCCTCATTTAAATATGTAGAATCCATATATTTTCGTATTACCTCTATTCATATTTTCTTTGGTCTTCTCTTCGCTTTTTTAACTTGTATTATATTGATAAACTTCCCTCGTCGAACTGGTGCATTTGTAAGTTTACGTTGCACATGACGAAACCATCGTAAGCGATTTTCTCGCATCTTCTCATCTATGGAGGTTACACCTATATTAGCACGAATATGTTCATTTCTTACTTTATCTCTCCTAATATTGCTATATCCAACAAAACATGTGCATCTCTGTTATACTTATTTTCTGTGAATGATGTTTTTTTATAGCCCAGCATTCCATGCTATATAATAAAACTGGCTTAATAATAGTTTATAAAATTTTTCGTTTAGTCTTAACGAAATGTTATGGTCATATAAAACTCTTGTTGTGCTCATCCATTTAAACTAGCTAGCTTGTATTTTATGGTCGACATCACTATCGATCTCTCCATTATTCTGAATAATAGAACCCAAATGCCTAAATTGACTGCTTATTTGTATTTCTTGCCCGTCCAGTGTTACAACACTATAGTTTAGGGTTTTTCGTTTACTAAATTTACACTCTATATACTCTATTTTAGACCAATTCAATTTAAAACATCTACATTCTAATTTGTACTTCCATAATTCTAACTTGGTATTCTCCGCTGCTCTTGTCTCATCAACTAGGATAATATTATCAGCAAATAACATACATCATTGTATTTCATCCTGTATAGTCACTATAGCAAATAAGAACAGGCTCAATGCTGATCATTGATGCAATCCAATTGTGATAGAAAAATTGCTTGTTAGACCACCACATGTTCTGACATTGGTCACTACTTTATCATACATGTCCTTAATTATGTCAATATATTTGATGAGGACTCTTTTCTTTATTAATATTTACCAAAGCACCTCTCGTGGTACCTTATCATACGCTTTCTCTAGGTCAATAAATACCATATGCAAATATCTATTTCTCTCTCGGAATTGCTCTAGAACTTGACTAAGTAAATGAATAGTTTTTTTTCGTTACTCGTCCCGACATGAGACCAAATTGGTTCTCCTATATTTTAACAGTCGGCCTCAATCTATGTTCAATTATCCTTTTCCAAAGTTTTATTGTATGATACATGAGTTTTATTCCACAATGTTAGAATAACTCTGAATATCACTCTTGTTCTTATACAGGAGTACTAGGATACTATTAACTCCGCCAGTACTGTGTTTAAAGATTTATCCTTTCACTGTCTATCCCAAAACAGAATAAAAGAGGGTTGTGGTAGTTCTGTGACAGCCAATATAAAATATTGTCACATATTATGATATGAGCCAAAATATGAATTTATATAAATTTAAAAATTCTATAAAACGAATATAAAAACATTCTATAACATATAAAAGCTATTCTAAGTGTGTAATAAGTTTTAAAATAATTTTTAAATTTATTTAATAAATTATATTAAGCTTGTAACCATAATTTCAACAAAACTAAGTAAGAAAAGAAGATTTTAGATTTATTTATATCAGTTTTAATCATCACCAATGTTGTAATTTATATTTTGTTATGCTTTATTCATCTTATTTTGAACTTATTCATTTTAATTTAAGTGTTTAATAGAATCAATAAATAAGAAATTCTAGCAACCAGAGAGGAATTACAGAAAGCAACCAAGCAAGCAATCACAAATTACAAAGTTAGTAATTTCTCTAGCTGTCAAACAAGCAAACAACTTGCAATCAAGTAAAAATATTACAATAATTAACTAACAATCGAAATAAAGAATCAACAACATTCTGGAAATTACTCAAATAATAACAAATAATGTAACATAACGTGATATAATACAAAATAACATAAAATACCGTAAAAAATGTAACATTACAGTATACTGAGTTGTTTTTGACTGATAGATGACACTGAGTTTTTGTTAGGTATCGTAATGCAATAGAACGGATTAAGTAACGTGTTATGTTCAATATTGATTGAACATAAAGCTATAAGAATTGTTTATGGGGGTTGTCTATCTCGGTCGCCTGGCCCAAGTAAAATCCAAGTAGGATTTTCCCCATGCCCAGAGCTAGACCCTGATCGGCTGAGTGGACCCAGGCTCGGGCAGCCAGGAAAAAGCACGGTTGGGGTTTTTTTTTTGAGTTTTTAATAATTCAAAAAAATTATGAGAAAAAAAATCTTAAAAACATTACAAATTCAAAAAAATTATTCCAAGACATGTACAAAATTTTCAAAAAAAAAAAAATCATTTTATTTTTCATAAAATTGATCTTTGTAATATTATATGTCAAAGAAAATCATTATATCACAATAGTATGAATACATTCCAACTATGCTAGCATATACTTATCTATTTCCAGTCATGTGCAACTATTTCCTTACAAAAGTAGAACTATGAAAAATTATAATTTTTTTGATTATCATAAAATTTAAGACTTGCATTTCTTCTTCAGTGGTCTTCATGCCTAGTTTTCTTTTCAACCTTCCACTAGTCTTGAAGGCCTATAACGACTTCTATTGTGATCGGATCTAGAGATGTTCTATGATCGTCGATCAAATGCCTTTCGATGCTAAATGCACTCTTTGAAGTTACAGTAGACACTTGAACCATTAGTAAACCACGTGGTATAAGTCACGATGAAAATGACAGGATATATCGACGATCTATATATCTTCCACCATGATAATATATTAAAATCATCATCACCATCCACACAATGAACTAAAGGAGTTCAGAAACTTTCCTTGGCGATGTTTTGCCTTTTCTAACTAACTTATTAACTAAGAAATTAAAAAAAAAAAATCTCATAGTCTTCCTAGGGCTAAGTGTTGTGTAGATGAAGCTTGCGATCTAGAACCATATTCAACATTATATTCATTAAATAATTGAATAAAGTAAAAGTTTAATACCAAAAATAGGTTGCTAACTTCTTACTTGTCCATATCTTACAAAACATCTAAATAATTTTTAGGACTTTCATCTTTTATGTATGGATCAATTAAAATACCTAAGCCATAAATAGAGGAAGAAGATAGTAATAATTGTGAAATTTTCTTTCCATCTTGAAATCATATTTCCAAAACTATCTTATTGAAGAACTCTTGAATATCTAAAATTTATAATGTGAAATTGTTGGATAATAGAAACCAAATAATCCAATTGTTACAACATAAAAATTGTGTAATATTTTTTTTTAAGCAAGCGAGAATATCTCACTGATCTTGAGTAATAAAATCTACAGCAGAAGGAACAAAAGGATACATACATTTATATTGAATAATAAATTAATCTTTAATTGTTCCATATTTTAATGCAACCTTTAACATCAAATAAATCGAATTCCACCTATGTAAAAAATATGGGGATTTTTTTGGCTTGCTCTTTGTTTCTTTTGCATGTATCTTTATAAATTAGAAATTCTAATCTTAGCCATAAAACCAGAAATAAAGTTCCAACCTCTTTTATTATTTTTATTTTTATCATATCTCTAATATCATCAAAAGTACTTTGTACAATTAAATTAAGAATATGACCTATACATTTAACATGAAAAAATTTATTTGCACCAGCACAAGCAAGTGTCAAAAGAATTTTTATGTATTCAATAGCAACATTATTATTTGATCCGTTGTCAAGAAAAAGAGTAATTTTTTTGTGTAAATCTGTAATTGGTAATTTGTGTCAAAATTAAATATGCAATATTTCTGCCTATGTGTGTGACATCGAAAGGAAGAAAAGAAATAATTTTTTTTTTGCATTTCTCAACTATCATCGATCCAGTGTGCAGTAATAGTTAAGTATGCCATTTTGGGTAGATGTTCAAATATCAGAAGTAAGAGTAATTCGAGAATTAAAATTTAAAAGTAAGAAATTATATATTTTTTTCAATTATATAATATCTAATTATATCATGTTGGTATGTTTGTTGAGAAAATTTTTTAAAAATTGGATGGGAACTTTTTCTAAGCATGTCTTCTAAATCAATTTCTTCTATTGTATTAAAAGGTAAGTTTTTAAGAACAATATACTTGATAAAGACTTTTCTAGTTTTCATAGCACCATAGGAGAATGTATCGAGGATTCTTGTTGAGAATGTCTAGGAAAGCATATTTGGCAGATGTCAAGTTGAGGTCCCTGTCTCTTTCCTTGGCGTTCTATATGGCACCTTAATTGAGTTGTCTTTCTTGCAAATGGAACACTTCGCTTTTATACACCGTCATTGATTTTGAGAGTTACATCGAAGAAACTCCATACGTTAGATCGGGGCAATTTGGAAGACAGAGCTTGTATAGCCTCTTGAACAGGAGAAGTAGAGGCAATTTTTGGTGAGTGGTGTCTTGTTCATTTCGATTGACATGGGATGAAGATGCCATAGAGAAATTAAAAAATAATTGAATGCTTAGAGATTGTAGATGAAGAGAGTAAAGAGATTGTGAGAGTTTTTTGAGAGAGAGATTGGAGAGATTGGAGAGTTTGAAATTTTGTGGGAAAAAATGAAGAGAATTGGGGGGGGCATTTATAGAGGTTGGATGCGCGAGGGTTTGGAATGTAAAATAATTAGTAAATAACTCCCAAAGACTATTTTTTGGCCAAAAGATGTGATTCTGCAAAAAAATTTGCAAATAGTTCCCCAACGTCTGTTTTTATTGCTCCTGGGGACTTTATGTAAACAAATTTACAAAAAGCCTCTCCAACTTAGAGCTGTTGGGCGGTAGTAGCTGGGTCCGACAGCCCGGGTTGGATTTCTCAACGGTCAAACCAAAACCGTGTTGGGTCTGTCCGAGTTTCCGTGTCCTTACCCTTGCCCAAGTCTAGGTCTTGCTCAGTCAACTGGGCCTTGACCAGGTGTGAGCCGGTGTCCTGCCTGTCTGGGCTTGGGCTTTGAGCTTTTTGGACAGGTCTACATATATCTGCATCATGCTGCACAATTGCAAGAATGAATTCTCTTATGTAGTTGTTAGATTAGATTATTAACAAATCATTTATTGAACTTTAGGCACTTCCAAAAAATGCAAGCTTATTGTGCACATATCATGTGCTAATTTCACGACTTTTTATCAGTTACAGAAGTGTCTTTTAGTTAATTAACAATCCAAGTTTCCAAAGCTAAGGTGGTTGTCATGTTTACTTTTGTTTGCATATAGTTTCCAGCTCTTTTTGTGATTGATATAATTTTTTTTTTATCAATTATCAATTTTTAATTTTTTCTGATACAACCAATTTTTCAGTTTTTCCAAACGTTGCGAGTCACTGAACACAATAGCGTCTTTCCTCTGGTGGATAATTGGCTTTTACTGGGTGATGTCTGGTGGTGAAGTTCTCCTACAGCATGCTCCTAGACTCTACTGGTATGTCACTGACTATCTGTTTCTCAAACTTCATTTCGACATATCTGAGCATCATTGCTTACATCAAAGTTGGCATAAAACTTGTGACTTGTTTCCATGATTTATTAATTTCTAAGACATTACTGTCACTCTTTTTTCGATTTAAGGAATGTTGATTTAAACATGTTAACAGCCTTGTCCTCTGCATGTTGGCATCAGCCTCATGATTCTGATAGGAGCCTCAAGCAGTAGCTCCATATGTAAGATTGACTTCTATCATCGGCTAGAATTTTTTGAGTCTTAAGTCCTCTGCTTCATTCTGTTTTCTTGAACGGTCTGCAAAACCCCTTTTTTAAGGAAATGCAACACCATATTTCTTGAAAATAAGTGGCATGAAAATCCTACTTTTTGCAAACTTATTTGTCATGGATCAACTAACGCTAGTCAAAAGTTTTTGATGTGATCAAATTTCCCCACTCCCAGCCTATCCACCAGGCCCTTCCACATATAGACACACACCCACTCACAAAGAAAAATCAAAGAACAAGAAGGAAAAACTAACCTAAACTAGTGTTGAGCAACTTCACTGTCATTAGAGTAACATGATTGTTGATATTGATTATTGATATGTTCTAACGATGCGCTCCCAAGTGCAGGAGATTGTACAAGTAGTACTCGCCCAAGTTCGTTCTTTACAAGAATGATTCTGCTTTGGGTAAAACACTGAAAATAGCTTGAATCATGTAAACAAAGTTTACAGAGTAAAGTTATAACAAAAGAAAGTTAGGTAAAGTAATTAGGAGGGTGTATCAATAAAGATGAGAGAATTTCCTAGTCTCTTCTTGGTTGACAGAAACCTCTTTAATTAACTCAACTAGATCGATAATATGGTCTAACCTCTTTAATTAACTTAGCTAGATTGATAATGTGGTCTAATATAGCTGGAAGATATAATCATGAAACTTTGATTCAAATTATAGAAGTTTATCTAGCTATTAAATCTTCTTAAAAAGTTATTACTTGTTAATTGACTGGATATTCATCTAACGTACCCTTTAAATAAGATGCAATACTTACTTTTCAAACCCTAAGCACACTTCATGCCAAAATGTCTATGAAACATTAAAGAAGTAAGCAAGAACAATACCCTTAAATCGTAAGATATTAAAGTCATCAATGTTCACTTGTGATCTAAAAAATAGAAGAAAGATTTAAGAACAAAGATATTAAACAAGTAAACACAAAAGATAGTTAAAACCAAACCAATTGAAGATCTAGGGTTGTCTCATCATCTGTCACAAGCATGGAGATTAGTTGCTAATGCTTTTGGAGAGAATCATCATAATTTTTATAATAATGCTTTTGGAGAGAATCATCATAATTTTTATAAATTTATCTCTTTACAAAATTTGACAAATAAATCTCTTTAAATCTCTCTTGAAAAACTAAACCCTAGAAAAAGAGAAGAAAGAAGAAAAAGAGAATAGAAATTGATATGAAGATCCACAAACAATAGGTTTTATTTTCTTATTTTTACAAATCAAAATATCTACAAGTGGTTTCCTTATATCTGAAGTCTTTAGAAATAATTCTAACCATAGGATCACTCCAAAATCAAAATCAATGCTTGAAAGTAATCTTTGTAAAATTTGGATTTGGTAGTTTAGGCATCGGTGTAACCATTGGTGCATTAGAGTGAGCCATTGTGTCAATTGTATAAATTCAAACTCTAGACTTTCGTTTTCTGTGGTTGTGGTCAGTCACCAGTGTGGCCATCAGTGGCTCGGAGAGAGCCACCGGTGGCCTGTGCAGAAATTGGAGGTAGAGACTTCTCTTTTAGAAAACACCCAAGGCACTAGTGCCTGACATTCTAACACCAAGTTTTACAGGCTATAGGTGGTGGTACCAGTGGTTCAATAATATCTCCATTCTTTTGGGGCTTTTCCCCCTTGTTTTGTTCTACATTTCATTTCTTTCCTTTCTAATAGCATATTCACTTGAAAAACATAATAAAAACATATAATCATCGTTTCTGTACAATACTCAAATATTTTCATAATTTCTAAATTAATTCCATTTAGCACATGATTTAGCACATAAACCGGATAACAAAGAGTATAAGTAGTATGAATAATATGCAATACTATGGTGTAATAAATTATTGTCATCATCAAGTTTGAAATATTATTCAATCGTAACAGGGTTGGCTGTGGAGTGTTACTTGAAGAGGTATAGCCAATGATGGATCTTTCTCCGAACTATAAGTTGGTTTTGAGTTGGCAAGTTTCCTGCTCAAATAAACTTAAACAAGACAGAGATTTTCCTAAAATCTGAAAGCTTGTTGATGGCATGAAGATCCATTTTATTCATCATGTTACTTTTTCTAGCATCAACGAGCAATACCCCAAAATTTAATTCAACTAGAAGAGCATTTAAAGGTAGGAAGGATACAAGTCTGCATCGAGCATTCATTTATATCAATCCTAAGTGACAGGGACCAGATATTAGTTGGAACTTTTATTATTCACATTTTATTAGATTTATTTATGATTTTATGAGTTATTACTTTTTATCTCATTTGGTATGCACATATTTGGGCTATATATAGGCTTGTTTGAGGATTATTTATTTAGTGAAGAATGATTATTGAAATTACACCCTAATTTATTGAGAGTATGTGATTTGCTTATGAAAAAGATCTGCCAGGAGCAGGCATGTGGTTAGGCTGCGTGTGAGGCCCTATTTTTATCTATTTGTTATTTTTATCAAACCCCAGCTTGTCTTTCCCAAATCCTCCAAAAACCCACTGCAAACACTAATTTGCTTTTTGCTGCATCACTAAGTCTAATTGGAAAATATTTCTCAAGAATGGTGGCTTTCGATGATTGACCTCTAGAAGTCTTCTACTTGAGTCTCGCAAAGAACTTATGTTACGCTGTTAGCTTGTAATTTTCACTTGTTTTTTTGGTCACTTCATAATTTAAATTACAGGTATTTATTTGAAATTTGTGAAGTGGGAATATGGACGTACAAATGACTTTTAGTTTTCAATACTATTTCATTACTTATGTATTTATATTTGAGATGCTTGATTCATTGAGTTCCATCTTTTATTATTTATTGGATGTATTAGAAACCCTCAAGTCATGCTGCTTAAAGTGACATAAGCGGTGAAAGTTGGTGGGAATATCCTGCATTAGGCATGCACTTATCTTCTTACTATATTCCAATTCTATATAGAATCCTGAATTTGTAATTTAAAAAACATGAAAAATGGACTGTTGTATTTCCCTGAAAATTTGCAATTGGAAATCCTGGATTTCACGTGCTTGTGACAAAATGTGCCTGGAACTTCATTTGGTGGGAAACTTGATGTTCTAATTTCCTGAAAATGGAAGTAGACAAATGTTCCTACTAATTGCAAATGCCAACCAGTTATATATATGTATTACTGGTGTCTGCTGATTATATGATATTTATAAATCATTAACTACTATTTTCTCAAGTTGTTGATTATATGAGATTTTAACTAGCATGTAACTCTATTTGGATATCTGGCTTACATTGTGTTACTTCTTAGTCTGGATTCTTTCCTATTTTGAGAGAATTCTGAGGGTTGCTTCTTTGACTCTCAACTTGAAATGCGTAACCAAAAATACTAGCCTTGTGTATTTGCTAGCAATCTCTAGGTTCTGTATCATTACCACATCTTTTTCATAGCTTCCTTCAGCTCGGCTCCTTCCTCAACTTATAGAGGCTTATGTCAGTTCTGGTGTGAAGCTTCTTAACTTACAAATTATGTTCCGTATATAAGAAAAGACTGAGGTGACCATGATAAATTGCATGAATTTGCATATGTATTACCTCTTTACTTTTTATAAGCAGTTATTTTGTGTTTGCTATCAAACTCTAAGCAGCCTCATTTTGGTTTTCCACTTTCACAGGTTATCTGTAGTTTTTCTGGCCTTTGATGTGTTCTTTGCCATCTTTTGTGTGGCTTTAGCCTGTGTGATCGGGATTGCACTCTGCTGTTGCTTACCTTGCATTATTGCAATTCTTTATGCTGTTGCTGGCCAGGTGAGAATGGAATACTTTATTATACAATGACATGGTATTTCTGTTTTTTGCAATTCATAAAGTTCACAGTGGCTTTTGTTTTACTGCTTTTATCATCAAAAAATAGGAAGGTGCATCCGATGCAGATATCAGCATACTTCCTAGATACAGATATGCTGAGCCTTGTGGTAATGGGGAAAAAATGTCTGAAGAAGGGACAATGATTCCATTGACAAGTAACAGTGGAAGTTCATCAGGTGAACGAGTGCTTCTACGTGAGGATGCGGTAAATTTTAACCTCCACGTCATAATTTCGTTATTTTTCTTATTTTACCGGGGGTCAAGCAATGTGTTGAACTTCAATTTAAGTTAGCATATATGAAATAGTATTAGTTACATTTTAGCCAGTTTCCTATTATAGCATTACTTTTGAAAGTTGAACTAGTGGATTTGTTTAATAAATAACCTCTAAGTTAAGAAGGTGCAGATTTCTAATCCATAGTCTCAAAAATTTATGAATCCACTGTGGAAGAAGGTTAAACAGGTGATCACAATGGCGGCAAGTACGGAGGTTGTGTGTTGCCATACACACATAACTCCCAACAACAGTATTACTATCACCACCATGTGCACGCACACATACATGTACGGAGCCATCATATGCATTGATTTTTGTTGCATTTGTTGACGATGTGTCCTAAATTTTGCAAATGTACTATACAAGTGAGGGCATGGTTGAGGAGTGTCTCACAAGTATTTGACGAGTGTCTAAGCAATGGTCGGTTTCTGACACAAAAGTTGACGTGTCCAACATGTGTTAATGATCGAAGTGTTTTTCTAGACTGTGAATTGTTTTCCCCTTGTGATTTAGCTAAGTTAATATTTCATATGTTATATTCTAATGTAGACAATTCTAAGTCTTTCGATTCGCTAGATTCTCCCCGTTCCTCAAATACACCATGACATTTCATCCACTACATGCCTAGTATGCTTAGTTATTTCTAATGCAAAGTTTTACAACTCAGTTTTGACCATTGAAGTAAGCCTGCAGCCATATAGAAGTGATACTATCCCCTAGAATTGTATCTGAACAAGTTGCTAATCTGTGGTACAATGTTGACATCATCAATACAATTAGTAGATTTTCTTTTCAAAGTAGCCGCCAACTAATCTTCTCAATTATACTATCATAATCATGTTCTAAGAAAATGAAAGCATAGATATCTTTCTGATATCTAAATCTTCTCTCAGATTTACTAATGAATAGCTTCCATGGGATATTGCCATGGTGATGAAGATAATAAAGGTCGACTCTTATGAGAGATTTTATTTGATTGGTCAGATCTGAATAAGGATTTTATTTGATTTAGGCTTTATTTTTGAAGATCTTCATAGATTTGATTTTATTATTAGGGAGTTTATTAGATTTTTGTTTCTATTAATAAGGCCTGAAAACAGAACTTTCATGTAGATGATATATGATATTAAAATTTAAATTCTAGCATGCTGATTTGTTACTATTGTAAAAATATTTCTTTGTGGATTTGTTAAAAGTGAGCATAGATTCGTGTTGATGCTGAGGCCCGAATTCGAATTTATTTTTTTTTTCTTTCCAAAGCCACCAAAATCCCAAATTCTACCATTAAACCCTAATTTTCTCATCCAGATATCCTAATAAGCTTCTATGCTGCGTCAAATTGGTCTTTGAGCTTAAATCTACCATCTTCTTCTTCTTGATTTTTGTTTTAGTTTTTGAAAAAGTAAATGAGAACGAAAATTCAGATAAAAACAGAGAAAGAAAAGATAAAAGAGTGAATAAAAATCTGCAGAAAGTTAAAAGTCAAAAATTTATTCATCTATACTGTAAGCAACCAACCAACAATGAAGCCATTCAACTGCCTCTTCATCTCTGCTCGTCGAATCTAATCCCGAGCTGATGATGCCAGATTGATGCTGATTACGTATCAATGTTGACTTCCCTCAAGCTTCTACAAACAACCAATCGCCACCACTCTGAGTGTTGATATTTTTCTTGGATTCCAATTGCATTTGGGACTCGATTTCCCCTCACCATCAACAAATCGACGCCTAGAGTTTCTCTCTATTTTGATGACTCACTGCTTTTGATTGCCACCAACGAGATCTCTCCTCCCTCATCGACTTGGATCAATCGACATTGTTAATCAACCTCCAGCAGCCACCACTTATCCTAATCAATAGAGAACCCACGCTCATATCTTGTTTCTTCCTCAACTTCTGAAGCTACCATTATCACCAACGTCGGCAACTTCTTCCTCAGTCAGTACAAATCCAACCTCTGCTTGTCAGATCTAAGCTGACAGCACCAGATCTACTTGACTCCCCTCTCGTTAACCTCGATTGTTCGACATCTTGGATCGATCTCTAGCAGTTGGAGCATCATTGATTTTTCCAATATTAATCACCGCAATTTGGAGTCGAACCTTCTCTCTGCAATTGAGGGGAGAGTATCGACTCCCCTCTCTGCTTGTCGGACGTCATCCCGTCCTCTTGAGGATCTATAACATGTTGGGGACTCTCAACAACTCCGATGCTATTTGTCGTCCTAAACATGGCGCCATGTATCCTTCATCTTTGCTACACCACTTGTTTAGATCGAATCCAAGATGGGGTAAGACTTCGAGTTTGATACCATTTCGGGTTTCAACCTCAAACTAGACCTACTTCTATCTACCTGACCTACTTGATAATTCAGGTTTGGGTGCAAATCCAACTTCAATTGTGGATTCAACAAAGTATACACAACAAACCCTTTTGCACCGCAACTGACCCGTTAAGAATATTATGTGCTTTTGGAGGCCACTTGGAGTTCGATTCGAATCGTTTTCAAAGCAGTCATCTTGCAGTCACACTCAACACCTATTACAGTTATTGCAGGGCTTCTATATATAATTATCAGTGCTCAATTGTGAACAATCTTTTAAAAGACTTCACAGAAATTTGCATTTGGATGTGAACTACTACGGTAAAATCTGACTTGAACTGAATTTTCAATTACTAAATTATTTGCAAATATTATTTGGTTGTAATAATTTGTTAACAACATGGTTAATTGATTTTCTCTAGCCATGTATATAATTGTTTGCTAATTTTCATCAAGTTAAAATTGCATAGTAATTGCAATTTTAGCAATCGAGTTATTTGGAGGTTGTAATTGATCATTTAGTGCATGTATTTAGTTTGCTCGAGTCTAACATTTTGCACCGTCAGTTGCATATTTGGTAGATTTGCATTACATGATTCATTCTAGGTAATGTGATAAAACATGTCATACTTTTGCACATTATTTAGTCGTCATCTAGGGTTAGATATGTCTAATTATACCTATAATTTGCATGCTATTAGAGGACATTAGAAGAAAAGTTTTAATTTAAAGATTTTATATTTAATGGTTATTCTTCCCTCCATGTCTTAATTGATTGTTGGTTGATATGAAATGCTACTTCAACTGTTATGACATGTCTGGTAGGCATAAATTTGAATTTGTTAGGAGAAAATTAGTGCAACAAAATAAAAGTTTTTGGATTTCATTGGAGATAGTTCTTGAGGCACGCATAGGAAACCTTTAAATTCGTGGGAAGACATGACAAATAGACTTACAAAGGAGTATTTTCTTATGTCATAGGAATCGTCTCAATGATAAGTTGGGAAGAAGATTTACTCTAAATATTAGAACATAATGCTTTAAGTATGAGAGATACGGATAATCTCTCTTAATGTACCTCAATCAAGTGTTCTATGTTTAACGAGTTTTGGCATTAAATCTATGAGTGCCCCCACAAAGAGTCAACTTATGGATTCCGTGCCTGTTGATTATGTTTATGATTTGAGCGTTGCTGAGTGTATATATTTTTTTAAGGATAGTACTAATATTGTTGATGATCCACTATTAGTGTCTAGTAAGCCTATTCTTGTTGCCAATACCCATTCCTTTTGTGGTTATCAGTGATATTGTTAATGATATATATATATATATATATATATATATATATATATATATATATATATATATATATATATATATATATATATATATATATATATATATATGCGCATATTGAGATTCATGTTTATGCAGAGAGTACTAGTGCTATTCTGGATGCCTTAGTGAAGTCTGGTGCATCCCTACATGATGTTAGGTGTTCATTTTCGGAATCTAGAATAGAGGAAGAGACCGAGCATGAGTGTTGCTAATAGTGAGTCTTTAAGGTTCTTTTCTATAGTAGGCAGGTTACTTCTAGTATTTCATTTTCTAGCGAGTTTTTGGAGTTTCTTTTTGAAATTCATTAGATTCTATTCGAGTGAAGTTACTGAGTGTAGTGATATTATATAATTAGCAGTGAGTGATGTATGCGCACCTAGGAAACCTATATCTTTGTTTAGGAGATATAGGTTAGCAGTGAGTGATGTATGCGCACCTAAGAGTTTTACTGTGTAAATCAGTTGTATTGTATTTGTCTGTTATGTATAATGTAATTTCTAGATGGATAGTAATTTGCAAAAAGGAATACAATTTGTTGTATATCTACATAACATTTTATAGGAATTGTTGATAATGAGATGATAGTTTTGGTTTTCCTTGTTGATAATGAGATGATAGTTTTGGTTTTCCTTGAGAGGTTCC
Organism: Dracaena cambodiana; assembly: GCA_036321105.1. NCBI lineage: Eukaryota > Viridiplantae > Streptophyta > Magnoliopsida > Asparagales > Asparagaceae > Dracaena > Dracaena cambodiana. Next base: position 12,121,108 of record JAYEPQ010000010.1, read on the forward strand.
CTCTAAAAATTGTGAGGAAATTTGACGGTTCAATGCACGAATTCTTAATAAAGTTTCGATGAGGACTGTTTCCCTATATATTTTGTAAGATCCTTATCTCAACTCGACTTTCAATGAGGATCATTTGATTATTTCCTTTGCAAGGACCTCTCCGAGTCTACTATCGTCTTAGATAAGTAAGCTAGTTCCACCTCTATTGTCTTGGTTCAAATTTGATGTACGAGCGATAATTTTTCAACCGCCACCGTGGGCCAATTGTGATGCTTCGTGCAAAGATACTGATCAGTCTAGTCAAGACATGTTATTTCTTATTTTCGCATTCATCATGAATGAATGTTTTGCAATCAGGAAAAATTGATGAGGAAAATAAAGGCCAGATTTGTTTAGAATTTTTATTTGATTGGTTAGATCTTCTAAGGATTTTACTTGATTTAGCTTTTATTTGATTGGCCAGATATGATTAAGGATTATATTTGTTTTTTTTTTTTTCTGTTAATAAGGCTTGTAAACAGAACTTTCATGAAAGCGATGATAGGATATTGAAAATTGAAACCCTTGCATGCTAATTTGTATTGTTTTGAATTTTTTTTTCCGTGGATTTGTTAAAAGTGGACGTGAATTTGTTTGGATGCTGACATCCGAATCTTAATTTATTCTTTCCTAAATTCACCAAAGTTCTTAAAGTCCATCATCAAATCCTATTTTTCCCTTTTAAACCCTAATTAGCTTATGTGCTGCGCGTCACACGGGCTGTATAGAAAATTGTTTTATTGCTCAAAAAACATAAAATTGCCGGTTTCTTCTTTAGTCTCTTGTACTTTGCCCCTAGTTTCATTGGTTAGTTCAGTATGAAATGTTAATTAGATTTGTGGTTTGTACACCTCTTCTTTATTCTTTTGAAGAGTATCAGATTGTTTAAAGCCCCGAAAACTCATAGTATGATTTTGCCCATTTACTTTATGCAACCTATGAGCAACCTCCAAGATTCTCATTGTCAACACATTGTTATAAAATATTTTATATAAATAAATAGGAAAATAATAGATAAATCATGGGTAATAAAGAAAATCTGACCATTTCACAACCTTTATTCTACGTGCTGGGATATAATATGGCACAGATTAGTGTGTGTTATTGCATACACTTGGTGATTCTGGAAGAATATAAATAGGCATGGGTGCATAATGTGCTTAATAGTTAAGTTAATACACAACAATTTTTTTGGTAGAACCCATGCTATTTTTGCAGTTGATTCTGGTTTCTGTTTAAGCAGAAAGAAGATTCTTCTTTTTCCCCTTAATCCAAGATCAAAATGATTTACATTGGAAAATCTTAACTAACTGGGAGGTGTGTAAATGCATATGAATAATCCGCTGAACTTCCTACTGCAGGGGTTTGGGACCTTTGGGTTTGAGAAGGGTGGGACGGAGGGGGTGATTTAGTCTATCTTCTAAAAAATCTTACTGAGAAATATTCCGTTTCTATTCTTCGACAGAAATTAAGAGAAGTGGTGGTGGGGTTAGCATCATTGACTCTAAGATAGTTGATGACGAGATTGGCAATAAAGATGGTTTGGAAGTAAATTGTAGAAGATTTGGAGGGTCTCCCTTTATAAAATAATTCATTTTGTATAGTCAAAAGTTGAAATCCTATTTTCGAGCAAAGAATTTAATCTTGTTATGACCTCAAATTATATTATTTTCAGGAATGTTGTATTTGCCTCACACCGTATGAAGATGGAGTGGAACTCCATTCACTTCCCTGCAACCACCATTTCCATTCTGCGTGCATTGTGAAATGGCTGCGGATCAATGGTACCTGCCCACTTTGCAAGTACAACATCCTCAAGGGCAATGATTGTGTCTGAAGGGCCAGCATTGTCTACTGAAACCCATTTCTCGTTCGCTAATTATTATGTATCCAAGGGTAAGGATGGTATGAAATGGTGCCAAAATCAACTCAGTGGCTCAGTGACGCGCACAATCTTCCATCTTGAGTTGCGCTAGTATTGTTTGTTCTCCAGCCTTAATGAGTTGCGGAATGCTGATGGACGTGGTGGTGTATAGACAATGTCTACAGGTTTTTTGTATATCGAGTGTGTATAAGAGTAGCTAGCTGTCTTCAGAGTGTTGCGGAAGTATTCTTGGTGTATCAAATCTTATATTTGGCTGAATCTTTTCTTCCCCTAGAATTGACCAAAATAGTTTAGCAAACATAGTATCCAGGTTGCTGTAGTTTAAAGTTTATTGTTCTGGTGGAGGTGCAACTTGGTGAGCTGCGAAGTGTTTGGTAGATTGTTACATTTTGACCCGGCTTTTTCTCCCCCCGTGGCTATTTTGTGAGATGTTTGATGAGATGAACTGCATTTCATGTGAATCCAGTCACCTGCTCGGCATAAATGAGGAGTGAAAGAGCTGTGAGTGGAAAGCAACTATTGTGGTAAACCTTGCATCGAGCGTCCGAACAAAATATGGTGTCTCTAGCAACTGGAGTGTAGCAACAGCAATTCCTACTTTTATGAAGACTCGTACGTTAGAGATATTCTCCAGGGGGCTGCAATGTCGAAAGGCTGGAGAGGGCAGCAGGATTAAAGCAAAGGCCAACCAAAAAATTGCAGCCGATCAACTTGTGAGCTCCCTACTAGATCAGTCAGGGAGATAGGAGGATAATAAAGATCAGGCAAGGAGATACGAGGATAATAAAGCCAGAAGCTGGTCTGGGGGTGACTTAGCAGAGAGAGTTCTATTGTTCCTCAGGACTCAAATCAGCTGGCTAGGGAACGGCAGGTAAAACCAAACCTTGTGCTAGTGAATAATTTAATGTCCAAGGTCATTGATCTTCGATTACGAGTCTCAACTAGTGTGGTTGGGTTTGGAAGCTCCCTACTTCTTTGTAACGCTCCATAATACACCTCAAAAGATTTAATGGTATATTCTATTTATGAGTAAGATATTATCAATGGTAATCTTAAACACGAGGTCTTTATAAAATGAACACCCCCCTCCCCCCTCACACACACACACACATGAAACAGAAAAACCTATGGCGAAAGAGGACTCCACCTTCTAGGGCTTATATGGTTTATTAGAATAAATTTTACATGGATTTAATCACATGGGCTAAACAAAAGTTTCTAAAGGGGCACACAAGAACTCATCTTTGGGTGGAACAAGGCAAAGAATCACATATTTATTCTTTTCTTTTGTAAAAAATCACATACCCGACTCTCTCAAACAAGGAATCACATATCTAACCTTTTACTTTGTAAGGAATCACATATCTAACGCTTTACTTTTGTAAGAAATCACGTTCTCACTCTCTTTCTAGCAAGATATTACATATTGCATTGTTCCATCAAGTAGTTACTTGCTGCCCAGCGCACTAGCGCTTGCTAAAATGGCTATATCTTCAAACCATAAACTCAATTAAGCTGTTTCTTATTTTGCTTGAAAGATAGTTCAATTGTGTACAATTTCATATGTTATGCTCGTAACTCTACCTCCAAGCCCTTGAAAATTAGGTTCAAAGTTAAGGCTTGTCCAAACGCCTCCTAATCTAGATCTACAACTTATGTAAACTAAATAGAGTAGATTGAAAATAGAAGTGAACTTCTTAGTATATTTGGAGTATTTTGGCTAGATTTTTATGTATTATTGACGAATTTCTCTAATTAATTGAAAAAATAGGCTAATTCAAGGGCAAGAACAAACAAAAATCACAACATTTTAGTATAGAAATTCATGGGTTCCTAATTTAAATAATGTATATCAAATTCATGTATTAAAAGTAAAATTCAAATAATGTTTGATATATTTAGGGAGGAATTGAAAATTATAAATAAAAAAAAAATAATAATCATGTATGATTAATAGATTTTGAGAAATAGTAATATTTTGCTAAGAAATATATTTTGCTATAATGGGACCAAGAAAGTAAACTATCTCGAAAATGCCAAGAGTTGAAACTTCAAGTCCATCTTCTCCACAGAGACATAGCTACCAATGCAGCAAGTAAAAAACTGTTGGAGAAGTATGAGAGTTTGCAGCTCTGGTCAGAATGATGAGCTGACTATGCACAAATAAATGAAAATTTATCATTCAAGGCACTAATGCAAGGTGCAAGCTTGAAAGAATATACATTGCATTAGCACACACTGCCTTGTAACGAGATAGTGCATGAATTTTACACAAATTTGTAGCTGGCAATAGGAGACCAACATGCATATTCCATAGTTAAGGGCAGGAAAGTACTGTTTACATGAGAGGAATCTTACGAGCCATCTCCATTCCTGGCGTGCCTGAAAAAGAGCGATCATTCATTAACAGAGTCAACGAGATACCAAGCCGTTCCTAAATGTTTAGAGAGCTTTGCACCAAGGTCAGCGATTATGCTTTGAACGAAAGTTATTTAAAAGTTGGTTACTTAAATAAGAAGTTCATTTTGATGAGTCTTTTTTATTAAATATAACATCATATCGTCCTCCACAATAATAGAATTATATTCAAGAGATGTGGTATTATTGAATATGATTTCAGAACAACGCCTCTTCGATGTCACCTCCACCATGCACTCTGCGGTAATTCAATGCATGGGGCAAGCACATAATGTATCCAACATTTGAGAATGGCGAAACCAATTCTAGTGCTACCATCACTGATAACGAAGATTTGCTTCAGCAACAGAATTGATTTGTCATCAACTGATGCAATCGTCCGTCAAATGCGGCCGTTATCGAACATGACCCTTTGGAGGAGCATGAGTGCTTGACAAGACCAACATGTGCAACAAGTAAAACAAGAACAAGAAGAAGAATTTGCCTGGAGGTTGGTCCTAGAGAGCAAGATCAAGGGCAAGGAGATTCAATAGTTCAGAAGGCCCAATCAAGAGCAAGAAGAACTTTCATAGTTATTAATAAAATAATCTCCTTTATTCATATATTGATGGCTATGATGAGTATGAGCGGCTAAATTCTTTTATTTGTCCAGCTAAGGTAATGAACCCTAGGAAATTTACTGGTATGTGTTTGTTTGTTTATCATGCTTGATTGATTTACGTAAAATTGATATTTTTTATTTCCTATTATATTGTTAGATTTTAAATATGATTTTGAGTCTTTAATGATGTATGATATATTCGTTACTTAGTTTTTGATATGATATAGATTATTTAGGCACGGTGTATATTTAGACTTTGAACGTTTATTTTTATTATTCATATGTGATGTGAATAATCTACTGCAAGTATATAGTGTCAGTTGTAGCGCTTCATATGTTGTTCCCACAGGGATCTTGAGTATTTTTCTATCTTGCTAAGTTTTTAATTCTATTAAATTAACTATGAGATTCTAAATTGAGAAGATTAGTTTTAAGTTCCTAAAGTGTAGCCTAGGATTTCAAATCTATTAGAATAATATCCTAACAATGAATTATCTCTTTCTTCCTAACTTTTAATCATGCACAATTAAGTAACACATTAAAAAGGTGATTTTCTTAATTCGATTTTAATTAAGAGCCCCTAAGTATGACCTATCAAGTGACATGCAAGTATAGACTATCAAAGATAGCATTTTTCTTAAAAACAAATTATGTTTAGTAGATAATTTTATAAATAAAAGCAAATAAATAAACTTCAAACGCTAATCAAGCATAGGCTATCAAAAGACAAAACTTAAGTATAACCTATCAAAGAAATTAGATTTACAAGTTTATTCTCTTCAATTTATTTATAGAAAAATCTTGTTAATAATTCTATAAATAAAAATAAAGAATATGAATTCCAAATCTCATCTAAGTATAAATTATCAAAGTATGAATTAAACATAATCTATCAAAAAATTATGATTTACGAAGTCTTATCTTTATTTTATTTATTAAAAAATTTTGACTTTATTTCTTTTTAGGAAGAAGATAAGAAAAATTCATATTAGATCTATTAATCTAATTTCATCTACATCCTAAGACTAATGTAAATTAGTTACTCATACTACTAATTATCAAAAACCTATATTTATTTATGAAAACTATGAAAATTCTAATTATCTAGAAAACAAGATAAATCTAAACTAGAATGCATGTAAAAGAAAATTATCTTAGAAACAATGATGATTGCGGTCGTCACCCCTTTGGAAAAACTCTAATCTTTATTAAATCAAAAGTCCATCTAAAATTACATCTAAAAAGCTATATCAATTTACAAGGATTCATGGGGTATTTATAATCTTAACACAATCATACTTCTACTCAAACTCGGTACAAAGGATACAATTCTAATCCAACATAAACTAATCTCAACATATATAATTCTAATCCAATCCATGATTATTAGAAACCAATGGTTGAGATTATATGGCTCAAAATACTATTTTCAAGTCTAAAATCCGAAATTACTTTCAGCACACCTGTAACCCGCTGGATCAGATATTCCATTCTACAACACTTAAGTAAAACGGCTATAACTTTTGCATACAAATTCGGATTGAGCTGTTCTTGGTGGCATTTCGAAGATAATTCTTAACTCTACAAATTTCTCCTATAAAAAAAATTTCCACTTCAAACATTATCTTTGCCGAAAATGCTCTTGAAATTGTTGCTATTGCAGTTGAGCTTCTGCCTTCATTTTAATTGACTTTCTTTGCTCATGTTCTTGACAAATTTGCTTCTTATAGAGCTCTTTCTTATAAATCTTTTATTACCTATAAAAACACACTAAAATACCCAAGAATAATTTATTTACATACAAAAATAGATAAAATATGGGTGTAAATTTGCAAAATATAACACTCATCAATATGTCATTCTTAGATGCAAAATATAATTTCTTCTTCTTCTCTTCCTTATAAATCTTTTATTATCTAAAAAAACACACTAAAATACCCAAATATCATTTATTTACATACAAAAATAGATAAAATATGGGTGTAAATTTGCAAAATATAACACTCATCAATATGTCATTCTTAGATAAACTCAAAATATATATAGGATTAATCTGGAAAAGTTAGTCAAATTATCAAGTTTATAACTTTATTTAATTTATACTTTAAAAATATATTTTCTGGTTGTAGGAAGACCACATGATCTATACAACTGAAATAAATATGCATAAGCATATCCAATAAATAATTTTATAGGGGAGTTAACTTGTCTGAACAGCAATTTCTTTTAAATAATTAAAAATTCTTCATTCTTTTGTTTTAGTTAATTAAAAATTTAATCTTTTTATTTCTTTAGTGTCTAATATTATAATTAAAACGATTCTCAAGAGAACAATTTTGAGTTACCAGCCTTGTACTACTTGTCGATCTCTCACACTTGAAAATGTATGATTTAGATCACAATCAGCTCCAAAGAACTCATCATTAAGGCGGATCAAGCAAGAAATCATGTATCTCATTTTCTTTAGTTAAAAAAGCATATATTTAATCATTTTTCTAGCAAGAAATCACATATCTCATTCTCTCTAGGAAGAAATCACATATCTAATCTTTTTTTAAGCAAGAAATTATGTAACTCAATCTCTCTAGCCTGATATCACACAACTATCTCTAAGCAAGTTTCACACACTCGCATTGTTTTAAAAAGAAACTTTGTTGTTCAACATGCTTGTGCTCACTAAAACGGTTATATCATTTGGATAAAAAAAATCAATTAAGTTTAATTTTTTTTTTGAAAGATAATTCAATTCTCAACAATTTTAATTCTATTTCTAACTCACTCAAAATCGGATTCAAATTCAATGTTTGTGCAAATGTGGATGTGCTATCATCCAGACACACCTTTGGCTTTTCAATCATAATTTTTAATATATAACTTCAAATGAATTGTTTTAGTCTCATCGGAAAAATAGTTCAATTTTCTATAACTTTCAAACATTATTTTTTTCCCTAATTCTAACCCCTCGAAAATGGAGTTCAAAGTTGAGTTTTGTTGCGAAACGTGAATCAAGTCTTGATCCTCATTTGGACGCAACCGGCTTGGGGGCCAAATGCATATCCACTTGATCCAACATTTGGATCTGGGTGCCAAAAGTGAATCCACTTGATCTGCATTAGGATCCAACCTATTTGGATTTGCAACCCGTGCATGGGTCCATGATCCGCATTTTGCGAGTCAATAGTAAAACGTGGTTGACATCATTCACGTTTAGACCCGACCCGAATCCTGACCAATTTGCATTATTTCAAAATTGTATCTCAGTTCCAGGTTGTGCACTAATTTTTTAAAATCATCATAACTTTTGATTCCAAACTTCGATTTAATTGATCTTGAACTAGTTAGAAAGATAATTCAAAGATCTACGATTTGTTTTCTTAGTCCTTTGTTAATTCTAATTCTTTCCTGCTCAGAAAGTAGTTTGAAGTTTGAGTAGCTGCATAGCAGGAAGGTCCTTATATTATGTTCAATAAATCCACGATATCTGTAGAAACCGAACACCAACCAAGCCCATCCGAGGCTTACTTGGAAGATAATTTAATGCTCTACAACTAATAATTATATTTTTCTTTATATTTTTTATCACATAAAAGATAAAAATTATTTAATGTCTCATAATTGTAAGACAACTAAACAACAGCGGAGTCATTGAAATCCTCAATGCTCACCGTTCCCCCTAACGAGTTTCGCGTAACCACAGAGCATGACTATGAGCTCCGGCTTAATCCCATTTGCATGGTTTTGATAGTACTTTTGTTATTGATTTCTTGCTTAATCACTCAAACTTGTGATAACCATATCTTGCATGTAAACCACCACTTTAGCCGTGTCATGTACATGAGTGGGGGTTTTTACCTTACTTAGACATGTACTTGGAGCTCAACTGTTCTTTTAAACATACTTGACTAAGGTTACTCAACAATTCATAACTCTATTCAAACCTGATAAAGACTTGACAAGAATTTTAACACTTGATCTGAACTGATACTCATTTGAGTAATACTCACATAGCTAAGTACGTATGGAGTCAAGTGCTACATGGAGTAAAGTGTATGCCATGTGATAGGAGTCTCCTCTTAAGTCCATGGGAGCTACTTTTAGGAATCCATGGGAATACCACTCGAATCCATTGTAGTCATTTCTAGAACTCTTGAAAATAGCTGAACATAAACCATGATTGGTACAGAGTAAAGTACACATGAAGCTAAGTGTTAAATGGAGTAAAGTGCACACCGTATAGTGGTTGTCACCTCTTAGATCTATGGGAGCCAACTCTAGAATCCACATGAGTGTTGGGGAGAAGCATTGGACCTACCCGGGAGCATGATAATACAAAGCCAAGAACCAATCTAATCCAAAAGCTTAAATTAGTAGGTAGTGACCCCAATTTTGTATTTAAACCCATAAACTTTCTTTGTTTTATCCGACGTGAGACTACACTCACATATGAATAGCTAATAATCTCTTGCTTCATTATGAGTATACTGCAACTATCTGGAGGAACTACCATCCATGGGATCATCATCTACGGGAAGAACCATCCATAAGATCTCAACTTTGGTCTACACCGTTGTGCACCGTGGAAAATCATACCCAAATTTACTTGCATCACCAGACCATTTTAGGCTTCACATGGGTTCACTCTTCCTTGGGCCACAACCTGCACCCTTGACTTGACCATAATCTGGTCTGAACATGGGTTCTGATACCAGTTGCTGGGAAGAAATATTGGGCCTACCCGGGAGCACAATGGGTTTCAAATACAAAACTGAAAACCAATCTGACTAAAAAACTTAAATTAGTAGGTAGAGCCCCAATTTTATATTTAAACTCGTAAATTTTGCTTGTCCTATCCATTGTGGGACTCACATATGAACACCTAATAATGAGTACACCTAGAGTCTTACACCAATTAGTACGAGTTAGAGTTTGATCATTAAAAACTCATATTTAGCCAAAACAATTTAAGCTAAACTTCTAACTATGCTTGAAAGGTATTACGCATGTTTATTTATTTACCACATAATGCTTTCAAAAATTTCCTCAAATCTATATTAATTTACGGATATCTCATGATTACCTCATGTGCTAGCTGATACATGGTTTTCTCAGTCCTTTCTGAGTTTATAGATTCTTCTTTTTCATGTTGGGCGCCTATATTTTGTTTTGATTCATGGATTCTTTAGGTTTTTTTATGAGTGCTACACTCTTTAATATTTTAAGCCATTATTGATTTCTATCACACACTCAATTCTTTTTCTTGACAGGTTTGACCTTAGGATTATCTCCACACTACAGGTGTCGAAAATAATGTATTTGACGATGCAGTAGATTCGCTAGTCGACAATCCCTACTTACAAAATCAGGCCAACTACTAAAGTCGGAGGAAGAATATACTTTTATTGTAAATGTCTTTAATTTTTCGGCTTCTGTGCTTGACATTATCTTATAAAAATTTTGTACCTTAAGTGGCTCCTTTTGTCCGTTCGCGTACTTGTCTAAGCCCACCCAAGCCACTAACTAGTATTTCCTTTCTAGCGTCGTAATATAAATGATTTTCTGTTATGTCATTAATTGTAGCAAGATCAGATCCGTTCTATCATGTTCACTAATTACATTATTATTTAATGTAAAAAGCCTCGCGTATCGACTTTTCAGGTAACTGTTAGTAATGTCTTATCCAGAAATGTGATACATCACCAAAATTTTTAGTGTGTAGTTTGGGACATTACAAATGTCGTAAGATTAGGAGACTCCCATTGAGCAGGGATCTCCTCTTCCATGAGAACCGATACTTCGTGTTTACATGACAATAATGCCATGTCGCCTTGGGCCTAGCTAGTCTCGAAGAGATCAACTCTTCGTATCTTCACTAGCCGAGTTTAACGACCAACGTCTCCAGAGTTTCCACCATCATATGGATGTCAGACTGGACTACGAACATCTCCTTAGTTGCAAAGGGCTTCCCACTGGAGTTGCCATCTCTTACTTAGTAAAAAAAAAAAAAAATTGGATCTTTTCATTTTGACTGAAAATTTACAATAATTTGAAAATGGAAAAGAAAAATGAAAGGATAACAGGAGAGAGAATCATAGATATGGGCTTTCGTTTAATTATTGTTGGGTCTTTTACGTAGCTGTGAGACTCGCTCCTGCATCTCATTGATAATCCGAGCTCTCAATCCTGGTTGGGGAACGGTGGTTGACCTTACTTGAACTTGAGAGAGTTACTTGCTAACCGAAGCAAGTTTTAAGCCAAGATCACACCTCTCAAAGGATTTCAAATCCTCTCTTCTCATGTCTATTTATAGGTTAAGACATATCTTAACCATTTTTTTCAAGGATAGAATTAAAAACCACCTTTCCTTTAAATAAGAAAGTCAAGGGTCCACTTACACTTTTGGTTAAGCTTGAAAATCTTAATTGGATGTGATTGGATATAATTTGATTATCAAAGTCAAGGTCAAAACTAATTTTAGTTAGTTTGGAGCTATATTGACATTGAATGTTAGCCTACGTGTAAAGTTGATGCGAGATTACCAGCTAGCTTTGGGTGGCTCTTGGTGCGAGGCTGGTGGCTAGCTTTGTCGTATGAGGCTCCTTCAATTTTTTGTAGTTCTACAAACAAGAGAGAAGATGTCGATGGATACGAGCATTGCATCTATTGGTTTATAATTATATCCATTCATTATATTTTTATTTGTATTACATTAAGTGATGCCCATATGGTCATATGTCCGAAGATATCTTTTTTGTCTGATCAGAAGATTATGGCTGCTCCATTAATGGATTTCAAAGGGTCCTTTTTTTCGCTGCCAATGCAACTTTTGCTCTTATTTTGCCTAAAGGAAGTGCCTTCATGCGCAGACTTTAATTAACTGGAAAACAAGATTTTGTTCTGAGTTTTCCCTTTTGGCTTTGAATCCTTTTTAGTGTTAATCCAGTTTGAAGCTTGAGTTTGATTTTAGTTCTGAAAAGACAGCTGACTTTAATCAAGGCATTAATCAGTAGGAAACAGTGTCATCTCGGTTTCGAATCTTCTCATCCACATTGTAAGAGTTCAATACAAAAAGGAAACGCGTGAAAAAAGGAACAATTTGTCAAACTAGATCACATAATACCATTTTTAGTACCAGAAAATTAACAGTTCACTGACATATTATTAAGAAGGTAATATTTGAAAAGAGAGAGAGGAAAAAAAAAAAAAAAAGTATACATACTGACCCCCCATCCAAAACTGATCGAAACGATATAAAGACATGTCAATTCAGTAAAACTAATGCTTCATCATACATGACTGCACGGCTTTTCCACAGGGTCTCCGGTCCATGGTACACCCTAAGAACCTTCTCCTCGACATCATAGACGTAGAATGCTCGATCATAGTGAAGCAATATCCTATTTTGTCTAATGCAGATGGGATAAAAGAAATATAGTCCATTACGATGATACGGTCCCAACTCCAACCTATACGTGTGAGTCCAATCAACACGATCACCTGAATCGTCCAACATCGAAATATTCATTTGTAACAATCCGCGAAACTCATCATACTCCACAAAGCAGAGACTCCCATTCAATTCTGTAAATAGATGCGCCGGCCATACGTCCGGCTTAGGCGTGCTCGGACATACAATTATCTTCATCTTCTCCGTACCCAAGTCGAATGCGAGAATCTCAATATGATGGAGGGCGAACGTTCCATGGCAAGCTGTTCCATGGTAACATTCCCAGTAAAGGACTCCATTGGCACATACTGCCTCACCGCGAATCTTGTGCCTGAACGGTTCGCAGCTGCGTGAACTCTCTACTGCCGTCCAAGTTGATTCAGCTCGCCTCACAGTCAAAACATAACACCATGAAATACGACCAGTACATGAATTGTATACTAGTTGAACAACTTTATACTTGTGGCTTTGGCGATGGAATCCAAAGCCTAACAAGTTATGATAGACCACGGGGCAAGGATCTATGTCGTCGGCAAGTCTCCTCTCGAAAGCCACGTAAGGTTTCGGAAAATCTGGTAGGGCAATAATCTCTTCGGTAGTAGGGTTTAATACTGCGATCCTCCTATTAGTAACGCCATGGAGACACACCAAACCATTGCTAGAGCGCGACATAGCTTCATAGCTCTCGGGGACGACCATAGGCAAGGTTCTCAGATGGCTGTAGCTGTCGCGGCCAATACCCCACAAGTGGAATTTCCTACAAGTACGCGAGACATTTGTTTCACAATCACGTATCTCCTCGCTAGTACGGGACAAGAAGTATGAAGGATTCGTTGCGTTCCGACGCCTGTAATCGTTGTATTCGCTGACAAACAGTACGTCGTCGATGTTGGAACGCCATTGCTTGCATACGGTCTTGAATCTTGCCAAGGATTTGCAGGGAAGCCGTAGAAAAATTTCGGTTATTATATGAAAGGGAACATAAACTCTCTCTCTCTTCGCCATGTCTTTTTCTTGCTATATTGTTTGTATCTCATGTGTGAGAGGTTGGCGTATATTTATAGAGAGAACTTCTTTCACAACTTTTGGTAATACAATCCTAATTGAATTAGTTATTGTAATCCTATTTGGGCTAGGCCTAGTTTGGTATATGAGTTTCATAATTTTAACAGTAGGATGATTTGCATTGAAGAATCCTATCTAATTAAGAATTCTATTGATATATTAACTTTTCCTAATTATTATCAAATTCATCCATCAACCCACTAACAACCATCAGATTGCTTTTCTAATCCAAGTGGACTTCACCAAATTTGATTCCTGGCAGGACAAAGTAAATAATTAATTACAGTAAACAACTTTCGCAGCAATTCTATTAGATTGTACTTTTTTTTGTACCTTGGTAGGCATGCATGAATGTCGAAAGAGTTCTGTGCTGCACTATAGTTATGATTGGCGAAACCCAAAGTTTTTTCGAAATTGTCACCAGCAATCTATTGAGAGTCCACTTACTTTTAGGAGGAAGGATATTTAGGTGGCAGGTCCTAATCGAAGTTTTTAACACCTAGGCGTATGAGGGAACCCACGGGTTAGACCTGACGAGGAATAAACTCGCATACTTGATAGAAATTAACCATATAATAAGTGAAAAAAAATAGAAATATCGATTTGTTGTTTGCAACGTGTATCAATATGACCTCAAAAAGTTATGGCATAAAAAATAAACATATAATATCCATGTAAGACGTTGATATCATATAAAACAAAACATATAATAACATATAAATTAAATTAAGACTGTCATATCCCACTTCCGATATATAGTATACGGGCACGTATAGCAGTTACTAGTAACATATTCAGTCTGAATATCGGGCACGTATAGCAGTTACTAGTAACATATTCAGTCTGAATATGTTAAGGCCTCTGGTAGAATATCAATAACTTTACCACAATAATATTGAATAATTACAACTGAAAATTAACAAAAATTTACTTTTCATTGATTAGAATAAAATAAAGATACAGTTGATAGGATAAAAGAAGACAATAAAGCTAAATAAGAGAAAATAAGATAACTCTAATTCTCTAATTGGCTTAAACCTGTTCTTCAAAGCAGACCAGATTCTATATCAACTCGGGGTGTCCATATGTAAGTTTGGTCATTCATACCCAGGTCGTTTGATAGCAACCGAAACAATATATGTCAAAAAAATATAAGTAGTAAACAAATAACAACTATGTCCAACATTATAATAAATAAGTCTTGAAAAACATTAAGTTAATATGTAACAGCAATATTAGTGATTATAGGTTAAATCTAATATCATCTAGTATAGTCAAAATCATAACAAGAGTGCCTTTGTTAAATCATTCTCCTTCTTTGGAACCATCCAGCGATAATGAGGATAAAGCAATTAACGAGACGATGATTGTAAACATCGTAGGAGGGAGGCTCAATGAAATTCTCTTGAAACTAATACTCGAGCAATTTGTAAGGAAACCTAACGGGAAGCGAAACAAGCCTTGTGATAATGGGAAAATATTCTTGGATACTGATCTCCAGTTGAACGAGATTCAGAAAGTATACAAATCTTTTTTGAGGAGGAACAAGTAATCGAAGTTTGATAAGGGTCGTTCTAATTTGACTCCACTCCTGCAGGCACCTTAAGAGTATAGTCCCTTGGAGTTAGCATGATTCAAAATTCAACCCACATGATGAGCTTGATTTTACTCCATAAATGGCATCACAAGCGCCCGGGCAACCTAGTCTCTTTGTAGGATACAACCACCCTATCGGTTATCATTCACCAAGCCTCACTCTCTAATCTTGCTTTATTTCATCACAAAAATTATTTGACTTGGAGTTAATTATTCTCCTAACCAATTATGTATATGGCAAAATTGCAATTTCATGGAGAGCGATTGGAAAGTACTCTGAAGCCATGTTCCCACATCCAACACTCTTCTTCATCCTTCCTTCTCCATCTTTCTTCCTCATCTTCTCTTTTTCACTTACCCCTTGTAGCGAAGCCAAACTCTGGATCCAGCTGAACAAAAGAAGAATGGGGCTCATCTTCAACAAAGGAAGAAATCACACATCTAATCTTCTCTTTTTAGCAAAAAATCACATATCTCATCTCATTATCTAGTTAGAAATCACTCATCTCACTTTCTCTAACTAGATATTACTCTTCAATTATATAAAAATGTGATCATATAAAATGTGATTTTTATTAAAAAAAACTCTTTCTTTAACTTTCTCCAGCAAGAAAAATAACTATCAGGTGTTCTAATCTCTGAGTTATATGTCCATACGAAAAGATCTTGCAGTTAGCTCAGCTGATCTCAGTATAATAAACATAATTTTTGATTCACCACTCCAAATGAGTCCATTCTCCTTCCAATTATATTAAAACTTGATTCTCTACAACTTTTTCCAATCTTACCAATCATGACTTTCGCTTAGTCGAAATCTGAATAGAAATCAATTTGTTGCATTGCTGCTCTGTGTTGTTACTTGTACACTCCTGTGGTACTTTAATCATAACTTTTGCTATAGGAGATAAAGTTGGGTTAATTCGCACACCCTGTGGTACTTCAATCATAACTTTTGCTATAGGAGATAAAGTTGGGTTAATTTGTTTTGATATTATTTTAGAAATTCAATTTTCTACAAATCCCTCTACCTTTTGATTGCCAATATTACCTTCAGCCTGGTCGAAATTTAGGTAGAAGCCAAAGTAGATATATCAGAGCCTAGATTACCCATTATACACTCTCTCAGTATTTTATCCATAACTTTCTCTATACAACTCAAATCAAGTTATTTAGTCTCATTGGAAAGAGGCACAATGTTCTTCAATTTAAATATATTAAATGACCCACGATTCTGTCTCTAACCCTACTAAAACTACTCTCAAAATTGACCTTGCACGCAGAGTTTCAGCTCTAGCAAGGATGATCCTTTGCTAACACTTTAAGTGAGGATGATCCTTTGCCAATGCTTACGGTGAGAATGGACCTTTGTCAACCTTGTTTTCCGAGTTGCCACATGTTGCGAGATTCCAGCTTCTCCAAACAAAGGCATGCATGCCGAACAACCCACTTTCCCCGTCAAAACTAAAGAGGTGCTACTGATGTAGGGTATAGTATAATCTCAGTTAAACACTCATAACTTTTGATGTACATCTCCAATTGAACTGGTTTTGGATTCGTTGAAAAGAGAAACTATCTTTCTAATTTTCACAATATTCTAATTAAATCTTAGCTTGAAATTGGAGTTGCTGCATAGCAGCAAGATTCTTATATCATGTATAATAAACTCATGATATCTTTTTGATCTCGAATACCGATTATGTCAATTTTTGACTTGTTTGAAAGAGAACTCAGTCCTCTACAAATTTCGTTCATAGTTTTTTTTTTCCTAATTTTAATTATATAAAAAATAAAAATTATTTAAAATCTCCAAGTTGTAAGATAACAACAGTGGAGTTGCTGAAACTCATTGTTGTTCACTGTTACCCTTTATGAGTTCCATCCAGTAGTGGCCCTTATCTATGAGCTCCATTTCTATTATATTTGATGATTTTTATATTATTTTGGTTATTTGACTCAATTTGTATGATATTGTACCGTGATAAAGACCCTATATGATGTCTCCTATAACTTGGCATGACTCGATACATAAATAAATATATTAAAGAGATAGTGGGGTATTGGAGAACTGAATAATAGAATGAACCATGTATTATGGGAGTCATGTTGCGCAACCGTATTGGCCTCGTGTTATCGATATTTATTATATGCATTAAATTGTATACGAGAACTTAGTGAACTATGGTTTAAATCATACGCGCCCAAGTGCAAGATATCGACAAGTAATATAAAGGTAATAATCTAAGATCGTCCTTTCGAGAACTATTTTTATTGTTGCATTAGACATTTATGAAAGAAATATATTACGGATTTAAAATATTGAATTTTTAATTTAGTAAACTAATTAGTGAAAGATTATTTATTATTTAAAGAAAATTGTTGGTCAGATAAGTTAATTTTTTATAGAATAATTTATTGGATATATTTAAACTTATTTATTTCAGTAAACTAATTAGTGAAAGATTATTTATTATCTAAAGAAAATTGTTAGTCAGATAAGTTAATTTTTTATAAAATAATTTACTGGATATATTTAAACTTATTTATCTCAGTTCATCTATCACGTGGTCTTGCTACAACTGAAAATATATTTTTGAAGCACAAAATAAAATAAAGGTATAAACTGGATAATTTGGCTATTCTCCCGATTAATTCTATATGTGTTTTGAGTTTATCTAAACATGATACGTGAATAATAAAAATAAACATTCAAAGTCTAAGTATATACTATCCCTAAAGAGTCTATAGTATATTAAAAAGCTAAGCAACAAATATATCATCAAATTATACATTATCAAAAACTCAAAAATATATTTAAACCCTGACAAGATAATAGGGAACCAAAAGTATCAACTATATATAAAACAATTAAGAATGATAAGTAAATAAATACATACCAATAAATTTTCTAGGGTTTATTACCTCATATGACCAACACAAGAATTTAGCCGCTCATACTCATCATAGTTATCAATACATGAATAGAGAAGATTTTTTTATTAATAACAATGAAAAAGTACAAAACTAGAAATGAAAACATAAAACTATATAATATCTCATGTATATCTCTCTAAAACTCTGAATTACATCAGGATTTTATAACTCCTCAAAAACCTTAATAACAATTCTATTTAAAAAGAAACTCTCTTTACATTAGAAATCCATGAATAAATCTTCAGCTATTGTGACTATCCAAAGCCATATCAAAAGCTACATCAATAGCCGCTTTTGAGTTCTGTAACAGTCACTGGTTATGAACAGCCCGCAGATGGATGCTAACAGCCAAACTTGTCAAATAGCTAGTCTGGGCCGATATTTGGATACACTATGATTTTTCAATTTCCTTCCATATATAATCCTACAAAAAAGACCATAAAACATTTGAAAAATATTAAGTGAAAAGTTTGATCAATAAAAATAATTTATCATTATTTTTTTATATTAATCACCAAAATCGAATTACATGTGCATAAAATAAACTAAAATTACTCTAGTATTCACTCGCAATCAGTTAGCGGTGCGGTTGGTTTAAGGGAGACCAAAGTCTTGATCACGATCCCAAGTATGCACGGATAATACTAACACTAAGCAGTGCAGTTGGACCCATATTTTCAAAACTTACAAAACCGAATAAAATTATATAAAAATTCTAAAAAAGAAATTCTAATTTCATTTATGACAACTTCTCTCCATCTAACAATCCATTTTTTAGAGATTTTTTTTAAAACAATCTTTAAATCTAGTAGTTTTTGACTTATATAATAATATATGACAATATTTTACGTTGACTGTCACATAACTACCACAACCTTTTCTTTATTCTGACTTGGTATATGAAGTGAAAGTATAAAAATTTTACATACAACACTAGTGGAGTTAACATTTGAATTTAGTGGTGGAGAGCGAAAAAGATGTATTTCATTGTTGAAGACATGAAAAGATGTTTTTGATTTGAGACAGACGGAGTTAGCAAAGAAGAGTTATTCTTGTCTAATTACATCATTGATAAAGAAATAAATATACAAAAGTTTTGAAGTGGTGTGCTCAACAAAAGATGTGGGTACGAATAGCAACTTTAAGAGATTGGGCTCTTTGAAATGACTGGGAGGGACTTTCGTCAAATGCGTTTAAAAATCTAATATAGAAATATAAGAGATTTAAGGCACTAATGTGGAATATATATATATATATATATATATATATATATATATATATATATATATATATATATATATGGATTACTATAGGTGAGCCGCCTGCTCAGGAAAGGTTACGTGAGTTAACGGCAAAAATACAATAAACCAATGACTTTTTTTCATTTTTTTAACAGTTACTATCTACACCTACTTAACTTCTTTCAGATTAAATTTCATAAATTTTAGAGTTCATTTACCCTTTCATCAAGTGCATACAAAATATTTTATTCATTGAAAACCGTTAATTTTGTGTTAAATTGATGAAGTACCAAATCAAAACTAAAACCCAAGAAATTAAGTATGAGTGAACCCCATGGAGTTGAAATCATAATCCAAAAGAAATTTTTTAAAAAAGATTATTAGAGATAGTAGAAATGAACTGCAGCTCAGGTAATTTGCGTGAGCTGTCAGCTCATTTCCATTTTTCTCATATATATATATATGAAAAATGAAAATGAGCTGACAGCTCATGCAAGTTACCTGAGCTGCAGTTCATTTCCACTATTTCCAATAATCTTTTTTAAAAAATTTCTTTTGGATTATGATCTCGACCCCATAGGGTTTACTCATATCCAATTTCTTGGGTTTTAGTTTTGATTTGGTCCTCCATCAAATTAACGCAAAATTAACGGTTTTCAATGAATAAAATATTTTATATGCACTTGATGAAAAGATAAATAAACTCCAAAATTTATGGAATTTAATATGAAAGAAGTTAAGGATGTAGAGATAGTAATTGTAAAAAAAAATTGAAAAAAAATAATTGGATCATTATAGTTTTATGGCTAACTGACGTAACTTTTCCTGGGCTGGAGGCTCACCTACAGTAAGGAAAATTCTATTTGCACCCTGCTATTTACTCTTCACACCCTGGTTGCTCTTTGCACCCGACTTCCATTTTGAAATATGAGCAATTTACTCTCAGTGCACAAATTATTTTTCAATTTTGCCCTTCACTCCCTTTAACCTCCTTCGGCAGAATTTTCTCCCAAATTCAACCGAGAAACCCGTTCTTTGCTATCTAAGCAACACCAAATCAAGACAAGAACTCAAACCCCACCCACTCAGCCACCCACCCACCCACCTTCTCCAGTTCCCTCGATACACTGCCTCTCTCTCTTTAAATCGAAGAACCATTCAAAACTATCCAACTCTCTCTCTCTCTCTAGCTCGCTCTCTCATATAATCCTCTATTGATCGGCTTCTCTCTCGTGCTACTGTTCAGTTTCACATGGAGGGCCGATGCTCTTCGGGCGGCGGCTCAGTCGTGGCGGAGCTCGAGGGGGCTCTTCTCAAGAGCCCCGATCCGTTCCCGTACTTCATGCTGGTCGCATTCGAGGCCTCTGGCCTCGTTAGGTTCGTGCTACTGCTGGCAATCTGGCCTCTGGTGAAGGTGACGGAGATGATGGGCAGCACAAGGTGGGGCTGCGGATGATGGCTTTTGTTGTGGTCCGCATTTAAAACTAGTAAATTACCAACTCTCTCTCTCTCTCGATGCGTAATTGTGGTCCGCATTTAAAACAGCGTCATCTCCGTCCTCGATTTTTAATAAGTTTTATATTGAGATTTATAAGGGTAACTTAGTCCAAAAAAATAATGGAAAACTTGTAATTATTTGTAAATTTTAAAACAGTGCGTCAAGAGTAATTTTCAGTGTGCAAATAGAATTTTCGTAATCCATATATATATATATATATATATATATATATATATATATATATATATATAACAAGTTTATCACTTTCGTGAAGGAAGAAAGCGCTCCAATCCAGAATAAAGACAA
This sequence comes from Dracaena cambodiana, assembly GCA_036321105.1. Classification (NCBI taxonomy): domain Eukaryota; kingdom Viridiplantae; phylum Streptophyta; class Magnoliopsida; order Asparagales; family Asparagaceae; genus Dracaena; species Dracaena cambodiana. Next base: position 12,142,123 of record JAYEPQ010000010.1, read on the forward strand.
GGGTGAATAAAGAAGCTAGCATTTTCGTAAATAAGTGATCTTTGCAAATCCCACTCTCTTCATCTTTGAATTTTTGATCAGCCTCTTCTGAAAACCTCCCTGCTCCTCTGTCTAAAAAAAGGAAAATGAACGGCAACGGCAAAACCAGCTGCGGCGGCGGCGGCGGCGGAGGAAACGGCAACGGAAACATCAGAGACGGCGGTGGCCCCCCCTTCTACGACGTGGAGTTCTTGTTAGCAGAGCAGCAACGTCGGTTTAGAGTGGCGGCCATGCAAGCGGCGCAACGCCGCCATTTGGCCCAGCAGCAGGCGGCACACTGCGGGCACCCAGGTCCCCGCGAGATCGTGACTCAATCGTCCGCTTCAATACCCGGTCCGCGTGGCGGTGGTAGCGTCAGAGCTGTCGGCAACATCAGCAGCCGTGGCATTATCAGACCTTCCGCCCCAATGCCTGGTCCACGGAACACCGGCGTCTCCCCCTCCTCCGGCGTCTACACCGCCTCCGGAGTCTCCGCCACCTTCTGCGAGAACTTGTCCGCCAAGAACCGCCCTCAATTAACTTTTCGGCCACTGGAAATTTTGCAAACATTAAAACCTTGCGGGACCTACAAGATCCGACTCTCCGATCACCAGCAGTGCAGCGCCTCCGGTGAGAATTTGCCTGCCTCAGTTCCCGATCCCGCCGTCAACATCAGCATCAAAGAAAACGCCGTCACAGTGCCCGATACTGCCGTCAACATCAGCAACACAGAAAACGCCGTCTCGGTGCCCGATTCCGCTGTCAACATTAGCAACAAACAAAATGCCGCCTCCGTGCCCGATCGCAATACTGGCGTCAGCAGCAATGAAACCAGCTGGCATTTCTTGGCCAAGTCCCATCCTTTAATGGGCATCGGCGACTCTCCGGTTGAACTGGCGGAAATGGGTCGTTGGAGGCCCCCAAAGCTGGGCGAGATCAAGATTTCCACTAAGATGCCCACCCGCAGACCAAGAACCAGCGATAACCTCTTTGGAGGGATCGGTGGTGTAGCACGTGATTCCTTCGGCAATCCTCTCCTTGCCGCCGCCGGTAGGGTGAAGATCAGTTGTGGCAATAACTGGCTCGGGCTCCAGCTGTGCGCCCTCAAGGCTGCAGCGATTTTGTCCAAGAAAATCAAGAATAGTGGCACGCACGATGGGCCTGTAGTCTACGAGACTGACCTGACCTGGGTATTCAAGAAGAACAACATGGGATATCCTGTGGAAGTACTGGAGGCGTCCATCTATGGAGATCTTGACCATGTTGATGCTTCTTGCGAGACCAGTAACGGGGATAGATTCTGGAACTCGATTGATCACGACATATTTTGGGAGTGGATTGATAAGGACAAGGAGAAAGCAGGTATTGTTATACAATATTGTTATTCTTCACTGTCACTCTCATTGCTTACTAACATTAGGTAATTTAGGTTTTGTATCGTGGGTGCTATTTTTCTTGTTTAATTTATTGTACTTTATGTAGTTATATTTAGTATTAAGTTCTTAGGTGTATCTATTGGATTTGTATATACTGCTAAATCTCGAACTAATCTTCATGCTCCTAATAAATGATGTATAAAAAAAAATCATATCATTTAGATATTTCTTAATTATCGATCAAGAGATTTTATTTGTTTTATTATTGAAAAACTATTAATTTTATACATATTCAATATACGGACAAAATATACCTAAAAATGCATAATTTTTTGAATGGATATCAAAATTAATGATTTAAATTTTCGATAAATACTAAGTACTAAGTTATTATGTGCTTCTTTAAGATCTGCATGTGGAAAGTTATAGTTAGATCCGAATATAGATTTTAAATCTGCCTACATTTGCCATTATCAGAAATTGAAGTTGCCATTTCTACAGTTATTCCAGAGAAACCCTATGATGGCTGTTACTGGTACTCTGAGGTGTCTTCTTATACAGGAAACAGGTAGAATTTTTTTTCCCCTTTCTTTGTGTGTGTTAGTCTGTTTTAGTATTAAACACATTCGAATTTTTTTTAAATAATCTCGCTTTGTCCGCCAGTCAAAATGCTTGGAAGGCCTTTTACTCTAAATTAGGAAAGGACGGAAGGATAAAAAGGAGAGGTAACCAGAGAAGAAATGAAGGCGGACGTGGTGGGGGACCTCCAGGTGCAGCTCCTCAACCCATGAATTCTGCCGATCCAAAGCCAAGTGGACTTTGCCCTATTTGCTTGAGGAGGATGGCTACATATAAGTGTGATGTATGCGAAGGCCGTATCTGTTACGTCTGTATTCATAATCCATGCCGTAATGTTGTTTTTAGTCCATACATTGAAGCTCCTGGTGGCGAGCATTTCTGTGAGTACTGTCCGTACTGTTTCACATCGACAATCTACGTAAGCATGGGAAGATTCGAACCCGACTTATACAATCTAGCCTCTATGCGACAACAAGTTCGACCTGGTGCTGTTTTCATTGGATGTGAGATTCTGCAGCGGCTCGGACACAGGGGATATAGATACCTATTCATATTTGAAGGGGAAGTACTGCCACGTTATGACTGGATGTAGTTAGAAGAGAAGATTATACACTGATATTCTTTAGGAAGATGTAATTGAGACAACTTACTGTTAAAAGTACAAATCTTTCCTACAGGGTTTCCTTTATAAAGCAATAAATACATTGAACTTTTTTGAGCAAATCTGTACGTGCCAAATATTGTATATTTATAACCCTCAAATTATCTACTTTTATATATAAATTATTGGTGCCTAGGTACGCTTTTTTGATAAAAAAACGGTGAGCTACTGATTAGTATCATATTTTGTATTTTTCCTCCCATACTTTATCTATTTTTGTATATAAATAATTACTACTTGGGTATATTTAATATGTTTTTATAAGTAACAAAGGTTTCGCAAGGAAAAAAAGAAAAAGATGTAAATTTATCAAGAATAGGAGCAAAGAAAGTTAACTAAGGCGAAAACCGACACTCAAGTGCAGCAATATCAACTTCAAGAGTATTTTCAGTGAAGATAATGCTTGAACTGGAAAATTTCATGTAGGAAATATTTATAGAGCTCGGAATTCTCTTCAAAACAAGTCCAAAAACAGCTTAATCCGAGTTCGTATGCAAAGTTATGACCAATTTACTATAGCGCTGCAGAGTGAAAAATCTGATCTAACGGGCTATGGGTGTGCTAAACTTAATTTCGGATTTTGGACCCGAAAATTAGTATTTTATGCTATATAATCTCAACCATTGGTTTCTAACACCTATGGATTGGATTAGAATTATATATCTTGAGATTAATTTGTATTGGATTAGAATTATATTTTTTATATTGAGTTTGAGTAGAAGTAAGATTGTATTTGGGTTATAAATACCCCATGAATCCTTGTAAATAGATAGAGATTTTTGGAGGTGTAATTTTAGATTAATTTTTATTAATAAAATTAGGGTTTTACTGAAGGGGTGGCAGCCACAACACCGTGCTCCAGAACTAAGCCATTGTTTTCGAATCTTTATTTGCTTTCTAGATAGAGTTAATTGCTTTCTAGTTTAGATTTATTTACTTTCTAGATTAGATTTAATTGCTTTCATGAATAGAAATTTAATTTTACTTACTAGAATCATGTGTAACTAATTTAGTTTAGCTCTATGATATAGATGAAACTAGAATCCATCATGTAATTTTTTCTAATATTTTTCTTCTTAAATAAAATTAATAAAGACATGATTTTTGTATAAAAAGATTAAAATACAAGAACTCAAAAATTAAGGTTTTGATAGGTTATACTTGAATTAGGTATCTTTATAGCCTCTACTTAGTTAGGATTTGGGGTTGTTGATTTTATCCTTTTCATTGAATTATCTAAAAATTTAGTTTGTCTTTACGAAAAGTAATATCTTTGATGAGTTATACTTGCACACTATTTGATAGTTTATACTTAGGGCACTTTAAATAAAGATCAAATTAAAAGATCACCTTTTTATGAAAAGAAGAAGATAATAGAAGTAAGAACATGGTTGAAAACTAGTGGATTTTAGATCCTAAGCTAATTAGAATAACTCTCATTTTCAACCTAGAATTTTTGGTTAGTCCGATAGAACTATAGAAGAAGTAAGAATCGTAAAACACATTAGATCCCTGTGGGAAGATCTGTACAGTGCTACGCTGACAATGTGCGCTTACAGTAATTTATCACATCAAGTTTTTGGCGCCGTTGCCGGGGATCGACGGTGTTTTTCTTGCTTTTTCTAATGTTTTAAGGGATTAACAGTGTGTGTTGAGTGTGCAGAAACTAGAAAGTACAGATACAGGAAAAGAAACAAGATGAACTAAGCGTTTTGAGTCCAAGACAAAAAGTAGAAACCAAATTCTCTCTTTAGGCCGCTAATTAGCGGCATATACCGCTATTTAGTGGTACTTAAAGTACGAAACGCCACAAAATTTTCCTGATATATGTATTTCGTATCTCTAGTTCAATAAAAAAAATACAAAAAAAATTAATCTTTTATTTTTATTACTTTTCCATCTCTCTCCCTCTCCACCTTTTTAAATAAAAAATAAAAAAAATATTTCAAAATCAAACTGGTTGCTATCATTGTTGTGATCCATATCATAATTATTACTAGTGTCCATGGATAGAAAGTTCACTAGAAATAGGTTATAATCAAATTCACAACACATCTAATGAACCTATGAGCGTTTCTCATACATAAAATTACAATTATGAATGGATGAATAATTCTAATTTTGCATATAATCAAGAGCCACACCAAGAGAGTTCTCCATCTGATCTTTTCTTTATGGGCTATTCATCATCATGTTCTACAATCAATCATGAACAAGATATTTAATTAAACATGTTAGATGAAACATTAAAAATATTAGAAGCAAAATATGCATATCATAAGAATTTATCTACAACCACTTCATATCTGTCATCAAATATATATACGGATCTATCATATCCACTTTCAAATTTCACTCATGATCTCGAGATGCAATCATTTGAAGAAAATAAGGAAAATTACAATCATGAGTCTGAGGAACGAAGACGTAGAATTGAGGAAGGTATAGAAGGTTTGCTAGAATCATCCTCCCAAAATTCATCCTCTAAAACTGCAGCTTGTATAGAAGATCTTCTCAAAGCGATTTCTCAAACTAAACTTTTTGGAGATCAACTATCTAATAGTTTGAACATATCTAACTCCAATGAGTAACCACTTCAGTCATCTTTTGAAGTATATATGATTCAAAATGAGTTAAATAATTTTGTGCATGATGAGTCTATAATTCAATATTGTGATCAACCTATTTTAGACTATTGTGAAAATAATTATGATGAAACTGGTGATAAAGAAAATATTTTGCTTGATAATTTATCTCATGGTGAGCTTGCTAGTGACACATTATCATTTGATTCTTTTGATAAAAATTGTGAAGAAATTTGTGAAGAAGAATTTTTATCCCTTCATAATAACTTGACTAATGATAAGTCCATTAGTATGATATTTTCTATTGAGAATTTTGATGACAGGATTGAAGAAAATTTGCATGACAAGTCTATAATAATTGAAGATTGGAAGGAACTACAAAAGGAAGAGATTATGGTACCTAAAGATTTAAAAGGACGATCCAAAATTGAGCTTATGATTCTGCAATATCAAAATGAGTATGTTATTTCACAAGTTGATAAAACCAAAATGCTTACTGCTATAAAAGATGCTCGTGGGTCAAATATCGACGATAAAGGTACGATTTTCAACTTCAAAATTTTATTATTGAATAAAAAAAGAAAAGTAGAAATAAATGAAGAAAAATAAAAAATAAGATGGAGAGATTAAATGCAAAACTGACAAAAAAGCTAAGTTCATCCATATCAAAACGTAAAAGGACACATTATGCGAGTGGAAAGCGATTAAGAGGTCGTAACCATTTGAATTTATAACTAGTGTATAATATTTGTACAATATTTTTTTATTTTACCACCCTTGGTTTGTGTATGAGGGCATACACAAGTTTAGGTGTTGGGGAGTGGATTAGGAGATTTTTATTTCTTAGGATTTTAGGATTTTATTTTCATTTTTAGGATTTGTTTTTAGATTTTTGTGTTCTTTATTTACACTTTGGGTAGTTTTTAGGGTAACTAACTGAAAAAAAATTAAAAAAACTGAAAAGAAAAAGTTAAAAAATTGAAAAAAATAATTTATGTATTTTTATCAATAGATTAACCTATTTACAGATAAAAGAACAAATTTAGATTTAAAATTGGATAGGAGAGTAGATTGGATGATACACTTTGAATTTTATGAAAAAAATCAAAATCTGAAAAATAAATATTCTAACAGTAGTTTTGAGGCAAGTATACATCTATTTTTCACTTCACAATAGTTTATTAGGTTAAGGACAAAGATGATAACGATTGAGTAAGTATTCTCTCTCTAAACAAAAAAAAAGAAAAAAAGTGAGAATAAAATAATGGGGTGAGTCTGGTATTAAGGCAATAGTCTCGAAAGTGATAAAATAATGGGGTGCGTCTAGTATTAAGACAATGCCTCAAGAGTGAAAAAGAAAAGAGTATGAATCGAATAATCGGGTATGTTATGCCTAAGCAAGCGTGAATATTCGCATGAAAGGTGAAATATTCTTTAAAAAAAAGAAAAGAAAAAACGAAAAAAATTTGTTATGAGAGAGGAGATGAATCATGAGTTAGAGTTGGAGTCCAAGACCGAAATAAACTATCACACGTGCACGTAGTTATATAGAAGCCAATGGATTATCTGTTAGTGGGTATTGAAAGATAGGATTTAAATTTTTGATTAAAATAATAAGTGTATCTGATATGAACTCGATTTGAAAATTGATAATCTAAATACGTTCTTAAGTTTGTATATTAGTGAGATTAATTGATGAAAATATTATAAAAAAAGAGATTTTTCTTTCTTTTGTACAAATTTTTTATTTTTCTTGATTTTCGATTATTCTTATTTTTCTTTTCTTTATTCCTTAATCTATTTTCTTCATGAATTTTGTGGGTATATTCACTGCAAACCCTCACGAGATACAACTCGTCCACTAGGGTAACCTAGGGGTTTAAAGACTTGTTGCTCGTGCTAAGTGTAATCGCGATTCCTACAAAAGTGAGTTAGGAATTTTCTTTTTCTTCTTAGATTTGGTTTTGCTCGAGAACTAGTAAAAGATAGGTGTGGGGGTGTGATTAGTATCATATTTTGTATTTTTCCTCCCATACTTTATCTATTTTTGCATATAAATATTGCTACTCAGGTATATTTAATGTGTGATAATCTAATATTTTTCTTCTTAAATTAAATTAATAAAGACATGATTTTTCTATAAAAAGATTAAAATACAAGAACTCGAAGATTAAGGCTTTGATATGTTATACTTGAATTAGGTTTCTTGATAGCCTATACTTAGTTAGGATTTGGGGTTGTTGATTTTATCTTTTTCATTGAACTATCTAAAGATTTAGTTTGTCTTTATGAAAAGTAGTATTTTTGATGAGTTATACTTGCACACCACTTGATAGCTCATACTTAGGGCACTTTAAATAAGGATCAAATTAAAAGATCACCTTTTTATGAAAAGAAGAAGATAATAGAAGTAAGAACATGTTTGGAAACTAGTGGATTTTAGATCCTAGGCTAATTAAAATAGCTCTCATCTTCAACCTAGAATATTTGGTTAGTCCGATAGAACTATAGAAGAAGTAAGAATCGTAAAAGCATCTTAGATCCCTTTGGGACGACCTATACAACACTACACTGATACTATGCGCTTGCTGTAATTTATCACATCAGCTACTGACCCACGCGCTCCATTAAAATGATTTAACAGAACTACATAAAAAGAGCAGAAAAAAGAAAAAGAGTACATATACCCATCCGTAAGCAAAATGGGTTATATCATAGTTTACTACAAGTTACATAGAGAGTGAAGACAGATTGGTCCTGCCACTGGAATGAGAACATTCACGGTCCTTATTTTTCTTCATCCAAGTTTTATTCGGTGGCTAAAGTTGTGCCAACAACTGCAGCTGTTGTTCCCTATGCAAAACTCAGGATATCCACTGCTGGAATCCTGGGGGTAGAGGCATGAGGGACTATTCCTACATCTTCAAATACTACTGTCTACAATAACACATCATTAGTAATAGTATAAATGCAATGATCCAAACTATAAACCGTATCACAAAATATTCTTCTATTTCTCTCTAGCTATAGGTTCCAAACTATCACAGATGTAAGTCATCTGGCCATATCTGTTTCGCTCCCATATAGAGAAGTTTCAACCAGATCGTCGGTGAACTATCCAACCTAAGTCAAAAGTTGTACCGATAAGCAATTTCGAGCCAAAATCGTCGTGGTGAAGGGGCATTCCACTAACATATGTGTTACTAGTTGAACAGCGGACCTGCATAGAGTACATCTGCTTGGGCCTTGCTATCCTCTCCACTGTAGGTTATCCTAGGTAAGGATCACATTCTTATCTAGGAGCTAAAGAAACATTTTAACCCTTAAGGGATATTTTGTCTTCTAAATATGAGCTGCATGTTTGGATCTGATTCCCCCATCGTTTAGGAAGCCATACATTATTTTAATCGAGAATTATCCTGACTTCTCCATTTCCAGACTAATAGATCATAGTTGTTAATTATTCGAAAATGTATTAAAATGTTACGCAGGATACGCCAGCCTGCACTTGAGTTAGTCCCTAACCTCCATCTCCTCTGCTTCAAAACTCTGTAATTGTCCCTTATTTGTGCATACAACCATCGTAGGCCTGTGGGAATGATATTTTAAGGAGTAAGGCCTTACACCAGGTATCATCCCAAAATGCAATGGTATCCCCCTATCAGCGTTAAATGTGACTCCCTGCCAAAACATATCTTTCGTGCTCCTGATCTTTCTCCAAAATCCTGAAATGTTGTATGTATTTCTATCTCTCCCTCTCCATGAGCCTCTTCTTGGCCCATATTTTTTTTGAAACATAGCTTGTAATTTTCACCCATATGAGATAGCAGCCCCCACCACCATTTAATGATAAGAGCCAATTTGAAGTTTTTTAAGTTAAAAACACCTAGCCCTCCCTCACTTTTAGCCTTACACACTGGTCCCATACAACTAGATGGATTTTCTTCTCGTGATTTATCGAGTCCCCCCCATAAAAACCTACTACACAATCTGTCGATCTTCTGTCTAACCCACTGGGGTAAGATGAGATACGACATAAAGTACAACAGAATTGTAGAGAGCACTGAATTTAGTAAAACTAATTTATCACCCAATCTGTCAATCTTCTGTCTAACCCACCGGGGTCAATTGAGGTACGACATAAAGTACAAAGGAATTGTAGAGAGTACTGCATTTAGTAAAAATAATTTATCACCCAAGGACAGTATTCTCCCTTTCCAACCATCCAGTCTCCTATTTACTCTCTCAATGATTGGGTCCTAGTCCGATTTTTGATATTTGCCCGATCTGATTGGAATCCCTAAATAGGTGATTGGAAATTTACTTACCCTATAGCCAAAAAGCCCCACTATTAATTTACTTATGGTATTCTCTATATTAATAAAAGTAAGGAAACTCTATGATAATTGATGTTTAAGCTAGACTATGACTCAAAGCAATTTAAAATCCATTTGATCATGCATGCCTGTAGGACGTTGCAGTGTTCAAAAATTAGGGCATCGTCTACATATTGCAAATTTGTGAACGTTGCCGATCTAGCGGTAGGGAGACCCTCAATTTTTCTTGCCTCCTTCATGCGATCGAATAATAATTTAAACCCTTCCACCACTAAAACAAAGAGCAAGGGAGATAGAGGGTCACCCTATCTAAGTCCCCTTTTGCAAATAATTTCTTTCCTTGGCTCACTGTCAACTAAAACAGAAACTTTTATAAGAGGGTGATCCAATTGATCCACTTGGGGCTAAAGCATCTGTTTGTCAATAATTCTAGTAGACAATCCTAACTAACTTTATTATACGTTTTCTTAAAGTTAAGCTTTAAAAAATAACCTCCCTTACCAGATCTTTTACATTGGTGCACCACCTCCTATGCAATGGTTACTACGTCAAGGATATTACCTTCTGCAACAAAGTCTGTCTGGGTATCCCCTGGAGGTATGAAGCAAGATGTGTCGCTAAAATCTTTGAAAATATTTTCAGCTCACTGTTCAGAAGGGCTATCGGACGGTACTCAGTGATTGTCTTTAGAGAATTCTTCTTTGGAATGAGTACTACAAATGAGCAGTTCGGTCTGTCCAGAAGGACACCTCTGTTATTCAATTCTCTGAAGAAATTATAAAGATCCTCTTTGAACACTGTCCAAAAAATATGGAAGAAAAAAGTTGGAAAGCTATCTGGACCTGGAGCCTTGTCCTATCCTAGATCGCAGATATCCTTTTTAATTTCTTCCTCAAAGAAATTCTTCTCTAATTCATTCAAGTTGTTTTATGCGGGCCACATTTCTTAGAGTAAACTAATCCTCCTACCCTCAGAGCGACCAAAAGTATCACAAAATAATCTTAGATATGGTTTTTGAGATCTGCTCTAACAACTGTACTGTCCTCTAGAGTGTTTAGTGAGCGTATTGCATTAGCCCTATGTCTCATATTAGCAACCCTATGGAAATAAGCCGTTTTAGCATCACCCTCCTTCTACCATTTAGATCAGGCTCGCTGGTGCCATACGATTTCCTCCATTTTAAAGAGCTCCTATATTTCTTTTTGATACAACATCAATGATGCTTGTTCCCCATTTGTCAGATTAATAATCTCTTCACGTTTCTCAAAGGACTCAATCTTTTGCAATAATTCCTTCTTTGATATTCTTGTCAAGTTTTGATGTCTCCTGTCCCATCTAGACAGAACCTGTCACAATGTTCTTAATTTACAGCATAGAACCTTAGTCGCATCCCTTCCCCTAATTGGGAGTGACCAATTCGTTCGGATTAGGTCGTGGACCTCATTATGTTCTAGTCACTACTTCTCGAACCAAAATAGCTTTTGGGTTTAGCTTCATGTTCTCCCGAATCTAGGCATATCGGGGCATGGTCTAAAGTGGGTCTGGGCAGCGAGTAAACACTAGATAAACCAAATCTTGCCTTCCAAGTGTCTGAGACCAACGCCGTATCAAACATGGAATTTTTTTCATGTTGAACCAAGTGAATAGACGGTCTAATAATAGGATCTCAAGTAAATCTAGATCACCAATGATGTTATTGAAATCCTCCTTATCCCGAATGTTGTGGTCCCGACTTTTACGCTCCTCTACGTATCTAACGACACTAAAATCCCCTCGAGTTACCCAAGGGAGATTGTTTAGTAGTCTGATCTCGTGGATCTCGTCCCATAATGCCCATCTTCTGTCCCTGTAATTCGGTCCATAAGTTGTTGTAATTCTCTGGATCCAATCACTAGATCTCTGTTTGACAATCGAGGTCAAAGTGAATTCCTTGGCATAGACATTTAAGATCTCATATCCATTCTGGTTCACTCCAATGGTAATCCCCCGATGACCCCCTAGCTTGTTTAAAAACTAGTGTAAAGTTTCTTCTTAGGTGATTTCTTGTTCTACCACAATCAATGGGTCATCCAATTTTGTTTCTTCCAAACAAAAGACATCTGCTCCCTTATCTCTAAGGACCTCAGCGACCATGTGCCTCTTTGTCATATCCCCTAAATTTCTAACGTTTCAGAATACTATCTTCATTCTTAGATGCTATTACCCTCTCCATTATAACTACAGCTAACCGTTATAACTTATCGCTATTTGATTTACCTCCCATTCATCAGAAGTCCTAGGAGGTATTTTCCTTATCAGTTTGATATTTAGGGTTCTATTGTCATTGCTGTCCCTCAAATTAATATTACAAATTTTGCAAATTTAAGTAAAGTTTGATTTGGTAATAAATTTAGGATGTCAAAAGAGAATAAGGAATTACTTTTATCGAGGTTGACATGCAACGCCTTTCTCTTTAATACGAGTGAGAGTATCTGTCTAGACCGGTAGTTGTGGTCTCTCTCTTCTAACTCCGCCTCTTGCTGCATCTTGTTGGTGTAGCAGTTGGTGGGAGATTAGGGATTCTAGTGATCTCTTCAAAATCAAATATAGGTTCTTCTTGTGTGGCCGGAATTTTTTCTTCATCCTCCACGGCTTCTAAACCAACTGCTCCATCCAGGGGATTTCCTCCCTCCTTCGAATTACCCGATGTCTCGATCGGGGTCTCCGAGCATTGTGTTTTTGTTCTCGAGGCAATCTTCATTCGGAGCCACTTTGGATGACAAGAAGGCTGAGGAGGCCGTGTAGATGCAGAATTCTCTCCTTTAATTAAATTCTCCAAAGTTTTAGCTAGGGCCTCCTTTAGTAATTCTCTATCTAAACCAGGTATAGAAGAGAAAAAAATGCAGTTGACTGTGTGCAGGTTGCAAAAGCAGATTTTTGTTTGGGCCCGAAATAAATTTTGGGTTCGACCCACTTCCAAATTGTCTGTTTTCTAAACGAAACTGTTGTTTGGCCAAGCTTTCACTAGGCCCACCCCAATTCACTAATAATCCCATGCCCCTACAAATTCCCAGCTCCAGCTGTGCTGCACCACCTGCGTGCCCACCCATATCTACTAACAGGCCCTTCCCCTTGCAAAATCCCATCTTTACCCTAACCCCACTATCTCCCTTCCTCTCCCCCTGTGCCTCTTCATCCTCTTCTGTAGCTTTCCCACCTACTAGAGGCTCTCTCTGCCCGAGGAGCGCTGTCCTCTTGTCTGAAGTCAATCTCCTGTCCTCCCCATAGACTATCAGAGGAAAGTTGGATCCATTCTCCAAGATCTGAAGGCTATCTCCCTCCCTCTCCTCTTCAGGCTAATGACCACTGTTAGGGCTCCCCCAAGCTCATTTTGGTGCCGTGGTTTTGTGTTTTCCTTTCTCAGTTAACTCCTCTGCTCCCGATCCTAAGGCTCCAACTTTGGAACTGTTGGGTAAAACTCTCGATGCCGCCTCCCGGTCCAATACGCCAGTCAAAGGTGGCTTCGATTAGTCTCTGACCCAGGTGTATCTTTTTTTTTGCCTCGATTTTTGCCGTCGCCAGTGCCGATCTTGAATAGCCTATGATGGCGAGGGCGGTTGGTTTTGATGTGGTTTTTTCTTCTTCTCCACTGTTGATTATATTACCCCCCTTGGTAAGTTGTTTCTCCACACTCCGATTGAGCTCCGGTGGCCCTTCCAAGTCCCTTTCCGCTTTTTCCTGATCCTATTGTGTCACTCTGATTTTGACCAGTTCCACGATTTGGGCTTCAATCTTGGTAGTGATGTTGTAACGTTTAGATCCAATTAGGACTGTAATATCCTTTGGGATGGGTCCCAGGTTGTCATAAACAATGTAAAGACTCTCTACCGATAGTTCAGTTTTGTCCAGCATCGAGTCATTGATCTGTAGGATCTGTGCATGTTTAATGAGGATTTTGCTTAGGTCGCTCCGATTCCAGTGGTTAAACGAGATTCCTCTAACTGTGATCCATGCTCTAACCAGGAATTTATGCCACTGAACTGCCTCTTCGTTGCCCAACCTAACCACTCTAAACCCGGCTTCGTAGTCCCTGCATGGAATCGACGTGCAGCACAATGCCACCTCGAACCCTGCTAGCGATGGAAATCAGGCAAGGTAGCTATCTCCTTCTCCAAATAACTTTTAGTCGTGGTTGCGAAGAGATGCTGAGAGTGCACACAGGCCACTAATTATCTCCTCCTTTGTGGGATTGCCATGACCCAAGAGGATTTCTCCAATGATGCTGGTCAACTGTTTGTGCTCCTGTATTGCTTGGTCTGAGAGTGGGATGAAGACGTGGGGGATGGCGCGGCTGATCTTAGCAGCCACCCTTGCCCACGGGTTATTGTGACTGTGCATGGCAGCCCTCTGACAATGTATCTCCGGCCATGTACAATGGGCCCCTTCATGCTTTCCACTACTGGTTTGTATGCATATTTGTTTGTCTCAGTCGTCTTCCCACTATTGATTTATGTGCATGTTTCTTTGTCTCAGTCATCTTCCCCACCAGCTTGTTCCTCACATTCAGGTGCACCTTAAGTTTCTCAAGTAGAGTAGGGCACTTTGCAATGATGTGACCGAGCATCTTGCACAATCTACATCTTAGAAACTGACATTCATCCTTAAAATATCCCTTTTTCCAACATATCAAACAACTGTCATTCCCGTTGTACAACAAACTAAATTTCCTCTTCTTTGGTGTCTTGCTCTCAAGCTTGCATTCATACTTCACTGTTCTTCTCGACTTGTGCTCAATCCAGCCATCATTGTCCCCACTGTTGGTTCCATTGTTGGCTTTCTTTGCTTCAGCCAGTAGGGCTATCACCTTCTCACTGGTATATACCCCATTTGGGTTTAGCTTGGTAAGACTCACTATACACTTCCTGGGAGAGGTCGGAGTGGGGATAGTCACACTCGATTGTGAATGACATGCACCACTCGTTGCCGCATTCCTGAGGGCGACTGACGAGTCCTTAACCACCTCGCTCCAATCGCGATGATGATGTTTCGGGTTCTTGTCGTCAACACTACTTTCTCTCTCCTTCTGTTTGTTGTTTTTTCCCAACCAGCCCCAGTCGAACTTCATTGGCCCAAAGAAGTTGATGGCCTCTGCTATACTTTGCACCACTCCCTGCCGACGATGAAAATTCTCTGAGGCAAGAGGACCCTCTCCACCACTCTTCTATAGTAGCTGTTTAGAGCAGCAAGTTTTAATTTTGTTTCTGGATTTTTTTCAGCTTGCCAGAGTTTCCTTACCTGGATCACTGGAAATCACCGCTCCAAGCACCTCTATCTACATGCGCTGAGCTTGTACTCCAAAGTTTCTAGCGTGTCCTAGTATTAGGTTGTCTAAATTATTGTTGTCAATGTATTTTATACCCAGGTATGTTTTTAGTGTGTTTTTATAGAAAATAAAAGATTTACAAAGAAAAGAAGAAAAACGAATAAATTTGTGATATATATGAGCAAAGGAAGTCAATTACGGTGAAAATAGATATCCATGAGCTGCAACAACAACTTTAAGAGCATTTTTAGCAAAGATAAAACTTTAACTAGAAAACTTTATGTAGGAGAAATTTGTAGAGTTTGGAATTATTTTAGAAACACCACCATATACAGCTCAATCTAAGTTCATACACAAAAATTATAGTCATTTTACTGAAGTGCTATAGAATGAAAGATCCGATCTAGTGGGCACCATGTGTTCTAAAACTAATTTGGATATTGGCCTTGAAAAATAATATTTTGAACCATCCAATCTCAATCGTTAGTTCTAATAACTATGGATTGAATTAAAATTATATATTTTGAGATTAGTTTATATTGGATTAGGATTATATCTTTTGTACCAAGTTCATATGGGAGTACGATTGTGTTTGGATTATAAATATCGTAAGAATCCTTATAAATTGAGATGGCTTTTATGATACACTTTATAATTTAATAAATTAGGGTTTAACCGAAGGGGTGAAGGACACAATACTTAAGCTTTAGAGGTGATCTTTTGCTGTACATCACTTTTTCTTAGGTAATTCTATATTATTTGATTGTTTGTTTAGTTTAGTTGCTTTCTAGGATAGTTTAATTACTTTCTAGTGTAGATCTCTTTTGCTTTCTAGGAAAATAAAACTTTTATGGTTTTTATAAATAAAAATAAGATCTTGTTAATTGGGAGTATGTGTAATTAGTTTAGTACTTATATTAATTTATGTATGTTTTTCTAAAATAAAAAAGGTATAATTTTTCTATGAAATAATATAAATACAAGAACTTGTAGATTAAGACTTTGATAGATTATGCTTAATTTAAGTATTTTGATAGCCTATACTTGTTACAATTTGGGGTTGTTGGTTTTTATTTATTTTATCAATTTATCTAATGATTTAGTTTGATTTTATGAAAAGTAATTTTTTTGATGGGTTATACTTGCACATAATTTGATAGCCTAGGGTTAAGATGTTTCAAGAAGAAATTAAACTAAAAGATCAAATTTTTATGAAAGAAAGAAGATAAAACTATTTTGTTGTGAACTAGTGGAATATATATCATAGGCTAATTAGAATTGACTAAATTCAATTTAGAACTCATAATTAGCTCGCTAAGATATTAGTAATAGTAAGAAACAACACACTAGGGATCTCAGTGGGAACGACCAGTAAAGTGCTACAACTATACTATGCACTAGTAGTAGAATTATCATATCAAGTTTTTTGTACCGTTTTTCAGGGATCAAATTGTGTTTTCTTACTTTTTCTAACATTTTACAGTTTAACAGTATGTATTGAGTGTGCAGAGACTTGAAAGTGTAGATACAAGAAGCAAAAGGATTAGAGGTGACTCAGGAGTTCACTATAAAAATCAGGGGGCCAAACTCTTTGTTTTCTCCTATTAAGGTGAATTGCTCATACTTGTTCTCTCCTGTTTTGTGTTTTTGCTCTCTAGTTCTATAATATAATTAAAAATAAAGACAGTAGGAACAGTAGGAAAATCATATTTTTATTTGATCATATTTCTTCTATCGTTTCATCTTGCCACACCTTACTTCTTATATTATCCGTTGGTTTATATCACCTTAGACCTGTGATCAATTTGGTTGACTAATGAGATTAGATTTATTCATAGAAGATAAGATGGAAAGCCGATTTCGATCCTTCGGATTGATGTTATCCACTGCACACTTCACTGCCTTCGTGCATAAAGCTCTCATAAGCAGCTGTTCGCGGCAGAAATTTATTGCCTTCCTTCCATTGAATAAACTTGAATTACAATGAAAGTGAACAAGAAGTAAAGAACAAACGAGAGGATTTTATATGTCAATCGCTCTCTTTTACAATGAACGTGGGATCTGTGTGGTGATGGGATCTGTCAAGCAGCTCCTTTGGATGATCTGACGTCGAACTCTTCTCCTGAAAATGGTGGCCGACTGTAGAATTGATCTCTCTGGTCTTGATTCGTTCAAGGCTCTATGCGTAAATTGAACTGCTCAAAAGCTTCAACGAGTGATCTCAGATGCCGAAAAAGAAAGACCCCTAGGGCTTCCTCAAGAGGATATTTATAGCCCTAGGTCCATGTAAGAGTTTCTATCTAAATAGAATTTGTACTCATCAATGATTCCAATCAAATATCTTAGTTTTGATTTAAATCTCATGATTTAGAGTTTTGATTGGACTTAATTTGGGTTTTTGTGGATAAGCCTAAATTATAATCTCAATCAATTTGAAATTCTGGTTATCTGCTTACGCGGAGCTAAACTCATCAAAACTGAAGAACTAAAAAAAAAACAGAACGCAAAGCTAACGCGGAGCTACTGAATATCTCCTCGTTTTACTCAAATGCGAGGCTGAAATAGCTAAATGAGGAGCTACTGAGTTAGCTCCGCGTTCTATTATGGAAAATCCTATTTACTTAGAACTTTTCACTGCCAACAGAACCCCCTCCAAAGTTTTCAAAATGGCTTAGAATTTAGCAAATTTTGAAATACTTTGGATCTTCAAACTAGAAACGCGGAGTTAAAATACTAAGTTTATCTCCCATTTTGCTCACCTACGCATAAGCTAATAGCTTCTATTCTTTCAATGAAATGAGTAATTGCTTCATTAATTACTCTGAACTTCTGCGCCGAATGCGAAGAGGCGGATCATCTGTTTAAATAGAGTCTTTGACTCGTTTTCTTCTTCATTTGAGGAGTTGAAGAATCCAGAGCTCCGGCGACCGAGCGACTCATGTCAACAAACAATTTTCGATCAATCTTCTCTCAATTCTCCGTAGATTTTCATCATTAGGATGTTGCTCCAGAAAAGTATGGCTTCGTGCATGTTCGCGGCTGAAAATCGTTGCCTTCCTTCCATCGAATACGACTTAGATTACAATGAAAGAGAACAAGAAATAGAGATGAACAAACGAGAGGATTTTATATCTCAATCGCTCTCTTTTACAATATTCATGGGATCTATATGGCGATGGGATCTATTGTAGTTCCTATGGACGATCGAACGTTGAACTCTTCTCTTTTGAAGATAACGGCCAACTGTAGACGATCTTCTCTGGTCTTTCACGAACTCAAGCCTCTCACGCGTAACTTGAATTCTTCAAGACTTCAGAAAAAGACTTCAATTGCCGAATAGAAGACCGGCGATCTCTGGTTTTGATTTGTTCAAGGCTCTCTCGCGTAACTCAAACTTCACCAAAAACTTCAAGAGATCAACTGTTGGAAAGCGAAAAAGTCACTAAAGGCTTCAAGGCTCTCTCGCGTACTTGAATTGCCAAAAGATCCTTCTAGGGTTCCCTCAAGAGGATATTTATAGCCCCAGGTTAATACAAGAGTTTCTATTTAAATAGAATTCTTACTCATCAATGATTTCAATCAAATATCTTAATTTTGATTTAAATCTCTTGATTTTGAGTTCTGATTGTACTTAATTTGGATATTTGGATAAGCCCAAATCATAATCTTAATCAAATTGAGACTCTGGTTATCTGCTCACGCGGAGAGAATACTCATCAAAACGCGACGCTAAAATAACCAGAAATGCGGAGCTACCGCGGAGCTACTGATAGCTTCGCGTTTTACTCAATGCGGGGCTAAAATTAGCCAGACGCAGAGCTACTGATAGCCTCGCGTTCTGTTGTGGAAAATCCTTTTTACTTAGAAATTTTCACTCCCAACGGAACCCGCTCCAAAGTTTTCAAAATGGCTTAGAACTTAGCAAATTTTGAAATACTTTGGATCTTCAAACCAGAAAACGCGGAGTTAAAATACTAAATTTATCTCCGGTTTTAGGTATCTTCACGGAGCTGATAGTCTTCGCTTATTTTTCAGTGAAATGAGTAATTGCCTCATTAATCACTTTAAATTTCCGCGCCGAATATCAAGCGATGGATTGTCCCCTTTAAATTGGGCCTCTGCTCTTCTTCATTCATTTGAAGAGTTTGAAAAGTCCAGAGCTCCGGTGATCGAGCGAACGATGTCACCGAACGATCTTCAATTGATCTCCGTTTGACTCTCCATAGATCTTCATCATTAGGATGTCGCTCCAGAAGAGTACGGCTTCGTGCACGATGGCCAGCATTAGCGGCAATGGTAGCGGCCATGGAAGTAGTTGCAGCGGCGAACCAGTCTGTGCAGCAACTCTTGAAGGTAAAAACTTCATCTTTTGGTCTTCTAAGAACCATTTTGTGATGCTTTGACTCGGTTTAAAACTGGCCAATTGCTTAACTTACCGGCGGGATCGCCGTTGTCCGGTCGTAAGGCCTTAAAGAGGAAGGAGAAGATAGAGAGGAACTCTGGTCTTTCTCTATGCGAAGTTATCGCGTCATCCCTGCGCTTGAAACGCGGGGCTATTCTAGCAGTCGCTATTAATTGCGAGGCTATCTTTGATTAGCAGTCGCGATGAATTGCGAGGCTATCTTTGATTAGCAGTTGCTTTAAGTTGCGAAGCTATGAATGAGAAGGAAACGGCAGAGAGAAACTCTGTTCTTCCTTTACGCGAAGTTATCGCGTCATCCTCTGCGTTTGAAGCGCGAGGCTATTTCAACTGCACGCGGAGTTAGCTTAGCTCCGCGTTTTCACACTTTAGAAACTCTGTTCCTTTTTGCAGAGAAGTGTATGTGGGTCCATCGATCTTCATTAGCAAAAGTAACTCTAAGGAAGCCAGAAGCATATGCTTTACAATATAGTTGCAGGTTTCAAGCTCTGGCTCCCGAAGATAAACTTTTGAAGGAGTTACAAGA
This sequence comes from Dracaena cambodiana, assembly GCA_036321105.1. Taxonomy (NCBI): domain Eukaryota; kingdom Viridiplantae; phylum Streptophyta; class Magnoliopsida; order Asparagales; family Asparagaceae; genus Dracaena; species Dracaena cambodiana. Next base: position 12,161,927 of record JAYEPQ010000010.1, read on the forward strand.
ACTCTGCGGCAGCCCATTAAGTTTTCTTGAGGACCATTTCCGTAAGGGCTTGCAGCACTTCAAGTTCAACTTGTGCTTCATTTCAGATGACAGATCATAGTTGACATTTGCAGAGGAGATATCTTGTATGTGAACTAGGGAACTGAGCTTCAACACCCCGTAGAGAAATCTCACTGTTAGGTTATTTGATGAGTCGATGATCATGTAGAAGCTTTTGCGAGAGCTATAACTCCCTCTTCTTCTGTAATCTTTTTTGCTTCATGAATAAAAGCAAGTATTTTCCTCTCTATCTGTTAGCTTCAAGAATCTTGCTTGCACAACAAACAGATGGCTAATAGTTTTGGTATAATAATCTAAGACTCATCTGCGTAACTTAGATTATTGATATCAGGATGATCGGGTTAGGACCATCAAATTTTGGTCAGAGGTGCTAAATTGTGCATGCCAAAGAAAGAGACTGGAGGCAGTTCGGAACTTGAACTGGGCACACCAGGTTTAGATCAGAGGTGCCTGATTGCATATGCTTAGTCAAGTGCTCTCACGCGTAACTTGAACGGAGATGAGAATAATCCAAATCATACTGTCAGAGGTCAAAACTTAACATAACAGGTCCACGGGATTTTTAGCAAACCCCCAGCTATCAACGGATTTGACTAGTCTTTACCAATCGCCGTTTGCATTGGGCTAGCCATGCTATTCCCCTCAGCATGATGAGTTGTTGAGGAATTGATTCCCTCTGCCCTTTGCCTTTAATCAGCATTGGGTAGTTAATTTCATACTTTTAACCCCAGTATGATAGGGTTGGCGAGTAATTCGATCTCCTCTTCCCTCTGCTTTAACAGCTTTGGGCAATTGATTTCATACTTTTACCCTCAGTATGATAGGGGTTGGCGAGAAACTGGTTCTCTCCCCATTGCCTGATCGGCACTGGGTAATTCATATATTTAAGTCAGAGGTGCTCAATTGCGTATGCCTAAAAGAGAGAGACTGGAGGCTATTCAAACTTGAGAACTAAGCACACCAGGTTTTAGGTCAGAGGCGCCAAACTACGCATGCCTAAGAAAAGACTGGAGATGGTTCAAACTTGAGAACCAAATACACCAGATTTTAGGTCAGAGGCGCCAAACTGCGCATGCCTAAGAGAAGAGAGACTGGAGGCTGTTCAAACTTGAGAACTAAGCACACCATGTTTTAGGTCAGAGGCGCCAAACTGCGCATGCCTAAGAAAAGACTGGAGATGGTTCAAACTTGAGAACCAAATACACCAGATTTTAGGTCAGAGGCGCCAAACTGCGCATGCCTAAGAGAAAAGAGACTGGAGGCTGTTCAATCTTGAGAACTAAGCACACCAGGTTTTAGGTCAGAGGCGCCAAACTGTGCATGCCTAAGAAAAGAGAGATTGGAGGCTGTTCAAACTTGAGAACTAAGCACACAAGTTTTAGGTCAGAGGCGCCAAACTGCACATGCCTAAGAAAAGACTGGAGGTGGTTCAAACTTAAGAACCAAACATACCAGATTTTAGGTCAGAGGCGCCAAGCTACGCATTCCTAAAAAAAAGACTGGAGGTGCTTCAAACTTGAGAACCAAACACACCAAATTTTAGGTCAGAGGCGCCAAACTGCTCATGCCTAAGAAAAGACTGGAGGTGGTTCAAACTTGAGAACCAAACACACTAAATTTTAGGTCAGAGGCGCCAAACTGCGCATGCCTAAGAAAAGACTGGAGGTGGTTCAAACTTGAGAACCAAACACACCAGATTTTAGGTCAGAGGCGCCAAACTACGCATGCCTAAGAAAAGATTGGAGGTGGTTCAAACTTGAGAACCAAACACACCAGATTTTAGGTCAGAGGCGCCAAACTGCGCATGCCTAAGAGAAGAGAGACTGGAGGCTGTTCAAACTTGAGAACTAAGCACACCAGGTTTTAGGTCAGAGGCGCCAAACTGCGCATGCCTAAGAAAAGAGAGACTGGAGGCTGTCCAAACTTGAGAACTAAGCACACCAGATTTTAGGTCAGAGGCGCCAAACTTTTCATGCCTAAGAAAAGACTGGAGGTGGTTCAAACTTGAGAACCAAACACACCAAATTTTATGTCAGAGGCGCCAAACTGCGCATGCCTAAGAAAAGACTGGAGGTAGTTCAAACTTGAGAACCAAACACACCAGAATTAGGTCAGAGGCGCCAAACTGCACATGCCTAAGAAAAGACTGGAGGTGGTCAAACTTGAGAACCAAACACACCAGTTTTTAGGTCAGAGGCGCCAAACTGCGCATGCCTAAGAAGAGGAGAAATCCAAGTGCTCATCTGCGTAACTTGGATAAAATGGAGGTTTATTCTCCCAGAGATATTAAGCATAGTACTTCTTTAGAAATTTGCCATTGATCGGCATCATCATCCTATCACCGTTTTGATTCATCAGGCGATAGGCTCCACTGGAGTATACAGTCTCCACAATGAATGGTCCTTCCCACTTAGGTTCAAACTTACCCTTGGTCTTGTGAGTCAGCACCATTGGCCTCTTAATAGCCAGAACCAAGTCTCATTGTTTAAAGGTTCTTGGTTTGACGTTCTTATTGAACGTTCGTGAGATTCGGGCTTGATACAACTCAATCTGTTGTTGAGCCCTGAGAAGCTTTTCATTTAACGCCTCTAATTCTTGCAATTTTTGCTGATGGCGTTCTTCTGTCGTTATCTCTGTGGCTAAGGCCATCTTAATGATGGGATTTGAATTTCAAGAGGCAAGACAACCTCGCTGTCATAAACCAAAGAGAACGGGGTAGTTTTTGTTGGGGGTGCGAACAGTGGTGCGATAAGCCCACAAGCACTCTCCTAGCTTTTCATCGCAGTCTCGTTTGTTAGAAGAGACGAATTTCCAGAGGAGTTTAATAATCGTCTTGTTGAAGGCTTCGGCCAACCCATTTGCTGCAGGATTATATGGCGTTGAAGCAATATCTTTGATCCTGAATTTATCACAGAATCTTGAGAATCCTTGACTGATGAATTGAGGTCCATTATCATGGATGATCCTTCGAGGGACACCAAAACGGTAGATGACATGATGTTTGATGAATTTAATCACATCTGTCGTCTTTACCTCACTCATGGGCACAGCTTCGGCCCATCTTGAAAAATAGTTGGTTATTGCAAGAATAAACCGATGTCCTCTGGATGACGGGGGAGTTACCACAATATCCATTCCCCATGCCTCAAATGGCCAACTAGCAACTGTTTGTGCAAGTATTCTGGAGGTTGATGGATAAAGTTAGCATGTACCTGGCATACATGGTATCGTTTAGCGTATGCCATTGCCTCGGTAATCATCTTTAGCTAGTAGTATCCTAGCCTTCTTATACGGTCTCCAAGTTTCGGACCGGGCTGATGAGCTCCATATACTCCATCATGTGTCTCTTTCAGCACTTCATCTGCTTCAACTCTTGATAAGCAGCGTAACAAAAGACCATCACTTGACTGTCTATACAGAGTCTGGAGTGTCTGATCATAGTAAAATCTTGTAGCCTTCCTCTTTATCGAGGCGGCTTCCTTTGGATCTTCGAGCAGTATCCCGTATAAGACATAATCCACGAACGGAAACTCCAATCATGAGGTTCCAGAGTTAAACTTGTCTGGCACACCTCTTGGATTTGGACTATTATGTCTGGATGAAGGAGTTCCCTACTACCGATAGTGATGCTTTTAGCCTCACCCAGGGGAATCGCCAACGTTGCTGCTAATGAGGCAAGAGCATCGGCATAGACATTCTCATTCCTTGGTATATGAGAGATATAAAATTGTTCAAAGTATCCTGCTAGCTCAATGGCTAGCTGATGATAGGGGATGAGGGCCTCATGTCTGACTTCATACTCTCCTATCATTTGATTAACAACGAGCTTAGAGTCTCCATGAGCCTCTAAATAGTTCACCCCCAGTTGCAGGGCCATTTTTAGGCCAATAATGAGCGCATTATATTCCGCCACACTATTCGTGCACGGTTCTGTTAATGAGTAACCATAAGGGAGTATATGTTTATATGGGGAGATCAGTACAACCCCCACTCCAGCAGCAGACTGCCTGGCAGCACCATCAAAGAACATCTGCCACGGTTGTTCCTCGCTAACTGTGTTGACCTCTGGTGTTGGTTTAGACCAGATTGGATGGTCTGCTAAGAAATCGGCAATTGCCTGTCCCTTCATTGCTTTCTGAGGGACATAATGGATGTCGTATGGCGATAGCAATAATGCCCACTTCGCCAATCGGCCATTTAAGGATCCTGGCTTTGTCATCAAGATTTTCAAGGGGTTAACCCGTGAAATGACATGAATTGTTTGCCCTGAAAGATAGTGTCGCATTTTCTAAACAGCGAATACTAGGGTTAAAAATTTCTTTTCGATTGGGGTATACCGCTGTTCGGCCCCAATCATTGTCCTGCTTAAATAATAGAGGGCGTGTTCATGGCCGTGCTCATTGTACTGAGCAAGCATTGCTCCTAAAGTATTATCCATGGCCCTTACATATATGAGGAACGGCTGTCCAAGGATGGGTGCCATGAGAACAAGAGCTTTAGTGAGGTATCCTTTGAGATCGTCAAACGCTCGTTGACATGCCTCATCCCATACGAAAGAAACCCCCTTTTTCATAAGTCTAGAGAATGGCTGACATTGCCCAGATAGGTTAGAAATGAAGCGTCGGATATAGGCGAGCTTTCCTTGTAACCCCTCAACTCTTTAAGATTACGGGGAGGCGGCATCTCGCTAATCGCTTTTACCTTTTCAGGGTCAAGGAAGATTCCTTTTGAAGTTATAATGAACCCGAGGAATTTCCCACTGGACATTCCCAAGAAGGACTTAGTGGGGTTCATCTTCAAATAATGTTTCCTCATGAGATCGAAGACCGTTCTCAAGTCCCGAAGATGGTCTCCTTTATTCTTGCTTTTGACTGCTAAGTCTTCCACGTAGCACTCTACCGTTTTGCATAGGTGTTCTTTGAATATGATGCTCATCGCCCTTTGATAAATGGCACCGGCATTCTTCAACCCAAATGGCATCACCGTGTAGCAGTATACCCCCAGCGGCATTCTAAAAGCTGTATGCTTTTCATCATCCGGGTGCATCTTGATCTGGTTATATCTTGAGAAGCCATCCATAAAGGATATCCTCTCGTAACCGCAAGTATTGTCAATCATCACATCGGTGATGGGCAGTGGAAACTCATCTTTAGGACAGGCAGCGTTCAAGTCTCGAAAATCGATGCATATCCTGATTTTGCCGTTCTTCTTGCGAACTGGCACTATGTTGGCCACCCAATCAGGATGCTGTTCTTCACGGATAAATCCGGATTTTACAAGTTTATTGACTTCAGCTGCTATTGCCTCCATCAATTCCGGCCGAAAATGCCTTTGCTGTTGTTTAACTGGCTTGGCGTCCTCTTTGATATTTACCCGGTGTGTGGCAATCTAAGGATCAAGACCGGGCATGTCTTCGTAATTCCATGCGAACACGTCTATATACTCTTTGATAAGAGATATGAGTTCCTCCTTTTCTAAGGGAGTTAGCGTGTCGCTTATGAAGATGGGCTTGGAATTTTCATCTGTTCCCATGTTGACTTGCGTCAATTTATCTTCAGTGGGCGGGTCACGCTGTTCAAAGCGAACATCCCAGAGAGTGTCCATATGCTTGGTCCAGGAATCATCTTGAATATCAATTGGTTCCTCGTCGCTTTCAAGTGCGGCTGAAACCATATTGGTTGTCAAGGATTGAAACCAAGCACCAGTACTTACATCCGAATCTTGGTCGGGTGGAGATGAGTCTTCCTTTGCTGAAGAACTCTCTTCATCTTTGAGTGGTAATGAGGGTGGAGTAGATACATAGCCTAACCCCCTGCGGGTCTTCTGATAATAGTCTGGGCTCTTTCCTCTCGGTCTAAACGAGGGTATAAGATTTCGTCGGCCTTTTCCAGAGTTTAATCCTGTCTTCTGGGTAAAATCATAACCCATCTTTTCTATTATCTGTCGGGATCTCTGTTCGTATAAATGGAACTGAGGTGATGTTTGTTCATCACTTTCACTACTTTGTCTTCGTCGAGGCGACGTGACCACTTTGTCGAACATAATTGGCCTTTAGGACTTCTGTCGGGGAGGCACTTTAAAGAAGTGACCTTGACCCTTGGTTATTTTCAATTGAGAGAGGAGGGAGGACCTGAGGGGCAAATGGTATGCTGGCAAAACTTCAAGTTCGGACAGCTCATCCACTTCAGTGGAGGTACAAGAGGGCTCAGATTCAGTAGCTACAACATACTCGTAGACTAACTTTATGTTTTCATTAATAACCCATTCATCTTCCACTACATCGGCCGCACTATTATCAAAATTGAAATTAAAATCTAGGTGAGGATTGATCTCATAATCACCCCCATCGTCTTCTTCAGGAAATTCATATTCAGTATCTGCCTCATTACCACTTTCATCAGGCTTCTGGGCTTACTAATACCGTCATTGGAGACCTCATGGGCCGACTTATAGAGCGCAGCATCTGTGAAGTAATTCTCCAGTCCTCGGAACGGTTACTTATCCGCCACTAGTGTACGGACTTCTCCTTCCTCGTCGCAATATTTCATGCATTTGTGAAAAGTCGACGGGACTATCATGTAGGCGTGGATCCAAGGCCGTCCCAATAAAATGTTGTAGGAGTATCTGCATCAATAACATAGCATGTGACCTCCATCCTTAAATCTCCTATTTGATATCGGAGTCAGATTTTCCCGAGGGGACTGCTATTATTGGCATTGAACCCGTATATTGATGTATTGGTTGGTGTCAAACGATGGAGGAAAATTCCTAACAGCTGCATCAACCTTCTAGGCACGACACTTAGTGCAGAACCCGGATCAATTTGAATTCGGTCCACTTTTGTGGATCTGACATATCCGGTGAAATATAAAGGTCTGTTATGCTTTATATTTCTCACCTGCATGTCTTCTAGAGAGGACTATTTGTGGGACCTGCCTCCTCACTTGATGACAGCGGGGGCAAGAATCCTTTTCTTCATTATTGGCCGGCTCGACAATCTGAGCTAGGAATAACTCAGAGTCTGCCAAGGCTTCTCTTAATGCCTCGCGAGTTGACTTTGATAATCGTAACAACTCGTATAGCGTTACTCGAGCTGGAATATTTGCCAGCTGAGTTATAATATCAAATTGGAAGGTGGTATCCTTAACTCCTTCATCTCTTCGAGGGTTCTTCTGGAAGCGAAGACCTTTTTGCTTTGCAATGTTTTTTCAGACCTAGTGCCAGAAGGGCCTGCCCCATCTTGATGAGTGGCCATGGCTTCGGGCTCCTCTTCAGAGTCTGTAGGTATTCCTGCAATATATTCATCTTTTATTTCCGCAGAAATAGCATTGCTAGTCCGCTTCTTCTTTTGACCCCCTGTGTTTGTCCACTGCTTATCTTGTAGCGAATCAGGCTGAACCCATATGATTTCCTCTTTCTGAGTCGTTATGGGGACCAGTCCTTCTTGGGCCTTTTTGTAAGGGTCAAGGTTCTTCGTAACCAATTCACCCTTTGGAATTGGGGTCACCCCTGCGGGGAACTCATGGGTTCCAACTACTATGGTTGCCATGTTGGCGGTGACTCTTTTCTGCTCTTCTTTAAGCGTCAGAACTCCAGTTTCTATCAGTGCTTGGATTCTGTTCTTTAGAGGATAACAGTCCCTAGTAGGGTGTCCAACATTCCGATGATAGAGGCAATAATTGGGGTCATTGGTTTTACCGGCGTCCTCCGATTTCCTGTTCTCTAGGAGTTTCAATATTCCCTTTTTCTGGAGCAAGTAGAAGAGTGTAGGTGTTTCTTCCACCTTGAAAGTATAATTTCTTTCCTGCTGAGGTCTGTTTTGCCTTGTGCCCTGCTGATTTTGGGGCTTCGGGTTCAGTGGAGGATTTGTCTTTGGCGGAGCAGTTTCTGAAGCCATCACCGCTTTCCCCATATTCTTATTATTATTATTTTGGGAGTATGGCCTACTGTTCCCATTGTTTCTCGGTCCGCGAGACTCTTCAACTCGACGAATCAAGTCTTCGGCTTGTTCTCCCTGCTTGAGCAAGTTTCTCCACGTCTTAGACTCTATGGCCCCCATTTTTAGGAGTACGTTAGTCTTAAGATTATGGCGGTATGTCTTCACTAGAGTTTCCTGGATCATTCCGTGTTTACAATGTATGGACTTCTCCCGGAACCTCTCTATAAAATCCTTTATTGTTTCTTGTTCCCCTTGTTTGGTTGCAAGGAGATAATGAACCGTAATCTCGGTATCATCCTCAAAGAAACGCGCGAGAAATGACCTCTCGACATCAAACCAGGTATTAATAGTACCTGGGGGCAGTTGCATAAACCAAGTAAAAGCAGGCCCTCGCAAAGTACTTGCGAATACTTTGGTCATAATCGGGTCATTTCCGACCAAGTGTCCAGCTTGGGACAAGAAATAATAGATGTGTTGGCTAGGAGACTCCTTCCCGTCATACGGCTCTAGTTTGAGCGGCTTATACTTCGGAGGGTATGGCACCATGTCCCACTCAGGTGGATATAGCCGAAAAACTCCTGACTCTTTCAACTCTTTCTTATGCATCAGTGCTTCGAGTTGACTTTGTAATTTTTCTATCTTCTCATCATTCGGATTATGAAAAGAGAATCTGTCCTCCTCATCATGCGTCGAGTGGGCTTTCTCTTCTTTCTCTTCTTCGTTCGCTTTAATGAACGGAGTTTCTTTGCTTTTCTTGGCACTATCTTCAACGAATTTCAAGAGCAGCATCTTAAGATCCTCAATCGTCTTTTGTTGCTCTTAAATCATTCTTTCTTGAGCTTCAAATCTCTGATTGATATCGTCAGATTTATCCACCATAAGTGATGTTGACTTTTGCAACCGAGATGATGCGGATGAGTGTGGTGAAGCTATAGCTGAGTTATCGCTGTCATCATCATAATAACCTCTTGCAAGCTTCTTGTAATTTCGGGGCGGGATAGCTCCTGATTTCAGTCGTGTGACACGATGATGTTCTTCATGACTTGATTCTGAATCATCATCTGTTTTCACAACTCTCTTCCCTTTTCCTACCATGTTGGAGGTTACAGCTCTCCATTCTTTCAGGGAAGTGGTCTTCGGCTTCTTAGAAGGGTTCTTGTCCAACTCGGTCAATCGGTTGAACACTGGTACCATGTTCTTGCTGCAGCTACAGCTGTTCATTACAGCGGATATAGCTGTCGCAAGCTGTTGGCAATGACAGACTGGTTCAGCTTGAATTTGTCCTATCCCCCTTTTCTTGGATAGATATTCCCTGAGATCAGTATCTTTAGCCATGAAATTGTGGGATTCATCCAACTTCTGAGAGGGTCTGGGAACCCATTGAAGCTTCTTCGGACTACTGAAGTCTAGCTCTGGTCTACTGCTGTGACGATTAGCCCTGATTTTATAGTCGGGTTGATCTGCGCGAAGCTTAATGATAGCTTCGCGTCTTGTCTCGCGGGACTGAAGATTAGCTCCACATTTTGCCATGATAGCCTCGCGTCTCTCGTTGGCCTGGCGTGTCTTCAGAATTTTAGCTTCTGGAATAATAGCTCCGCGTGAAGAATGATTCTTATATGCTGGCTTGCCCTTGCAGATCATAACTTCGCGTTTAGCGCGATTCTTACGACTCACAACAATTTGCCAATCGTCTTTGCGTTCCTCGCGAGTGTAAGAAGTCTTGCGTTTCTCGCAAGTATTACTGGCCTTGCGTCTTTTGCTCGGCTCAGCAATAGCCTCGCATGGATAATCACACGCTGGCTTTAAAGGATTTTTATACTCGCATAACTCGCGAGTGTTGAGTATTTTGCGACTAGCACTACTCTTACTGGCTTCGCGTCTCTTGCTAGGCTCAGTAATAGCCTCGCGTGGAATATCACACGCTGGCTTTAAGGAAATTTTATACTCGCGTAACTCGCGAGTGTTGAGTATTTTGCGACTAGCACAACTCTTACTGGCTTCGTGTCTCTCGCTAGGTTCAGTAATAGCCTCGCGTGGAATATCACACGCTGGCTTTTCCTTGCTTTTAGGGCAAGTTGGAACTTCACTTTTATCGTGATAGTAACTAGTCTCGCGATTAACGTGAGCCAGTTTGCGAGGGACCATAGCCTCGCGTCCATTAGCCTCGCATCTAAGGCGGGCTTTGAGGGCTTTTCTGCTCGCTCTACAATTCCTATTTCGGAGTTGGGTCTTAGTCAATCCAGTTCCCAGATCTTCTTCGGCAGTAGGAAGCCCATGCTCTGCTAGGACTTCCTGTCCAAGCACCGGCGCTATAGCCGCGGTCTCCAAGAATCCCCGTATCTCGGTGGATCCCTTTTTACCCGTAACTCGGGTATTGGAGTGTACGCAACGATTGTGTCGAGTCTCGTCCAAGTCACCTGATTCAGAGGAGAGGAACTCCTCGTACTTCTGTTGGTCGATTTCAACGACCAGTGTGTCTACTTCGGATCCGATCATGTCAACGTCCGATTGCGCCACGATCTCTTCGTCAGTGAAAGAGAAGCCTCCCACTGTGGTCGCCAGTTTGTTCGCGGCTAAAAATCGTTGCCTTCCTTCCATCGAATACAACTTAGATTATAATGAAAGAGAACAAGAAATAAAGATGAACAAACGAGAGGATTTTATATCTCAATCGCTCTCTTTTACAATATTCGTGGGATCTATGTAGCGATGGGATCTATAGTAGCTCCTTTGGACAATCGAACGTTGAACTCTTCTCTTTTGAAGATAATGGCCGACTGTAGACGATCTTCTCTGGTCTTTCACGAACTCCACGCGTAACTTGAATTCTTCATGACTTCAGAAAAAGACTTCAATTGCCGAATAGAAGACCGGCTATCTCTGGTTTTGATTTGTTCAAGGCTCTCTCGCGTAACTCGAACTTCACCAAAAACTTCAAGAGATCAACTGCTGGAAAGCGGAAAAAAGTCACTAAAGGCTTCAAGGCTCTCTCGCATACTTGAATTGCCAAAAGATCCTTCTAGGGTTCCCTCAAGAGGATATTTATAGCCCAAGGTTAATGCAAGAGTTTCTATTTAAATAGAATTCTTACTCATCAAGGATTCCAATCAAATATCTTAATTTTGATTTAAATCTCTTGATTTTGAGTTCTAATTGGACTTAATTTGGATATTTGGATAAGCTCAAATAATAATCTCAATCAAATTGAGACTCTAGTTATCTACTCACGCGGAGAGAATACTCATCAAAATGCAGCACTAAAATAACCAGAAATGCGGAGCTACCGTGGAGCTACTGATAGCTTCGCATTTTACTCAATGCGGGGCTAAAATTAGCCAGATCGCGTTCTGTTGCGGAAAATCCTTTTTACTTAGAAATTTTCACTGCCAACAGTGCACGGCGACCGGCGTTAGCAGCAACGGCAGCGGCCGTGGAAATAGACGCAGCGGCGAACCAGTCCATACCGTGTCTTTTGAAGGTAAAAACCTTATCTTTTGGTCTTCTTAGAACCATTATGGGGTGTTTTGGCTCGGTCTTAACTGGCCAATTGCTTACTTCACCGGCGAGATTGCCGTTCTCCAGCCGTCAGGCTTGATGAAGAAGGAGAAGACAGAGAAAAACTCTGTACTTTCTCTACGCAAAGTTATCGAGTCATCCTTGTGTTTTGAAATGTGAGGCTATTTTGACTAGCAGTCGCACTCTAACGCGAGGCTATTTCTTCAGCTGCACGCAGAGTTAGTTTAGCTCAGCGTTTTTATACTTAGAAGATTCTTCGAGTCTCTTTGAAAGTTTTTCTGACTCTTGATCCTTCTTCTACAGTGGGGTACTCGGACCAGATTCTTTTTGAAGAGAAGTGCATGTGGCTTTACGAGTCTTCGTCAGCCAAAGTAACTCTAAGGAAGCCAGAAGCATATGCTTTACAACATAATTCAGGTTTTAGGCTCTGGCTCCAAAAGGTAAACTTTTGAAGGAGTTACAAGAACTCTGCGGCAGCTCATTAAGTTTTCTTGAGGACCATTTCTGTTAGATGACAATCTTTGTTGCTTTCCAAAGCGATAGAGCTGATCATCTAAGGGCTTGTAGCATGTCGAGTCCAACTTGCGCATCTTCATTAGGATTCTTGTAGCAGTATCTTCAGATGATCCACTAAGAACTTTTAAATAGATCATAGTTGATATTTGCAGAGGAGATCTTTTGTATTTGAACCCTAGAATTGAGCTTCAACACCCCGTGGAGGAATCTCGCCATTAACCTGGTTATTGATGAGTTAATAAATATGTAGAAGCTTTTGGGAGAGCTATAACTCCCTCTTCTTTTGTAATCTTTTTGTTTCATGAATAAAGGCATAAATTTTTCCTCTCTATCTGTTGGCTTCAAGAATTTTGCTTGCTCGACAAATAGATGGTTTATAGTTTTGGTTAAACAATCTAAGGCTCATTTGCGTAACTTAGATTATTAATACCAAGATGACGGGTAAGGATCATTTATCTTAGATGGAAGTGTCTATTTGCACTTGCCCAAATCCAAGTTTTCATAGAAAACACGTAGATAAACTGCCAAGTTATCCTCGCGTTTTGCACAGTTGCGAGGAGTTAATAACTTCGCGTTTTCCATGGTTGGTGGAGTTAAATAACTGCGCGTTTCCCTCATCATGCGGAGCTAATTACTTCGCGTTTTGGAGAGTAACTAATCAGTTATCTTCTCCGATCCTTATGCCGAATACCAAGGGTCGGTTCTTTGATTTAAATGGAGTCTCTATCTTTCTTCTTCCTCACTTCATTTGAGAATTCAAGAACTCAGAGCTCCAGGCGACCGGCGACCCTTGCAACCGACCGACTTTTCCAAATCTTTATCGATTTTCCTTGAATATTTTGCAAGCAATGGTGCCCAAGACTCGTGCTTCTTCTCGCACAGCCTCGCCGTTAGCGGTTGGTGCTAGTAGCGGTGGCAGCGGTCGGGGGAGTGGCCACAGCAGCGACGCGGCGCACGCCACCCCAATTGGAGGTAAGAATCTCAACTTTTTAGCCTTTTTAGAACCATTTGGAAGTGATTTGGCTTGGTTTCGACCGGCCATTGACTTTATCACCGGCGAGACCGCCGTTTCCGGACCTATGGCTTGGAGAAAAAGAAAGGCCTCTGGTCTTCTTCTAATCGAAGCTATCGCATCATCCTCGCGAAGAGATGAAGGAGTTAAGGATACCTCCTTCCAATTTGATATCATAACTCAGCTGGCAAATATTCCAGCTCGAGTAACGCTATACGAGTTGTTACGATTGTCAAAGTTAACTCGTGAGGCGTTAAGAGAAGCTTTGGCAGACTCTGAGTCATTCCTAGCTCAGATTGTTGAGCCGAATAATGAAGAACAAGATTCTTGCCCCCGCTGTCATCAAGTGAGGAGGCAGGTCCCACAAATAGTTTTCTCTCTAGAAGACATGCAGGTGAGGAATATAAAGCACAACAGGTCTTTATATTTCACCGGATATGTCAGATCCACAAAAGTGGACCGAATTCAAATTGATCCAGGTTCTGCACTAAGTGTCGTACCCAGAAGGTTGATGCAGCTACTAGGGATCTCCCTCCATCGTCTGACACCAACCAACATGTCAATATATGGGTGAATGCCAATAATAGCAGCCCCCTCGGGAAAATCCGACTCCAATGCCAAATTGGAGATGTAAAGACGGAGGTTACATGCTATGTTATTAATGCAGATACCTCCTACAATATTCTACTGGGACGACCTTGGATCCATACTTACATGATAGTCCCGTCGACTCTTCACCAATGCATGACATATTGCAATGAGGAAGGAGAAGTCCGGACACTAATTGCAGATAAGCAACCTTTCAAAGGACTGGAGAATTACTTCATAGATGCTTCACTCTACAAACCAGCTCATGAAATCTCCAACGACGATCCTGGCAAGCCTCAAAAGCCTGATGAAAGTGGTAACGAGGCAGACATGGAGTATGAACCTTTTGAAGAGGATGATGGGGGTGATTATGAAATTAACCCCAACCGAGATTTTACTTTTAGTTTTGATAATAATATAGTTGATGTAGTAGAGGATGAATGGGTTATTAATGAAAATGTAAAGTTAGTCTACGAGTATGCTGTAGCTACTGAATCTGAGCCCTCTTGTACCTCCACCGAAGTGGATGACCTGACCGAACTTGAAGTTCTGGCGGCATACCATTTGCCCCTCAGGTCTTCCCTCCTCTCTCAATTAAAAATAACCGAGGGTTAAGGGCACTTCTTTGAAGTGCCTCCCCGACAGGAGTCCCAAAGGCCGATCATGTTCGGCAAAGTGGTCACATCGCTTCGACAAAGACAAAGTAGTGAAAGTGATGAACATACATCACCTCAGTTCCATTTGTACGAACAGAGGTCCCGACAGATGATGGAAAATATGGGTTATGATTTTACCAAGAAGCCGAGATTAAACGCTGAAAAAGCCCGACGAAATCTTATATTCTCTTTTAGACCGAGAGGAAAGAGCCCAGACTACTATCAGAAGACTCGCAGGGGGTTAGGCTATGTATCTACTCCACCCTCATCTCTTAAAGATCAAGAGAGTTCTTCAGCTAAGGAAGACTCATCTCCACCCGACCAAGATTCGGATATAAGTACTGGTGCTTGGCTTCAATCCTTGACATCCAATATGGTTTTAGCCGCATTTGAAAGTGACGAGGAACCAATTGATGTTCAAGATGATTCCTGGGCCAAACATATGGACACTCTCTGGGATGTCCGCTTTGAACAGCGTGACCCGCCCACTGAGGATAAATTGACACAAGTCAACATGGGAACGGATGAGAATCCGAAGCCCATCTTCATAAGCGACATGCTAACTCCCTTAGAAAAGGAGGAACTTATATCTCTTATCAAATAGTATATAGACGTGTTCGCGTAGAATTATGAAGACATGTGATAAGTATCATATATTGTTTTTTTTCTCCCATATTTTATCTATTTTTGTATATAAATAAATGCTACTCGGGTATTTTAGTGTTTTTTCAGGTAGTCCGATTCGTACAAGGAGATGACATGAAATCAAAGTCGGAGAAGGAAATCGAGCCAGAAAAGTTATTAAAGTGGGCAAAACTACGAGACTACGATGTTGTAGAGACTCAAAGTCAAATACAGTCAGAAAAATTCCACACACAAGACAAGAGACTCGTTTCCAAGAAATTTCAACCTATTTATCCAAATTTTAGCTGCCAAATAGTAGTTTGGGCAGCCAAACAGCGGTCCAATTTGGGTCCCACGCGTCAAAATTTCTCTCGTGGCTTCGATGTAATCTTATAGTTTTCTAGTTCTGTTAGAATTAGGGTTTGATTTCTGAATCCTATATATTGGTCGTATCCTTGTATTCTAGGGTTGGATGCAGTAGTTAATGTAGATTAGGATTTAGTTTGTACTCGTCTTTCATTAATAAAATTAGGGTTTTGCTTAAGGGGTGGCAGCCACAATACAGTGCTCCAGAGGTAAGCCATTATTTTCTAATCTTTATTTGCTTTTTAGATAGATTTAATTGCTTTCTAGTATATATTTATTTTCTTTCTAGATTAGATTTAATTGCTTTCTAGAATCATGAGTAGCTAATTAGTTTAGCTCTAGGATGTAGATGAAGGTAGGATCCATCATGTAATTGCTTTCTAATATTTTTCTTCTTGAATAAAAATAAATAAAGACATGATTTTTCTCTAAAAAGATTAAAATACAAGAACTCGAAGATTAAGACTTTGATAGGTTATACTTGAATTAGGTTTCTTGATAGCCTATGCTCAGTTAGGATTTGGGGTTGTTGATTTTATCTTTTTCATTGAATTATCTAAAGATTTAGTTTGTTTTTATGAGAAGTAGTATTTTTGATGAGTTATACTTGCACACCACTTGATAGCTCATGCTCAGGACACTTTAAATAAAGATTAAACTAAAAAATCACCTTTTTATGAAAGAAGAAGATAATACAAGTAAGAACATGGTTGGAAATTAGTGGATTCTAGATCCTAAACTAATTAGGATAACTCTCATCTTCAACCTAGAATCTTTGTTAATTCGATAGACTATAGAATTAGCAAGAATCGCAAAACACCTTAGATCTTTGTGGGACGACCTGTATAGTGGTACAACCGATACTGTGCGCTTGCAGTAATTTATCACATCAAGTTTTTGGTGCCGTTGCCGGGGATCGATGGTGTTTTTCTTACTTTTTGTAACGTTTTACGGGATTAACAGTGTGTGTTGAGTGTGCAGGGACTAGAAAGTATAGATACAGGAAAAGAAAAAAGACGATCTAAGCGTGTTGAGTTCATGCCAAAAAGTATAGAACCAAATTCTCTCTTTGAGCCGCTGTTTAGCGGCAAATACCGCTATTTAGCGGTGCATAAGGTACAAAACGCCACAAAATGTTCCTGATATATGTATTTCATGTCTCTGGTTCAGTAAAAAAAATAAAAAAAAAATATTATCTTTTATTTTTATTTCTTTTCCATCACTCTCCCTCTCCACCTTTTTCAAAAAGAAAAAAATTAAAAAAAAATGTTTCAAAATCAAACTGGTTGTTATCATTGTCGTGATCTATATCATAATTATTATCAGTGTCCATAGATAGGAAGTTCGCTAGGACTAGGTCATAATCAAACTAACAACACATATAATGAACCTACGAGCGCTTCTTATACACAAAATTACAATTATGAATGGATGAATAATTCTAATTATGCATATAATCAAGAGTCATGCCAAGAGAGTCATCCATCTAATCCTTTCTTTATGGGCTATTCATCTTCATGTTCTACATTTAATCATGAACAAGATATTCAATTGAACATGTTAGATGAAAGATTAAAAAAATTAGAAGAAAAATATGCATGTCATGAGAATTTAGCTACAACCACTTCATATCTATCATCAAATATATATACGGATCCATCATATTCACCTTCAAATTTCACTCATGATCTCGAGATGCAATCATTTGAAGAAAATAAGGAAAATTACAATTATGAGTCTGAGGAACGAAAACGTAGAATTGAGGAAGGTATAGAAGGTTTGCTAAAATCATCCTCTCAAAATTCATCCTCTAAAACTGCAGCTTGTATGGAAGATCTTCTCAAAGTGAT
Source organism: Dracaena cambodiana (assembly GCA_036321105.1). NCBI lineage: Eukaryota > Viridiplantae > Streptophyta > Magnoliopsida > Asparagales > Asparagaceae > Dracaena > Dracaena cambodiana. Next base: position 12,179,054 of record JAYEPQ010000010.1, read on the forward strand.
TTCTCAAGCTAAACTTTTTGTAGATCAACCATCTAATAGTTTGAGCATATCTGACTCCAACGAGCAATCACTCCAGTCATCTTCTGAAGTAGATATGATTCAAAATGAATTAAATAGTTTTGTGCATGATGAGTCTATAATTCAACATTGTGATCAGCCTATTTTAGACCATTGTGAAGATAATTATGATGTAACTGATGATAAAGAAAATATTTTACTTGATGATTTATCTCATGGTGAGCTTGCTAGTGAACATTATCATTTGATTCTTTTGTTGGAAATTATGAAAAAATTTGTGAAGAAGAATTTTTATCCCTTCATAATAACTTGACTAATGATAAGTCCACTAGTATGCCATTTTCTTTTGAGAATTTTGATGACAGGTTTGAAGAAAATTTGCATGACAAGTCCATAATAATTGAGGGAAGGAAAGAATATCAAAAAGAAGAGGTCATAGTACTCAATGATTTGGAAAGACGATCCAAAATCGAGCTCATGATTTCGTTACATCAAAGTGAGTATGATATTTCACATGTTGATAAAACCAAAATACTTACTGCCATGAAAGATACTCGTGGGTCGAATATGGACGATAAAGGTACGCTTTCTAACCTCAAAACTTTACTACTGAATAAAAGAAAGAAGGGTAGAAATAAATTAAGAAAAATTAAAAGTAAGATGGAGAGATTAAATGTAAAATTAACAAAAAATCTAAGTTCATCCATATCAAAACATAAAAGGACACATTATGAGAGTGGAAAGCGATCAAGAGGTCGTAACCGTTTGAATTTTCTAATAAGTGTATAATATTTATATAATAGTTTTCTTTTTTTTTATTTTGCCACCCTTGGTTTGTGTATGAGGGCATACATAAGTTTAGGTGTAGGGGAGTAGTTTTTAGGAGTTTTTTATTTTTTTCTTAGGATTTTATTTTTATTTGTAGGATTTTTTTTTTAGATTTTTGGATTTTTTTTTAGATTTTTGAGTTTCTTTATTTTACACTTTGGGTAGTTTTTAGGGTAACTAACTAAAAAAAAATTAAAAAAAAAAGTAAAAAATATTTTTAAAAAAAACTGAAAAAAAATAAATTAAAAAAAAATTTATGTATTTTTTTCAATAGATCAAACTACTTACAGATAAAGGAACAAATTTAGATTTGAAATTGGATAGGAGAGTAGATTGGATGATATATTTTGAATTTTATGAAAAAGATCAAAATCTGAAAAATAAATACCACTAACAGTAGTTTTGAGGCAAGTATACATCTATTTTTCACTTAACAATAGTTTATTAGATTAAAGACAAAGATAATAACGATTGAGTAAGCATTCACTCTCTAAACAAAAAAAAAGAGAAAAGAAAAAAAAGTGAGAACAAAATAATGGGGTGAGCCTGGTATTAAGGCAATAGCCTCGAGAGTGATAAAATAATGGGGTGCGCCTGGTATTAAGGCAATAGTATCAAGAGTGAAAAAAGAGTATGATCCAAGTAATCGGGTATTTTGCGCCTAAATAAGCGTGAATATTCGCATGAAAGGTGAAATATTCTAAAAAAAAAGAAAAAAAAGAAAAAGAAAAGAGTATGAACTAAGTAATCGGGTATGTTGCGCCTAAGTAAGCGTGGATATTCACATGAAAGGTGAAATATTATTTTAAAAAAAGAAAAAAAAAGAAAAAAAATGTTATGAGAGAGGAGATGAATCATGAGTTAGAGTTCGAGTCCAAAATCGAAGTAGACTATCACATGTGCACGTAGTTGTATAGGAGCCAATGAATTATCTGTTAGTAGGTATTGAAAGATAGGATTTAAATTTTGGTTTAAAATGATAAGTGTATCTGATATGATGCTCGATTTGAAAATTGATAATCTAAATGCATTCTTGAGTTTGTATATTAGTGAGATTAATTGATGAAAATATCATAAAAAAAAGATTTTTCTTTCCTTTGTATAAAATTTCTATTTTTCTTGATTTTCGGTTATCCTTATTTTTCTTTTCTTTATTCCTTAATCTATTTTCTTCTTGAATTTTGTGGGTATATTCACTGCAAACCCTCACGAGATAACACTCATCCACTAGGGTAACCTAGGGGTTTAAAGGCTTATTGCACGTGCTAAGTGCAATCGCGATTCCTGCGAAAGTGAGTTAGGATTTTTATTTTTCTTTTTAGGTTTAGGTTTTGCTCGAGGACTAGCAAAAGATAGGTATGGGGGTGTGATAAGTATCATATATTGTATTTGTTCTCCCATATTTTATCTATTTTTGTATATAAATAAATGCTACTCGGGTATTTTTAGTGTTTTTTCAGGTAGTCCGATTCGTACAAGGAGATGGCATGAAATCAAAGTCGGAGAAGAAAATCAAGCCAGAAAAGTTACTAAAGTGGGCAAAACTACGAGACTACGATGTTGTAGAGACTCAAAGTCAAATACAGTTAAAAAACTTCCACACACAAGACAAGAGACTCGTGTCCAAGAAATTTCAACCTATTTATCCAAATTTTAGCCGCCAAATAGCGGTTTGGGCAGCCAAACAGCCGTCCAATTTGGGTCCCACGAGCCAAAATTTCTCCCGTGGCTTCGATGTATCTTATGGTTTTCTAGTTCTGCTAGAATTAGGGTTTGATTTCTGAATCCTATATATTGGTCGTATCCTTATATTCTAGGGTTGGATGCAGTAGTTAATGTAGATTAGGATTTAGTTTGTACTCGTCTTTCATTAATAAAATTAGGATTTTGCTTAAGGGGTGGCGGCCACGCACAATACCGTGCTCCAGAGATAAGCCATTATTTTCTAATCTTTATTTGCTTTCTAGATAGATTTAATTGCTTTCTAGTATATATTTATTTGCTTTCTAGATTAGATTTAATTGCTTTCTAGAATCATGAGTAGCTAATTAGTTTAGCTCTAGGATGTAGACGAAGGTAGGATCCACCATGTAATTGCTTTCTAATATTTTTCTTCTTGAATAAAAATAAATAAAGACATGATTTTTCTCTAAAAAGATTAAAATACAAGAACTCGAAAATTAAGACTTTGATAGGTTATACTTGAATTAGGTTTCTTGATAGCCTATACTTAGTTAGGGTTTGGGGTTGTTGATTTTATCTTTTTCATTGAATTATCTAAAGATTTAGTTTGTTTTTATGAGAAGTAGTATTTTTGATGAGTTATACTTGCACACAACTTGATAGCTCATACTCAGGGCACTTTAAATAAAGATTAAACTAAAAAATCACCTTTTTATGAAAGAAGAAGATAATACAAGTAAGAACATGGTTGGAAACTAGTGGATTTTAGATCCTAGACTAATTAGGATAACTCTCATCTTCAACCTAGAATCTTTGTTAATTCGATAGACTATAGAATTAGCAAGAAACGCAAAATACCTTAGATCTCTGTAGGACGACCTGTATAGTGCTACAACCGACACTGTGCACTTGTAGTAATTTATCACATCAACATGCCCGGTCTTGATCCTCAGATTGCCACACACCGGTTAAATATTAAAGAGGACGCTAAGCCAGTTAAACAACAGCAAAGGCGTTTTCGACCGGAATTGATGGAGGCAATAGCAGCTGAAGTCAATAAACTTATAAAATTTGGATTTATCCGTGAAGAACAGCATCCCGATTGGGTGGCCAATATAGTGCCAGTTCGCAAGAAAAACGGCAAGATCAGGATATGCATTGATTTTCGAGACTTGAACGCTGCCTGTCCTAAAGATGAGTTTCCACTGCCCATCACAGATGTGATGATTGACAATACTTGTGGTTACGAGAGGATGTCCTTTATGGATGGCTTCTCAGGATATAACCAGATCAAGATGCACCCGGATGATGAAAAGCATACCACTTTCAGAACACCGCTGGGGGTATACTGCTACACGGTGATGCCATTTGGGCTGAAGAATGCCGGCGCCACTTATCAAAGGGCGATGAGCATCATATTCAAAGAGCACCTACGCAAAACAGTGGAGTGCTATGTGGATGACTTAGCAGTCAAAAGCAAGAATAAAGAAGACCACCTTCAGGATTTGAGAACGGTCTTCGATCTTATGAGGAAACATCATTTGAAGATGAATCCCAATAAGTCCTTCTTGGGAGTGTCCAGCAGGAAATTCCTCGGGTTCATAATAACGTCAAAAGGAATCTTCCTTGACCCAGAAAAGGTGAAAGCGATTAGCGAGATGCCGCCTCCCCGTAATCTTAAAGAATTGAGGGGGTTATAAGGAAAGCTCGCCTATATCCGACGCTTTATTTCTAACCTATCTGGACGATGTCAGCCATTCTCCAGACTTATGAAAAAGGGAGTTTCTTTCGTGTGGGATGAGGCATGTCAACAAGCGTTCGACGATCTTAAAGAATACCTCACCAAACCCCCTGTTCTCATGGCACCCATTCCTGGACAGCCATTCCTCATATATGTAAGGGCCATGGATAATGCTTTAGGAGCAATGCTTGCTCAGTACAATGAGCACGGCCATGAACATGCCCTCTATTATTTAAGCAGGACAATGATTAGGGTCGAGCAGCGGTATACCCCAATCAAAAAAAAATGTTTAGCTCTAGTGTTCGCTGTTCAGAAAATGCGACACTATCTTTCAGGGCAAACAATCCATGTCATATCACAGGTTAACCCCTTGAAAATCCTGATGACAAAGCCAGGGTCTTTAAATGGCCGATTGGCGAAGTGGGCGTTACTGCTATCGCCATACGAAATCCATTATGTCCCTCAGAAAGCAATGAAGGGACAGGCAATTGCCGATTTCTTAGCCGACCATCCAATCTGGTCTAAGCCGACGCCAGAGGTCAACACAGTTAGCAAGGAACAACCTTGGCATATGTTCTTTGATGGTGCTGCCAGACGATCTGCTGCTGGAGTGGGGGTTGTACTGATTTCCACACATAAACATATACTTCCTAATGGTTATTCGCTGACAGAACCGTGCACGAATAATGTGGCGGAATATAATGCGCTCATTATTGGTCTAAAAATGGCCTTGCAACTGGGGGTGAACTATCTAGAGGCTTATGGAGACTTTAAGCTCGTTGTTAATCAAATGACAGGAGAGTATGAAGTCAGACATGAAGCCCTCATCCCCTATCATCAGCTAGCCATTGAACTAGCAGGATACTTCAAACAGTTTTACATCTCTCATATACCAAGGAATGAGAATGTCTACGCCGACGCTCTTGCCTCATTAGCTGCAACGTTGGCAATTCCCCCGGGTGAGGTTAAAAGCATCACCATTGGTAGCAGGGAACTTCTTCATCCAGACATAATAATTCAAACCCAAGAGGTGTGCCGGACGAGTTTAACTCTAGAACCCCATGATTGGCGATTTCCATTTGTGGATTATGTCTTATATGGAATAATGCCCGAAGATCCAAAGGAAGCCGCCTCAATTAAGAGGAAGACCTCTAAATTCTACTACGATCAGACGCTCCAGACTTTATATAGAAAGTCGAGTGATGGTCTTCTGCTACGCTGCTTATCAAGAGCTGAAGCAGATGAAGTGCTGAAAGAGACACACGATGAAGTATGTGGAGCTCATCAGCCCGGTCTAAAACTTGGAGACCGCATAAGAAGGCTAGGATACTACTGGCCAATGATGATTACCAAGGCAATGGCGTACGCTAAACGCTGCCACGCATGTTAGGTACATGCTAACTTTATCCATCAACCTCCAGAATACTTGCACAATACTGTAGCTAGTTGGCCATTTGAGGCATGGGGAATGGATATTGTGGGGCCAATAACTCCCCCGTCATCTAGAGGACATCGGTTTATTCTTGCGATAACCGATTATTTTTCAAGATGGGCTGAAGCCGTACCCATGAGTGAGGTAAAGACGACGGACGTGGTTAAATTCATCAAACATCATGTCATTTACCGTTTTGGTGTCCCTCTATCATCCACGATAATGGACCCCAATTCATCAGTCAAGGCTTCTCAAGATTTTGTGATAAATTCAGAATCAAAAATATTGCTTCAACGCCATATAATCCCACAGCTAATGGGTTGGCCAAAGCCTTTAACAAGACGATTATCAAACTCCTTCGGAAATTCGTCTCTTCTAATAAACGAGACTGGGATGAAAAGCTAGGAGAATACCTGTGGGCTTATCGCACCACTGTTCGCACCCCTACAAAAGCTACCCCGTACGCTTTGGTTTATAGAAGCGAGGCTGTCTTGCCCCTTGAAATTCAGATTCCCTCATTAAGAGTGGCATTAGCCACAAAGATGACGACAGAAGAGCGCCATCAGCAAAGATTGTAAGAACTAGAGGCGTTGAATGAAAAGCGTCTCAGGGCTCAACAACAAATTGAGTTGTATCAGGCCCGAATTTCTCAAACGTTCAATAAGAACGTTAAACCAAGAACCTTTAAAGAAGGAGACTTGGTTCTGGCTGTTAAAAGGCCAATGGTACTAACCCACAAGACTAAGGGTAAATTCGAACCCAAGTGGGAAGGACCGTTCATTGTGGAGACAGTGTACTCCAGTGGAGCCTATCGCTTGATGAATCAAAATGGCGACAGGATGATGATGTCGATCAATGGCAAGTTTCTGAAGAAATACTATGCTTAATATCTCGGGGAGCATAAGCCTCCAATTTATCCAAGTTACGCAGATGAGCACTTGGACTTCTTCTATTCTGGTGATTTTAATCCAGTAAACCTGGTATGTTTAGCTCTCAAGTTTGATCAACTTCCAGTCTTTTCTTAGTCATGCGCAATTTTGCGTCTCTGACCTAAACCTGGTATGTTTAGCTCTCAAGTTTGAGCAACTTCCAGTCTTTTCTTAGGCATGCGCAGTTTGGCGCCTCTGACCTAAACCTGGTGTGTTTGGTGTTCCCAGTTCAAGTTATGCGAGAAAGCCTTGAACCGCCTCCTATTTGGTTTTCAAGTTTGAACCGCCTCTACTCTTTTCTTAGGCATGCGCAGTTTGGCGCCTCTGACCTAAACCTGGTGTGTTTGGTGTGCCCAGTTCAAGTTACGCGAGAGAGCCTTGAACCGCCTCCTATTTGGTTCTCAAGTTTGAACCACCTCCAGTCTTTTCTTAGGCATGCGCAGTTTGGCGCCTCTGACCTAAACCTGGTATGTTTAGCTCTCAAGTTTGAGCAACTTCCAGTCTTTTCTTAGGCATGCGCAGTTTGGCGCCTCTGACCTAAACCCGGTGCGTTTGGTGTGCCCAGTTCAAGTTACGCGAGAGAGTCTTGAACCGCCTCCTATTTGGTTCTCAAGTTTGAACCACCTCCAGTCTTTTCTTAGGCATGCGCAGTTTGGCGCCTCTGACCTAAACCTGGTATGTTTAGCTCTCAAGTTTGAGCAACTTCCAGTCTTTTCTTAGGCATGCGCAGTTTGGCGCCTCTGACCTAAACCTGGTGTGTTTAGCTCTCAAGTTTGAGCAACCTCCAGCCTTTCTTTAGGCATGCACAGTTTGGCGCCTCTGACCTAAATTTGGTGTACCCAGTTCAAGTTACGCGAGAGAGCCTTGAACAGCCTCCAGCCTTCCTTTTAGGCATGCGCAGTTGAGCGCCTCTGACCTAGAAGGAACCAGTTTCTCGCTAACCCCTTCATACTGGGGGTAAAAAGTATGAATTACCCAACACCGATAAGGTAAAGGGAAGAGGAAAAGTTTGGCATTTAAGCCCAAACGAAATCTTTGACAACTCACTATGTTGAGGGGAATAACATGGCTAGTCCAACTCAAATGGTAGTTGGTAAAGGCAAATCAAATCCGTTGATAGCTGGGAGTTTGCTAAAAATCCCATACACCCTGACAGTAGGGTTCAAAAAAAATTTGTGCATGAATGATGCTGAGAGATAAATCATTTTTTGACGACAAGTTATTTGTTGGGCAAGCAAATCTATTTTGAAGCCGACAAATGAAAGAGTTAAAAGAATCATCTTTTTTAAAAAAAAGGTGAACGTACAAAAAGAATCTCAAAGAATCATCAAAAATTCTCTCTCTCCTATTACAAGAGTTCTTATTACAGAAAAAAAAAAGGGAATAGAGAAAGAAAGAAAAATATTACGAGTCCCCCAGGAGTTTCAATTTATTTATTGTCTCGTCCAAATTTCGGCGATGAGATGCCTCCACGGTGTGTTGGGCCTATCTACGTAACTCATCGTCACTTATTGCAATTTGTTGCTGACGAGACTCTTCAATGACACGATTCCTGGCCGTCTCTTCCTGCGCAACCTGTTCCTGTTGGAGAATCAAGGCTTCCCGCTTCTTGACAGACTCCCCTAATCGAAGCTCATTGTCTATCAAGACGGCCCGAGCTCTGACAATTGTCTCCTGGGCCCTAGTAATCGCAGCCTGACTCTCTCCAAATTCAGAGTCTACCCTCCTTAGATCTCCATGAATGGATGGAGTTCGGTCAGCTCCTGAGACCATCTTTCTTCCTGTAGTCTCAAAGCACTTCTATGAGATATTGACTCTGACTGAAGCCGCGCCAGTTCTATCTCAGTGATCGCCTCCACATCCGCCTGACATAGTGTGTGTAGAGTAGTCACCTGCTCTTTTAAGACTGCAAAGCGGACCCAGTAAGGTGTTGCCCGATTTTGTCCCCCAACTTCTTCAATATTCTCCAGATGACGGGATAACAGTGGACGTGCGAAGTTGAAGAAATCATGTCCACCAAGGGCCATCTCGATACATCTCCTTAGCAAATGCATAAAATCAACGACACTGGAGTTAAAAAGCTCTTCAAGAGGATTGACAGTGTCAGCAGGCAAAGCAGGTAATGCCAAGGAAGATGTCACGGGCAGGGGAGCAGTGGCTACCGGAGTTGATGAGGAAGCCCGTTCCTGTACCAAATTCATAATATGGAGAATCAGTAGAGCCAGTGCAGATCTGGAAGAGCTGGAGACCCCAGGGGAAACACCACCAGTACCAATCACTTGGGTACTCCCGCCGGCAAGAGCGGAAGACGGAATAACTTCACCCGAAGCTCCTCCGGTAGGAGAAGCATCTTCGAACGAGAATTTCAAATTCCCCTCCTCTCCTGCTGGAAGGCTTGAAGTTGGAGGAGTTGCAGGTGTCTCAGCAGCCACGGCAACAGACGACGTTAAAATCACTGACTGAGAAGGCACGCCAACGACCACGGGAAATGTCTCAGTGGAGCAAACTGGCGTTGGAGATGGCATGCTAGGAGACGGTGTAGTCTCCTTAGCAGCAGCTGCGATAATGACCTCTTTTCTCTCATCGCTCCCCAGTTTATCAATCGGGGGAATTGAAGAGGGAACAGAAGTAGGAACCGGCATGGATAATCAGCTGTAAACTCACCAGCAGAGCTACCCACACCACCGACGGAGCCGAAATGGTCCATCCTATCGTCAGACTCTACCTGGGTAGTCGAATGCATTGGCGAAAGGAGTTGACCACCTGTATTTCAGGGAACAAGAGAAGTGGTGTTACAGTAAAAAGTAATAGGTAAAAGATAAAATATCAAGAGCTATACCTGGAGATACAAGTCCGGTTGTCGGACTTGAAGGAGGAGCTGCCGTCGTTTCTAGCAGCGAACCCATCTCGCTACCCAAAGGTTGCGCCACAGGTTGTGCAACGGGCTCTATGGGCTCTATGGACGAAGGAGCCGGAACCTCAAGGATACTTGAAGACCTAGTAGGTTCATCCTCCCCTGCCTGTGCTGGGGGTAGTACTGAAGCTAGCAGATCCGAAGCAAGCTTGATAGTCACTTCTTCGGGGACTATCAAAGTTTTCTGAGCCAACTTCTGCTTTTTGCCAGGCCTTCTCTTTAAGGCACCACGGCGTTTGAGAGTTGGACTCTGGGGACGAGTGGCAACAGGCTGAAGAGCTCCTCCAGCACCAGTATTGTCATCGTCATCATTATTATCGTCATCGTTAGACTCGCTGACGTTTAAAGGTTCGGCCGCCACGCTGAGGAATTCGTTCATTCCCTTTATTCTCACTCTTGCGGTGCCCTGGCGACTAGCGTAGAGAGCCTCAATCTCTTGGCAACAGCTGTGGTTGAGAGAAAAACTGGGCACGTCAGCATTTGCAACATCGAACCATGTGCAGAAGCTGAGAGCCATGGCCAGTTCTGGCGACTTCTGGGGCAAGGTGAACTCAGCTCCGGTTCCCCCGCTACAAAATGAAACCAGCAGCAGGCACCCTCATATAAGTTCCCCTTATAGGCAAGATTCCTTTCGGGTTACCCACATAGAGTTGAGAGTAGCCGAACTGGCGGGCAAAGCGACTTGGGATGTACGGTTCTATAAAGCACCTGCCGTCTAGACGATACACCAAGTGCCCGGGACGAATATTGAGAAGCCACCAGAATGCTCCCGCAGACAAGATGGTAAAATTGTCTGCCCCCGCAGTATCCTTCAGCTTTAGTCCGTATCCTCCGCCAGGAAAATCGGGGAAGCACCTGAAGATCTCGTAATTCTGGTGACTTCGGAGAGTCTTCCGAATTTGCGACATGTAATGGTGCTGCCATGAAGAGTGTTCATACAGCTCCACGAAAAAGCACTTCTCACTCGAACGACGTACAGCCGCACTCATCAGCGAGGGGCAATGCATGACGAGCCATGCCATCAAATAAGTATAGGGCATCTCCACCCTAGGGTTTGGAGTCTTCAACTGGACAGTCTCCTTCGACTTGCCCTTTCCTTTTCTCTTGACCTTACTGGCAGGGAGGAAATCCTCACAGAGTATCCGCAATCCATATTGTAGATTGCACACCATAGCGGGAAGGAGTCCAATGGGTCGGCCATACGCAAGAAGAACCGCTGGATACACCACGGTCATTGCAATTGCCTCCTTGGGCAATGATGGCACGACGCATCTCTTTAGCCATAACATCAAGAATTCGGCAATGAGCCCCCTGTTGGATATTGGGGTCTGAGCATGATAATGATAGCTCTTGAATGAAGTGCCGGAACCGTATCCATTTTCATTGGACTCGGTCGTATAATACATCGCATAATGACCCCGGGCCATGCGTTGATCAATCTCTGAGAAAGGGACGGGAGGATGGCCATGGATAGTCATTGAGCTATCCTTAGATTTAAATTGGCAAAGAGGTACTCGGCCCATTTCTTGTGGCCGATACCATGATTACGCGCACCAACCAAGTCGGCGCATATACGATAATGGCACATCATCTCCCAATAAGTTGCATAGATGCGCTTATCCCTTGCCATTAGCATGTTCAATTCCTCAGTGGTAGGGATGTATTCTTCATAGGAGACTTTCCCCATTGAAAGTCCAGAAACCTCGAACATCTCGTGGAGAGCGAACCCCAGCTCACCCACTGGTGTAAAGAAAGTGCAGGTCTCGGGATTGTACATCTCCATGAGACAGTAGAAATGGTAAGCGCTCTGGGAAAATCCGAATTGGACATTTCTAATGGTTTTGAATAAGCCAATATCCTTCAAGATGGGCTCATGGGAATCCAACATGTACTGAATAAGGCGGGCCCATCACATGTTGCCAGAGGAATAAACCCAGCCGGGCATCCTGAAATCACTAGCTGGGTATTGGCCTTGTTTTGCCATAAAGTCGCTTAAGAAAGTCCGCGCACGAATCGGGATTTCTCCTACTAGGTGCTCCTTAGCAAATCTGCCCGGGAGCAAACCAGTGATGCATCTAGGGGCACCATCTTGATAAGGTCCTTTTGCACCAAATTTGCCCGTCGGGACACCATCCTAATCTTGAGTTAAATTCCACTTTAATTCCAGAGGTGTCGCCAGCCTCTGAAAATAAACCAGAGGATAGCCACGGCTCATTCTGGGCAGAAACATTAAAGCTTCGCCCGAATTGTAGAGCCACTCGCAGTTCTCTTCAAAGAGGATCTCATCTGATTGATCCATTTGGTCTCCAAAGAAGAACGCGGGTTTCTCCATCGCTTCCCTGTTCAAAGTTTCGAAGGCGGCATCGGTTATAATTTCTCGCGCAGTAGTCGGGTGATACTTGATCAACTTCTCCTTGCGGTCCTTCGGGTCTGGCTTGTACGAGGGCAGGATGGTAGTGAAACGGAATTGGCCGGAGGGATCAAAGCCTCCAGCGAAGCCAAAGTAGTTCCTGTGAGCAAAGGGTTCCATCGAATACCCTACTGCACAAAGAAGCACCAGAATTAGAGAAGTTTCTATAAGGCAGAAAATTTCTCTAAGTATGGACGCGCGAAGCTAAAAATTAGAATGCGCGAAGCTAAAAATAGCGCCGCGCGAAGCTAAAGATTAGACCGCGCAGAAGTTAAAAGAGCCTCGCATTTCTATGTGATTGCTGCTCAAAAGAGCCTCGCGTTTCTACGCGATTGCTACTTATCAAAATAGCCTCGCGTTTCTACGCGATTGCTACTTATCAAAATAGCCTCGCATTTCTACGTGACTGCTATTCCAAATAGCCCCGCACCTCAGCGCGACTGCTATTCCAAATAGCCCCGCGCTTCAAAACGTGAGGATGACGCGATAACTTCGCGTGAGAAGAAAGCCAGAGACTTTTCTTCTTCTCCAAGCCTTACGGCCGGAGTACGGCGATTTTGCCGATGAAAGGAATGATTGTTAGTTAAAATAAGGCCAAATTACTCTAATAATGTTCTAAAAAGTTTCGATGGAGAGATCCTTACCCCCAATGGGCGAAATGTGGGCCGGCGCGTCGCCGCCATGGCCGCTGCCACCATTGCTTGCGCCAACCGCCGATGATGGAGCTGCGCGGGAAGTTGCACGGGTCTTGGGCACCATTGATTGAGAAAATAGAGTGAAATTGGTGGAAAATTTGGAGAAAACCGGTCGGAGAGTGCTCGGATCGCCTAAGTTCTGATCGCCTAAACCTCTGAAATCTCTAGAAAATTCTCAAGTAAAGTGAGAAGAAAAAGAGATAGAAATTTTGTTTAAATGAGGGAAACCGCCTCTTGGAGTTCGGCGCGGATTTCAGAGAAAATGACTGGTCAGTTACTCCCCGAAAACGCGGTACAGATAACCCCACGTGATGTTGGGGAAAAACGCGAAGCTATTTTAACTCCACGTAATTCCGCAAAATGCGAGGTTAATCTGGCATTTTAGCTTCGCGTTTCCTATAAAGAACTTGGATTTTTGGCCAAGTTAAGAAGATCCTTACTCGATCATCTTGGTGCCAATAATCTAAGTTACGCAGATGAGCCTTAGATTATTTTACAAAAAATTATTAACCATCTGTTTGTTGTTGCAAGCAAATTTGTTTTGAAGGCAACAGATAGCGAGGAAAATAATTTGCCTTTATTTATAGAGTAAAAAGATTACAAAGAGGGAGTTATAGCTCTCCCAAAAAGCTTTTTACATGATCATCAACTCATCAAATAACTTAACAGTGAGATTTCTCTACGGGGTGTTGAAGCTTAGTTCCCTGGTTCACATGCAAAAGATCTCTTCTGCAAGTATCAATTTGGATCTATGATCTAAAATGAAGCACGAGAGGAAAGGCAAGTGCTGCAATTCTGAACTGCTAGTGCTGCATTGAAGCACAAGCTGAACTGCAATTCCTTACTTAAGCTTACAGCTCCTTCAAAGAGTTTATCTCTCGGAGCCAGAGCTTGAAACCTGCAACTATATTGTAAAGCATATGTTTTTGGCTTCCTTAGAGTTACTTTTGCTGATGAAGATCGATGGACCCGCATACACTCCTCTTCAGGAAAGATTAGACTTACTGCAAAAGGAACAGAGTTTCTAAAAGTGTGAAAACGCGGAGCTAAACTAACTCCGCGTGCAGTTGAAGAAATAGCCTCGCGCTTTAAACGCAGAGGATGATGCGATAACTTCGCGTAAAGAAAGGACAGAGTTTCTCTCTGTTGTTTCCTTCTTTTTCATAGCCTCTTGACATGAAGCGACTGCTAATCAAAGATAGCCTCGCAATTCATAGCGACTGCTAATCAGAGATAGTCTCGCAATTCATAGCGACTGCTAATCAAAGATAGCCTCGCAATTCATAGTGACTGCTAATCAAAGATAGCCTCGCAATTCATAGCGACTGCTAATCAAAGATAGCCTCGCAATTCATCGCGACTACTAATCAAAGATAGCCTCGCAATTCATAGCGACTGCTAATCAAAGATAGCCTCGCAATTCATCGCGACTGCTAATCAAAGATAGCCTCGCAATTCATCGCGACTGCTAATCAAAGATAGCCTCGCAATTCATCGCGACTGCTAATCAAAGATAGGCTCGCAAATCATAGCGACTGCTAGAATAGCCCCGCGTTTTAAATGCAGGGATGACGCAATAAGTTCGCGTAGAAAAAGACTAGAGTTGCTCTCTGTCTTCTCCTTTGAGCCTTACGGCCGAGCAATGGCAATCTCGCCGATAAGATAAGCAATTGGCCAGTTTTAAACCAAGTCAAAACATCACAAAATGGTTCTTAAAAGACCGAAAGATGAAGTTTTTACCTTCAAGAGTTGCTGCACAGACTGGTTTGCCGCTACAACTACTTTCATGGCTGCTGCCGTCCCCACTAACGTCGGCCGACGTGCACGAAGCCATACTCTTCTGGAGCGACATCCTAATGATGAAAATCTATGGAGAGTCGAACGGAGATCAGTTGAAGATCGTTCGGCGACATTGCTCTCTCAATCTCCAGAGCTTTGGATTTCTCAGATTCTTTGAATGAATGAAGAAGAAGACGAGCCAGAAGCCCTATTTAAAGGGGATAATCCGTCGCTTGGTATTCGGTGCGGAAATTCAAGGTGATTAATGAGGCAGTTACTCATTTCACTGAAAAATAAGCGAAGACTAATAGCTCCGCGAAGGTACCTAAAACCGGAGATAAACTTGGTATTTTAACTCCGCATTTCTGGTTTAAAGATCCAAAGTATTTTAAAATTTGCTAAGTTCCAAGCCATTTTGAAAACTTTGGAGGGGGTTCTGTTGGCAGTGAAAATTTCTAAGTAAAAAGGATTTTCCACAAAAGAACGCGGAGCTAATTCTATAGCTCCGCGTCTGGCTAATTTTTAGCCCCGCGTTGAGTAAAACGCGAAGCTATCGATAGCTCCGCGTTCTTGGTTATTTAGCTCCGCGTTAGCTTCGCTTGAGCAGATAACCAGAATCTCAAATTGATTGAGATTATGATTTGGGCTCATCCAGTTACCCAAATTAAGACCGATCGGGACTCTAAAATCAAGAGATTTAAATTAAGACTAAGATACTTGATTGGAATCCTTGATGAGAGCAAATTCTATTTAGATAGAAACTCTTGCATGAATCTGGAGCTATAAATACCTTCGTGGTGAAACCCTAGGGAGCTTCTTCAGACTTTTAGAGATCTTTTGGCAATTCAAGTACGCGAGAGAGCCTTGAAGCCCGGAGTTCTTCTTTTCGGTAGTTAAGATATTTTTCTGAAATCTTGGAGAGTTTAAGTTACGCATAGAGCCTTAAATTCGTGAAGATCAGAGAAAATCATCATCTTTTTCTGAAGTTCTTGAGAAGTTCGAGTTATACGAGAGAGCCTTGAACGAATCAAACCCAGAGAAGATCATCTACAGTCGGCCGCCATCTTCAAAGCAGAAGAGTTCAACGTCTGATCGTCCAAAGGAACTACTATAGATCCCATCGCCACACAGATCCCACATACTATTGTAAAAGAGAGCGATTGATATATAAAATCCTCTCGTTTGTTCATCTTTAATTCTTGTTCTCTTTCATTGTAATCTAAGTTGTATTCAATGGAAGGAAGGCAACCGAAATCTGCCGTGAACAATAAGGGCTGAAATCTTAGCTTCAGCAGCTATAGAGCTATCGACGCTATGGATTCTACCCTTATGTGAAGAAGTTGATGCACTGGACTTTTCAGCGGGACTCTCCCACTGCATAGTCTTCTACGATAGGTCCTCAAGGAAGTTCCATGCTTCATCCTCGTTTTTCCTCATAAACTCCCCCTGACACATGGACTCAAGAAGAGTTTTGGATATGTAATCGAGTCCTTCGTACACAATTTGACACAACTACCACTTTTCTATTGCATAGTGGGGGCACTGAGCTAATAAGTCCTTGAACCGTTCCAAGTATTTCCAGAAGGGTTCTCCCGGCACTTGACGGAATTGATTGATTTGATTTCTGATTCTTGCCGTCTTGTGCGTAGGATAATACTTCTTGAGAAACACTGTAACGAATTCATCCCAAGTGGTGATTGAATCAGTAAGCATACTGTACAACCACTTCTTAGCATTATCCTTAAGTGCAAAAGGGATGAAGCGGAGCTTAATTACGTCCTCCGATAAATTTTGCAGTTTAATCATTACGTATACTTCTTGAAATTCACTGATAAAGAGATATGCATCTTCTGAATCAGAGCCAGTAAATTTGGGAAGCATACTAATGTACTGCGGTTTTAATTCGTAGTGATTTACCCGCTACGTGTGGAAGTTTGATGCAAGATGGTAATGATGTACGTAACGGGTAACATCGATCCTGAAGGATCGGCTGGTCCATCTTGTCTCCCATGAACAAATCTGATCTTACAAGTCGACCAAATTGATCACGGGTCCAATGTGGCATGAACCAGCGACTGTGAGTGTATGCGTGAACTTCCTAAAGTAGTGCAAGAAGTGGGGTGTGGTGGAGAGATAAAACGGTGGAATAGATATGATCAACTAAAAATGTGATTTCTACTGTTTCTAATTTTTTATTATTTTTTTAAATTTTTCTACACAACCAGGAGACAACAATACAGAGACAGAGAAAATTAAGGTTCAGAACGTACCCTTTTAGTGGCTCTAGCCACCAAATAGCGGCTAACTGATCAAACTGATCTGTGCTTTTTTTCCACTTGTTCCAGAGACTCTTTCAATTCTTTAAATCTTCTTGTATCTGCAATATCTATTTCCTGCACACTCACACACACTGTTAACCCGTAAAATGCTAGAAAAAGTAAGAAAAATACCGTTGATTCCCGGCAACAGCGTCAAAAACTTGATGTGTTATATTTACTACAAGCGCACAGTATCGTTGTAGCGCTGTACAGGTCGTCTCACAGGGATCTAAGGTGTTTCTGCATTCTTACTTTCTCTATAGTTCAACGGACTAACCAAAAATTCTAGGTTGAAGTCGGATTAATCTAAGTAGTCTAGGATATAGAGTACACTAATTTCCAACCATGCTCTTACTTCTACTATTATCTTCTATCATAAAAATTCAATCTTTTTAGTTTAATTTTTTACTTAAAGTGCCCTAATTATGAGCTATCAAGTGTTGTGCAAGTATAGCTCATAAAAAAATGCTACTTCATATAAAAATAAACTAAATGTTTTAGATAATTCAAATAAAAAGACAAAACCAGCAACCCCAGTCCCTAACTAAGTATAGATTATCAAGAATCCTGATTCAAGTATAACCTATCAAAGTTCTAAACTTCGGGTCCTTATATTTTAATCTTTCATTTGAAAAATCATGGCTTTATTAATTTTATTTAAGAAGAAAAATATTAGAAAATAATTGCATGGTGGATCTTAGTTTCATCTACATCCTAGAGCTGATCTAATTAGCTACTCATGATTTTTGCTAAGGAAGATCAAATTTTAATTCATAAAATGATAAACCCTAATCTAGAAAACAGTAAACCCTAATCTAGAAAGCAGTAAAATTTATGCAGAAAGAAAACAAGAATATCAAAAACAATGGGTTACCTCTGGTCACGGTGTTGTGGCCATCAACCTTCAGCAAAAATCCCAACTTTATTGAACAGCAAAATTCGAATACAAAAATTCCAGAATCCAGCATCCCGTCAAAATACAAGGGTCGGCCAATAAATAGGCCTCAGAAATCAAACCCTATTTCCAGCAGAACCACAAAACTACCAAATTACCAATAAGCCCACGTAAAAAATATCCTTTTAAACGGCGACCGTATGACCGCTAATTGGCGCTAAAGCCGCCATTTGGCGGTGCAATTTTGGAATTTGTCTCTATATTTTCTTCCGAGTGAGTATCTTATTCTGTAGACGTGATTTGACTGACTGTATTTGACTTTTACACCCTTCAGTAATTTGATGTTGTAGTTTCACTCGCTTTAGAAACTTTTCGGCGTTTGATTTTCTAGTCCAACTCTGGTTTCATGCCTTTTCCTTGTATAATTCGGATTACCTGCAAAAGACACTAAAAATACCCAAGTAGCATTTATTTATATACAAAAATAGATAAAGTATGAGAGGAAAAATACAATATATGATATTCATCATCGGCCGTATGCAAGAAGAACTACTGGATATACCACAGTCATTGCAATTGCCTCTTTTGGTAAAGACGTCACGACACACCTCTTTAGCCACAGCATCAAAAACCCAGCAATGAGACCTCTATTGGAGACGGGGGACTGGGCTTGATAGTGGTAGCTCTTGAACGAGGTGCCAGGACGATACCCATTTTCGTTGGATTCGGTGGTGTAATACATTGGCCGGCCCTTGGCGATGCTGCTATCGATCTCCGTGACATGGACAGGAGCGTAGCCGTGGATAGTTGTTGAACTATCCTTAGAGTTCAAATTGGCAAAAAGGTAATCGGCCCATTTTTTGTGGCCGATTACGCGCACCTACCAGGTCAGCACAGATGCGGTAATGGCACATCATCTCCCAGTATGTGGCATAGACGTGCTCATCCTTCGCCATCAGCATGTTCAACTCTTCGGTAGTGGGGATATATTCTTCATAAGGGACTCTGCCCATTGAAAGCCCAGATACCTCGAACATCTCGTGGAGAGCGAACCCAAGCTCACCCACTGGAGTAAAAAGAGTGCAGGTCTCAGGATTGTACATCTCTAAGAAGCAGAAGAAATGATAAGCACTCTGAGGGAACCCGAATTGGACATTCCTGATGGCTTTGTATAAGCCAATCTCCTTCAGGATAGGTTCATGGGAATCCAACATGTATTGAACAAGGCGGGCCCACCACATGTTGCTAGAAGAATAAACCCAGCCAAGCATCCTGAAGTCGCTAGCTGGGTATTGGCCTTCTTTCGCCATGAAATCACTTAGGAAAATTCGTGCGCAAATCGGGACTTCCACTACTGGATGCTCCTTACCAAATCTGTCTGGAAGCAAACCAGTAATACATCTGGGAGGCCATCTTGGTAAGCCCCTTGTGCGCTAAATTTGCCCGTTGCAACGCCATCATTTTCTTGAGTCAAACCCCACTTCAACTCACGAGGCATCGCCAGCCTCTGAAGGAAACAAGGGAATAGCCACGCTCCATTCTAGGCAGAAACATTAACATTTCGCCAGAATTATATAGCCAAGTGCACTCCTCTTCAAAGAGAATCTGATCTGATTGCTCCATCTGGTCCCCAAAAAGGAATGCGGTCTTCTCCATCACTTCTCTGTCCACGGTTTCAAAGGCCGCATCAGTTATGATCTTTCGTGCAGTAGTGGGATGATATTTGATCAATTTCTCCCTGCGCCCGTTCGAATCTGGTTTGTATGCGGCCAGGGTGGTGGTGAAGCGAAATTGACTTGAGGGATCAGAACCCCCAGCAAAACCAAACTAGTTCTTGTGGGGAAGAGATTCCATCGAATACCCTACTGCATAAAGAAAAATCAGAATTAGAAAAGTTTCTACCAAAACAGAAAAATTTTCTAAGTGTGAAAACGCAAAGCTAAAAATTAGAACGCGCAAACCTAAAAGTAACTCTGCATGAAGCTAAAAATTAGACCGCACAGAAGACAAAAAAATAGCCTCGCGATTTAGCGCGACTGCTACTCAAAATAGCCTCGCGATTCAGCGCGACTACTACTCAAAATAGCCTCGCGATTCAGTGCGACTGCTACTCAAAATAGCCTCGCGATTCAGCGTGACTGCTAATCAAAATAGCATCGTGATTCAGCGCGACTGCTAATCAAATAGCCTCGCATTTCAGCACGACTGTTACTCAAAATAGCCTCACGATTCAGCGCGACTGCTAATCAAAATAGCCTCGCGATTCAGCTCGACTGCTAATCAAATAGCCTCGCGTTTCAGCGCGACTGCTAATCAAATAGCCCGCGCTTCAAGATGCGAGGATGATGCGATAACTTCGCGTAAGAAGAAAACCAGAGGTTTTTCTTCTCCTCCAAGCCATATGGCCGGAGTACGGCGATCTCGCCGATGAAAGAGGTGATCGATCGGTTAGAATTGAACCAAATCACTCTAAAAATCTTCTAAAAAGTCTTGATAGAGAGATCCTTACCCCCAATAGGCGAAATGTGGGTTGGCCTGCTGCTTCCACGGTCGCTGCCGCCACTGCTTGAACCAGTCGCCGACGAGGGAGCTGCGCGAGAAGAAGCACGAATCTTGGGTGCCATTGCTTGCGAAAATTTGAGGAAAATCGACGGGAAATCGAGGGAAACTCGGTCGAAAAGCACTCGGGTCGCCTAAACTCTGATCGCCTGAATCTCTAAAGTCTCTAGAAAATTCTCAACTGAAGTGAGAAAGAAGAAGAAAAGAGACTCTATTTGAATCAAGGAAACCGCCCCTTGGAATTCGGCGCGAGATTCAGGCCGACTCCTGATCAGTTACTTTTCAAAACGCGAAGCTATTAGCTCTGCGTAGCGATGAAAAATGCGAAGTTATTAACTTCGTACAGTTCTGCAAAGCGTGAGGCTAACTTGGTATTTTAGCTACGCATTTTCTATGAAAACTTGGATTCGGGCATGTGCAATTAAGCACTTCCATCTAAGTTAAATGATTCTTAACCGATCATCTTGGTATTAATAAACTAAGTTACGCAAATGAGCCTTAGATTATTTTACCAAAATTATTAGCCATCTGTTTGTTGTGCAAGCAAGATTCTTGACGCCAACAGACAGTGAGGAAAAATATTTGCTTTTATTCATGAGGCAAAAAGATTACAAAAGAAGAGGGAGTTATAGCTCTCCCAAAAGCTTCTACATGATCGACTCATCAATTACCTAACAACAAGACTTCTCTACGGGGTGTTGAAGGTCAATTCCATGGTTCACATACAAAAGATCTCCTCTGCAAATGTCAACTATGATCTGTTTAAAGTTCTTAGTGGATTATCTGAAGATACTGCTACAAGAATCCTAATGAAGATGCACAAGTTGAGTTCGAAGTGCTGCAAGCCCTTACAGAAATGGTCCTCAAGAAAACTTAATGAGCTGCCGCAGAGTTCTTGTAACTCCTTCAAAAGTTTATCTCCTGGAGCCAGAGCTTGAAACCTGCAACGATGTTGTAAAGCATATACTTCTGGCTTCCTTAGAGTTACTTTTGCTGATAAAGATCGATAGACCCACATGCACTCCTCTTCAAAAAGGATCTGGTTCACTGCAAAAGGAGAACCAAGAGTTAGATTAAATTTGAAAAAAAAATCTTCTAAATATAAGAACGCGGAGCTAAGTTAACTCCGCATGCAGTTGAAGAAATAGCCTCACGTCAAAAGGCAGAGGATGACGCGATAACTTCGCGTAAAGGAATAATAGAGTTTCTCTCTGCCGTTTCCTTCTCTTTCATAGTCTCACATTTCAAAAGTGACTGCTAGATAAAATAGCCTTGCGTTTAAATGCGACTGCTAATCAAAATAGCCCCACGTTTTAATCGCAGGGATGACGCGATAACTTCGCATAGAGAAAGACCAGAGTTCCTCTCTGTCTTCTCCTTCCCCTTTAAACCTTATGGCCGGAGAACGACAATCTTGCTGGTGAAATAAACAATTGGCCAGTTTAAACTGAGCCAAGACATCACAAAATAGTTCTTAGAAGACTAAAAGATAAGGTTTTTCCCCTTCAATAGTCGTTGCATAGACTGGTTTGCCACTGTGACTACTTCCATGGCCGCTGCCGTCGCCGTTAATGCCGGCCAACGTGCACAAAGCCATACTTTTCTGGAGCAACATCCTAAACGGAGAATTGAGGGAAGATCAATTGAAGATTATTCATCAACGTGAGTCACTCGATTGCTGGAGCTCCAGATTCTTCAAACTCTCCGAATGAAGAAGGAGATGAGTCAAAGCCGCTATTTAAAAGGATAATTCATCGCTTGGTATTCGGCGCAGAAATTCAGAGTGATTAATGAGGCAATTACTCATTTTACTGAAAAAAGAAGTGAAGCTATTAGCTTCGCATAACTGAGCAAAACGGGAGATAAACTTGGTATTTTAACTCCATGTTTAAAGATCCAAAGTATTTCAAAATTTGCTAAATACTAAGCCATCTTGAAAACTTTGGAGGGGGCTCTGTTGGCAGTGAAAATTTCTAAATAAAAAGGATTTTCCACAACGGAACGCGGAGCTAATTCTATAGCTCCGCATCTGGCTATTTTTAGCCCCGTGTTTGAGTAAAACGGGAAGCTATCGATAGCTCCGCGTTAGCTCCGCATTTTGGTTATTTATCTCCGTATTTTGATGCGATTAAAGTTTCGCGTGAGGAGATACCAGAATCTCAAATTGATTGAGATTATGATTTGGGCTTAGCCAGATACCCAAATTAAGTCCAATCAGAACTCTAAATCAAGAGATTTAAATCAAAACTAAAATATTTGATTGGAATCCTTGATGAGTACGAATTCTATTTAAATAGAAACTCTTACATTAATCTGAAGGCAATAAATACCCTCATGGTGAAGCCCTAGAGGTTTTCGTTTCGGCAATTGAGATATTTTTCTGAAATCTTGGAGAATTCGAGTTACGCATAAAGCCTTGAATTCGTGAAGAACAGAGAAAATCATTATCTTTTTCTGGAGTTCTTGAGAAGTTCGAGTTACACATAGAGCCTTGAACGAATCAAGACCAGAGGAGATCATCTACAGTCGGCCGTCATCTTCAAGAGAAGAGTTCGACGTCAGATAGTCCAAAAATGCTACTTGACAGATCCCATCGCCACACAGATCCCACGTTTATTGTAAAAGAGAGTGATTAAGATATAAAATCCTCTCGTTTGTTCATTTTTATTTCTTTTTTTCTTTCATTGTAATTCAAGTTTATTCAATAGAAGGAAAGGCGAATACAATTTCAGCCGCGAACAGGCTCAACAACAAATTAAATTATATCAAGCCCGAATCTTACGAACATTCAATAAGAACGTCAAACCAAGGAACTTTAAACAAGGAGACTTGGTTCTGGCTATTAAAAGGCCAATGGTCCTAACTCACAAGACCAAGGGTAAATTTGAACCCAAGTGGGAAGGACCGTTCATCGTGAAGACTGTGTACTCCAGTAGAGCCTATCGCTTGATGAATCAAAATGGCGATAGGATGATGATGTCAATTAACGGCAAATTTCTGAAGAAATACTATGCTTAGTATCCCCGGTGTACCCAGTTCAAGTTACGTAGATGAGCCTTGAACCACCTCCATTTCATCCAAGTTACGCAGATGAGCACTTGACTTCTCTAATGAAATTCTTTGGCATGTGCAATTGAGCACCTCTGACCAAAATCTAGTGATTTTAATCCAATCACCCTGGATGTGCCCAGTTCAAGTTACGCAGATGAGCCTTGAACCGCCTCCATTCATCCAAGTTACGCAGATGAGCATTTGGACTTCTCCAATAAAATTCTTCGGCATGTGCAATTGAGCACCTCTGACCAAAATATGGTGAGTTTAACCCAATCACCTTGGATGTGCCCAGTTCAAGTTATGCAGATGAGCCTTGAACCGCCTCCATTTCATCCAAGTTACGCAGATGAGCACTTGAACTTCTCTAATGAAATTCTTTGGCATGTACAATTGAGCACCTCTGACCAAAATCTGGTGATTTTAACCCAATCACCCTGGATGTGCCCAGTTCAAGTTACGCAGAAGAGCCTTGAACCGTCTCCATTTCATCCAAGTTACGCAGACGAGCACTTGGACTTCTCTAATGAAATTCTTTGGCATGTGCAACTGGGCACCTCTGACCAAAATCTGGTGATTTTAATCCAATCACCCTGGATGTGCCCAGTTCAAGTTACGTAGATGAGCCTTGAACCGCCTCCATTTCATCCAAGTTACGCAGATGAGCACTTGACTTCTCTAATGAAATTCTTTGGCATGTGCAATTGAGCACCTCTGACCAAAATCTAGTGATTTTAATCCAATCACCCTGGATGTGCCCAGTTCAAGTTACGCAGATGAGCCTTGAACCGCCTCCATTCATCCAAGTTACGCAGATGAGCATTTGGACTTCTCCAATAAAATTCTTCGGCATGTACAATTGAGCACCTCTGACCAAAATATGGTGAGTTTAACCCAATCACCTTGGATGTGCCCAGTTCAAGTTATGCAGATGAGCCTTGAACCGCCTCCATTTCATCCAAGTTACGCAGATGAGCACTTGGACTGTTTTACCAAAACAGTGAATTATTTTGATGACAAGTTGTTTGTTGGGCAAGCAAATCTGTTTTGAAGCCAACAGATAGAGAGGAAAATATTTGCCTTTATTCATAAAGCAAAGGGGTTACAAAAGAAGCGGGAGTTATAGCTCTCCCAAAAACTTCTACATGATCGACTCATCAATTACCCAACGGCAAGACTTCTCTACGGGGTGTTGAAGCTCAATTCCTTGGTACACATACAAAAAATCTCCTCTGCCAATGTCAACTATGATCTGTTTAAAGTTCTTGATGGATTATCTGAAGATACTACTACAAGAATCCTAATGAAGATGCACAAGTTGAATTCGAAGTGCTGCAAGCCCTTACAGGATCATCTCTATCGCTTTGGAAAGTAACAAAGATTATCATCTAACAGAAATGATTCTCAAGAAAACTTAATGGGCTGCCGCAGAGTTTTTGTAACTCTTTCAAAAGTTTATCTTTTGGAGCCAGAGCTTGAAACCTGCAACTATGTTGTAAAGCATATGCTTCTGGCTTACTTAGAGTTACTTTTGCTGATGAAGATCGATAGATCCATATGTACTCCTCTTCAAAAAGGATCTGCTTTACTGTAAAAGGAGAATCAAGAGTTAGACAAAACTCGGAAAAAATCTTTTAAGTATAAGAACGCCGAGCTAAGCTAACTCCGCGTGCAGTTGAAGAAATAGCCTCGCATTTCAAAACGCAGAGCATGACGCGATAACTTCGCGTAAAGAAAGAACAGAGTTTCTCTCTGCCGTAGTCTCGCATTTCAAAGCGACTGCTAATCAAAATAGCCCCGCATTTCAAGCGCAGAGATGATGCGATAACTTCGCGTAGAGAAAGAGCAGAGTTCCTCTCTGTCTTTTCCTTCTCCTTTAAGCCTTACGGCCAGAGAACGGCGATCTCGCTGGTGAAATAAGCAATTAGCCAGTTTAAACTGAGCCAAAACATCCCAAAATAGTTCTAAGAAGACCAAAAGATAAGGTTTTTACCTTCAAAAGCCACGGCATGGACTAGTTCGCCGCTGTATCTACTTCCATAGCCGCTGCCGTCGCCGCTAATGCCGGCCAACGTGCACGAAGCCGTACTCTTCTGGAGCAACATCCTAAACGGAGAATTGAGGGAAGATCAGTCAAAGATTGTTCGTCGACATGAGTCACTCGATCGCCGGAGCTCTGAAATCTTCAAACTCTCCAAATGAAGAAGAAGATGAGTCAAACTCTCTATTTAAACAGGATGATCCGTCGCTTGGTATTCGGCGCGGAAATTCAGAGTAATTAATGAAGCAGTTACTCATTTCACTGAAAGAGAAGCTATTAGCTCCGCGTAGGTGAGCAAAGCGCGAAGCTAACTTGGTATTTTAACTCCGCATTTAAAGATCCAAAATATTTCAAAATTTACTAAGTTATAAGCCATTTTGAAAACTTTGGAGGGGGTTCTGTTGGCAGTGAAAATTTCTAAGTAAAAAGGATTTTCCACAACAGAACGCGGAGCTAATTCTATAGCTCTGCGTCTGGCTACCTCACGTTGGAATAAAATGTGAAGCTATTGTTAGCTCCGCATTAGCTCCGCGTTTTTGGTTATTTATTTCCGCGTTTTGATGCGATTAAAACTCCGCGTAAGCAGATAGCCAGAATCTCAAATTAATTGAGATTATGATTTTGGCTTATCTAGCTACTCAAATCAAATTCAATCAAAACTCTAAATCAAGAGATTTAAGTCAAAACTAAGATATTTGATTGGAATCCTTGACAAATAAGAATTCTATTTAGATAGAAACTCTTGCATGAATCCTAAGGCTATAAATACCCTCTTGAGGAAGCCCTAGGGATCTTTTGGAAGTTTTTGGTGAAGTTCGAGTTACGCATGAGAGCCTTGAACGAATCAAAACCAGAGATCATCGATCTTTTTCGGATCATCTTTTAGCCTATTGGAGAATTCAAGTTACGCACAAAGTCTTGAGTTCGTGAAGAGCAGAGAAGAAGAGATTATCTACAGTCGGTCGTCATCTTCAAGAGAAGAGTTCGATGTTAGATCGTCCAAAAGAACTACTATAGATCCCATCGCCACACAGATCCCATGTTTATTGTAAAAAATAGCGATTGAGATATAAAATCCTCTCGTTTGTTCTTTTCTTATTCTCTTTCATTGTAATTCAAGCTTATTCAATGGAAGGAAAGACGAATAATCCAAATTCAGCCGCGAACACAATGTAAAATTTGGAGATTCTCATTGAATAGGGGTCTCCTCTTCCATGGCAACTGATACTTTGTGTTTACATGGCGATAACGCCATGTCGCCTTGGGCCTAGCTAGTCTCGAAGAGATCAACTCTTCGTATCTTCACTGGCCTAGTTTAACGACCAACGTCTCCAGAATTGTCACCATCATATGGGTGTCAAATTGGACTATGACCTTCTCCTGGGTTGCAAAGGGCATCCCACTAGAGTTGTCATTTCTTACTTAGTAAAAAAAAAATTGGATTTTTACATTTTGACTGTGAAAATTTACAATAATTTGAAAAAGGAAAAGAAAGATGAAAGGATCACAGAAGAGTAAATCATTGATATGGGCTTTCATTTAATTATTATTGGGTCATTATGTAGCTGTGAGACTCGCTCCTGCATCTCATTGATAATTCGAGCTCTCGATCATGGAGGGGCCGATGAAATGGTGGTTGACCTTACTTGAACTTGAGAGAGTTTCTTGCTAACCGAAGCAAGTTTTAAGCCAAGATCAGCTCTCTCAAAGGATTTCAAATCCTCTCTTCTCTTGTCTATTTATAGGTTAAGACATATGTTAACCACTTTTTTTTCTTATGGATAGAATTAAAAAACCACCTTTTCTTTAAATAGTAAAGTCAAGGGCACACTTACACTTTTGGTTAAGTTTGAAAATCTTATAAATTGGATGTGATTGGATATAATTTGATTATCAAGGTCAAAACTAATTTTAGTTAGTTTGGAGCTATGTTGACGTTGGACTGTTAGCCCACGTGTAGGATTGATGTGAGATTACCAGCTAGCTTTGGATGGCTCTTGGTGCGAGGTTAATGGCTAGCTTCGTATACGAGGCTCCTTCAACTTTTGTAGTTCTACAAACAAGAGAGAAGATGTCGATGGATACGAGCATTGCATCTATTGATTTATAATTATATCCATTCATTATATTTTTATTTGTATTACATTAAGTGATGCCCATATGGTCATATGTCCGAAGATATCTTTTTTGTCTGATCAGAAGATTATGGCTGCTCCATTAATGGATTTCAAAGGGTCCTTTTTTTCGCTGCTAATGCAACTTTTGCTCTTATTTTGCCTAAAGGAAGTGACTTCATGCGCAGACTTTAATTAACTGGAAAACAAGATTTTGTTCTGAGTTTTCCCTTTTGTCTTTGAATCCTTTTTAGTGTTAATCCAGTTTGAAGCTTGAGTTTGATTTTAGTTCTGAAAAGACAGCTGAGTTTAATCAAGGCATTAATCAGTATGAAACAGTGTCATCTCGGTTTCGAATCTTCTCATCCACATTGTAAGAGTTCAATACAAAAAGGAAACGCGAGAAAAAAGGAACAATTTGTCAAACTAGATCACATAATACCATTTTTAGTACCAGAAAATTAACAGTTCACTGACATATTATTAAGAAGGTAATATTTGAAAAGAGAGAGAGGAAAAAAAAAAAAAAAAAAAAGTATACATACTGACCCCCCATCCAAAACTGATCGAAACGATATAAAGACATGTCAATTCAGTAAAACTAATGCTTCATCATACATGACTGCACGGCTTTTCCACAGGGTCTCCGGTCCATGGTACACCCTGAGAACCTTCTCCTCGACATCATAGACGTAGAATGCTCGATCATAGTGAAGCAATATCCTATTTTGTCTAATGCAGATGGGATAAAAGAAATATAGTCCATTACGATGATATGGTCCCAACTCCAACCTATACGTGTGAGTCCAATCAACACGATCACCTGAATCGTCCAACATCGAAATATTCATTTGTAACAATCCGCGAAACTCATCATACTCCACAAAGCAGAGACTCCCATTCAATTCTGTAAATAGATGCGCCGGCCATACGTCCGGCTTAGGCGTGCTCGGACATACAATTATCTTCATCTTCTCCGTACCCAAGTCGAATGCGAGAATCTCAATATGATGGAGGGCGAACGTTCCATGGCAAGCTGTTACATGGTAACATTCCCAGTAAAGGACTCCATTGGCACATACTGCCTCACCGCGAATCTTGTGCCTGAACGGTTCGCAGCTGCGTGAACTCTCTACTGCCGTCCAAGTTGATTCAGCTCGCCTCACAGTCAAAACATAACACCATGAAATACGACCAGTACATGAATCGTATACTAGTTGAACAACTTTATACTTGTGGCTTTGGCGATGGAATCCAAAGCCTAACAAGTTATGATAGACCACGGGGCAAGGATCTATGTCGTCGGCAAGTCTCCTCTCGAAAGCCACGTAAGGTTTCGGAAAATCTGGTAGGGCAATAATCTCTTCGGTAGTAGGGTTTAATACTGCGATCCTCCTATTAGTAACGCCATGGAGACACACCAAACCATTGCTAGAGCGCGACATAGCTTCATAGCTCTCGGGGACGACCATAGGCAAGGTTCTCAGATGGCTGTAGCTGTCGCGGCCAATACCCCACAAGTGGAATTTCCTACAAGTACGCGAGACATTTGTTTCACAATCACGTATCTCCTCGCTAGTACGGGACAAGAAGTATGAAGGATTCGTTGCGTTCCGACGCCTGTAATCGTTGTATTCGCTGACGAACAGTACGTCGTCGATGTTGGAACGCCATTGCTTGCATACGGTCTTGAATCTTGCCAAGGATTTGCAGGGAAGCCGTAGGAAAATTTCGGTTATTATATGAAAGGGAACATAAACTCTCTCTCTCTTCGCCATGTCTTTTTCTTGCTATATTGTTTGTATCTCATGTGTGAGAGGTTGGCGTATATTTATAGAGAGAACTTCTTTCACAACTTTTGGTAATACAATCCTAATTGAATTAGTTATTGTAATCCTATTTGGGCTAGGCCTAGTTTGGTATATTAGTTTCATAATTTTAACAGTAAGATGATTTGCATTGAAGAATCCTATCTAATTAAGAATTCTATTGATATATTAACTTTTCCTAATTATTATCAAATTCATCCATCAACCCACTAAAAACCATCAGATTGCTTTTCTAATCCAAGTGGACTTCACCAAATTTGATTCCTGGCAGGACAAAGTAAATAATTAATTACAGTAAACAACTTTCGCAGCAATTCTATTAGATTGTACTTTTTTTGTACCTTGGTAGGCATGCATGAATGTCGAAAGAGTTCTGTGCTGCACTATAGTTATGATTGGCGAAACCCAAAGTTTTTTCGAAATTGTCACCAGCAATCTATTGAGAGTCCACTTACTTTTAGGAGGAAGGATATCTAGGTGGCAGTCCCTAATCGAAGTTTTTAACACTTAGGCATATGAGGGAGCACACGGGTTAGACCCAATGAGGAATAAACTCGCATACCGGATAGAAATTAACCATAAAATAAGTGGGAAAAAAAACAGAAATATTATGACCTCAAAAAGTTATGGCATAAAAAATAAACATATAATATCCATGTAAAACGTTGATATCATATAAAACAAAATATATAATAACATATAAACTAAATCAAGACTGTCATGTCCCACTTCCGATATATAGTATACCGGCACATATAGCAGGTACTAGTAACATATTTGGTGTGAATATGGTAAAACCTCTGGTAGAATATCAATAACTTTGCCACAATAATATTGAATAATTACAACTGAAAATTAATAAAAAATTTACTTTCCATCGATTGGAATGAAGTTTGGAGGATAAAAGAAGACAATAACGCTAAATAAGAGAAAATAAGGTAACTCTAATTCTTTAGTTGGCTTAAACCTGCTCTTCAAAACAGACCAGATTCTACATCAACTCGGTGTGTGTCCATATATAAGTTTGGTCATGCATACCCAGATCGTTTGATTGCGACTGAAACATTATATGTCAAAAGAATATAAGTAGTAAACAAATAACAATTATGTCCAATATTAAAATAAATAAGTCTTGAAAAACATTAAGTTAATATGTAACATCAATATTAGTGGTTATAGATTAAATCTAATATCATCATCTAGTATAGTCAAAATCATAACAAGAGTGCCTTTGTTAAATCATTCTCCTTCTTTGGAACCATCCAGCGATAATGAGGATAAAGCAATTAACGAGACATTGATGATGACTGTGATCGTAAACATCGTAGGAGGGAGGCTCAATGAAATTCTCTTGAAACTGATACTCAAAAGCATTTTGTAAGGAAACCTAACGGGAAGCGAAACAAGCCTCACAATCCTTTTTCGAGGAGGAACATGTAATTGAAGTTTGATAAGGGTCGTTCTAATTTGACTCCACTCCTGCAGGCACCTTAAGATTTGGGCCCATGAACGAGATTCAGCTAACCACTTCACAAAGATCCTGGTCCATGCTTTGACTTATCCTCATTAGTTAGCCATCCTATAGGTAGAGGAAGAGGAAGGAGCAATGTTTAAAATAGCAATAACGGTAACGTAACGTTTTGTCTTTGTTAGGTTATGTCGCATATAGCATAATGCATAACGTAGGTTACGCAATTTACTATTTATTTAATAAAAATAAATATAAAACTATATAAAATAATCTTTACAAATTGAAAAATAAATTAAAAAATTCTAAAAAGAATAATACATAATCTATTCTAAATTTTTATTAAATTTTACAATAATTTTCACATTTATCTTTCATAAATTATATTAAGTCCGCAATCCAGTCATCACCTAAATAAACAAAATCAAGATTACAATTCTTTATCATTATTGTAATTTCTATTTTCAAATGTTCAATTTATCTTATTTGTAATTATTGATTTCAATTCAGTTAAAAATTCAATAGAACCAATAAATATAATATTTCAGCAACCGTATAGTAAATACAATAAGCGAATAAGGAAACAATCACTAATTAGCAAGTTAGTAATTCAATAAGCAATCAAACAAATCAAGTAACAACATTTTAGTAATTCGCTAATAATCAAAATAATAAGTAACAAAAATATAGATATTATTAAAAAAAATAATAGTAAATAACGTAACATAACGTAATTTAACGTAACGTTATGTAAAATAACGTAAAATAACATAAAAAATATACTGATACGGTGTACTGAGTTATTTTCAGTTGTTACGTAGCGCTGGAGTTCCGTTAGATCACGTAACGCAATATAACAGGTTTCATAACGCGTTATTTTCAACATTGAGAAGGAGTATAGTCCCTTGGAGTCAGCATGATTCAAATTTCAACCCAAATGATTAGCTTGATTTTGCTTCATAAATGGCATCACAAGCGCCTGGACAACCTAGTCTCTTTGTAGGATACAACCACCCTATCGGTTACCATTCACCAAGCCTCACTCTCTAATTTTGCTTTATTTCATCACAAAAATTATTTGACTTGGGGTTAATTATTCTCCTAACAAATTATGTAGATGGCAAAATTGCAATTTTATGGAGAGTGATTGGAAAGTACTCTCAAGCCATGTTCCCACATCCAACACTCTTCTTCATCCTTCCTTCTCCATCTTTCTTCCTCATCTTCTCTTCTTCACTTGCCTCTTGCAGCAAAGCCAAACTCTGGATCCAGCTGAACAAAAGAAGAATGGGGCTCATCTTCAACAAAGAAAGAAATCACACATCTAATCTTCTCTTTTTAGCAAAAAATCACATATCTCATCTCATTCTCTAGATAGAAATCACTCATCTCACTTACTCTAACTAGATATTACTCTTCAATTATATAAAAATGTGATCATATAAAATGTGATTTTATTAAGAAACTCTTCTTTTAACTTTCGCCAGCAAGAAAAATAACTATTAGGTCTTCTAATCTCCGAGTTATATGTCCATACGAAAAGATCTTGCAGTTTGCTTAGCTGATCTCGGTATAATAAACATAACTTTTAACTTACCACACCAAATGAGTCCATTCTTCTTCCAATTATATTAAAACGTGATTCTCTACAACTTTTTCCAATCTTACTAATCTTGACTTTAGCTTAGTCGAAATCTGAGCAGAAATCAATTTGTTACATTGCTGCTCTGTGCTGTCACTTGCACACCCTTATGGTACTTTAATCATAACTTTTGCTATAGGAGATAAAGTTGGGTTAATTCGCACACCCCTGTAGTACTTCAATCATAACTTTTGCTATAGGAGATAAAGTTGGGTTAATTTGTTTTGATATTATTTTAGAAATTCAATTTTCTACAAATCCCTCTACCTTTTGATTGCCAATATTACCTTCAGCCTGGTTGAAATTTAGGTAGAAGCCAAAGTAGATATATCAGATACTAGATTACCCATTATATACTCTCTCAGTATTTTATCCATAACTTTCTCTATACAACTCAAATCAAGTTATTTTAGTCTCATTGGAAAGAGGCACAATCTTCTTCAATTTTAATATATTAAATGACCCACGATTCTTTCTCTAACCCTACTAAAACTACTCTCAAAATTGACCTTGCACACAGAGTTTCAGCTCTAGCAAGGATGATCCTTTGCTAACACTTTCAGTGAGGATGATCTTTTGCCAATGCTTACGGTGAGGATGGACCTTTGTCAACCTTGTTTTCCGAGTTGCCACATGTTGGCGAGATTCCAGCTTCTCCAAACAAGGGCATCCATGCCGAACAGCCCACTTTCCCCGTCAAAACTAAAGAGGTACTATTGATGTAGGGTATAGTACAATCTCAGTTAAACACTCATAATTTTTTATCTACATCTCTAATTGAACTGGTCTTAGATTCGTTGAAAAGAGAAACTATCTTTCTAATTTTCACAATATTCTAATTAAATCTTAGCTTGAAATTGGAGTTGCTGCATAGCAGCAAGATTCTTATAGCATGTATAATAAACTCATGATATCTTTTTGATCTCGAATATTGATTATGTCAATTTTTGACTTGTTTGAAAGAGAACTCGGTCCTCTACAAATTTCGTTCATAGTTTTTTTCCTAATTTTAATTATATAAAAAATAAAAAATATTTAAAATCTCCAAGTTGTAAGATAATAACAGTGGAGTTGCTGAAACTCATCGTGGTTCACTGTTACCCTTTTTGAGTTCTATCCAGTAGTGGCCCTTATCTATGAGCTCCATTTCTATTATATTTGATGATTTTTATATTATTTTGGTTATTTGACTCAATTTGTATGATATTGTACCGTGATAAAGACCCTACATGATGTCTCCTATAACTTGGCATGACTCGATACATAAATAAATATATTAAAGAGATAGTGGGGTATTGGAGAATTGAATAATAGAATGAACCACATATTATGAGAGTCATGTTGCACAACCATATTGGCCTCGTGTTATCGATATTTATTATATGCATTAAATTGTATACTAGAACTTAGTGATCTGTGGTCTAAATCATACGCGCCCAAGTGCAAGATATCGGCAAGTAATGTAAATGTGATAATCTAAGATCGTCCTCTCAAGAACGGTTTTTATTATTGCATTAGACATTTATGAAAAGAATAGATTATGGAATTAAAAGATTGAATTTTTAATTTAGTAAACTAATTAGTGAAAGATTATTTATTATTTAAAGAAAATTGTTGGTCAGATAAGTTAATTTTTTATAGAATAATTTACTGAGTATATTAAAATTTATTTATCTCAGTAAACTAATTAGTGAAAGATTATTTATTATTTAAAGAAAATTGTTAGTCAGATAAGTTAATTTTTTATAAAATAATTTACTGGATATATTTAAACTTATTTATCTCAGTTCATCTATCACGTGGTCTTACTATAACCGAAAAATATATCTTTGAAGTACAAAATTAAATAAAGTTGTAAACTTGATAATTTGGCTATTCCCTCGATTAATTCCATATGTGTTTTGAGTTTATTTAAGCATGATATATGAATAATAAAAATAAATATTCAAAGTCTAAGTATATACCATCCCTAAAGAGTCTATAGTATATTAAAAAACTAAGCAACAAATATATCATCAAATTATACATCATCAAAAACTCAAAAATATATTTAAATCCTGACAAGATAATAGGGAACCAAAAGTATCAAATTTATATAAAACAATTAAGAATGATAAGCAAATAAATACATACCAATAAATTTTCTAGAGTTTATTACCTCATATGACCAACACAAGAATTTAGCGGCTTATACTCATCATAGTTATCAATATATAAATAGAGAAGATTTTTTTATTAATAACAATGAAAAAGTACAAAACTAGAAATGAAAACATAAAACTATATAATATCTCATGTATATCTCTCTAAAACTCTGAATTACATTGGGATTTTATAACTTCTCAAAAACCTTAATAAGAATTCTATTTAAAAAGAAACTC
Organism: Dracaena cambodiana; assembly: GCA_036321105.1. Lineage (NCBI taxonomy): Eukaryota > Viridiplantae > Streptophyta > Magnoliopsida > Asparagales > Asparagaceae > Dracaena > Dracaena cambodiana. Next base: position 12,213,781 of record JAYEPQ010000010.1, read on the forward strand.
TCTTTACATCATAAATCCACGAATAAATCTTCAGCTATTGTGACTATCCAAAACCATATCAAAAGCTGCATCAATAGCCGCTTTCGAGTTCTGTTACAGTCACTGGTTATGAACAGCCCGCAGATGGATGCTAACAGCCAAACTTGTCAAATAACTAGTCTAGGCCGATATTTGGATACACTATGACTTTTCAATTTCCTTCCGTATAGAATCCTACAAAAAAGACCATAAAACATTTGAAAAATATTAAGTGAAGAGTTTGAAATAATTTATTATTAATTTTTTGTATTAATCACCAAAATCAGATTTCATGTTAGTAGACTTTCATGTTTTTAGTGACGATTTTTCTTGTCACAAATTTCCTGTTTTCTTGTAGTGAATTACATGTGCATAAAATAAACTAAAATTACTATAGTATTCACTCACAATCAGTTAGCGGTGCGGTTGGTTTAAGGGAGACCAAAGTCTTGGTCACGATCCCAAGTATGCACGGATAACACTAATACTTAGCAGTGCATTTGGACCCATATTTTCAAAACTTACAAAACTGAATAAAATTATATAAAAATTCTAATAAAGAAATTCTAATTTCATTTATGACAACTTCTCTCCATCTAACAATCCATTTTTTAGCGAATTTTTTTTTTAAAACAATCTAACAATCCATTTTTTAGAGAATTTTTTTTAAAAACAATCTTTAAATCTAGTAGTTTTTGACTTATATAATAATATATGATAATATTTTACGTTGATTGTCACATACCTACCACAATCATTTTCTTTATTCTGATTTGGTACATGAAGTGAAAGGATAAAAATTTTACATACAACACTAGTGGAGTTAATATTTGAATTTAGTGGTGGAGAGCGAAAAAGATGTATTTCATTGTTGAAGACATGAAAAGATGTTTTTGATTTGAGACAGACGTACTTAACAAAGAAGAGTTATTCTTGTCTAATTACATCATTGATAAAGAAATAAATATCCTTATAGTTTTGAAGTGGTGTGCTCTACAAAAGATGTGGGTGCGAATAGCAACCTTCAGAGATTGGGCTCTTTGAAATGACTGGGAGGGACAATCGTCAAATGCGTTTAAAAATCTAATATAGAAATATAAGAGATTTAAGGCACTAATGTGGATTATATATATATATATATATATATATATATATATATATATATATATATATATATATATATATATATATATATATATATATATATACTCAGATTTTATGTAGTATAGAAGTGTATAATTTATCACTTCTAAAATTTTAAATTCAATTAGACTCTCTAAATTATTGAAAAATATTTTCGTCTGAAACTTTAGGAATGATAAATTATACATTCCTCCTACTACTAAGTACTAAGTAGATTTAAGTGTAATTAATATATATATATATATATATATATATATATATATATATATATATATATATATATATATATATAACAAGTTTATCACTTTCGGGAAGGAAGAAAGCGCTCCAATCAGAATAAAGGGAAGGGTGAATAAAGGAGCTGGCATTTTGGTAAATAAGTGATCTTTGCAAATCCCACTCTCTTCATCTTTGAACTTTTGTTCCGCCTCTTCTGAAAACCTCCCTGCTCCTCTGTCTTAAAAAGGAAAATGAACGGCAACGGCAAAACCAGCTGCGGCGGCGGCGGCGGAAACGGCAACGGAAACATCAGAGACGGCGGTGCCCCCCCCCTCTACGACGTAGAGTTCTTGTTAGCAGAGCAGCAACGTCGGTTTAGAGTGGCGGCCATGCAAGCGGCGCAACTCCGCCATTTGGCCCAGCAGCAGGCGGCACACTGCAGGCACCCAGTTCCCCGCGAGATCGTGACTCAATCGTCCGCTTCAATACCCGGTCCGCGCGGCGGTGGTAGCGTCAGAGCTGTCGGCAGCATCAGCGGCCGTGGCCTTATCAGACCTTCCGCCCCAATGCCTGGTCCACGGAACACCGGCGTCTCCCCCTCCTCCGGCGTCTACACCGCCTCCGGAGTCTCCGCCGCCTTCGGCGAGAACTTGTCCGCCAAGAACCGTCCTCAGTTACCTTTCCGGCCACCGGAAATGTTGCAAACCCTAAAACGTTGCGGGACCTACAGTATCCGACGCTCCGATCACCAGCAGCGCAGCGCCTCCGGTGAAAATTTGCCCGCCTCAGTGCCCGATCCCGCCGTCAACATCAGCATCAAAGAAAACGCCGTCTCAGTGCCCGATCCCGCCCTCAACATTAGCAACAAAGAAAACGCCGTCTCAGTGCCCGATCCCGCTGTCAACATCAGCAACAAAGAAAACGCCGCCTCCATGCCCGATCGCAATACTGGCGTCAGCAGCAAAGAAACCGTTGAGCATTTCTCGGCCAAGTGCCGTCGTCTAACGGGCATCGGCAACTCTCCGGTTGGGATGGCGGAAAGTGGTTGGAGGCCCCCAAAGCAGGGCGAGATCAAGATCGACTTTTCATCCACTAGGATGCCCACCTGCAGACCAGAAACCAGTGATGACCTCTTTGGAGGGATCGGTGCAGTAGCACGTGATTCCTCTGGCAATCCTCTCCTTGCCGCCGCCGGTAGGGTGAAGATCAGCTATGGCAATAACTGGCTCGGGTTCCAGCTGTGCGCCCTCAAGGCTGCAGCGAATTTGGCCAAGAAACTCAAGGACACGGGCAAGCACGATGGGCCTGTAGTCTACGAGACTGACCTCATACTTGTGACCCGTGTCCTCAAGAAGAACAACATGGGATATCCTGTGGAAGAGCTGGAGGCGTCCATCTATGGAGATCTTGAGGATGTTGCTGCTTCTTGCGACACCAGTAACGGGGATCGATTCTGGAAGGTGATTGATCACGACATGTTTTGGGAGTGGATTGAGAAAGACAAGCAGAAAGCAGGTATTTTTATACAATATTGTTCTTATTCACTGTCACTCTCATTGCTTATCAACATTCGGTAATTCAGGTTTTGTATGTGGGTGCAATATTTCTTGTTTAATTTATTGTACTGTATGTGGGTATATTTAGTATTAAGTTCTTAGGTGCATCCATTGGATTTGGATGTACTTCCGCTTGAAGACTACAATGGTTCCTGGTAAAAGTTTCAGTTAGTTAGATTGAAACGTTTATTAGAGATTTTTAAAACTGCCTAGATTTGCCATTACGAGAAATTACAATTAAGTAAATAATTCTCATGTCATGTTTTTTGCTACATTTCGATTGTTGGAAATATATCCTATTTATGGATATGATATTACTGGCGGGTACCCCAAAACGGGTACAGAGGCCTTTAGTGACAAAGATCCACACAATTAGAGTGTACAATAGAAACAAATTTTATTGCTACTATCCAAAAAATTATATTACAGTATCCAAAACAAGTCTAAAGAATATTATAATATATATATGATTATGAGAGACATTGCCCACAATAGAGTATTTTATAAGTTAAGGCTGAATACAACCATTTCCAAACAGAAAATTATTTGGGTTTGCTTATTCCTGAAAGTATGAACTTTTAGTTGGCTGGCCTTCTTCGAATTTCTTAATACCTGGACGTGTGGAGGTAATTCATTGGTTAGATCTGGTAAGAAATAGAATCATGCACATGATAAATTAACATTAGTAGGAAAGATATTAAATATTATACACTCATAAAAGCTGAACAATCCATTAATCAAAACTGAATATAGGAGCTCTAGATAATAAAGTAGAATCCATAAACTTATGAAGAACCGTGAGAATCATATGTCAACTAGTACCGCAAGTAATCAAGATATATATATATATATATATATACATATATGTATGTATATACATATATATATATATATACATATATGTATGTATATATATATATATACATATGTATGTATATATATGTATGTATATATATATATATACATATGTATGTATATATATGTATGTATATATATATATATACATATGTATGTATATATATGTATGTATATATATATATATACATATGTATGTATATATATGTATGTATGTATATATATATACATATGTATGTATATATATATATACATATGTATGTATATATATGTATATATATATATATATATATATATATATATATATATATATATATATATATATATATAAATTAATTGTGAATAGAGGAATAGATTTTGAAAATATTCTATAGTAAATAAATAGACATGTGTACTAGTTTTCAAGCGTGGTTACAAGTTTAAATTTGCTTGCTTAGTCTAGACATAAGGTTCTAATGACCAAATACCAACACGTCACCAGTTGGCATGGGACCATAGAGGTACTCCCATGAACTTTAGAGGTGGCTCCCACAGACCTAAGAGTACTATTATGCACTTTACTTAGTGAAGCACTTAGTTTCATGTGTACTTAGCTCCATATCAATCTCGGCTTATGTTCAGCTATAGACATGAGGTATTAATGGTCGAGCACTAACATGTCACCAGTTAGCATAGGACCCTAGAGATACTCTCATGGACCCTAGAGGTGGCCCCCATGGACCAAATATGTGACTCCCCCCACATGGCCTGCACTTGACAATGTGTAGCACTTAGCAGCACAAATGTACTTAACTACGTACCAATCTCATTTTATTCTGCTGTTCTCAAGAATTCCAAAAATGTCTATGATGGACTCTAAAGGTACAGGTGGCTTCCGCGGACCTAGAGGTGACTCTCGCCACATGGCTTGCACTTTACTGCGTATAGCATTTAGCTCCATGTGTACTTAACTCTATAAGTATTGCTCAAATGAGTATGAGTTCACATCAAGTGTCACAATTCATATCAAGTTCGTATCAAGTTAGTGTTATGAATTATATAGTAAATTTTAGTCAAATAAATACTTTTAAAATAACAAGTTGCTATTCGAGTGCATGTCTGAGTAAGCAAAAGGCAAATTCGTGATATGACTCGTGTGCATGACATGTTTAAGATGATGGTTGGCATGCATGTATATGGTTATCATGAGTTCGCGTGATTAGATAAGAAATTAACAACAAAAGAAATATCAGAACCGTACAAATGAGATTAAGACGGAGTTTAGTGGTGTTGGCTGAGTTGGTTAGTTTTATCGGAGTTGGCGAGGATGAGTATTGTTGGCAGGCGATGAAGATGGCTATGCTGGTATAGTTTGATTGATTAGATATGAACAAAAATAATATAAAAATATGCAAACAAATAAGAGGCAAGTTTCATAGATGGGCTCCTAGTTTGGAGAAGCTCTTATGGGAAGGGCAAATTTTGAGTTTTAGCAACTTCTTTTTTGCTTAGTTTTTTGCAGCTGCTGAGTCTAAAAATGACTTTTATCTTTTTATAGAATTAGAATTAGAAGAAAAAGTGTATTAGGAGTTGTATGGGACTGAATTTTCTTTTAAACAAGTCTAGGATGGGCTTAATTGGTGTTTGGAATCAAGAGATATCATGGATTTACCGAATATGGCATGAAAACTTTATTGTTATGCAGTAACATCGAGTTTAAACTATGATTTGATTAGGATATAGTGGGAATTTGGAGATCAAGTTATAGAATTGTAGATCATTAAATTATCTTTCCAACAAATCCAATATCAACTCAATCGGAAGTTTGGATCAAAATTTATGATTATTTTAGTAAATTGATGCGCAGTTGGAACATAAACGCAAATCGGGTCTGTTTCGGATTGGGTCCATTGCAGTTTGGATTCGAGCACGGATCAAGTGATTTGTGTTTGGCAGACCCAAATACAGATCGGCTGACCCATATTTGGTACACAAACGGTCGCAACCAAAAATGGATCTGCATTTGGCGCCCAATCGGGTCAGATCCAAACGTGGATCAATGGTTGATTTGTAGTTTGCGGTAGAGTTTAGCTTTGAATCCAATCTTGAAGGGGGGTTGTAGATAGAATTCATAAATAATTTAATATGAAAGTTTTATCAAATTGAATTAGCTTTTCAATGAAACTAAAATCATCTCATTTGGAGTTTTATATCAAAAGTTATGATTGCAAAACCGAAGATGTGTTTAGATAATTACAGACCCATGTTGGTACAAATATTGACTTTGGACTCGATTTAGAAGACGTTATTGGTAGAGTTAGGGGACAACTAATTTGTGAAGTTGTAGAGAATTGAATTATCTTCGAATGAGATCAAAATCAACTCATTTGGAGTTATATATCAAAAGTTATGATCGAAGATAGAAGGTAGGTCCAAATGACTATAGATCTCCGTTTGCACAAGCCTTAACTTTAAATTCGATTTTCAAGGATTTAGATGTAGAGTTAGGGACAAATAATATATGAAATTGTGGAAAGAATTGATGTAGAGTTAGGGACAAATAATATATGAAATTGTGGAAAGAATTGTCATTCAAGTAAAAGAAGATTTAACTTAATTTGACTTATAGTTTGAAAGATATAACCGTTTTAGTGAGTACTAGTGCGATAGGTAGCAATGTAATTACTTGCTTAAATAATGCAAGAGTGTAACTTCTTGTTAAAAAAATAGTGAGAATATGATTTTCTTTGCTAAAGGAAAGAGTAGATATGTGATTTCTTAGTAGAGAGAGCGAGTGAGAATGTAATTTCTTGCTAAATAAAAAAAATTAAACATGTGATTCCTTGCTAAAGAGAGTTGGATATGTGATTTCTCGCAAAAGAAAAAAATTAACTATGTGATTCCTTGCCATAATCCACCAAAAGTGAGCTCTTGGAGCTCGGTAAGTTAGAGTGATTAAAATCTTTACGGTTAAAGAGCAAAACTCTAATGAGACGGATAAGCGTCTAATAACACAAGTTCTTGAAGTGAATGAAAAACTTGAAGAAACTTTTGTCTTGGAGAAGCTCTCTCTTTTGGAGCTAAAACTTGAGGCTTTGAATGAGGTGAGGAAGAAGATAGAGGAGGATGAAGAGAATGAGTGGAGAAATGAGGAGGGATTGAGTCTCATGTACTCAAATAGGAGTGGGAAGGGGAAGGGGTTGTGTATAAAATGGGTATGGGAGAACCACTCCTTGCAGAATTGCAAGTATGCCATTGTCATATTTTTGACTCAAGTAAAGGTAATGGATGCAGGTGGTGTGACGAAAATGGTGCAAAGATGTATAAGATGGTAGTAGATAGATGGACTAAGCACAAGTCACAATATATTTAGTTATGAACAATTAGAACCATTGGGTGGCTTTCCTATAATCTCTCAGACATGGCTCCTTCATAATTTTCATATTGACTAACAAATGATTTGGTAGGCTTCTGTTGTGATTATGGGTGCTGAAATTGTGGTTGTATTGATATGGTATATTTTAACAGTACCTGGGCATTTTTTTTTACTGTCTGCTCCCATTGATTTTATTCTTCGATGACAGTCTAAAGTCAGATGATCTATGGCCCCACCAATCAGCAACAATCCATATATCTCTATACGCTTCTCTTTAGTTTGTTCAATTATGTAGCAGTAACTACAAACCACTACCACTGGTGGTAGATATTTAAATGTAATCGGTTGACACTTTCTCTATATATTTTCCATTACCTGAATGGTCCTGCCATTTGGCTAAAATTATAGTTTCGAGTAATGGACTCCTCCGTCTCGGCATCTTGCTCGCTATGCCATGTTCCCCTCAAGTGTTTGAAATTTGCCTCCAAAATCACTAAGGTCATGTGTTGCTGTTTTGATTAGTAGGTTTTGTTATTTTGATTATTCGACTAGTCAATATCAATGTTGAAAATAACGCATTATGAAACCTATTATATTGCGCTACGAAATCTAACGGAACTCCAGCATTACGTAACAACTGAAAATAACTTGGTGCACGTAACAATATGTTTTTTTTTATTACGTAACGTTACGTTAAATTACGTTATGTTACGTTATTACAATTATTTTTTTAGTAATTTCTATATTGTTTTTTATTATTAGCGAATTGCTATAATTTTCTAGCTTGATTAGTTGTTTTGTTTGACTGCTTGTACAATTGCTAACTTGATAATTTGCGATTATTTCTTTGTTCGCTTTTTGTAATTTCTCTCCGATTGTTGATAATCTTACTTGTTGATTTTATTGAATTTTTAACTGAATTAAAATCAACAATTACAAATAATATAAATTGAATATCATAAAATACGAATTACAACAATGATAATAGCAGAAATTGGAATAAAAAAATTAGAATCTTGTTTTCTTATTTAGATGATGACTGGAATTATGGTTGCAGAATTAATATAGCTTATAAAAATAAACGTGAATTATTGTAAAATTTAATATAAAATTAGAATAGATATATATTACAAAATAGTTTTATATTCTTTTTTTAAGAAATTTTAAATTTATTTTTCCATGTATAAAAACTATTTTATATGGTTTTATATTTTTTATTAAATAAATAGGCATAATCTACGTTATGCATTACGCTATATGCGACATAACTTAACAGAGACAAAACTTTACATTACCGTTATCGCTATTTTAAACATTGATCAATAGATTCCTGGTGTTATCATACTAATGTGGTCCCATATCCCAAACCAATGTTGAAAATAACGCGTTATGAAACCCATTATATTGCGTTACGTAACCTAATAGAACCCCAACACTACGTAACAACTAGAAATAACTCAGTACAACGTAACAGTCTGTTATTTTATGTTATATTATGTAACGTTACGTTAAATTACTTTATGTTATGTTATTTACAATTATTTTTTTAGTAATTTCTACATTGTTGATTATTATTTTAATTACTAGGGAGTTGCTATAAATTTTTTACTTGATTAGTTATTGGTTTGTTTGATTGCTTGTGGAATTGCTAATTTGTTAATTTGTGATTGTTTTCTTATTCGCTTATTGTAATTCCTCTCCTGTTGCTAAAATATTTCACTTGTTGATTCTATTAAAGTTTTAATTGAACTGCAATCAACAATTATAAATAAAATAAATTGAAAATTACAATATATAAATTACAACAATGATAATAACTGAAATTAAATAAAAAATTAGAATTTTGTTTTTTTGTTGCAATGATGAGTGGAATTACGGTTGCAGACCTAATATAATTTATGAAGATAAATGTAAAAATTATTGTAGAATTTAATATAAAATTAGAATAAATTATATATTACAAAATAGTTTTATATTCTTTTCTTAGATATTTAAAATCTATTTTTCAATTTATAGAAATTATTTTATATAGTTTTATATTTATTTTTATTAAATAAATAGGAAATTACATAACTTAGTTATGTGTTATGCTATATGCGATATAACCTAATAGAAACAAAACGTTACGTTACCATTATCGCTATTTTAAATATTGCCCCAAACATAGCTCAAGGATCTTCGTTTAAGCACCCTGGTTGTATGCTAAGTGGGCAACTGAGCTACGAATTGTCTTGTGATGGGATTGCTATACTAACTTACCATGCTCAATGGTGATATTTCAATCTAATGAGTCCTAGACATTGTTGTAGCTAAATTGATTGAATGGGCCTTTGTCATTATTGGTATTGATGAGGAGGTGATTATGTTGGCACTGTACTATCGAACCTATCATGGGATCTTTTATAGGCATATTATTTTAACCAATAGCTTGTTGCTCCGCATGCCAAGTATAAATCCAAAACTTTCCTACAAGTATCATTGGGTATATGCACAGATATAGTAGATGTTGGTAAACTGGTAATATCCTCCTCGAAGTGCTCACTATGTGCTTGGTTGATGGTGTCCTAATGCTAATAGTTTTGATATCTGATAAAACTTGTATAATTGTTGAGATTCTAATTAGTCTTGTTCATTTCTTTGAAAGAGTTTTAGTAATTGATATCTCTAATTATGAATTATTAGGACATTTCTGAGTGTTGACTTCTCGCTCAATCTTATTAAGAACATATTCTTGTCTCTTAACATTACTATTGTTCTCATTTATTTGAAAATAAGTAATATGACTTTGCCCAGTCATCTATGAATCAAATTTGCAATCGAAGGATTAGATACGAATTTAAGGAGTATGATATGAAGGTGAAGATTTATCTATTGGATAATTCAATGGATGAAGCAATCTCCTTAGGTTAAAACAAACCAACCCATAAATTAATCTAAATCACTTAAACTAATTTGTGATACCTGGACTTTGATACCACTTTGTAGTGCTCCAAATTACATCACAAAAATTTTGGTAATGTATCCCATTTATTAGTAAGACATTACCGGCGGATACCCCAAAAACGGATACGTGAGGCCTTTAATAATAAAGAAGCACGCAATCAGAATGCACAACAAGAACACATTTTATTGCTACTATCCAAAATATTATATTATATTATCCAAAATAGTTCTGGAAAAGAGTACAATATATATGATTACAAGAGACGTTGCCCACAATAGAGTATTTTATAAGTTAAGGCTGAATACAACAATTTTCAAATAGGAAATGATTTCATCAAAATGGAGAGCCTTCAACGATCCACCGGGGTTTGCTTACTCCTGAAAGTATGAACCTTTAGTTGGCTGGCCCTCTTCGAATTTCTTAATATCTGGACGTGTGGAGGTAACTCAGTGGTCAGATCCGATAAGAAATAGAATCACGCACGTAATAAATTAACATTAGTAGGAAAGATATTAATTATTATACACTCATAAAAGCTGAACAATCTATTAATCAAAACTGAATACATGAGCTCTACATAATAAAGTAGAATCCATAAACTTATGAAGAACCGTGAGAATCATATGTCAACTAGTACCATAAGTAACCAAGATATATATGCAAATTAATTGTGAATAGAGGAATAAATTTTGAAAATATTCTATAGTAAATAAATAGACATGTGTACTAGTTTTCAAGCGTGGTTACAAGTTTAAATTTGCTTGCTTAGTCTAGACATGAGGGTCATTACTTAGTCTAGACATGAGGTTCTAATGACCAAATACCAACACGTCACCAGTTGGCATGGGACTATAGAGGTACTCCCATGGACTCTAGAGGTGGCTCCCACGGACCTAAAACGTGACTCTCACCATACAATGTGCACTTTACTCCGTATAGCACTTAATTCCATATTTACTTAGCTCCATACCTTTCTCGACTTATGTTCAACTATAAACATGAGGTTTTAATGGTCAAACACTAACATTCACCAGTCGGCATATAACCATAGAGGTACTCCTATGGACTTTAGAGGTGGCTCCAACGAATCTAAGAGATGCTCCCGCCACATGGCGTGCACTTTACTACGAGTAGTACTTAGCTCCATGTGTACTTAGCTAAGTACCATAGTAGTCAATATCCTATGATTTTGATATGTATTCTATAATACGATACAATACACAAGAGTATCGATATATATCTTATCTGTGATACTATTGGATTATGTATTTTACAATACATTAAACATATCCTATGATATGTGATACATATTTTACGATACGCAATATGTTACGATATGCTAATTTACATTATAAATGGATTTCAAACTCAGTGAACATTTGAGTTAAATACGTAATGCAAATTCCGAACAAGTATGACATTTAACAATAGAGAATATCAAAACTCAAGATACTTATTTTAGTTGATAAAAATATTTAAATAAATCATCAAATGAGATGTTATTAATTTATAGCCAATATAATTATTTAATTACTAATTCTCAACTCAAATATTTAATGAGCTTATTTATTATACACTAAAGTCTCGATAAAAAGAAAAATTTGTATAGATTTGGGAAGGTGAAGATTAAGAAATTAAAATAAAAGTTTTTAGAGATATATTTACAATGGGATGATTAATTGATATTATATTTAATCTGTTTACTATCTTTTTGGAGGAACAACGAACTTGTGCCCAATATATTGGTTTTTGTGAATATAACATGTAACTGAAATTGAGGCAACAAAAAGGGATATATGATCTAATTTGATAGTTGGATATAATATTCGATTGTGAATTAATTGATGAGAAATAAGAACTTTATATAGTGAAAAGTGTTAATTAAATGGATTTCAATGAATGTTTGTGTTGAAATTGAACAATTGGTCTACTTAAAAGTAAAGGAAGAGAAGATGTAATTGTAAAAATTTTATCAATTAGTTGTTTATTCCTGATATTTAGTTTTTAATAGATAATTTATAATTATTGATAGACCCCATAACTTAGATACAATTGTAAATAATAAATAAGGAAATAGAAAAGAAAAGTAGAGTATACTAAAGAAGGAGTCATGGAGCAAAAGAGATGAAGAAAATAAATATAATTTTCAACTTCTAGTGAATTTAGTAATATGTTTGGTATGTAGTATAATCTTGATTAATGACTCCATGGTCATTTGAATGTTAGTTACCTATTTATATATAGTTATTTGTATTTCAAATATTACGGATTTTAGTATTTGTCTTTATTTATTTATTTACTTATAAGTTTGCTCATATATTAGTTATATTATATATTATTATTAGTTTATCAGTTACCTATTATATGTTAATCAACGTATCTTACGATACGATATATGATACAATATGCGATACGATACATAGGAATAACAATACACTATATGTATCCTGATTTGACAACTTTGCTCATTACCAATCTCGGTTTATGTTCAGTTGTTCTCAAGGATTCTAAAAATGGCTATCACAGACTCTAGAGGTGGCTCTCACGGACCTAAGAGGTGACTTCCGCCACATGGCGTGCACTTTACTTCATGTAACACTTACTTCCATGTATACTTAGCTTCGTGAATATTGCTCAAATAAGAACGAGTTCACATCAAGTGTCACAATTCATATCAAGTTCGTATCAAGTTAGAGTCATGAATTATCGAGTAAATTTTAGTCAAATAAATACATTTCAAATAACAAGTTGCTGCCGAGTACATGTCTAAGTAAGTTAAAGGCACACTCGTGATATGACTTGTGTGCATGACATGTTTAGGGTGATGGTTGGCATGCATGTATATGGTTATCACGAGTTTGAGTGATTACGTAAGAAATTAACAACAAAAGAAATATCAGAACCGTGCAAATGAGATTAAGACGGAGTTTAGTAGTGTTGGCTGAGTTAGATAGTTTTATCGGAGTTGGCAAGGATAAGTTTTGTTGGCGGGCGATGAAGATGGCTACGCTGGTATAGTTTGATTGATTAGATATGAACTAAAATAATATAAAAACATACAAACAAATGAGAGGCAGGGTTCACATATGGGCTCCTAGTTTGGAGAAGCTCTTATGGGAAGCGCAAATTCCGAGTAGTTTTAGCAACTTCATTTTTACTTAGTGTTTTGCAGCTGCTGAGTCTAAAAATGACTTTTATCTTTTTATAAAATTAGAATTTGAAGAAAAAGTGTAATTAGGGGTTGTAGAGGACTGAATTTTCTTTCAAACGAGTCTAAGATGGGCTTAATTAGTGTTCGGGATCAAGAGATATCATGGATTTACCGAATATGGCATGAGGACTTTACTGTTGTGCAGCAACTGTAACTTTAAACTATGATTTGACTAGGATATAGTGGGAATTAGGAGGGAAGCAAGTTATAGAATTGTAAATCATTGAATTCTCTTTCCAATAAATCCAAGATCAGCTCAATCAGAGATTTGAATCAAAAGTTATGATTATTTTAGTAAACTGATGAGCAGTTAGAACAAAATTGCGAATCGGGTCTGTTTTGGGTCGGGTCCATTGCGGTTAGATTCGAATGCGGATCAAGTGATTCGCATTTGGCTGACCCAAATGTGGATCAACTGGCCTTCATTTGGCATCCAAACGGGTCGCAACCAAATGCGGATCCACTTTTGGCGCCCAATCGGGTTGGATCCAAACGTGCATCAATGGTTGATTTGCGTTTTACAGTATAGTTTAATTTTGAACCCAATTTTGAAGGGGTTATAGATAGAAATGAGAGATAAGTTATATATAAAAGTTGTAGCAAATTGAATTATCTTTCAATGAGACTAAAATCATCTCCTTTGGATTTTTATATCAAAAGTTATGACTGCAAAACCGAAGATATGTTTGGATGACCGCTGACCTGTGTTGGTACAAACATCAAATTATACTCGATTTAGAAGACATTATTGGCAGACCTAGGGGACAAGTAAGATGTGCAATTATAGAGAATTGAATTTTATTTATAATGAGACCAAAATCAACTCATTTGGAGTTGCACATTAAAAGTTATGATCGAAAAATCAAATGTATGTCCAAATGACTATAGATCCGCATTTGGACAAGACTCAACTTTGAACCAACTTGGAGGTAGAGTTAGGGTTAAATAATATATGAAATTGTAGAAAATTGAATTATCTTTCAAGTAGAAGGAGGTTCAACTTTATTTGACTTATAATTTGAAAGATATAACTGTTTTAGTGACTAGCGATAGGCAACAATGTAATTACTTGCTAAAATAATACAAGAGTGTAACATCTAGTTAGAAAGAGAGTGAGAATATGATTTTCTTTGCAAAAGAAAATATTAGATGTGATTCCTTGCTAGAGAGAGTAAGAATGTGATTTCTTGCAAAAGAAAAGATTAAACATGTGATTTCCTTGCTAAAGAGAGTTGGCTATGTAATTTTTTGCAAAGGAAAAGATTAACTATGTGATTCCTTGCCTTAATCCACCAAAAGTGAGTTCTTGGAGCTCGGTGAGCTAGAGTGATCAAAACCTTTACGGTTAACGAGCAAAACTCTACTGAGACAGATAACCATCTAATAACACAAGTTTTTTAAGTGGATGAAAGGGTTGAAGAAGCTTTTGTCTTGGAGAAGCTCTCTCTTTTGGAGCTAAAGCTTGAGATTTTGAATGAGGTAAGGAAGAAGATAGACGAGGATGAAGAGAATGAGTGGAGAAATGAGGGATTGAGTCTCATGTACTCAAATAGGAGTGGGAGGGGATGGGGTTGTGCATGAAATGGATATGGGAGGATGCACTTTCCCAACCACCCCTCTTGCAGAATTGCAAGTATACCACTGTCATATTTTTGACTCAAGTCAATGGATTTTGTCCTTAGGAAAAATTTTAATTTAGAGGAAAAATGAAGATTATAGGAAAATATAGGTGGTTAATAATAGGGTTGTTGCACTCTACCCATCTTCAACAAGAATTTCGTTCTCGAAATTCAAAGAAGTAGATGCGATAGGGTAAGGATCATAAAAATCTTGGGTATATGGAGTCGATAAAAATCTTGGGTATATGGAGACGACTGGATCTTGGTACTTAATAAGATGGAACGATGGGGACGATGATAAATAATGATATGATAGGATGGTATAAGTATATCTTGCGCCATCATAGTCGGAGTCTAAAAATATGTCATTAACTATGATATGAGTTTCATTCACTTGATGTCATACCAGTATCATTGTTTGGATCGTTGATCGATATGGCTGATATAAAGTAAACTAATAAAGGAGATGTAATAGATTAAAATCATCATGTGCTACCCACCCCACAAAAATTTCAATTCTTAAAATTTAATTCAAAAACAAAGGGAAGAAGGCAATCAAGGAATAGCTCTAGATTGTAAATGACTGCGTCCTGATGGTTTGCTGCGTCATTCATTATTTGGGATAATTAAAAAATACCTGGCAGGATTCACTCAAAAAGATTCTAATACCAGGTTTGCAATAGTTACTAGCAGAGATTATATCTCACTATTGTCATGCTATGGGTTAGAACTCAAAATGGTAAAAGATGCTAGGTAGTCATTAAGGATTAAAAAAAATTCAAGCTTTATAAGAGATTTGGTAAAGAGAATGATTAGCAATTAAGATAAGTTTAGTAAAGGTAATGGATGCAGATGGTGTGACGAAAATGGTGCAAAGATGTATAAGATGGTTGTAGATAGATGGACTAAATACAAATCACAATATATTTAGCTCTGAACGATCAGAACCATTGGGTGACTTTCCTATAATCTCTCAGGCGTGGCTCCTTCATAATTTTCATATTGACTAACAAATGATTTGGTAGTCTTCTGTTGTGATTACGGTTGCTGAAATTGTGGTTGTATTGATCTGGTATATCTTGACATTAGCATTTTTTCTACTGTTTGCTCCCATTGATTTTATTCTTCTGTGACACTTTGAGGTCAGATGATCTATAGCCCCACCAATCAGAAACAATCCATATATCTCCGTACACTTCTCTTTAGTTTGTCCAATCATGTAGCAATAACTACAAGTGGTAGATATTTAAAGGTAACCAGTTGGTGCTTTCTCTAATTGTATAAAATGGTTGTAGATAGATGGACTAAGCACAAGTCACAATATATTTAATTCTAAACGATCAGAACCATTGGGTGACTTTCCTATAATCTCTCAGGCGTGGCTTCTTCATAATTTTCATATTGACTAACAAATGATTTGATAGCCTTTTGTTGTGATTACGGTTGCTGAAATTGTGCTTGTATTAATCTGGTATATCTTGACAGTACCTGAGCATTTTTCCTACTTTTGCTCCCATTGATTTTATTCTTCTGTGACACTCTGAAGTCAGATGATCTATGGCCCTACCAATCAGAAACAATCCATATATCTCCGTACACTTCTCTTTAGTTTGTCCAATCGTATAGCAATAACTACAAGTGGTAGATATTTAAAGGTAACCAGTTGGTGCTTTTTCTATTCGTTTCCCATTACGTTAATGGTCCTGCCATTTGACTAAAATTATAGTCGGGTAATAGACTCCTTCCTCTCGGCAACTTGCTTGCCATGCTATGTTCCCTCAAGTGTTCGAAATTTTGCCTCCAAAATCACTATGTTTGAGGCTTTGAATGAGGTCAGAAAGAAGATAGAGGCAGATGAAGAGAATGAGTGGAGAAATGAGGAGGGATTGAGTCTCATGTACTCAAATATAAGTGGCGAGGGGATAGGGTTGTGCATGAAATGGGTATGGGAGGATGAATTCTCCCAACAACCCTTCTTGCAAAATTGCAAGTATGTCATTTTCATATTTTTGACTCATGTCAAAGGATTTTATCCTTAGGAAAAATTTAAACTTAGAGGAAAAATGAATATTAGAGGGAAATATAGATAATGAATGATAGGGTCATAACAGATGTGGATCCAATCGTATGACACCTTGGTTAACATGCATGAATGTTGACACTGCACTATAGGTTTTTTTTTATGAGGAATAACGTTGGATAAGTCTCCATGCTTTCATTAATTAGAGCTAAACGACACTGGATGGAGTTTATAAGATTACATAATACTGTCACTCTCTAAGGCGAGGACAAGTTACAAAGTAAACTAAAATATAAAATATGAAGGGTAGTAAGAGCAGTTACAAATACTGCAACATAAAGTCTCCCTGCAGTCCCCATCCCCAAATATGATAGCGGTGGTCTCTACCCTTCTCAATGCTCTTTGACACTGCCTCCTTGATCTATCACATGGATCTCTCCTTTGTGCATTACTGCACTTCCTCTGTATCCTTGGCCTTTGCTTCCTCCTGAAGTAGATCTAGGTATATGCGAGGATCTCACCTAGTTTGGCGAGGTGCAACCTGTACATCTGAAATTTGTTAGTCTGTCCCTGTCCATAAACTAGCAATTTGATGAATTTGAAAAGGAATAGCTAAAGAAGATAGAGGTTTATTATTAAAAATACTATTGTTTCTTTCAAGCCAAATGTTCCATAGCGTGACCTCTATAACCCTATCGCAAAAGGGATCTTTACGGTAGGATCAAATATCTCGCATAGTCTGGAGAGGGCCCCATCCACCGGCATATCTTCATTATCTCCCATTGTCAAAACATTAGCCGGAATATCATTATCACAGCATAAACTGGATTATCATTATCATAGCTACAATCTGAATAACAATATAGGATTCTGTCGGTTGCTTAACCTTTGGAATCTCTCTTAATATGTCGAATGTTCATTTCTTATTTCTCCCATGTCCCCTGGTTATCAAGTTTGACAAGTTATACAAACTTAAGGTGAAATTGAGTTAGGAAATTAGTTCATGAATTAAGTTACATGTGTTGTTTGTGGGGTCATGTAGAGTCGGTATAAATATAACACACAGGCTGAGTCACGTCTATAGATGAAATGTCACAAGTCAAGATCTAAGCATATGTCCGAACAAGGCAAGAGGCGCATTTGTGAAACTACTAGTGTGTATGGGCATGCGTAAGATAGTTATTAGGCAAGTAAAATGTTGTAACACCATGTAATGACCCTTTTGTTTTGGAATTCACCACCTATATTTCCCTCTAAGCTTTATTTTTCCTCTAAATTTAAATTTCTCCTAAGGATAAAATCCTTTTTGACTTGAGTTAAAAATATAACAATGGCATACTTGCAATTTTGCAAGAGTGGTGGTTGGAAGAGTACTTCCTCCCATTCCCCTTTCATGCACACCATTCCCCCTCCACTTCTTGACTATATAAAATAAAATTAAAAATCTTCTCCTTCTCTTTCATCTCATTCTCTTCCTCCTCCTCTACCTTTTTCCCATCTACTCCAAAGCTACAAGCTTTAGCTTTAAAAGGAAGAGCTTCTCCAAGGCAAAGATCTCCTTCAAGACTTTCAATGTCTCCTTCTTCAAGATTTTGTATGTTTAGACAATTATCTGTATCATTAGAGCTTTGCTCTTTACCCATAAGGGTTTTAATTTATCTAGCTCATCGAGCTCCAAGAACCTAAAGGGGTGTAACAAGGTAAGAAACCACATAACCATCTCTCCTTAGCAAGAAATCACGTTCTCACTCTCTCTTTAGCAAGATGTTACACTCTTGCACTATTTTAGCAAGTAATTACCTTGCCACCTACCGCACTAGCGCTCACTAAAATGGTTATATCTTTCAAACCCTAAACCCAATTAAGTTGAATCTTCTTTTGCTTGAAAGATAATTCAATTTTCTACAATTTCATATATTATTTGTATCCTAGCTTTATCTCTAAACCCTTGAAAATCGGGTTCAAATTTAAGGCTTGTCCAAATGTGGGTCCGTAGTCATCTGCACATACCTTCGGTTTTTCGATAATAACTTTTGATATATAATTCCAAATTGATTTTAGTCTCATTGGAAAGATAATTCAATTATCTAAAATTTTACATATTATTTGTCTCCTAACTCTGCCAATAACGCCTTCGAAAGCGAGTCCAAAGTTGATGTTTGTAAATACGGATATGCTGTCATCTAAACACATCTTCGATTTTCCAGTCATAACTTCTAATATAGAACTCCAAATGAGATGATTTTAATCTTATTGGAAAGATAATTCAATTTGTTATAACTTTCATATATAACTTGTCTCTTTTCTATCTATAACCTCTTCAAAATTAGGTTCAAGGTTAAACCTTGCTGCAAAATGCGATTCATCTGTTCTTTGATCTGCGTTCGGGTGTGACATGTTTGGGCACCAAACGTAGATATGTGGTCTGCAACCTATTTGAGTGCCAAACACGAACCACCTGATACCCAAATGCGGATTACTTGATCCGCATTTGGATCCAATCCTCATTTGGTCCACGACCCATTGGGTGCTTAACATGGATCAGGATCCAACCCGCATTGAACCCAACCCGAATCAGACCCGATCTACATTTCTATTCTAACTGCATACCAGTTTACTGAAATTATCATAACTTTTGATCCTGACTTCCGATTGAGCTGATCTTAGATTTGTTGGAAAAATAATTTAATAATCTACAATTATATAATTTGCTTCTCTTATAATTCCCACTATATCAGAAATCAAATCTTAGCTTAAAGTCTGAGTTATTGCACAACAGTAACGTTTTTGCGCCATATTCAGAAAACCCATGACATCTTAATCCCGAACACAATTAAGCCCATTATAGGCTTGTTTGAAAGAAAACTCAGTCCTCTACAACTCCTAATTATATTTTTCCTTTTAATTCTAATTTTATAAAGGAAATCATTTTAATCTCAACAACTGTAAGAAAACTAAGTAATAACGAAGTTGCTAAAACTACTCGGGATTTGCCCCCTACGAGCTTCTCCAAACTGTGGTGCCCATTTATTATGAACCCTAGCTCTTTGTTGTTTGTATGTTTTTATATTATTTTGATTCATGTCTAATCAATCAAACTCAGCCAACCTACCCATTTTCATCGCCGGCCAACACTAAACATCTCCACAACACCACCCATGTCCGTCAATTCTACCAACTCGCATTACATTTGCCGGCCAACTCTCTCTCTCCTGAAATTTAGTCAAATCTTAATTCACTTTGTCAACTTTCGGCTTGAGATTATTTTGATTTCATAACTGCATGATTTATTTGATTATTTTAATTGCCTTAATTAATGATTCACTTGATAATTCTTAACCTCTTAGATTTGGTGAGAACAATTATATTTTACTTGACTAATTATTATATTATATATTCATTGGTTCCTATGATATCATAACATGATTACTCGCCTAATAACTACCTGAATCGTACCATGTATACTTATCATATCACTGGTACGCTTCTCGCTTTGCCTGGACATATCCTTGGATCTTGACTTGCTTGTAATATTTCTATCTTCGGACATTACTAGACTTGTGTGATATGCTACCGTGATACTGACCATATATGATACTGCCTACAACGTAACATGACTTGATTCATGAACAAATATACTAATAAAACAACGGGTACGGGGGACTTGAATGGTGAAATGAACATGTATTGCGGAAGGTTGCGTAACCGCATCGACCCCGCATTGTTGATGTCTATTTCTAAATAATACTAACACTTAGCAGTATGGTTGGTTTAAGGAAGACTAATGTCTTGGCCATGATCCTAGGTATGCAAGTATAAAACTAGTACTTAGTGGTGCAGTTGGTTCGAGAGAGACCGTCCTAGCTATGATCCCAGATGTGTACAAGATAGTACTAGCACTTAGCGGTGCAGTTGGTTCGAGCGAGACCAACGTCTTGTTCATGATTCTAGGTATGCACGGGATAATACTAACATTTAACGATGCGATTAGTTCAAGAGAGACCAACGTATTTGCCATAGTATCAGATATGCATGGTATACTTCTAGAATATATGTGATCTATTTGCCAATCAGTTCTATCAAGCGTTAACTTAGTACCATATGGGGATTGAATACTCCGCGAGGATGATATTGCCACGTTATACTTAACAGGGACTTTCTCTACTTGCTTGAGTGTTTAGCAAACATATTGACCACCCTAGGACTTAGCATTACAAGCATTAATTTAGTTATATGCTATTTTATATCTTATTATACAATACATCTGCATCTTACTTTGCATGGGTATTACAATTTTATTTATTATGGCATACCTTTGGGACATCTTATCATAACCTACATAAAAGTACTTTAATTTTATACATATATTATGCTTTCTTATTATATAATTCATATTAATATTAATTTCTGTTACGTGTGCGATTCTATTTCTTACCGAGTCTGACTCCTGGGTTACCTCCACATGCCCAGGCGTTAGAAGATTCGAAGAGGCCCAGCCAACTGAAGGTTCACACTCCTAGGAAGAAAGCAGATCTCTGTTGATTATTGAAAACTTTTTTTTTCCGATACAATTATTTTAGATTTTGTAACAGGCTTAATTGACTATCTTGTGTTCATTTGTTCGACGCCCTTCTTTTGTTGTAATAAAAATTTGTTATGGGCCACATTACTTGTAATCATCTACATTTAATCTTCTTCTGAACCATTTTGAATAATGCAATATAATATTTTGGATTGTAGTAATATAATTCTTTCCAGTTGTGTACTCTGATAACGTGGCTCTTTGTCACTAAGGCCTCGTGTACTTGTTTTTTGGGTAACGACCGATAATGCCTTACCTATAAATGAAATATATTGTCAAAACTTTTGGGATGTAGTTTAGAGCATTGCTCACCATATAATCGAATTAACATATCGTGCAATTATTAGTCAAAATCAAGTTTAATCTTTCAGGTCAATCTGAGTAAGGTTAGGAACTATCAAGTAAATCATTAATCAAGCAAGAAAATTAAAATAACAAATCAATAAATTACACAATTATATAGCCAAATTGACTTTAAACTAAATCTTGCTAAAGATATTGAACGACCTTGAGCTAAATTTTAAAGGAGAATTGGTGAGCTAAAGTTGTCGATGGAGATGAGTCAAGTCAATAATGAAGCCAAGTTGGCCAGGATGAATCAAGTCAACAAGGATAAACAAGTCAATAGAGATCAGTTGGGTAGGTGGAGATAAGGCAAGTTGGCGTAGTTGACAGAGATGAATAGTATTGGTAGAGTTGGAGAAGATGAGTAGGCGGAATTTGAGTGATTAAATAAGAATTAGTTAATTAAAATAATATCCAAATCATGTAAATAAGATCAAGATAGAATTCATAGGTGGAGCCCACTATTAGTGAAGCTCGCAAAAGAAATGGCGAGTTATGAGGACTTTTAGCAATTCTTTTGTCACTTGTCATATAGTTTCAAAGACTTTATATAACTTTTATATTTTTTATATAATTAGAATTAGAAAAAGTAGTATAAATGAGAGTGGTAGTGATTGAATTCCCTTTCAAATATAGGATGGACTTAATTGGTAACGGAGGTCGATAGATGTCATGGATATATTGAACATATCATGAAAGTCTTGCTATTGTGCAGCAACTCTAACTTCAAACTATGATTTAACGAGGATAAAGTGGAATTAGCAAAAAAATATAAGAGAAGTTGTAGATCATTGAATTCTCTTTCCAACAAGTCTAAGATCAACTCAATTGGAGGTTGGGATCAAAAGTTATGTTGATTTAGTGAGATTGTGTAGGAACCCATGTCTGTAGTCCCATGCCAGCATTGGTGGTGATGGATTGATTTCGATGGAGATGGAGGCTCAGTGCGGCTGGAACCTCACCTATGATGTCGGAGGACTCCATCCTCGCTGACAGTGTTGCTAGAGAAGGATCCACAGTGATGGTGGCGACAGAGGATTAATACATTCTATTTCTAGGTAAGGTATTACTCATAAATATGATACATTACTAAAACTTTTGGAGTGTAATTTGGGATATTACAATACCTTGTATGCTTGTAGTTCTGATTCATCTTTCGACATATGAATGTGCATGTTATTCGGGCATAAAATCCAAAACTATCCTTTCATCATTGCATCATAAATTTTTATTTGTAAACCTATTTTGTTTTAGAACTCTGTATTTTGGTATAAAACTCTAAAAGGTTATAAATTTTAGTTTATACAAAATCTTGGCCGACTTAGACCAACTCTAAGCTTAATCACACTCTAGTATAGACCTAGCTAAGTTTAAGCAATTATTTTTATTAATTAAAGATCAATGGTAAAGAATTTTGCGTGGAAACAAATAAAAGAGGGATCATCTTTTAGAAAAATCAGTGACTAGGTTGATATTGGTACGGAATCAGATAAAAGGGAAATAAAAAATTAAGTAAAGACATCACTCTAAATTATTTGGTTTCTAAGAGTAGTTATAGACAACAAAGAATTAGTTGAGATAAAAAATCATATTTTAGTAAGTTTTTTATTTGAGCTCAAACTCGTTGTTTGTAAGAGTAGTTATAGGCAACAAAGAACTTTAATTTTGTTAAAAATTATAATTGAATAATTTTGATTAAAACTATAAAGACTTTTAACTGGTCAATTTGCTTTTTAAAAAATTGACGGTCGAGATTTTTGGAAACTTAGAAAAAAGTTGACGGCAAACATGAATTTTGTAGGGAAGCAAAAGAGGAGGGAGACAAGCCTCACAATATTTGCTTTTGAGAGTAGTTATAGATTTTTAATGATTTTCTTAATATCTTTTCCTTTTTCCTTCTTTTTTGGAAGATGTCTTCCACAACCCAACCCCATGCTTTATCACCAGGCTATGCCTCTGTGGTTCCCATTTCTAATTTGGTTGACTACAAATGCAAGTAGTCTGTTTCTAATTTGGTTGATTATAAATGTACATAGTAGAGTCTTCAACTTAAATAGAACAAAGTGAGTTATGCTGATTTGTTGAGATAAATACCTATATGTTGGGTGCTTTCAGTCCATTTAAGCTTTTTTTGTTGCATGTCTTACTCTTATTACATATAAAATAAGAAAAAACAATCCTTTTCAAAGTCTTCTTGTGCATTAAATTTTAAATTCTGAAAAATGTTCCCTATTTTGAAGCTGTTCATTCTTGTATGTGGAAGAATAGGCAATTTCTAGGTGACTTTTTGGTCATTTATGCAATTTCTGTTAAAGTTTAGCATTTTTAACATAAATGAAGAGTGTTTTTAGATAGGATACCCCCACAATCTTCAATATTTGGTATCCCCAATTCTTTATTAGTTGGAATATATCCCCCAAAGATTTTAAGCTAGGTAAAAGTACTTGCCTAGTTAACAGAATAGATTATGGGTGGAACATCCTTTAAAGTGTGTTTTCTTCTCTATATTACTTGTGTTATCCCAAAATACCCGTGTTTTTTTTAATACGTACAGGGAAATCTCCCAATTCTTTTAAGTTAAGCAAAAATATCTCCTAGGTAGCATATGTTAGATTATAGATGAATTATTTTTTGAAAAGTGTTTTCTCCTCTAAAATACTTGTGTTATCCCAAACATACTAATATTTATAATTTTTTTTATTATTAACTACATCTCCTTTTCTCAATCAATTCATCTGTCTGTCTCCCTCTCTAAGATCATCTCGATATAGAGGGGTTAATCAAGGTTTTTATTCTGTATAATTTCTAACTTCTGTGAGCATAAAGATTTGGAGGATATATATTCGAATAGAAGATTTGTTTGGGGAGATTGAAGATTTATGGGGGTTTATATCCAAAAAACCCAAAGATGAATGGAGTATTCTTTCTTCAGATTTTTCCATGGTGGTGGATTACGCAAAATACCAACTTGGAGCACATGTAAGGATATTTTATAAAGTGCTAAGGTTGTGATTGTGTGGGATATCTGATAAATATTTTTGAAGTATAAACTATGGGTATAGACCCCCATGTTTCTTTAAATAGGCTTAACGAAACAAGCTAGTACATATACATACAGTATTTAAGCTTGCCCCTCATGAAGAGAGGTCTAAAAACAGACAAAGTTATAGTCCTAGATGAAACAAATGCCCCTGGGTAGAATAGCCGGTCACAAGTGCCTCACTTATCTGTGTCCGAAGTGAAAGCATCCTCTCATCTGCTGTGTAGTTTCCTCGGCAAATAAATGGCTGTAGGTCCAGACGCTTAAGCAGGTCCATCCTCAATGATCGAGTCCCATCAACCATTGAAGTGCCTTCCTATGCCTTGTCTGAGGCAGAAACAGCTTTTCTTTGTAAACAGTCGGTTGTGCTGTTGTTTTCTCTTGATAGATATCCTTTTTGCTCCTCTGCTCCAACATCCTTTTGCTACGCCTGGTGGATGTGCTACGAGGGATTGCTACGCCTGGTGGGTGTGTTGCCAGGGACTCCACTATCATCCTGGTTACTATCTGGTCTTGACAACTGGGTAATGACAACTCCTTTGTCATGATCAGGTCATTCCTGTAACTCACTGCAGTCCCCTTCCTCATTCTCTTCCAAATTCTTGTCCAAGATGAAATTCTAGTAGGTTCAGTTGTAGGTTGATTGCTATTTTTCGTGTTTGCGTCTCCTTTTTACTTTTTTAGTCTTGTTCTTAGGTAGTAACTGCTTGATTTTTGTACCCACTAGCCTCTCCATGACTCTGTCAATAGTCTTCCAAATCATCCCTAGCCGAAAGCTTGCTTAATAGTTTTTGTCGTACTGCCTGAACCCTAAAGATGAGGGAGAACAACACCCTAAGCCCTTTGCACGTTGGATCAACTGGGCCTTGATTGGCCCAGTTTTAAGCCTAGTTTGGTCGGGTCCTCTAGTAAGAGCTCCTTACCCTGGGGTTCCCCAGTTGTATCTAGTCATGAAACTGGCAAGATACACCATGGTCCCTAATATGCCCCTGCATATGGGCTAACTTCCTCTTCTTAGCTTCGTCAGCAACCTTTTCAATCTTACTGCACTCCTTCCTAGAATCTCTTGAAATATCGTCAATCCTCATTCGAAAGGGACCCCGATTTGGCTGGTTTATAAGCCTTGCGCCTCTATGATTGCTTGTCGCATTTGGGCCATAATAAATATTTTCGGTTCATCAACCGAGGAGCGCCTCTTGATGGTAATTGTAACCGAGCATATTGATCCTTCCCCTTGCTTAGGGGTGGCAAATGGCCGGGCGGCCCATTAGGCATGCCGGCCCGACATGTGCAGGGAACGTGCCCGGCACGGTATGCCTAGGTAGGGCCGTCGACCCGTTTTTCCACAACCGTGCCATGTCGTGCCCGACACGTGCCGAGCACGGGACAACACGAGTTTTTTTATTTTTTTAAAGGCCGTTTATAGCCTTTGGAGGTGGGTTTTGCAAATTTTTTTTTGCATAGAGCACCCCAACGGCTATGAAAGTAGCTATTGGAGGAGGATTCTTTGCAAAAACAATTTGCAAATTTTGTCCCCCAACAGTCAAAATAACCATTTGGGGTTTGTTTGCAAATTGTTTTTGCAAAAAGACTTCTTCTACCTCTTATAAATAACCCCTCCTTTCTCCAATTTCATTATTCCTCACAATTCTCAAATTCTCTTCAATTTTCAACTCTTTCTAATATTTCCTAACACAAAATTTTCTTACAAAACTTCATCCATTTTCCGTCAAGATTCAAGACTCAAGAGCAAGCATCAAGAAGTGATCTTTCGAGCAATCAATTTTCAGGTTCAACTCTCAACTCTCAAGCATCAAGAAGTAATTTTCGGTTTCAACTCTCAACTCTCAAGCGCTCTCTTCGGATTGCGGCATTGAGATATTTATATTTTGATTTTATTTTTATTTGGTTTATCATGGTTTTTCAAAAAAGGATCCATACTTGTCCATCGGTTCTTCCTCTCAAGCTGCGGGTAGTTTTTTTCCTTTTTTATTAAATGAAGAATACCAAAGTCTTTGTGAACCAATAGAACATGTTCCACAAGTACCATTTGCATCACAGTCTTACGAAAATATAGAGTTATCTAATATGCCTGTAGAAGAGCCCACCGAAACCACAATACCCGAAACCCACCCCAGTAGGACTTCAAAATTGGATATATAGAAATACTTTGAAAAATTTATAGAAAATGGTGTTAGAAAAGTTAGATGCAAGTATTATCAAAAACCATACTACTTCCTTGAAGTGGAACGAGTCACCTTAAAAGACATTTAGAAAAATCACACTCACCAAATGAGTCACAACAAACATAACTAAACACATATGGAGGAACTTTATGAACGTTTACATATAATACTATATCCGTTAGAGAACAATTAGCCACATATATAGTGCATGCCAAACAACCCTTCTCCATGGCCGGAGACCCAAAATTTGAAAAATTTATAAGAACGAAACATAATCCCAAATTTAAAAAAATTCCACGTTCAACATGTAAATCCGATATTGTAAAAATATATAAACATAAGAGACAAATTTTAATTATCATTTTAACTTCGATAATTTATAGAGTTGCAATAACCTTGGATTATTCGGAGACCTTAAATAGTAGTCATTATTTATGTGTAACGGCCCACTCAAGATTGGATAATACAAAAAGAATAATAGGGTTTAGATGATTTGAATTTCTACACAATGCACATAATCTATCACAATGCTTACAAAGCGTTTTTTCGATGTTCGGAATAGAAAGAATTTTTTTTCTATTTCATTCGATAATGCTTTGGAAAATACGGTTGCAATAGAAATTAAAAAAATTACTAAACCAATTCTAGATGACAAATTATTTCATATTAGATGTTTTTGCTACATAGTTAATTTGTGTGTGCAAGATAGATTAAGTGTAGTAAATGATTCAATAACTAAATTTACGAACACAATAGTATTTATAAAATGTAATGGGCCAAGAAGACAAATATTTAAATAAATATGTAAGAATTTTAAAATCTCACAAAAAATTTACTCCAAGATGAAAGAGCAAGATGGAATTCTACATTTAAAATACTAGATGAGACAATTAAATATAAAGATGTAGTAAATATGTTTAATGAAATAGAATTACTATCTTGTAGTTTGGATTTAATGAATGGAATTATTTGAATTGCATTTGTAATTTTTTAAGTAAATTTAAAGATGCAACTAGAGCACTTTCGAACACTTGCTACTCAACTACACACATTGCACATTATTTAACCAGAATTAGTTCAGTTTTTTAATGAAAATAGGATAACCCAATTATTGAAGATATTGTAAAGCCTATGATAATTAAATTTAGTAAATATTTTAGAAATTTTTCATACTTACTGTATTTTGCAACCGTTATAGATCCACGTAAATTAGATGGAATGGAAATTTTAATAGATTTATTTCATACAAATATATGTTATACAAATAATGTTCATGATTTAATTAATGATATTAAAACATGTTTAGATATTATGTAGCATACATATGAAGATATGTAGGGTGATAAATTGTAAGATACAAAGTAACCCACTATTAAAGAAAATTAAAAACCAATAATGTCATCCGTATTCCATTGTAAAAAACCTAGGCAATTTAATATTTGTTTCAATGAACTTCACTATTATTTAGAAAGGACCAATACAGATGATTTGTCACCTGACCGTTATGAAGATTTTGATATTTTGGTCTGATGGAAATCACAGGAGAAAATATATCCTGTGCTTTACAATATGATTCGTGATCTACTAACCCCTCCGATGTCCACAATAGTATCGGAGTTTGATTTTAGTACAGATAGTAGAGTGCTAATGGAGTGGAGATCAATGGCAACAAACACATTGAAGATGTGTGTTTGCTTGAAAGACTGGTTCGACACTAAACAAAGAGATCAAGGAAGATCTAATGAATTAGAGTAAAATAACTCACCTGAGGAAGAATGAAAATTGAAGACTTCTACATTATTAAGTCTTCTTTTTTTTTCCTCTTCAAAATTGTAATTTTTTTATGTAATTTTTGAAAACTCATAATTCTCTTTAAAAAAAAATACTAAGAACAAGTTGAGGGTGACGACCAGAGTCCTCTTCTCTCTTTTCGTACTTTGTGTGATTTTCAAAGAGATTTATAGTGTTATTTTATTAATGTAATGAGATTTTATATAATAAAATTTTATTTTCATAATCTTTTTTATTTGTTAGAACTAACTAAACTTACTAAATTAAGTTAACTAACTTAACTAACTTACAAACTAAATTTGTAAATTTAAAAAAAATCCGGGTCGGCACGGCCTAGCACGGGAACAGCATGTGCCCGGCGGGCCGTGCCAGCGTGCCATGCCTAGGCCTATGTCCGGGCAGGCGCGTGCAGTGCCTACGCCGAGTTGTGCCGGGCACGGTCCGATTGCCACCCGTACCCTTGCTAACCATTGTAGGGCTACTCCTATGCTCGCTCAATGCCCTCTTTGAATGTAGCTGGACGGAAGATGATTTAGATATTTCAGAGCTATTTTTGTTGATTGCTGATAAGGATTGGACTACCTCGATATAGGGGAAACCCCTATTCTAAAGGTTGTGTCCTTCTTCCTCGGTCCTATTGTTGCCCCCCCCATCCAATTTTGCTATGTCCATGACGTGTACAATAAACGAAAGGAATAAATATCGTGTTATTGTCGGGTTTAACTTTCTTGTAAATAGTATCTAAAAAAAAACAAAAATAAATATTACTGAATTGATACTCTATCTGTACATAGTTTATGAAGTTATATTTTAATATTTTCTAGTGGCCATGAGTTTTATTTATTTGGTTTTTATATAAAGAATTGATTTTTTGTATTCATGTTCTATGTTGATCTATAATCGGCTATCATCACCATCATTTCCTTTTATCTTTTTACCAATAAAGGGTGAAAGAGAGAGATAGATGCATGGTTGATGATACAAACCTACACATTGTCAGTGTTTTCATTTTGGTTATTTTAGTAAAAATTTTGTGTTAACAATAGAACAATATAAACTTGTATTTATATTTTTTCCGTGTTCTTGCCATGTCCATATCCTCATTTTTTCACAAATGCCGCTTTGTGTATATTTAATTTTTTGTCCAAAATATGTGGAGTTTGAGGGGGCGGGGAGGAGCAGTTTTCGCCCTGCCCCGAACCAACCCCCTCCCCGAACCAACCCCCTCCCCTCCCCCCCAATCCCCCCACCGCCAAAACCCCCAAAAAAAGATTTTTTTTTTGTAAACCTTGTTTTTTAAAATTTTTAAATTTTTTTTAAGGATATCCCCTAAATCCACAATTTTATAATTTTGTCCCCTAAATTTTTAGTTTTCAATTATGAAGATCATGATTGTGAGAGGTGAATGGCTCAATGATTGAGTGAAAATATGATATCTCATTTTTCTATACTGAATAATTTTTTTAATTTTAAACTCTAAAAACCAGTAGCAAAAATATTTAAAGATGATATTTGTATTGTAATGTTTTAAATTTGAATAGAAATTATATAATAGAAATATCTATGTTAGTATTGTAATACCATAAATTTATACGTGTACAACATAAATACGATAATTGTTTGGGTCGGGAGCTCCCCCCCACCAATGCAGGGGCTCTTCACCCCCTGCACTCCGACGAGCTGTTCGAACAGCTCGACCCCTAAGTAGTTCTTCCCACTTGGTTCCAATGTCTAGGTCCGCCAGTGCATGTAGATGTTAAGTTTCAGTCAGGTCATTGTTCAGGTTATTAACACTACAGCACTACCTTTGGTGTAATCATAGAGCACCTTTAGAATCCTACTAGTCCATTCTATTGTATAGCAACTTCCTTAAAAATCCTTATAGTTCTGTTTCCCGGCAAACACTCCCAGAGTTGTTGTAATTTTTTACTTTTTGCATTTTTGCACTTGTAATTTGTGTTCTCTGATAGCCTAATGGTATCTTTGCAAAGTATGTAAAACTCAAAGAATTCACTTCAATATAAAAGTTTTGAGTTCCATGAAGATGCTTCTTTTAGCATTATTGTAATACCCATGCCTAATCTTCAATCTGGCACCTGAGAGCCTGATTATAGAACCTGATAACATAAATTATCCAGTTTCTTTGAATATATGGCTTAGAGCCCCTACTTTCTTAAGCCTCCTTGTTGTCTTAAAGATTTTTCTTTGATTTGATTAAATTCAGATTTCACTTAGCAATCTAGTACTATGCTTGAATTCTAAATTTTGTTGTTGTTACTTTATGTTAAGAATCTTATGGAGTTAGATTTGTTTATATCACTAATTTCCTGTTCTTATAAGAGAGAGACTGCAAATCAAGCTCTTGGAAATAGGAAATACACTTAGTGATAAAAGATAGAAATTGAAGTGGTCCATTTAGTCTACTTAATGTGAAACTACTGTGGTTACTTTTTGAGTTCTGCAAAGATACTTGTTTTGCCTCCGACTTGGTAGGTACTGTGTAAATGTTTCTTTTTCAATCCTTTTGGAAAGAAATTTTTTTGCTACTAATTCTCATTTCCCACTCCAAGACATGCTTAATATCATTAGTCCAGATCTCCATTCTTTATTATGTTAGTTTATAGCTGAAAAATGATACTGTAACTTATTGAAGTTGATTAGAAACTTGTCGAAATATATATATATATTTTTTTTCCCCTTAATAAGTTTACTATTAGGGTGCTGAATTCAGGTTGCTGTATTTCATATTGAACAATTGCATTCTAGTCTATGGTACTATTCAGAATTTGATTATAACTTGTACAGGGAAAAAGCTGATCAAACCTAAAAATGTAGATTATTAATTAAAATTCCAATTACTTTTTGACTTTTGAGATATATGGAAAGAACATCATATTTTGAAAATCGTTCTCATTGCTGTCAGTTTGTCGGTCTATGTTTGGCAGGTTTAACTGCTCCGAATAAAGGGATTGAAGATGAGAGATCCGGCACATCGTTCTGATACAGGGGAAGGGGATAAGAAGAAAGTGCCCACATTAAATCTAATTGTCATTGACTGATCTTTATAGTCTGATTCTGTATTGGGTTATCCTTCTGGCTGTGTTCCATAACCGACTGTATAGTTTTTTTCAGTTTTTTTTTCTTTTTCTTTTACTTGTTATTAGACTAAAGCTCATTGCTGATGTCTGATAACCCCAGGACCTCTGTCTTCTTTCATTTGATTATACCTGGTATTGGTTGGTATGGAAAATGTCCAAAGTAGCACGTCATTTGATTTCAGTAGGGGAGCCAAAGGTATGATAACATTGCGGTTGGATAACATTGCGGTTGGAGCATTCAAGTGAATGTTTTTCTGATTTCTTAACATTTCTTGTAATTGCGGTCGCAGTACTAAATTTTATTTTATTTTATTTTCATGTTCTGATTTGAAGTTGCAATATAATTTGAGAAACTGGAGATTGCTTTGATGTTGTGACTGGGACCTGTCTGTAGGTGAGAGTATTGGAGCCAATTGGAGAACCTGTGTGATCGTTGTTCTCGACTAAAGTTGAGCAAAGTTCTGAAATTCTCCTATTGCAGATTCTATTTTTCCCTCAAGCGGAGGTCTCCGGAGTTTGCATTTCTTTAAGAGCTCGAGTGCCAACAAGAAAAGGTAATCTTTGCCACAAGTCTGTCTTGTTTTTTTAGGAGTGCGGACTCAAGTTCAAGTAGTTTGCTGAGCAATTAGTAAATATGATTTGAAAACAATAAACTTGTGCAGATTGGAGAGGAGGGCAATCAAACTAAAATTATCTGAAACATTTCTGTATAAATAACACTTTTCAGCTATTTTCTATGCCTTCTAGCTACAGGTAACTGGAGGTTGCATTCAAAATGACATAAAAATAAAAGAAAATTTGAGAAAATGCTCGAGGTATTCTTCTCCTTTCAATATCTATATTTCTACTCGGGGTGGTAATGGACATGTCTACGGACCAAATTTTGATCATCCCTATATAAAATATTGAGTTAGAAAATAATTTTATTATTTTTAATTTAAAATTTTGTATAGAATGGACCATCCATGGACGTATCTATTACCATCCATAGTTTCTACTAAGTAGACTATATTGGTAGCTATAATATGTGAGAATAATGGTTACTTAATAATCCAAACATGTGAAAAACTGGTTGGTTCGACGGTTAACTAGCTAAGAAAAAGTTTTTACATTCAACTTTCAATGATGCCAATACAGATTTAAATTAGGCAATTAATAAAGTTATGACCTTATTATAAGAAAATTCAACATGAATTGTTGTAACGTCCCAAATTACATCACAAACGTTTTAGCGATTTATCTTATTTCTGGATAAATCATTACTGGCGGGTACCCCAAAATCAAATGCACGAGCCTTTTTATAATAAAGAATTATGTAATTAAAGTGCACAATCATAAAATAATTATATTCTTACAATCCACATTATCCAAAATAATTCGTATGAAAATTACAATATAGATAGGGATGGCAATGGAAGTATTCATGGGCCAAATTTTGGCCCATCCTATACAAAATTTTAAATTAGAAAAATAAAAATTACACTTTTAATTCAAAATTTTATATAGGACCGGCCAAATTTTGGCCTGCGGACACGTTGACTAACATCATTAAATACAGATGATTATAAAGAACATTACCCATAATAAATTATATACAATAAAGAAACACAACTTGTTGAATAAAAGGAATACAATTTAAGGCCAATTATAGTTGCTACAAAACATGAGTTAATTACATCGGTAAAGAAAGTGTTTAACGAACTGTTAGGGATCTGCTTACTCTTAGAAAGCATGATTGTAAGTTGGCGGGTCCTTCTTGGAGTTTCTAACACCTAGACATATGGAAATAACCTAGGGATCAGACCCTGCATGAAATAATTGAGCACGTGATAGAAATCAACAATAACATTAAAAATCAAAAGTACATACATATATATATATATATATATATATATATATATATATATATATATATATATATATATGAAAGCTGGAAATTCATGAAATAAAATAAATATTATGATTGCCATAAATATAATAACATAATAAATAATCCGTATATCCATGCAAGATAAGATATCGGTGTCATATACAATGAGATATAAAATATAAAATGGTTGCGTAGAGTAAACTGATGCAAGTAAGATTAAGACAATCAGTGATCCACATGAATCCTGAATACTTGGCAAACTTGAGAAAGTTCCTATTAAGTATAGCATAGTAATAGTGACCATACTAAGTATTCAATTCTCATGTAGTATTAGGTAAATGATTGATGGAACTGATTGGTGGAGAAGTTCGTTTGTTATTGGAGTATTCCGTGAACCCGAGACTACCGATATTGATAATCCAAGATACACTGTGACAATAGTACTTCGGCTAAGGCTGTGACACTGATATTCTGACTTTAGCAGTATGACCTAATTTTCTAATAAACTATCGTGATATTGACCCCGCATGAGACCACATTTAATCTAATATAACTTGATGCTAGAACGTATACATATTAATAAGAGGTATGCACATGATATGATGCATATGTATGATACAGTGAAGGAATTATCAAGTTAGTAAGATATTGTCGAGATAGAGTTCATAGATAGATCCATGGTTAGGGCAGCTTGCAAGGGTAGTGGTGAACCGTGAGGAGCTTCACTAACTCTGTCGTTATTTAATCGATTTGCAATTGCTAAACCTTAGATATTTTTTATGGCTTTACATAATTAGAATTAGGAAAATAAATGTCAACAACAATTGTAAGTACTGAATTCTCTTTTAAACAAGTCTAAAATGGGTTTAACTGGTGTATGGGATCAAAAAATATTATGGATTTACTGAACATGGCAAATGACGCTGTACAATAACTCCCAATTCAAGCAAATGATTTGACTTGTATAAAATGGGAATTAGAAAGGGATTATAGATTATAATTTGTAGATCATTGAATTATTTTTCCTACGAATCCAAGATCAACTCAGTTGGAGGTTCAGAACAATAATTATGAGCATTTGAGACTATACCATAACCCACACCAACAGGCCCACTCCAGTGTCGGCAAGAATGGATGATTTCGGCGGGAAATGGAAGCTCCACGGAGTTGGAACCTTGTGCATATTGGCGGGGTAACACCCTCATCAATAAGGTCAATGGAGGGCCATCATCGCCGATAGTGTTGGCAGAGGAAGCCTAGGTAGAGGTGAAAAGCTACACAAAAAGTTGATTTTGAGCACAACTTTCATGGGGTTAGAGACAGAACTAGGAGACATGTAAAACATGAAAGTTGTGGCAAATTGAGTCATCTTTCCAATAGGACAAGAATGAGCTCGATTGGAATTGTGTAGAGAAAGTTATGATCAAATACTAAGAGAATGTATAATAGGTAACCTAGTGGTTGCTGCATTTACTTTGCTTCCCACTCGAGTTTTGACCTTGTTAAAGTCGATGTTAGCAAATATGACATAAAGAGAAATTGTAAGGAATTGAGTCCTAATATGAATATAATAAGAATAAACTCGTTTCGACTCCTAAATCAAAAGTTATAATCAAAATACCTTGGGATGCGCAAGTGACAGCACAAAGCTGCTATGCTATCAATCGACTTTCACTCGGAGTTCAATTAGGCTAAATTCAAGATTAGCAAAACTGATATAAAGAAAGATCATGGAAAATTAAATTCTAATGCAAACATAAGAGGAATAAACTCATTTGGAGTAACAAATTGATTTTTATAATTATTTTACCAAGTTCAACTAAGCTAAGAGCTAGATCTCTTCATAGAAATTCATTACTCGGAGAATGTAAAATCCGAGAGCAATTTTCTTGCTGGAAAAAGTTAAGGAAATAATTTCTTAATTAAAAATCACATATTTTATATAGTTAAGAATATACCTAACCAAGGATTTGGTAGATGCTTAATTCCTTAGTAAAGATGCATAATTTCTTACCTTGAGTTCGAAGAAGAGTTGGCAGTATTTAGGTTTAGCTGGAACTGAGTTGAGCTACTGAAGGAAGATGAGGAGAGGAAGAGAATGAAGAGAGAATGAGTTTAAAATGCCCAAAAAAAAAAAGGGGGATTGAGTCTTATATACACAAGCAAGGGGATTGGGAAAAGAGTGATGGAGTCATGGAAGAAGTATCGAAAATGTACTCTCCCAACCACTTGCTCATACTATTTGCGAGTAGTATCATGGTATAATTTGATGTATGTCAAGGGAGCTTATCATAAAAAAAAAAAATTGGAGGGGAAGAAGGAGTGGGTTTCAAAAAGACAAGATCATTACATTCTACCCACCTTCAAAAACAATTTCGTTCCCCAAATTCAAAGGATGTGTGATAGGTTAAGGATTGCAATAATCATGAGTTTGCAGGCATAATCTGATCTTAACAAGAATAGGGTGGAAGGGAAACAGTGCAAGTAAGCAAGAATGATATAATAGGGTGATACAAATTAATTTATACCCTGTGCCATTCTTCCTAGACCCCAAGAATGTATTATTAACTGAAGTACAAGTCCAATTCACTTGATATCTGGCTGGAATTGGTGTCTGAGTTCTAGATCGATACGGCTAATATTGAATAAGCTAATAAATGAGACCTAATCAATTAGTATCGTTATAACATACCCACCTTACAAAATTTTATGTTCTCACAATTTAATTCGAAGGCAAAGGGAAAATAACAATCAAGAAATTTGAGCTAAATCAGGAATGGCTGCATCCTATCAACTTGCCATGCTATTCGTTATCCGAGACATTTAAGGAATACCTACCTCGATTCACTCACTAAAGGTTCTAGGTTGCAATAATTGCTAATAGAGATTGCAGCTCACTATTGCCACACCGCAGGCTAAAAATAAAAAAGGTGAAAAATACCAGACAAGCATTAAGGATTGGAAAAATTCAAGTGTTCCATGTTTTTAGATTGAGGGCACGACTAGGATAAGAGAAGTAATTTACGATAAATTTACTAAAGGTAATGGATGGGAATTTCTATTTGCACCCGGCATTTACTCTTGATGCACGGTTTTAAAACTTATAAATAATTACAAGTTTGCAATTATTTTTTTGGACTGAATTACCCTTATAAATTCCAAACTAAGACTTCTTAAAATTTAGAACTACTACTCATCGTCTTCCTCCTCTATTTCCTCCCTAAAATTCTAAATAATTTTTTTTTGGTATTTAATAAAAACACATCTCCTACAAAATCATCAATTTGATTTCTTGACCCCTTAAATTTTTTTATATTAATGTTCCTGAAAAGAATAGAAGAATTTTAAATTTTTTAATTTCACCGTGACAAGTGAAATTTGAATTTGGAATTTGAATTTGAGTTTTCTTATGTAAATGGAAAATTCTAATATGCAATTGGTATTAGAGAACAAATCTAAAATCAATTTGAATTTTTTTTTTAGGTTTAATGTGTATTTGTTTAAAGTTTATCGTGAATTATTTTTCTTTTATGGGGAGACTTCACTTGCTGGTCGGGTATTAATATCCGACCAGTATGTTTCTTGGTCGGGTATTAATACCCGACCAGAACGTTTCTTGGTCGGGTATTAATACCCGACCAAAATATTTTTACTCTCTTAAATTAACATCAGGAGGGGTATTTTTAGAAAAAAATTTGGGCGCAAAGAGTAAAATGATAGTATTTCAAAATAGGAGTTTGGTGTAAAGAGTATACAGGGTGCCAAGAGTAAAATGCCGTGTGCAAATAGAATTTCCCGTAATGGATGCAGATGATACATTAGGATGATAGGAATGGATAGGATAGTAGTGGAAAGATGGGCGGGCATGAGTCATGGTATACTTTGTGCTAATACAATTGCATCCCTGATAGTTTTATCATAGCCAAATTTCTGAGTAACACTTGTCTCAGTAGGTTCTCGCTCTCGCTATTGGCACAGTGCTGATATGTTAATTCCTTAGAATTGTGCTGCTTGACCGGACTAACCTGCCTTTGTTGCTTTTGTTGCTCAACTGGTCCAATGGACCCCTGAGGTTGTTATACCACTACTGAGTTAGTCGGCCCCTCTTTAATCCTCGTGCAGGGACATTTCCATACATGGTTTTCTTTTGTCTCACATTCCAAACATAATGCAAGGGCCCTCTTATAAGCACCCTGGTTGTCTCCTCGTATTCAACAGCAATTGCAAAGTATTTCCTCTTGAAGGGATCGTGATACTGAATTGTCATACTTCTGTTGATGTACAAGTCTATTAGGTCCTTGCTGCTGCTATAGTTGAATTGGTTGAATTGGGCCTTTGTTGTTGGCACTGGTGATAAGGTGGCTGTGTCGATACGGTACTGTTCAGTTTCTCAGAGGTCCTTCTACGGGAATATCTAGCCAAACACAACTGGAAAACACTCCTAAAAGTGTACTAGGTGTGCTCAGAGATATAGCAAAGCTGCAAATTGGCACTACCCTCTTTCTCGAAGTGCTCATTGGGCACATGGTCGGCAGTACCCTAACGCATGATGATCCTAATGTCAGACAGAACTCACACTCTTGTTAAGATATCTGAATGGCCTTTTGGCATTTCTTGGAAGGAGCCTTATTATTTTAGATCTTATCTCTTAAGTGTTGGAGAAAGTCTTTCTGATCTCTCACTTCCCATCCTGCACTTATTCTTGAGACTGAGCGGCATTGTTATTTTCATCCTCAGAGATAATCATGATATGACTTTACTCGGCCATCTAAAAAGGAATGCAGACGAATTAGATTTGAAATCAAAGGGTTAGGTACACATTCAAAGAGTAGGATATGAAGATAGAGATCATCAAGTGGCTAATATAGTATGAATATAGCAAATTCCCATAGGTTGAGATTAACAAAGGCACAAATTAATCTAAATCACTTTCAACTAATTTGTGAAACCTGGCTCTACATGTACTCTACAATGTTCCAAATTAAACCCCAAAAGTTTTGACAATATAGTCCATTTATGAGAAAGGTATTACCGACGGGTACCCCAAAAGAGAATGCACGAGACTTTTTATAATAAAGGACCATGCAATAAGAGTACATAGATAGAAAGGAATTACATTGCTACAATTCAAAATATCATATTGCATTATCCAAAATAATTCATAAGAAATTTATAATATATATGATTGCAATAGATATTGCCCATAATAGATTATATTACCACAAAGAATAGTTACTTGTTAAACAGCAAGAATATAAGTTAAGACTAAATATAGTTGCTACAAATATGAGTTGATTATAACAGGAATGGAAGTGTTCAATGAACTGATGGGTATCTGCTTACTTCTAAAAAGAATGATTTTTAGATGACGTTGCCTCCTAGAATTTCTAACACCTAGGATATTTTGGGATGACCCAGGGGTCAGACCCGACATGAAATAAATCTCGCACATGATAGAAAGAAGAACATAATAGAAAAAAAATAGAAAAGAGTATAACATATACATGAAAGCTAGAAATTATGAATAAAAGAAAATTCAAGTTTGAGGCAGGAGATATTGTCATCATAATAAATGGAATAACAAAATAAATAATTACGTATATCCATACAAGACAAAATACCAGTGTCATATATAATGAGATATAAAAAAAATCTTGTAAATTAAATTGAATACAAGTAAGCTTAAAACCAAGAGTGATCTACATATATCCTGAATTTTCAGACAAATTAGAGGATGTACCGATTAAGTGGCAACACTAATCACATTAAGTATTCAAACCCAAACTTGTACTAAGCTAATGATTGATGAAACTGATTCTTAGAGAAATTTACTTATTATGGGAGGATCCCATGAATTCCAGACTATGGGTATTGTCACGACAAACACTAGAGATTTAGATTGTAGCTAAAGATGTAATATCATTATCACAGTCTTAGCCATAATAATATTGTTGCATCATAAGCTAGATTGCTATTGTCAGAGCATATGCTTGATTATCATTAGCATGGTTGTAGACTTTATTAACAGTATTATGAGGTTGTGATAGTTGATGCACTTTTAATAGCTCTCATAAGGCGTTGACAAATCCACCTTTCATTTCTCTCATCCTAACTACCTTATTAATATACATATATTCAAACTTTAAGTTACATTAGGTTAAATGCGGTATCATGTGGGGCTAGTATCACGATAGTATATTAATAAGTCAAGTCATGTCCGCAAATAGAATATTTCAAGTAAGTCAAGATCCAGGCGCATGTCTAGGCTATGCAAGAGGCATACCCATAATATTATGCATATGCATAATAGAGTAAGATAGTTATCAAGTATGTAAAATATTATGACTCCATATGATCGAATTAACATGTTATGCATTGATTAGTGAATTCAAGTGGAACCATTCACGCCAATTCTTAGTGGAGTTGAAAATTATAAAGTAAATCATTAATCGAGACAATTAAAATAACAAATAAATGAATCATGCAGTTATATAATAAAATTAACTTCAAGCTAAATGTTTATAAAATTACTAAATGAGCTTGGATAAATTTAAAGGGGAAGTTGGTAATGAGAGCAGAGTTACAAGAAAGAGGAATCGTAAAGTAGAGCTATCAGTGGATGTAAGTCAAGGGGACAAAGATAAGATGAGTTATTAGAAATAAGTAGTGTTGGCGGGAATCAATAGTATTAGTGGGGATAAGTAGTATTGGTTAGAATGAGTAGTGTTGGCAGGAATGAATAGTGTTGGCAAAAAAGAGTACTGTTAGCAAAGATTAGTAGTGATAGCAGGGCTAGTACTTTTGGCAGAGTTCGCAAAGATGAGTAGGCTAGGAAGAGTATAAATAATTAGGTGAGAATCAGATAATCAAAGTAATATGAAAATCATGTAAATAAAATCAACGTAGAGTTTAGGCAAAACTCGTAAAGGGAAGGCGAGCCAAGAGGAGTTTCAGCAACTCTGTCATTATTTAGTCAACTTGCAGTTGCTAAGACTTTAAATAATTTTATACTTTTATATATATAGTTAGAAAATAATTGATAAGTTTATAGAGGAAAGGATTCTCTTTCAAACAAGCCTAGGACAGGCTTAATCGGTGTTCGGAATCAAAATATCATGGTTCAATGAGCATAGCACTTGAACTTTGTTGTTGTACCACAACTCCAACTTCAAGCTATTATTTGACTAGGGTAAAGCGTGAATACAAAAGGGGGTATGAATAGAAGTTGTAATCAACCAATTCTCTTCCCAGTGAATCCAAATAAACTAAATCAGAGATTTTAATAAAAAATTATGAGTGTTTTAGTGAGAATATACCATAACTCATACTAGTAGATCCACTCCGGTGCATGCAAGAATGGGTTGGTTTTTGCAGGAAATAAAAGCTTGGCAAAGCTGGAACCTCAACGACAAGACTAGGTTGAGCCCTCGTTCCAACAAGAATAGATTGAACTCAATTGGAGTTGTTAGAGAAAGTTATGACCAAAATACTAAGAGGGTGTATAATGTGCAACCTGGTGACTATTGTGCTAACTTTGAATTTCATTCGAATTTCAACTGTTGAAAGTTAATATAAGAAAATATGATTTAAAGGGAAATTGAGGGAATTGAATTCTGACATAAACTCAAGAAGAATGAAATTGTTTGGACTTCAAAAATAAAAATAAGGTCAAACTAACGTGGGGTGCACGATTGACAACATAGAGATACTATGCTGCCAATCAATTTTCACTCGGATTTCGACTAAGCTAGAGTCTAGAATAACAAAGATGCTATAATGGAAATTGTGAGGATTTAATTCTTGGATAAACAAAAAAAGAATGAACTCGTTTGGAATATCAAATTGAAAGTTATAGTTATTCTACAGAGATCAACTAAGCTAAGACTGGATATCTTCATAGAGATGGATCACTCAAAAACTGAAAGTCCCAAGAGTAGTTTTCTTGCTAGAAATAGTTAAGATAAGAGACTCTTGATTAAAAATCATATATTTTATATAGCTAACGAGTGATTTCTAACCAAGGATCTGCTATAGATGTGTAATTGCTTGCTGAAAAGCATGATTTCTTGCCTTGAGTTTGAAGAAGAGTTGGCGGTGTTTGGTTTCAGCTGGAACTTAGTTGAGCTGCTAGAGAAAGATGAAGAGGGAAAGTGTAACGACCCTATCATTCTAAAACCCATTTTTCTTTAGCTTCTAATTTTTGATTTTTCTTCAATGATAAACTCAATTAGCTTAAGTAAATTGTGTCATGGCACTCTTATAAATGGGAAGAAAGAGTTGCTGGGAGAGTATACCCTTCCATACCTGCATGACACCTCACTCCTCTTCTCTTGACTCCTTACTTGAGTATACAAGAGTAAATTCTTTTCTTTTTCTCCTCATTCTCAACCTATTTCCTCTACATTTTTCTCTCTTCAATTTCCTCCAGCAACATCCAAGCTCATGGGCTCCAACTGAACCTGAACACCTCTTTGGAGCTCACTTTGATAATAAGGCAAGAAATCACATATATTTGGTAAGGAATCATGCTATACACCAGATCCTTAGCTAGAAATAACCCTTTAAATATATAAAAATATAATTTTTAATCAAGAATATTTTCTTTTACCTTTTTATAGTAAGAATATAACTCTCAGGTCTTTAAATCTCCGAGTTATCAATCTCTACGAATAAATTTAGTTGTTAGCTCAGCTAATCTTGGTATAATTGGCATAACTTTTAACTCTTCACTCCAAATGAGTCAATTCTTTTTCTATTTATGTTATAACTCGATTATCTAAAAATTTTCGTTATCACCCTTACTAATTTTGACTCTAGCCTAGTCAAATTCCGAGTGGAATCATGATAAAATATGGCAGCTCTGTGCTGTCTCTCATATACCTCTATGATATTTCGTTCATAACTTTTAATCTAGTAATTCAAATGGGTTCCTTCTATTTAGGAGTATCTTAGGATCCAATTCTTTACAAATCTGTCTACTTTGTTTTTGTTAATATCACCTGTAACTTGGTTGAAACTTAGGTAGAATTCGAAGTAGGCACAACAGCCTAAAGGTTACCCATTATACACCCTCTCAGTATTTTGACCATTATGTTCTCTATATGACTCCAATCAAGCTTATTTTAGTTTCATTGGAAAGAGAAATCCAACAAATTTTGTTTCTAACCCTGCTAAAATCACCCTATGTTATGCCCCATTTTCCGGAGGGATATGAAAACGAAGTGCGTTATCGGCGGGCACGTGTAAGTC
Source organism: Dracaena cambodiana (assembly GCA_036321105.1). Classification (NCBI taxonomy): domain Eukaryota; kingdom Viridiplantae; phylum Streptophyta; class Magnoliopsida; order Asparagales; family Asparagaceae; genus Dracaena; species Dracaena cambodiana. The sequence continues at coordinate 12,256,882 of JAYEPQ010000010.1, forward strand.
AACGTACACAAGGCCTATAAGTATGTAGAAGTATAAACAAATAAAATTAAATACTAGTTATCTACTAGGATCTTGAAAATTATTCTACTGTCATATAAGAGAAGATATACAATATGTTTAAAACAGAAAGTAACAAGTACAATACTGATGTAAAGATTGAAAACTAAACTTCAAAGAGTGATACATACCAAACTCAAAAATACAAAAGCGGAGGTCTAGGAATTCAGTGCTGCTCGGCCTGCTCAAGAAAGTATAGGTCGTGCAATGACAAATTCTCGTTTACGTCTTCAATACCTGAGCGTGTGGAGGAGCTCAGAGTCAAACTCGGCAAGTAAAATAATAAAAGGTAGGGATTGTGTAAAATAAACTAACAAGTAAAATATGAATTGATGTAAAAAGTACATGCAAATGTATGAAAAGCAGTAAATAATCAAGTAACGATATCAAGCAGAAATATACATGCATATCAAGTGTAAATTAATATCTTATTTTAATTTTTATCTTGAACTAAATGGTAAAAAATAGACTTGTATCGTGAAAGTAGCCGTGCATATTTTGGACTCGGCTAAGATGCTGATACTGAACTAGTCGTGCCGCTAAGCACTTAAGCAGATACCGATACTGAGAAATCGATCGTCCTATCAACATGGACTAAAAATGAGATGATGGCTCAGTACCATCTGGACGCCCCGGGAGATGGGTCCCAATTTCGGTTGCGCAACCTATCATAAATTTTTCATGATACAATATTTGTCTACCCTTTGTTATCCCATAACACAATGTTTCAAATTATATTACATGCAAATCAATCCAGAATATGATGAACCAATCATGTCAAGGCTAATATATATATGCCTATCATCTAATCAATATCTGAGTAACAAGTAAGATATGGTTAATGTCAAAATCAAATTAACAGGCAAGTCAGGATCCATGGTATTATTAAGACATGTGCATGTACTAAAAAGGAAAATCTGATACATTTTTATGTATCTTGTACAAATAACTATTATGTATATGTCAAGGCAAGTATGATGGAATTTAGAATGTTAGAATGAGTGTTATAAAAATGATTATGTATGTAAATCACACATATATACAAGCATACATATAAACACATATATATAAATACATATAAACACACACACACACACACACACACACACACACACACACACACACACACACACACACATATATATATATATATATATATATATATATATATATATATATATATATATATATATATATATATATATATATATATATATATAATTAGGATGCAAAAATACCTGTAATGATCATGTATGTGAACCACACATATATAATTATGCATATCAATATATATTAGGTAAGTGGGTACTAAGATGTAAGGATGGAAATTAAATAGGCTCAACACTATTATAAAGATTACTTTAATAATATATGAATTTTTCTAATTCTAGCATAATTTAATAGTATGGAAAGTAGTAAATTTATTAAATCTTACTAATGTATATATTTTTCAAGTAAATATGGATTAGCATAAATGAATCATGACCTAATGTAATAACTTGAATAAAAGAAATTTTTAGTAAATTTAATGCAAAAACTTATATGAAACTCTCTTTTTAAAACATGATAATGAATATATATATATATATATATATACATATTTTCAAATGGCAAGTGGAAAATAAATTTTAAATCATTGTATTATACACAAAAAACTTATGTAGAAAACTTTAAATTTATATCCAATATTATGAACATTTATAAAGGTAGCATTTTTATAATTTAAAAATAAATCATATAATTTAAATTTACAACTTGTAGTTTAAAAATAAGAGATCATAAATAAAATGATAAATTTGATACATACATATAGAGTAAAGTATAAAATAAATCATATTTTATATTTAGCATAATTATAAAGATTCTGATATAAAGACATTATCTTTCTAAGTTTTAACAAATCAAGATTCTAAGTTAATTATAAAATATTTTGAGTTAAAGAAAATATTAGAGTGGATATGATTCTACTTGCCTTGATGGGTTAGGGAAGACAAGTTTATCTTGAGGCTAAAAAACTTCTTTTCTTCTTTTTCTCTTTTCTTATTCTTTTTTTTGAGAGTTGGAGTAAAAAGCAGAAGAGAAGAACGAAAAATGAATGAGAGAATATATAATGAGAAGAAGAAATGAAAAGAAAGGGAGAAAATATATAATAAGACAAAAGAGATACAGAGGCAAGATGATGGCTTGTAATGCTTGGCCGAAGAACAAGTATGATAAAGGAAAGGTATGGGATAGGTAGGTTAGGTTAACTTTTCATTGACATTTTACATTATATTAACTATATAAATATTTTTACAATGACACCATATATTATTGTATGGAAGAGATGAAGAATGAACAAGTTTTTGAAACAAAATAAGATAAAAAAAAAAATTCTCTTTTTCTGTCTTTTAATTTCAGTCCAACAGTAGAGTAGATTTGAGATCCATAATTTGGAGAGATAGTGTATGAGAGGTATGAGTGAATAAAAACAAAATAGATATATGACAAATGACTACTAATAATATATTTTTAGAGTTGTTTATAGCTATAAATTCAAATTAAACTAACACAAATAATGTCAAACTTTATTTTTACACGTCAAAAGAATAGAGACTAGTCAAAATATGTGTAGGACTCATCAGTGATTAAAATAATATTATTTTAAGTGACTATCTAGAAAATTTCAAAAAAATCACAAAAAATATAGAAAAATGAGACGAACACAACGAATTTACTCTTGGATAAATTTGATATTAGAAATATAAATAATGATAGAAATTGGGTTGTTACATCCTACACTCCTTAAAAAAATTTTATCCTCAAAATTAAATTTAATTAATTGGACTAATAAGATATGAATTAATCAATAGAGATATGGTTATTGAGAAAATAGTTCCAATCAGAAAATACCTCAAGCGAACTAATTTATCATGCCATCTAAATTAGTGGGATAATAAATCAAAGATATATGATAGAAATAATCTCATGTCTCACTTATTAAGGTCCTAGAAAATAGCTGCAATATTTGCCTGCAGATCAATTATTACGACGCCAATCGGTAAGACTCATAACAGCGAAAGCATAGGATTTAGGTCAGGAATCAATAGGTACAGATAATATGGTGTATCTAATAAATTCACTTACTACAATTCTAATAAATGACTATAACTATTGTTGACTGAGAATACTCTATAATTATCACTCAACTCAATAGGACTCAAATGACGAAAGTACATGATTAAATACATGGCATATCAAAAGATACATATAATACGAGCAAAAGAATGATAAAAGATAGAAAACCAAATGATAATAGTACCAAGATAATAGGTTTCATATCAAAGAAAAATTAATGAACAGGTTTATATAAGGTAGTAATCCTAAGAACATCATAAATTAACCTAGAGCTTTAATACAACTCTGTAATGCCCTATTTTCTAGAGGGATATAGAAATAGAGTGCGCTATCGGTAGGCACATGTAAGTCAATATGCACGAGGACTATAAATATGTAAAAGTATAAACAAATAAAATTAAATACTAATTATCTACCAGGATCTTAGAAATTAGTCTACTGCTATATAAGAGAAAATATACAATATGTTTAAAACAGAAAGTAACAAGTACAGTACTGATGTAAAGATTAAAAACTAAGCTTCAAAGTGTGATACATACCAAACTCAAAAATACAAAAGCGGAGTTCTAGGAATTCACTGCTTCTCGGTCTGCTAAAAAAAGTATGGTCATGTAATGGCAGATTCTCACTTACATCTTCAATAACTGAGCGTATGAAGGAGCTAAGGGTCAAACACGACAAGTAAAATAATAAAATGTAGGAATTGTGCAACATAAACTAACAAGTAAAATATGAATTGATGTAAAAAGTATATGCACATGTATGAAAAGCAGTAAATAATCAAGTAACTATATCAAGCTGAAATATACATGCATATCAAGTCTAAATTAATATCCTATTTTAGTTTATATTTTGAACTAAATATTAAAAAAATAGACTTGTATCGTGAAAGTACACGTGCATACCTGGGACCCAGTCAAGATGCTGGCGCTGAACCAGCCGTGCCGCTAAGCACTCAAGCAGATAACGATACTGATAAATCAGTCGTCCCATCAACATGGACTAAATAAGAGATGATGGCTCAGCACCATTCAGGCGCCCTCGCAGATGAGCCCTTATTTCGGTTGCGCAATCTACTCTAAACCTTTCATGATACAATATTTGTCCACCCTTTAGTTTTCTCATAATCCAAGGTTTCAAGTTATATTACATACAAATCAATCCGGAATATGATGAACCAATCATGTCAAGGTTAATACATTTACATGTCTATCATCTAATTAATATCTGAGTAACAAGTAAGATGTGGTCCATATCAAAATCAAGTTAACAGGTAAGTCAGGATTTATGGTATTATTAAGACATGTGTATGTACTAATAAGGAAAATGTGATATATTTTTATGTATCTTGTACAACTAACTAGTATGTATATGTCAAGATAAGTATGATGGAGTCTAAAATATTAGAATGAGTGTTATGGAAATGATCATGTATGTAAACCATACATATATACAAGTATGCATATAAACACGTATGTGAGTATTAGGATGTAAAAATATCTATGATGATCATGTATATGAACCACACATATATAATTATGCATATAAACATATATTTGGTAAGTGAGTACTAGGATGTAAGGATGGGAATTAAATAGACTCAATACTATTATAACGATTAGTTTAACAATATATGAATTTTCCAAATTCTTGCATATTTTCATTTTATAGAAAGTAGTAAATTTATTAAACCTTACTAATGTATATATTTTCTAAGTAAATATGTATTAGCATAAAGGAATCATGACCTAACGTAATAATTTTTATAAAAGAAATATTTTAGTAAATTTAATACAAAAACTTATATGAAACTCTCTCTTTAAAATAGGATAATAAATAAATATATATATTTACACATATTTTCTAAGAGCAAATGGAAATTATTTTTAAAATATTGTATTATATACGAAGAATTTATGTAGAAAACTTCAAATTTATATTCAATCTTATAAACATTTATAAAGGTAGCATTTTTATAATTTAAAATAAATCATATAGTTTAAATTTACTACTTGTAGTTTAAGAATGAGAGATCATAAATAAAATGATAAATTTGATACATAAATATAAAGTAAAGTGTAAAACAAATCATATTTTATATTTAGCATAATTATAGAGATTCTTGTATAAAGACATTATCTTTCTAAGTTTTAACAAATCAAGATTCTAAGTTAATTATAAAATATTTTCAGTTAAAAAAATATAAGAGTGGATGTGATTCTACTAATTTTGATGGGTTAGAGAAGGTAAGCTTATTTTGAGTCTAAAAAACTTATTTTCTTCTTCTTATCTTTTCTTATTCTTCTTCTTGAGAGTTCGAGTAAAAAGAGGAAGAGATGAATGAAAAATAAATGAGAGAATATATAATGAGAAGAAATGAGAGGAAATGAAGAAAAGATATAATAATCAAAAGGAGATATGGGGGTAATAGATGGCTTGTGATACTTGGCCAAAGGATAAGTATGGTGAATGTAAGGTATGGGGTAGGTAGGTTAGATTGATTTTTTAATGACATTTTACATTATATTAACCATACAAATATCTTTACAATGAGACTATATATGAGTGTATGGGAGAGAGGAAAAATGAACAAGTTTTTGAGAGAAAATAAGATAAAAAAAGTCTCTTTTCCTCTTTTTTCATTTCGGTCCAGTAGTGGGAGTAGATTTGAGATCTATAATTTGGGGAGATAGGGAACTGGAATTGTGGATAACTAAAGACAAAATTGGTATAGGACAAATGACTAGTAATAATATATTTTTAGAGTTATTTATAACTATAAATTCAAATTAAACTAACCTAAATAAAGTCAAATTTTATTTTTACAAGTCAAAAGAAGAGAGACTAGTCAAAATATATGTAGGACCCACCGGTGATTAAAATAATATTATTTTAAGTGAATATATAGAAAATTTTAAGAAAATCACTAAAAATATAGAAAAATAAGACAAATATAACGAATTCATTTTAGGATAAATTTGACATTATGAATATAAATTATGATAGAAATTGGGTTGTTACATCCTAGCCTCCTTTAAAAAATTTTGTTCTTAAAATTTAATTTAATTAATTGGACTAATAAGATATCAATAATCAATAGGGATATGGTTATTGAGAAAATAGTTCCAATCAGAAAATAACTGCGAGCTAATTAATTTGTTATGCCATCTAAATTAGTGGGATAATAAATCAAAGATATATGATAGAAATAATCTCATATCTCACTTATTAAGGTCCTAGCGAATAACTGCAATATTTGCCTGCAGATCAATTATTATCACGCCAATAGATAAGACTCATAATAGCGAAACATAGGATTTATGTCAGAAATCAATAGGTACAGATAATATGGAGTATCTAATAAATTTGCTTACTACAGTTCTAATAAATGACTATAACTATTGTTGACTGAGAATACTCTATAATTATCACGTCAACTCAATAGGACTCAAACAACGAAAGTACAGAATTAGGTACATGGCATATCAAAAGATACGTATAGTACGGGCAAAAGAATGATAAAAGATAGAAAACCAAATGATGATGGACCAAGATAATAGATTTCATATCAAAGAAAAATTAATGGACAGGTTTATATATGGTAGTGGTCTTAAGAACATTCTAAATTAACCTAGAGCTTTGATATCACTCTATAATGCTTCATTTTTCGGAAGGATACGAAAATAGAGTGAACTACCGGCGGGCACGTGTAAATCAACGTGTACGAGGCCTATAAGTATGTAGAAGTATAAACGAATAAAATTAAATATTACTTATCTATCAGGATTTTGGAATTTAGTCTATTGTCATATAAGAGAAGATATACAATATGTTTAAAACAGAAAGTAACAAGTACAGTACTGATGTAAAGATTGAAAACTAAGCCGCAAAGAGTGATACATACTAAACTCAAAAATACAAAAGCGAAGGTCGAGTAATTCACTACTACTCGGCCTACTCAAGAAAGTATGGGTCATGCAATGACGGATTCTTACTTACGTCTTCAATACCTGAGCGTGTAGAGGAGCTCATGGTCAAACCCGGTAAGTAAAATAATAAAAGGTAGGGATTGTGCAATATATACTAAAAAGTGAAATATGAATTGATATAAAAAGTACATGCACATGTATAAAAAGTAGTAAATAATCAAGTAATGATATCAAGCAGAAATATACATGCATATCAAATCTAAATTAATATCTTATTTTAGTTTATATTTTGAAATAACTGGTAAAAAAATAGACTCATATCGTGAAAGTACCCATGTATATTTGGGACCCAACCAAGATGCTGGTACTGAACCAGCCGTGCCGCTAAGCACTCAAGCAGATACCGATACTGAGAAATTGGTCGTCCCATCAATATGGACTAAAAAAGAGATGATGGGTCAGTACCATTCGGGCGCCCCGCAGTTAGACCCCTATTTCGTTTGTGTAACCTACCTTAAAGCTTTCACGATACAATATTTGTCAACCCTTTAGTTCTCCCATAACCCAAGATTTCAGATTATATTACATGCAAATCAATCCGGAATATGATGAACCAATCATGTCAAAATTAATACATATACATATCTATCATCTAATCAATATCCAAGTAACAAACAAGATGTGGTCCATACGTAATCATGTCCGAGTATATATTTTTTAAATAAATATGGATTAGCATAAATGAATCATAACCTAATGTAATAACTTGCATAAAAGAAATAATTTAGTAAATTTAATGCAGAAATTTATATGAAACTCTCCCTTTAAAACTTGATAATGAATATATATATATATATATATATATATATATATATATATATATATATATATATATATATATATATATATATAAACATATTTTCTAATGGCAAGTGGAAAATAATTTTTAAATCATTGTATTATACACGAAGAACTTATGTAGAAAACTTCAAATTTATATCCAATATTATAAACATTTATAAAGGTAGCATTTTTATAATTTAAAAATAAATCATATACTTTAAATTTACAACTTGTAGTTTAAGAATGAGAGAACATAAATAAAATGATAAATTTGATACATAAACATAGAGTAAAGTGTAAAACAAATCATATTTTATATTTAGCATAATTATAGAGATCTTGTATAAGAATATTATCTTTCTAAGTTTTAACAAAGTAAAATTCTAAGTTAACTATAAAACATTTTGATTTAAAAAAATATAAGAGTGGATATGATTTTACTTATCTTGATGGGTTAGGGAAGGCAAGTCTATTTTGAGGCTAAAGAACTTTTTTTCTTTTTCTCCTTTCTTATTCTTCTTCTTAAGAGTTGGAGTAAAAAGAGGAAGAGAAAAAATGAATGAGAAAATATATAATGAGGAGAAGAAATTAAAAGAAAGGGAGAAAAGATATAATAAGACAAAGGAGATATGGGGACAAGAGGATGGCTTGTGATGCTTGGCCAAATAACAAGTATGGTGAAAATAAGGTATGTAGTAGGTAGGTTATCTTGACTTTTTATTGACATTTTACATTATATTAATCATACAAATATCTTTACAATGAGACCATATATGAGTGTATGGAAGAGAGGAAGAATAAACGAGTTTTTGAGAAGAAATAAGATAAAAAAAAGTCTCTTTTCCTCTCTTTTCATTTCAGTCCAACAGTGGGAGTAGGTTTGAGATCCACAATTTGGGGAGATAGGGTATGGGAGGTATGGGTGAATAAAAACAAAATAGGTATATGACAAATAACTAGTAATAATATATTTTTTGAGTTTTTTATGGCTATAAATTCAAATTAAACTAACCCAAATAAGGTTAAACTTTATTTTTACAAGTTAAAAGAAGAGAGACTAGTCAAAATATTTGTAGGACTTACTGATGATTAAAATAATATTATTTTAAGTGACTACCTAAGAAATTTCAAAAAAATCACCAAAAATATAGAAAAATAAGCCGAACACAATGAATTCACTCTGGGATAAATTTGACATCAGAAATATAAGTTATGATAGAAATTGGGTTGTTACACCCTAAAAATTAACCTTGTGCATGGAGCTTCAGCTCTGCGGTGTCTCCACCGACAGTCTCCATCGACACTATTGGTGAAGATGGACCTCCATTGACTTTGTTGGTGAAGGTGTTGCCTCACCAATACATCAAAGTGGTCTCAGCTCTGCCAAGCAATATCCTCGCGAAATAATCCTCTTTTCTGCCAGCAATAAAGAGGCATTGCTGGCATAGGATATGGTATAGTCTTATTAAAATGCTCATAACTTTTAATCCACATCTCCAATTGAGTTGACCTTAGATTCTTTGGGGAAAAAATTCAATGATCTACAAGTTATATAACCTGCTTTTCAAATTTTCTCTACATCCTAGTCAAATCTTAGCTTGAAATAAGAATTGTCGTACAACAGCAAAGCTCTTGAACCATATTTGGTAAACCAATGATATCATTTGATTCCGAACATCGATTGAGCCTATCTTGGACTTGTTTGAAAGAGAACTCAATCCTCTACAATATATTTTTTCTTCTAATTTTGATTATATAAAAGTTAGAAATTATTTAAAATTTCAACAGCTGCAAGACAATTAAACATTAATGAAGTTGTTCACATGCTCGCGGTTGGCGTCCCCCTCTTACGAGATTAGCCCTCCCATGGCCCTATTTATGAACTCTACCTCCATTTTATTTGCATGACTTTTATATTATTTTGATCATTTGATTACTGCTTAATCACTCAATGTTTGCTTAGCCTACCTATTTTCGACAACTTCGCTAAAACTACTAACCTCTACTATTAATACCCAACTTTGCAACACAACTAATCCTCCCACCCTAGCACAACTAATTGCCACTAAAACTACTCATCCCCGTCAACCCTACTCACCTGGCTACCTCCATTAAGACCACTTAACTTCGCTAGCACTACTAGTCTCTGTCAACTCTGCCAACACAGCTAATCCTCGCCAACACTACTCATCCCTGTTAATGCTACTAATCTCTTCAAACTCTTTTAAAACTATTCAAATATGGAAACCCCACTAATCTCTATCAACTCTGCTAACTCGTCTTATCTTCACCAATTTGACTCACATCCACCAGTAACTCTACATCATAGATCTCTTCATTGCAACTCTACTCTCCTCGCCAATCCTCATATGAGACTTAGCTAAATTTGTTTACTATTCTTGTTAAGAATTAGCTGGAGGTCAACTTTATTATATAACTTACTTAATCGTCTGCAATATACTTTTTTCTTCTAATTTAGATTATATAAAAGTTAGAAATTATTTAAAATCTCAACAGCTGCAAGACGATTAAACAATAATGAAGTTGTTCACACGCTTGCGGTTTGTTGTCCCCCTTACGAGATTAGCCCATCCATGGTCCTATCTATGAACTCTACCTCCATTTTATTTGTATGATTTTTTTATTATTTTGATCACTTGATTACTTCCTAATCACTTAGTGTTTGCTTAGCCTACCTATTTTCAACAACTCTGCTAAAACTACTAACCTCTACTATTAATACCCAACTCTGCAGCACAACTAATCCTCCCACTCCAACACAACTAATTGCCACTAATAATACTCATTCCCGCCAACACTACTCACCTGGCCAACTCCATTAAGACAACTTAACTTTGCCAGCACTACTAGTCTCTATCAACTTCGCCAACATAACTAATCCTCGCCAACACTACTCATCTCCGCCAATGCTACTAATCTCTTCCAACTCTATTAAAACTACCCAAATATGCCAACCCCACTAATCTTTATCAACTCTTCCAACTCATCTTATCTTCGCCAATTTGACTCACATCCACCAATAACTCTTACCTCATAGATCTCTTCATTGCAACTCTACTCTCCTCACCAACCCTCATTCGAGACTTAGCCAAATTCGTTTACTATTCTTGTTAAGAATTAGTTGGAGGTCAACTTTACTATATAATTTTATATTTATTATATTTGTTATTTTAATTACTTTACTAATGATTTACTTGATAATTCTTAATCTCTCAGTTTCGTGAGAATGGTTACACTTTGCTTGACTAATTATTATACTATATATTAATTTATTCTTATGACATTATAGCATGTTACTTGCATGATATCTACCTGACTCCTATCATGCATATTCATCTCATCACCATTACGCCTCTTGCTTTACTTGGATATATGCTTGAATATGACTTGCTTGTAATATTATGTCTCCGGACATGACTTGACTTATGTAATATGCTACCGTGATACTGACCCTGCATGATATTACTTAAAACTTGACATGCTTGATTCCTAAACAAGTATATTAATAAAACAATGGGGTATAGGGGGACAGAATAGTGGAATGAAACACGTATTATAGAGGTTAAGTTGTGCAATCGCTCGGTCTCATGTTATCGATGTCTAATTTTATTTAAAACTTGCATCTAGCAGTAGGCTGGCCTAAGGAAGGCCAGTGTTTATGGCTATATTCCTAGGTATATATGGGATAAAACTAGCACTTAGCGGTGAGCTGGTCCAAGGAGGCTAGTGTCTATGGTCATGATCCTGGATATGCACAGACTAAAACTTTCACCTAGCGGTGGGCATAGTACTGGGTATACACAGTGCAATTTTAGAACACGTGTGATCCATCCACCAATAAGTTCCATCAAGTGTTTACTTAGTACTATATAGGGTTTAAATGCTTAGTCCGGTTGATATTGCTACATTATTCTTAGCGGGGACTTCCTTCAATTTTTTTGAGTATTTAGGAACATGTGGACCACCCTAAGACTTAACCCTAAAAGTACTAATGTAATCGCATGCTATTCTATATCTCGATAGACATTGCATTTGTATCTTGCCTTGTATAGATATTACATATTTGTTTATTATGTCATACATTTGAAACCATCTTGTCATACTCTATATGCAAGCATTTTCAGTTTACATATATATTATGTTTTCTTTTTATATAATTCCTTTTAATGTTAATTTCTGTCACGTGTGTGATTCTATTTCTTACCGGGTCTCACCAATGTGTTACCTCCACATACCTAGGTGTTAGAAACTTCAAGGAGGACCTGCCAACTGAAGGCTCATATTTGCTGGAGTAAGCATACCCCAGTATATCGTTGAAGTCTCTCCTTTCAGATGTAATCATCTCCTATTTGGAAATCCTTGTATGTTGCCTTAACCTGTATTCTTATTATTTGGTAAGTTGCCCTCCTTTTTGTTATAAAAACTTATTGTGGGCAATGTTCTTTGTAATCATGTACATTGTAATTTTATTTAGAACTGTTTTAGATGATGTAATGTAATATTTTGGATTATAACAATATAATGCATTCTTGTATGCACTCTGATCACATGATTCTTTATTATTAAAGGCCTCGTATACCCATTTTCGGGTATCCATCAGTAATGCCTTACCCATAAATGGGATATATCGCTAGGACTTTTGGGTATAGTTTGGCATATTACAGTGTGGTGTTAGAGGCCCGACTTCACAAATTAGTCTAAGTGATTTAGATTAATCTGTGGCTTGGCTGGTTTTCAACCTAAGAGATCGCTACAGCCATATTGCATTATCCACTTGATGATCCTCGCCTTCAAATCATATTCCTTGAATTCATATACAATTCTTTCATTTCAAATTTGATTTTCATCTCCATCCTTTAATAGATGACTGGGCAAAGTCATATCATAGTTACTTTCGAGAAAGAGGATACTAGTGACATTAGGAGGCAAGAACGGGTTCTTATTGAGAAGAAGCGAGAGCTCGACACTCAAACATGTCCTAATAGTTAAGAAGCACGGATATTAGATTCTAAGACTCTTCCAAAGAAACACCAAAAGACTATTCAAAGACCTCAATCTGTGTGCAATTTCTATAAGAAATTGAGACATATCTGTAATACTTGTAGGGGAGCTTTGGGATTGTGCTGATGGAGTAACAAACCATCTATTAGAAGACTGTTCTCCAAAAGGAAAATCCATGATAGACTAAGCAGTACAATGATTCCCTCATAGGGCGATAATCTGTAGTTTCTGTCAAGTTTCAAGACACACCCGGAGTGATTATAGTAAGGTCAATAATATGTTACGTGGATTATTTGTCAATATGATTGAACCTGCTATAATTATGACTGATAGAGATTTGACACTTCTTAATGATGTGGAATCCATATTTCCATCCACTCAACATCTCCTGTGCAGGTGGCATATCAACAATAATGTCTTAGCAAATGTCAAAAAACTATTTGATCAACAGTCTGAGTGGGAGAAGTTTTATTCAAGTTAGAAGATTGCTATGCTATCTGATACATTTGAAGAATATAATAGTCATTTGAGCAATCTTCAAAATAAATTTCGCACGAGCCCAGATGCAATCAATTACGTGATAACAATATGGTTGGAGCCATACAAGGAAAGATTCATTTCCTGTTGGAAAAATGTGTACCTCCACCATGACAATGTCACCAGTAATAGAGTGAAGAGTGCACATGTCAGATTGAAGACACAACTCCAAACTAGTCAAGGCAACTTTGAAAAATGTTGGTCAAATATCCATTCTTTATTGGAACTACAACACACAAAGATTAAGGCATCATTTGAGAAGAGCGTGATCATCGTGCATCAGAATTTTATGTTACCCGAATTCAAGGAACTCTGTGGACTTATTTTTATCCATGTCATGACATTAATTACAAGTCAGCTAAAAAGAGCACTTTTATCGATGTTGATCCAGTGGCTGTGGGTGCATAATTCGTTGGACACTAACTTATCATGTGCCCACAAGATTGCTTTGTACAATCTGATGACCGGCCGATTCTACTAGATTGTATTGACTATAACTGGAGGAAGCTTGGCATTATGCTTGCCATTGTTCCAACCATTGAAGCAGTTTCCTATCATAAAGATGTCGAGGTATCATAAGTTCTTTCCTTAAATCTGATGGTGAGTGCAGAAATCGGATGCTTCAAAAAATCCAAGAAATATCAAATCCAGTTAGCTCCACTCTTGCTAGTAAAATTGAAAAAGTTCCCCTCCGAAAAATGAAGCGGAAGCATGACATTTCAACTCAGCGAGAGCCATACGCATTTGAACTAATTGCATCTTACGCTGACAGTTGCTCCCCCTGTAAAAAGTGTGGTCGCGTGGAGGAAGAGCCGCCCTCGTAAATTTCCCCCGCAATGGTCATCTAAACGGAAGGTATTTGTTATAAAAGTACTTTAGAATTACAGTTCCTTTACTATGTTTTGTTATACAATAACAATTGAATTTTTTATGGCAGGATATCAATGACGATCACCAAAGTTCACCCTCGGAGCAATGACTTGAAGCCATTCATCTTCATGTTGTGACCAATCCAGAGCCCGATTCTGCAGCCCTATGGTATCGATCGTTGGTTCTAGATTTTTTTGTCCCGTAGATTTCTCATGTTGGAGAAGTTCGTGCCGTTGGAAACTGCAACTTCAGAGTTATCGCAAGCTCCCTTGGGTTAGGTGAGGACTAGTGGGTTGTTGTTCATAGATATTTCCTTGACAAGCTCCAGTCCAACAAATCTTTATATTTGCCAATATTTGGAGATGAGGGACGCATTGTTGAGCTATACAATATGCTAAACTACTTCAGTGAATTTCCAAGAGTTGATCACGAAATGACAATGGCAGACATTGGCCATCTTAACGTCTCTCGGTATCATATTGTCCTATTTTTCATTTCAAGAGCTTAGTGTCTTACATTCTTGCCACTTAGTTCACCTCCACCAATGTCTGCTATTAAAGAAAGGAGATTGCACTTGCTTTTATTGCAGGTTTCCATTTCATGCCGATAAAAGTTTTTACCAAGTGCCATTTTAATAATTTAGGTTCTCTACAAATTATTCATTGCAAATTATTTATGTATGCAGGTTTTCCTGATATCGAGGCATCCTATTCTTAATGTGGTTCTCAACTGACAATGCCATTATCATCCCAATGCTACTTCTGGATGGGACACGCCATACTTAGAGCGGATTTAACATTTTGAGAGAATCGTGTCATTATCAGTAGCGTCACAAGAAATTATCGATATCTAACCTTAACGACCTTACAAGAGTCGCTGACATTTTGAAAGTATCAATGTTCATATCCTGTAACTATTTTGCCTAATATTTTTTTGGCAACAAATCATGAATTATAGAGAGTAATTTGAAAGGAAATGAATGAAGTTATTGGTTATGCAATTTGCAACACTTACATTCAAGTTAAAGTTATCTTGTGATCTACCTGTTATTGTGTGGCAATATTAAAATGAATTATTGATTTGCTTTGGAAAATACTGGTCGAGGTTGGAACCGGACAAGTGAACAAAATGCCCTGTATGTACACCTCGGACAATGTGGAAGAGGACCGAGATGTACACCGCGGACATTCATAATTTAGGGAAACTTACTATCCGGGGATTGCAACTCAAATCGTTTCCTAACTGTCCGGGATGTGATCCTCGGACAATAAGTTTTATTTCTATTGAACCGTATTGTCCGGGTTCCCAAACCCAGACAATTTGGGGCTAGAACAGGGTTTCAACCCTAGACTACACTAGGCTTCAATTGGGTTTCGACCCCGGATAGTGAGGGTCCTATTTGTTTTTAGAGAACTTCACTGTTTGGGGTGTACATCCTAGCCAGTGTCTTTATGAGCTAGGGTGTACACCCCGAACTTGCTTCATTTTTGGATGGGGCAGGGACACCGGACAGGATTTTCTTGGGATGGATTTGAATTTCAAAATGGATTAAAATGCGCAAACCAATAATTTATATACACCCTAGATATACGAATAGAATCAACATGAAATCTATTAACCAACAAGAAACATGATATAGATAATTTGAAGAAACATGATATACATACACCAAAAATTGTGACCATGAGTTTCATCATAACAGAGGAAAACAAAGTTATTTTGGTTAAATTACAAAACATTAACAAATATTACATAGAGTAACCCACACCAACAATGACAAATCTTCCTAACGGCCTTTTAGGTATCTCTCGAGGTTGTCGGTGATGCAGGAGATGATGGCTCTACTACCTTGGCTGGCTCGCCTGGCTCGTCAACCTGACTACAGTCACGAATGACCGACCTTATCCGAAGTAATGCCTTATACAATACGGCCGGCCGTTTCTTGCTCTTCTGCTCCCCGTCAGTGATGAATGGCTCAATTATGCCCTCAATTTCTTTCAATCTTTGTATTAATTTTGCGAGTTAATATTTATACAAAAACATAATTCATGATACTAAACAATAAATACGGGAACCTATATGGACAATAAACCTCATCAACAATGGTGGATGACTGCTGGGGTGCATTAGTCTCTTCATCGATCATAGCTAGACCAATAAAACTGTGTGATATGCAGGAGTACCATGCTATGTAATCATCTATGCGATCCCCTAGGTTGGAAGCCTTGGCCCCTCGATGTTCTTGTGATAGCACATAATCTTGCCAATTAATCCACATCGTCTCTGTGTGTGCATACTTAACCAAATAGTTATTGCTGGTTTTCCCTCGGTTCTCACATGTAGCTTGGAATGGTGGAGGGGGGAAGTATTGCCGCTGGCCAAATTGACGTAGCACACGGACTGGGTGATAAGGTTCCGTAGTCTCCTAGATCTTCAATGTGTCTATATGTAAGTGACTTCATGGAGTGGGTGGATGTCTCTAAGAGGACGATATCAACCTACAAAAACACCAAAAGCATTAAACATGTATTAGAAAATTTCAAAGCAAACAATAAATAGAGATGTGATAGAATGTTCAGTACTATATTACTTACCTCCTTAGTAGTTAGAGCATCTAATTTGGAATGGATAACTTTCACGTGTTCATGAGACATGATGTTATCTCATTTATTCAACTATCGGTAGGCCTAGAGTTCTTCTGGTTTGTATGATGTGCTTGTAACTGGCATCAATGTTGCAAAATAAGAAAATATCCACGCCTACAATAAAGTCAGATAACCAACTACTTGGGCAACGTGCACTCTCGATGTCAAACCAAGTTGTCTATAAAGGAAAGCTAGACCTTCGGCACCACATGCATATGTTCTAACAGCATGTATATCAGTCAACAATGCCAAATAATTAACGATCACCTTTGTTCCACTTTTATCTTTAAAAAGAGTACATCCTAAAAGATATAATAAATAAGCTCTCTCAATTCACTTAATCTTAACCTCTGAATCGTTATCAGTAATGCTACTAAAATGATCCTTGAGCCAATGTAAGCGTACTGAGGCTACACCTTTGGTGTTAACTTATCCCTAGTTTCACTATGACTTACACCAAGGGAAACTAACTAACAAGTCAATAGGGAATGGTGGATCGAAATTTCAGGCAAACATCCTGACTTTCCTG
This sequence comes from Dracaena cambodiana, assembly GCA_036321105.1. NCBI lineage: Eukaryota > Viridiplantae > Streptophyta > Magnoliopsida > Asparagales > Asparagaceae > Dracaena > Dracaena cambodiana. Next base: position 12,274,431 of record JAYEPQ010000010.1, read on the forward strand.
TTATCGGCAAACCAAGAAGGCACGCGATGTCGTCAAGCAATATCGCATCTCCCCGAAAGGCATGTGAAAAGTATTAGTTTTTGTATGCCACGTCTCGACAAAGGCTGAGATCTCTATACTGCTTATATAAGGGTACAAACACTAAACCAACGAGTAGAGAGAAGAGTTCTTAATAATCTCAACGACACGTGTGTTGTGTTGGCTCAACCGTAATGATGCATAATTCTTTTGGTATGGTTTATGCAGCACAATGGATCTCTCTCCTGCTTTAAAAATAAAGTTATAAGAAACTAAAGTCATAATAAACTACTGATAACCAGAATATATTGTTATTTACTCTTTATTATTGACAAAATTAGCAACATAAGTCTTAAAGCTCTTTAGAGTTGACAGATCTGTCGGTCCCCATCAATCACATGTGGGACATCTTCTTTCGCCTCTTCTATCATGATGTTTACCATGTCATGCGATGCCACCAGTTTATCTTGGGTTTGTTTGGTGATTGGATTAGCTAGTGGCTTCGATATAGTTTCTTCCTTCTATACGATGTTGTAGGACGAACTCGTGATGACTGTGGTTGATCCATCTGAATTTAACAGTAAAATTAATTGGGGTGCATAAACTATGAACTACACAACAAATTTAGGAAATAGTTGTTGCATAACTGATAAAAACACATGCATGTATATAGAAGCCAATTGGTGCAATTTTTTTCTTAGGTTAAGGACATGCCTAACTAGTTGATTCCAAAATCCACATTTAACGCAAATAACAATTTAAATTTACCGTAACATCTAAATAGTAAGAATTATATCTACCAAAAAATTTTAAACATTAAATTAGATACATATAAAGCACCACAAATCTCTCAAGATTCTTAACTTCATATAGTATAACATCAACAAAACAAAAAATCATAAATACTCTTTGGTCATTTAAATCAAAATTTTTATATTGTGAAATACAAAGATTTAGAGATCTAAATTATTTCCAAAAAATTAAAAAAACTTATTTGCTTCTGCCCGACGGCGAATCAGGCGATGGCTGGCGACGGCGAATCAGGCGAGCGGTGAATTATGCAACAAACTTCGGTTTGCAGCGATGGGTTGCATGGAGAACATCTACTCGGCGAGGCGGGAGGGAAGGCTTCAGCAGAGGAATGTGATTTTGGGATGGTGCTCTCTAGGAAAAAGGGATTTGGAGGGAGAAACGGTTATAGAGAGTGGGAGGGGTAGTTTTAGAAAAAGTATGGTGCTCATTAAGAAAATGAAGCACCAGGTTTTTGAGTTACCTGGTGCTCACTAAGAAAATTGGGATCACTAGGAAAAATGTGGTGCACATTCAGAATTTCCCGTCATGTAGACTAGGATAAGGAGAATCTCGAGTGGCTTTGTTTTAGTCGCACCCCTTTTTCTTCTATCAGTATCCGAGCATCATACAATCAACATACTCATCTCGGATTATTTTTTTTGCAATTTTTGCTCTGTTTTTAGGCAGGGGAAGATTCCGGCTTTGGATTTTACATTGAGACATCGGTGGACCTTAAAGTCCTGAAATACCTAATAAATCGGAATTTCTTTCCTTTAAAGGTCACATCCTTCATGTCAATTGGTCAAACATTGTTCCCATCTTGAGTGTTGGATTGCATCCACCTTATGTTATGAAGTGATCTCCCACTGTGGTCGCCATATTGTTTTCGGTAAAAATTGAGTTCTCTTTATTGTCATTGCTATTAAATTAGAATAAAAAATCACAATAAAAAGAGAAAACAAGAAGAGAGGATTTAAAAATTTATCTCTCTTTTATAAAAGTGTGGGTTCTTTACATTGCTATGAGGTTGCTTTGACCCCTGTTGACTATCTGATGTAGATGCGAGAGAAAAACAAATGGCGATGGCCAACTTGCTTGTTTTCTTAAACGCGCCTAGGCACGTAAATTGGCTGGATAACCGACACGTACTCGAGAGCTCATCAAATGTTGACATTGGGTCTCCCCAAAAAGATAGCTTTAACAATTCCTCTTGACGTTTATTAAATGCATGAGATAGCTAAATCACCTGTCTTGTAGATGAGGATGAGATTATGTCGTAATCCAATCAAATATTTAGTTTAATCCAATCAAATATTTGGTTTCTTATTTTAATCTGATTTGGTTCAATGTATCTAAACTTGATTTGATTAAAAAATTATGTTATTGGAATATCTAGAAGGATCTCCACCTGATTTTCAGTTATATTAGATTAGATTTAATTTGGATTTTATTAGATCTGAGATCACCATCCACTTTGAGATCTTGTTAGGATTCTTTGAGATATCGGTAGATGTGGGCCCCCTCCTCATTATTTTTTTCCGTCAACACAATTCTCTACAAAATTCATCTATTTTGTTTTTGCTAATATCACCTTTAGTCTAGTCAAAACTCAGATAGAGGTCGAAGTAAGCATAGTAGCTTATAAGTTACCCATTATACACCGTTTCAGTATTTTGTCCATAACATTATCTACGCAACAAAAATCAAGCTTTATTTAGTCTCATTGGAAAGAGAACTCAATTTTCATACATGAACCCTAATTCAACCTTTAATTCCACTAAAATCGCCCTCAAAATTGAATTTGCGCGTAGAGCTTTAGCTCTACAGTGGTTTCCTCTGCCAACATTATCGGCGGAGACGTTCTTATGTTGACACTGTTGACATGGATGGACCTTCACTGACCATGTTGGCAAAGGTTTTACCCTACCAACATGTTAGCAAGGTCCAAGCTCTACCAAGCAAAAGTATCCCTACCAAGGAATCCTCTTTTCTGCTAACACTAGAGAGGCATTGCTGGCATAGAATATGGTACAGTCTCACTATAATGCTCAACTTTAATCCACACATCTGATTGAGCTGATCTTAGATTCTTTGAAAAGAAAATTTAATAATTTATAAATTCTATAATTGCATCTCTCTAATTTTCACTATATCCCAGTCAAAACTTAGCTTGAAATTAGTGTTGTTGTGTAATAGCAAAGCTATTGTCCAATTTCAGTAAACTAATGATATCCTTTGATTTTTGAACATCAATTAAGCCCATCTTAAACTAGTTTGAAACAAAATTTAGTCCTCTATAAGTTCTATTTATATTTTTTTTCCTAATTCTAATTATAGAAAAAGTTAAAAGTTATTTACAGTCATGACAACCATAAGACAACGAAATAATAATGAAGTTGTTGATATCCCTCGTTGTTCGCCATTTCCCTTTACGAGATTCGCCCTAGAATGGCTCCATCTACAAACTCTACCTCCATTTTATTTGCATGATTTTTATATTATATTTGATCATTTAATTCGTGCCTAATCACTCAGTTTTGCCTAGCCTACCTATCTTCAGTTACTCCACCAACACTACCAACCTCTACTATTAATACTCAACTATGCCAACACAAATAATCACCTCCAACACTACTTATTCCTGCCAAAATCACTCACCTTGGCCAACTCTGTTAAGACTACTCAACTCTGCCAACACTATTAGTCTCTATCAACTCTGCTAACACAACTAATCTCCACCAACAATGCTAATCTCTTCCAATGCTACTAGTCTCTTCCATCTCTATTAAAACTACTCAAATCTATCAACCCGACTAATTTCTATCAACTCCACCAACTCGTCTTATTTTTGCCAATTTGACTTATATCCACCAATAATTCTACCTCACCAGATCTCTTTATTGTAACTCTACTCTCTTCGCTAACCCTCATATGAGACTTAGCCAAACTCGTTTACTATTCTTGTTAAGAACTAGCTCGAGGTCAACTTTATTACATAACTATATGATTTTATCATAGTTGTTATTTTAATTACCTTGTTTAACTGATAATTTACTTGATAGTTCTTAACCTCCCAGATTTGGTGAGAATGGTTACACTTTACTTCATTAATTATTATAGTATATATTAATTTGTTCTTATGATGTCATAGCATGTTACTAGTCAGATATTTACCTGACTTGTATCATACATATTCGTCTTATCACCTGTACGCCTCTTACTTTACCTGGATATATACTTAAATCTTGACTGGCTTATAACATTATGTCTTCAGACATGATTTGACTTGTGTAATATGTTGTCGTGATATTGACCCTACATAATATTGTTCATAACTTGACGTGACTTGATTCCTGAACAAATACATTAATAAAACAATAGGGTATAAGAGAACTGAATAGTGGAATGAAACACGTATTATGGAGTTTAGGTTGCACAACCGCATCGCCCTCGTATTGTCGATGTCTATTTTTAGGTAAAATTTGCACCTAGGGAGGGCAATGTTTGTGGCTGTGATCCTGGATATACATACAATAAAACTAGAATTTAGCGGTGGGCTAGTCCAAGAGAGACAACGTCTGTGACCATGATCCCGAGTATGTACAGACTAAAAGTTTCACCTAGTGGCTTGGGACTTATGGATGTAGCAATCTCGATGCTCAAGTCTTAAATTTTGAGATCTAGGAGCGCATTGCTACTCCGCAGTTTGGGACTTATGCTTTAGTCTTGAATGCTATCAGGGTCCAAGAATATATATATATATGTGTGTGTGTGTGTGTGTGTGTGTGTGTGGAAGAGGAAAATCCATATGGAACCACAGAAGAGGGCAATAGTTAGATAGTAGGAAATTCCAGCAAGGGTATTATACCTGATGAATATCATATATTGTATTTTTCCTCTCATACTTTATCTGTTTTTGTATATAAATAAATGCTACTTGGGTTTTTTTAGTGTCTTTTGCAGGTAATCCAAATTATACAAGGAAAAGGCATGAAACCAGAGTTGGACTAGGAAATCAAACGCCGAAAAGTTTCTAAAGCGGGCGAGACTACAACATCAAAGTACTTCAGGAAGTAAAAGTAAAATACAGTCCATCAAATCACGTCTACAGGACAAGAGACTCACTTGAAAGAAATTACAGAGCCAAACTCAAAAATTGAGCCGCTAAATAGCGGTTTAAGCCGCCAATTAGCGGCCATACAGTCTCTGTTTAAACGAATATTTTTTAAATGGGCTTATTTGTAATTTTATAGTTTTGGGATTCTTCTAGAAATAGGGTTTGATTTCGAAAGCCTATTTATTGGCCAACCCTTGTATTTTGATGAGATTCTGGATTCTGGAATTATTTTTGTACGCGATTTTTCTGTTCAATAAATTTGGGATTTTTACTGAAGGTTGACGGCACAACACCGTGATCAGAGGTAACCCATTGCTCTGGATATTCTTATTTTCGTTCTGCATAAATTTTACTGCTTTCTAGATTAGGGTTTACTGCTTTCTAGATTAGGGTTTATCATTGTATGAATTAAAATTTGATCTTTCTTCGCAAAAATTATGAGTAGCTAATTAGATCAGCCCTAGGATGTAGATGAAACTAAGATCCACCATGTAATTATTTTCTAATATTTTTCTTCTTAAATAAAATTAATAAAAGCCATGATTTTTCAAATGAAACATTAAAATACGAGGACCCGAAGTTTAGAACTTTGATAGGTTATACTTGAATTAGGATTCTTGATAATCTATGCTTAGTTAGGGATTGGGGTTGCTGGTTTTACTATTTTATTTGAATTATCTACAATATTTAGTTTATTTTTATAAGAAGTAGCATCCTTTGATGAGCTATACTTGCACAACACTTGATAGCTCATGCTTAGGGCACTTTAAATAAAAATTAAACTAAAAAGATAGAATTTTTATGATAAGAGAAAATATTAGAAGTAAGAACATGGTAGGAAATTAGTGGATTCTAAATCCTAGGCTACTTAGATAAATTCGACCTCAACCTAGAACCTTTGGTTAGTCCGTTGAACTATAGAGAAAGTAAGAACGCAGAAACACCCTAGATCTCTGTGAGACGACATGTACAGCACTACAACGATACTGTACGCTTGCAGTAAATATAACACATCAAGTTTTTGGCGCCGTTGCCGGGGATCGACGGTGTTTTTCTTGCTTTTTCTGACGTTTTACGGGATTAACAGTGTGTGTTGAGTTTTCTGGGACGAGAAAGTACATATACAGGAAACCAAACAGGACTATATAAGTGTTTAGAGTGTACTGAAAAAAATACAGAAGCTGATTCTCTACTTGGACAGCTAATTAGCGGTATTTACCGCTATTTAGCGGTACTTTTAGTAAGAAAGTCCACGAAAATTTTCTGATATCTGTATTTTATCTCTCTGGTGTTGTAAAAAAAATACAAAAAAAAAAACAAAGGTTAGAAATATTAAGAATCACATTTTTATTTGATCATATCTCTTCCACCGTTTTATCTCCACCACACCCCACTTCTTGCATTAGTTTAGGAATTTCACGCATACACTCACGGTCGCTGGTTCATGCCACACTGGACCCGTGATCAATTTGGTCAACTTGTGAGATCAGATTTGTTCATGGGAGCCAAAATGGACCAACCGATCCCGATCCTTCAGGATCGATGTTACCCGTTGCGTACATCATTACCATCATGCATCAAACTTCCACACGTAGCGGGTAATCACTATGAATTAAAACCGCAGTACATTAGTATGCTTCCCAAATTCACTGGTTCTGATTCAGAAGATGCATATCTCTTTATCAGTGAATTTCAAAAAGTATGCGTAATGATAAAACTGCAAAACTTATCGGAGGACGCAGTTAAGCTCCGCTTCATCCCTTTTGCACTTAAGGATAATGCCAAGAAGTGGTTGTACAGTATGCCTTCTGATTCAATCACTACTTGGGATGAATTCGTTACAGTGTTTCTCAAGAAATATTATCCCACGCACAAGACGGCGAGAATCAGAAATCAAATTAATCAATTCCGTCAAGTGTCGGGAGAACATTTCTGGAAATACTTAGAACGGTTCAAGGATTTATTGGCTCAGTGCTCCCACCATGCAATAGAAAAGTGGCGGTTGTGTCAAATCATATACGAAGGACTTGATTACACATCCAAAACTCTTCTGGAATCCATGTGTCAAGGGGAGTTTATGAAGAAAAACGAGGATGAAGCATTTGAGGACTTATCATGGAAGACTATGCAGTGGGAGAGTTCCACTGAGAAGCCCAGTATATCAACTTCTGCTCATAAGAGTGGGATCCACAGCGTCGACAGCTCTATAGCTGCTGAAGCAAAGATCGCAGCCCTTATGAGAAGAATTGAGGCACTGGAGACTCCTAGTGCTCAGTCTCCACCAGTGGGTCAAGTGAATCAACTCCAAAGTCCCACATGCTTTAATTGCGGAACTCCCAATCACGTTATGGAGGAGTGTCCATTGTTAATGAATTCCATGGGTCGCACACTTGAGCAGGCTAATGCCTTATATCAACAACCCATGAACAATCCTTACGCTCCTACATACAATCCTGGCTGGAGAAATCATCCAAATCTATCATGGGGTCAAGGGCAATATCAGGGGGGCCCTAACCCTAACATGCAACCTCCAGCCACTGGTCAGTTTCCAAAACCAAATATGGGTACTTATCAACACCCAAATATTTCAAACCATGGGAACAACCAGAATAGACCACCTGTACAAAACCACTCATATCCACAACAGGGGTCTAATAATGAACAAGAAAAGCGACTTCAGTCACTTGAGAAGCACGTTGAAAATCTTCTCAAGTCTCAGTCCAACCTTGACACATACATGCAGAATCTTATGAAAGTGTCAACTGATTTTATTCAAAGAACAGATCAGCACCTGCTCGTGAACTCTCAATCTATTAAGAATGTAGAGCAGCAGGTTGGACAACTAGCTAATCAAATGAGTGAACGTGGCAAGGGCACTTTTCCAAGTCAACCCATAACAAATCCTAACGCCAGTTCCTCAAACTCCAATCAGTCGCATGTCCACCAATGCAATGCCATTCACACGCTTAGATCTGGCAAGCAAGTGGATAATAGTGTAGCCATGCCCCCTGATCCCACTACTACTATCTCGCAGGCTACATCATCTCTTCCACCCGTTTCTCCACAATCATCTCCATCACCTCCATCACCGTCACATACTCATTTGGAAGAACCTGTTCCTGAGCCGAAAGCACCATATCCTAATCGGCTTAGGAAGCCTTCACCGCAAGTAGAAAAGATTCTTGAAACATTTCAGCAAGTGAAGGTTAATATTCCACTCCTTGACATGATACAACAGGTTCCTACTTATGCTAAGTTCCTCAAGGATTTGTGCAGTAAGAAACGAGCAAGAAATATTTCTGAGAAAGTTTTTCTTGCTGCAAATATATCACATATCCTCTCTAACTCCTTGCCTATCAAGTACAAAGATCCAGGTTCCCCTACAATCTCATGCACCATTGGGAACACTACATTTGATAGGGCGTTGCTTGATTTAGGGGCAAGTGTCAATTTGCTTCCTTACACTGTTTATCAGCAACTAGGGTTAGGAAAACTTCAATCTACCAAGGTCACATTACAGCTAGCTGATCGTTCAATTAAGAGACCACTTGGTATGGTTGAAGATGTGCTCATTAAGGTTGGCGAGTTTATTTTTCCTGTAGACTTTATTGTTTTAGAAACTGAGCCAATCTCCAATCCACGGAATCAAATTCCCATTATCTTGGGTAGACCATTCCTTGCAATATCAAATGCATTGATTGATTGTAGGAGTGGTCTCATGAAGTTATCGTTTGGAAATATGACTGTGGCATTGAACATATTTAATATGGATGAGCACGCAACGAGCTCTCTCATTGAGGTCAATATGATTCATAGTTTGCACTCTCATTCGACCTCTTCTACTGATGATGAACCTTCATTTGAGCAAATGTTCAAAGATGAGCTCATACTATTAGAAGAATTAGCACATACTGATTTTATATATGATGATACTTGTGCAAGTGTGCCATTGAATTATGAGCAAACTTTTGTGGATTTGTTTGCAGAGGAGCTCGCATTACTTCATGAGTTAGAAGAGCCACCACCACATTCATTTAATCATATTAAACTCTTCTCACCTCATGATATTTCTACATGTATGCTTGTTGCTAACGATGATTGGCAGGTTTATAATAAAGAATTCTTTAACCCAATTGTTAATGCTTACATGTGGACAATGAAAAAGCGAGGACGACATAAGAAGCAGACAGGTAATCTCGTGACTTGTAAGAGATTGATGAAATATAATAATGCACCCACTTCACGTTTAAAATGCACACACTATGAAAGTGGGAAGCGATCGAGAGGTCGTAACCGCTTTTCATGCGTTAATAGGGTGATGATATTGAGATCGTAACTTTTACGACTCTCATTATTTGTATAGTATTTGTATAATAGTTTTCACATTTTGTTTTACCACACTTGGTTTGTATATGAGGGCATACACAAGTTTAGGTGTGGGGGAGTAGTTTTTAGGAGATTTTTATTTTTAGGACTTTATTTTATTTTATTTTATTTTATTTTTTTAGTATTTTGGGTTTCTTTATTTTACACTTTGGGTAGTTATTAGGGTAACTAATTTAAAAAATTTAAAAAAAAATGAAAAAAAAATTTTAAAAAGAAAAATTATATTTTTCATCAATAGACCAAACTAATTACAGATAAATTGATAAATTTAGATTTGAAATTGGATAGGAGAGTAGATTGGATGATACACTTTGAAATTTATGAAAAAGATCAAAATCTGAAAAATAAATATTGCTAACAGTAGTTTTGAGGTAAGTATACATCTATTTTTCACTTCACAATAGTTTATTAGGTTAAGGACAAAGATGATAACGATTGAGTAAGTTTTCTCTCTCTAAAAAAAAATATAAAAAAATAGAAAAAAAAATGAAAAAAAAAAGGTGAGAATAAAATAATGGGGTGAGCCTGGTATTAAGGCAATAGCCTCGAGAGTGATAAAATAATGGGGTGCGCCTGGTATTAAGGCAATAGCCTCAAGAGTGAAAAAAAGAGTATGATCCAAGTAATCAGATACTTTGCGCCTAAGTAAGCGTGAATATTCGCATGAAAGGTGAAATATTCTTAAAAAAGAAAAAAAGAAAAAAAAAAAGAAAAAAAAATGTTATGAGAGAGGAGATGAATCATGAGTTAGAGTTCGAGTCCAAAACCGAAGTAGACTATCACACGTGTACGTAGATGTATATGAGCCAATGGATTATATGTTAGTGAGTATTGAAAGATAGGATTTAAATTTTTGATTAAAATGATAAGTGTATCTGATATGACGCTCAATTTGAAAATTGTTAATCTAGATGCGTTCTTGAGTTTGTATATTAGTGAGATTAATTGATGAAAACATGATAAAAAAAAAAGATTCTTCTTTCTTTTGTATAAAATTTTTATTTTTCTTGATTTTTGGTTATTCTTATTTTTCATTTCTTTATTCCTTAATCTATCTTCTTCATGAATTTTGTGGGTATATTCACTGCAAACCCTCACGAGACAACACTCGTCCACTAGGGTAACCTAGGGGTTTAAAGGCTTGTTGCACGTGCTAAGTGTAATCGCGATTCCTGCGAAAGTGAGTTAGGATTTTTGTTTTTCTTTTTAGCTTTAGGTTTTGCTCGAGGACTAGCAAAAGATAGGTGTGGGGGTGTGATGAATATCATATATTGTATTTTTCCTCTCATACTTTATCTGTTTTTGTATATAAATAAATGCTACTTGGGTTTTTTTAGTGTCTTTTGCAGGTAATCCAAATTATACAAGGAAAAGGCATGAAACCAGAGTTGGACTAGGAAATCAAACGCCGAAAAGTTTCTAAAGCGGGCGAGACTACAACATCAAAGTACTTCAGGAAGTAAAAGTAAAATACAGTCCATCAAATCACGTCTACAGGACAAGAGACTCACTTGAAAGAAATTACAGAGCCAAACTCAAAAATTGAGCCGCTAAATAGCGGTTTAAGCAGCCAATTAGCGGCCATACAGTCTCTGTTTAAACGAATATTTTTTAAATGGGCTTATTTGTAATTTTATAGTTTTGGGGTTCTGCTAGAAATAGGGTTTGATTTCGGAAGCCTATTTATTGGCCAACCCTTGTATTTTGACGAGATTCTGGATTCTGGAATTATTTTTGTACGCGATTTTTCTGTTCAATAAATTTGGGATTTTTACTGAAGGTTGACGGCACAACACCGTGATCAGAGGTAACCCATTGCTCTGGATATTCTTATTTTCGTTCTGCATAAATTTTACTGCTTTCTAGATTAGGGTTTACTGCTTTCTAGATTAGGGTTTATCATTGTATGAATTAAAACTTGATCTTTCTTCGCAAAAATCATGAGTAGCTAATTAGATCAGCCCTAAGATGTAGATGAAACTAAGATCCACCATGTAATTATTTTCTAATATTTTTCTTCTTAAATAAAATTAATAAAAGCCATGATTTTTCAAATAAAACATTAAAATACGAGGACCCGAAGTTTAGAACTTTGATAGGTTATACTTGAATTAGGATTCTTGATAATCTATGCTTAGTTAGGGATTGGGGTTGCTGGTTTTACTATTTTATTTGAATTATCTACAATATTTAGTTTATTTTTATAAGAAGTAGCATCCTTTGATGAGCTATACTTGCACAACACTTGATAGCTCATGCTTAGGGCACTTTAAGTAAAAATTAAACTAAAAAGATCGAATTTTTATGATAAGAGAAAATATTAGAAGTAAGAACATGGTAGGAAATTAGTGGATTCTAAATCCTAGGCTAATTCGACCTCAACCTAGAACCTTTGGTTAGTCCGTTGAACTATAGAGAAAGTAAGAACGCAGAAACACCCTAAATCCCTGTGAGACGACCTGTACAGCGCTACAACGATACTGTACGCTTGCAGTAAATATAACACATCAATACCACTATCATAGAAGCACCAGGATATGTAGTAGGATTGTGATATGGTTTGTAAGTATCATTTCAGAATGGGACGGACACTATATGAAGGATTGTAGGCAGGACAACAACTTGTTTGAATGTGGCTCAGCGGAACATCAAATTGGAGATATTCCATGGTGGAGGACATGGGTAGCTTGGTTAGAGGACTAGCATCAAAACAATAATAGAGGCTTTCAACACCTCAAGAATACCAAGGACTTCTGACACCACCTTAGCAGAGACCTATGGGGCCTATTCTGAGAGGAACTCCATTTGTCACTTAGTGGCAGGCTTTCAAGAAAGCACAAGCAGGAGGGAACTACCGATAGGAAAATGTCCTCACACTGATAGCAGAACTGACTAGTGAGACCAGTAATATCGTGATAGTTATTATCTTAGTTTATGCTACGCTGATATTTATATTATTGGATTCTAAACCATCTCATAGTTTTTGCATCATCTACATTTATTTTCCTTCATTTCATTCCTTGTGATGAGTTACATGTAGGATGGAATATTAGTACTAGGAATGGAACAATTTTATCTAGTAAAGAGTGTAGATAATGTCCTGTAATAATTTGTTGAAGGGAGTTCTATACTAACCTTTTGGTGATTATTTATGTGGGATTTGATGTCATCTTGAGAATCAATTGGTTTAGCACTTTCCATGCATTAATTGATTATAGGAAGAGAAGTTCATGTTTTGAATTCCTAAGCATCTAGAGTTTAGCTTATTGGTGGTTATCTTTGGAGCCGGTTGTATACAGGGCAAAGCCATTAGATTGAGTCCTAGCGATCGTAAGCATTGAGAAATCAATTCTAGTGGTTTGTGACTATTTAGATATTTTGCACAAGGAGTTGCCTAGAGGCACAGTTTGCCATAGATCATATATTTTGGTACAATACAATTTCTAAGATGTCGTATCGAATGGGACCTACAGAGCTAGCAGAAGTAAAGAAGCAATAAGAGCAATTTAAGAATTTAGATTTCATTAAGCCAAGTATATCATGGTGGGGATGTAACACCCCAAAAATTATCATGTTTATTAAATTATAAATTATCAAGTTAAAAATTTCTTTCTATACACCTTCAAATTTAATTAAGTTTTCAAGGGCACCCCTTTTGTATTTTGTGGGGATGAGTTGTTAGAAGAGAGTGAGAGGTGGCACTCTAGTTGACATTTGTCATGCATGCAAGAAGGCTTAGGACTAGGATAGAGGATAAGGTGACCAAAATGCCCTTAGGCATATATAACCTTATTCTCTCCAAGAGAATTCTTATCAAAAGAACAAAATAGAAATCACTCTTGGTTCTTCTAGTTCGTTGAGCAAAGGAAATAGAAGGGAGACTTTGCTAAAACAAAAGAGGAGATTAAAGGGAATAGAGGCAACTATCACCTTGTTCTTGTTCTCTCTTTGAATCGTATTTGAGTACAAGTAGCATGTATGATCTTTCTTGAAAATTATTTGATTTTTATTATGAGTACATAATTTCTTTTTTCTTTATGGATAAATTCACATCATATTGGATCTGCATACTTAGAAAAATTTCTAGACTGCATACTTAGCCTGATTTACGGATGTTGGCTATTTTTGGCTTAGCCTCGCGTTTGGCTATTTTCTGCTTCCTGTTTGGCTATTTTCTTCTTCCTGTTTGGCTTTTTCTTTAGCCTCGCGTTTGATAATTTTTAGTCTCGCGTTTGGTAATTTTTAGCCTCGCGTTTGGCTATTTTCTGCTTCCTGTTTGGCTATTTCTTTAGCCTCGCGTTTGACAATTTTTAGCCTCGCGTTTGGCAAATTTTAGCCTCGCATTTGGCTATTTTCTACTTCCTGTTTGACTATTTCTTTAGCCTCGCATTTGACAATTTTTAGCCTCGCGTTTGGTAATTTTTAGCCTCGCGTTTGGCTATTTTCTGCTTCCTGTTTGGCTATTTCTTTAGCCCCGCGTTTGACAATTTTTAGTCTCGCATTTGGCTATTTTCTGCTTCCTGTTTGGCTATATTTTTAGCTTCGCGTTTGGCAATTTTTAGCTTCGCGTTTGGCTATTTCAGCTCCGCGTTTGGCTATTTTCAGTTTCAAGAGAAACACGGATTTATACACTTGGCATGATTCGCGGATTTATGATAACATGACATGTGAATATCAACATGATACATGAAGGCAAGATTATTCGTGATGACAAGTTCTAGTATTCTTATTACAAGTTCTAGTATATTTATTACAAGACATGATTACAAGTTCTAGTATCCTTATTACAAGTTCTAGTATCTTTATTACAAGACATGATTACAAGTTCTAGTATCCTTATTACAAGTTCTAGTATCTTTATTACAAGACATGATTACAAGTTCTAGTATCCTTATTACAAGTTCTAGTATTTTTATTACAAGACATGATTACAAGTTCTAGTATCCTTATTACAAGTTCTAGTACATTATTACAAGACATGATTACAAGTTCTAGTATCCTTATTACATGACATGAAGCATTCTTGGTCCTTGAACTCTTGATTCTTGTGAAATGATATATGTACAATTTGACATGAAAGTCCACGTGTTTCCTTTAATTCACGCATATCATATGCATTACTAACATGGGAAAGACTACATGATGGATAGATAAGTACTGTATTGTACAAGGATATTTTTGGCCAACTTCTTGATTAGGTGCTGAGGGCATTTTACTAGCAGCACTGGGTGGTACTGAGCCACCATCTGATACATGAGTCACCATATGGGTGATGCCCGTTACTTGTTTTATTTAACAAGATCTGACTTGTAGCACCTAGCGGTGTGTCATGGCTCAGCGCCATGAATTAGAGGCCGGGTCCCGGGTATGCATGGGCACTTGTACAATATGAGAAACTTCGCGCTATCTTATCTATCATTGAGTTTCAATTCCAACACTTACATGATATAGACCTGTTAAATTTTACATGAAGCTTGTGAACGACTTACATTGTTCTGGTATATGCAACATGATTGATATTTACCTCGCTTATACTTGTCACCTTTACATGATTTGTTTTTATTTGAATGAATAGTCTTACTCAATTCATTTTCAGTATTCTCAAGATACGTTTGTACCAACGCAATTTATTTAATCCTTTTATTATTTGTACTGTGATAGTACACGTGTTTCTTGTTTTTGTGTTACTTGCTGGGTTTAATCCCCTGGGTTTTCTTAAGCCCACATCACGAAAGAAGAGAAGGGGAGATTGCTCCAGACAACGATCCTTACTTCACCAACCAGGTCGAGTAGAGGATACTACTAGCACAATACTATTGGAGTACTTCGCACTTCTTGTTCTTGTCTCCTTTGTCACTTCTTGTTCTTGTTTTCTTTTTCTGGGCACTGCTTTAACTTGTAATATTTACCTCTTTAGTGTAAATATTTAGAGCAGTGTGCCATTCTATGTAATTAACTCTCTGTATAAATGAAATCCTTTCAGTTTCAGACATGGTTATTCATCTTGACATGGCAGTAGTTACGGTTATTCCAAGATCATGGGACTGTTTAGTTATTCATAGTATTAAGTAATGTCGCCCACTTAGGAAAAAAAAAAGAGAAAAAAAAAGTAGAGCCGAAGTGGGGGCGTCACAGATTTGGTATCAGAGCCTAGGTTTAGGTGGGAGACCATATGACTACTGCCACATGAAAACATGTCTAAAAAACACTCTTGACACTTCTTCCTTATCCTTGATATCCATCAGATCTAGTATCGTGCCTATTTATTGTTTCTAATTCATTAGGAATATCTATCTTGAAACTCCATCTGATTAATCTTCCTTGGTCCGTCACAGAATGATGACGACCCAATTTTCTACTAGCGCAAGCCCAAATCCAACGAGTGAAGAGTCTGAGCTTAGAAATATGGTGCAAAGGGTAGCACAAACGCAACAAACCACAATAACGATATTAGAAAGGATATTGCAGTGCCAAAAACAAGAGAGAATCAAAATGGTGAACCTTCCAAGGGTGGCGAATAAGAGGTCAGTAGCATTTAAAGGGTCATATAGGTAAGGAGCAAACCCATCAGCCAGGAAATTTGATGGCACACCAACAAAGAAGCAGGTGATGCCGAATCGAGGTATAGTAATATGTAATTATTGTCATAAACCAGGACATATCAAGAAAATGTGTAGAAGAGCTCAAGGGTTGTGTCTGGTGTGCGGATCCACTAGTCATCAGTTGAGAGATTGCCCAAAAACTCAACAGTCGGCAAAAACTAAGGTCCCATTTCAGGCAAAGGACAGACCAACAAGCATATCAACCCAGAAGGTTTCAGGACCAGATCAGAAAGGGCCTTTGGAAAACTAACAACAAACTCATGCCAGCACCCGAGGAGGAACAGAATGGAGGAAATGGTAAGTTAAGCTGATAAATGTGGAGAAAGTTCAAACCACTGTAGGAGTCGTGGCAAGTATAATTTTAGTTGGCAATATACCAGCCATTATTTTATTTGATTCCGGAGCATCACACAGTTTCATCACTAGCATATTTGTTTCCCGCAATTTTATTGATTTTACTATCTTACCTGCGAGGTGGGATATTAAGACCGGGAATGATAGTATCATAACTAATAAGAGTATAGATTGTATTCCTTGGTGATTAATGAATTTTGTGCCAATTTATTAGTTATTAGTGGAGGATAATATGATGTTATCTTAGGTATTGATTGGGTCAGTACCTTCCATGCAGTAATAGGTTGTAGAAGAAGAAATGATCTCAGGAGTGTCAGAATTCTTAAAAATATTTTCTGAAGAGATACCTGGACTATCACCAGCAAGGATAGTAGAATTTACTATTGATATTATCCCTAGAGCTGAACCAGCTTGTAAGTCACCTTATCAAACGGGGATTGCAGAACTAGAATAAGTTAAGAAGCAAGTGGGCGAGTTAATGAAATTGGGTTTTATAAGACCCAGTGTGTCACCTTGGGGAGCTCCAGTATTATTAGTATGAAAGAAGAACTGGAGTAAAAGGTTATGCGTAGACTATAGAGGATTGAATGCAGTAACAATTAAGAATAAATATCCATCGCCAAGAATAACTGATCTGTTCGATCAACTTGGAGGAGCGAAGGTATTCTCAAGTATAGATCTTCGTTCAGGATTTCATCAAGTAAGAGTCCGAACAGAAGATATCCCAAGGACTGCATTTAGAACCAGACATGGTCATTATGAATATTTAGTGATGCCATTTGGGGTAACTAATGCTCCAGCGGTGTTTATGAATTCGATGAACCATGTTTTTACTCAGTATTTGGACAAATTTGTGGTGGTGTTTATTGATGATATATTGATCTACTATAAGAATAGAGAAGAGCACGTTAAACATTTGAAGATAGCATTACAAACTTTAAGGGAACAAAGGCTCTACGGAAAATTGAGCAAATGTGAATTTTGGTTGAATCAAATTGCTTTCTTAGGTCATATAATATCTAAAAATGGTGTAGCAGCAGATCCTAAAAAGATAGAGGCTGTGATAGATTGGCCTGTACCAAAATCAGTATTAGAAATTCAAAAATTTCAAGAGATGACTTGGTATTACATAAGGTTTGTACAAAATTTTACAAAAATCATATCTCCTTTGACTAAATTAATTAGGAAAGGAGAAGAATATGTCAAAATAGAGGAATACGATAAGACATTTGAAGAATTAAGATGGAGACTGACAATAGTGTCAGTGCTAGTAATTCCGGACAATACTAGAGATATGAAAGTTTGTAATGATTTTTCAAATTAGGGATTATGATATATGTTGGTACAGAGTGGAAAAATAATTAAATTTGGATCTTACCCTTAAGTTTCCAAGAAAGGTAAAATAAATATTAAAAAAAAATGATGATTCCATACTTGTGTTTTAGAAGATTGGGGAGACTAAATATAAGAAATATGATCTTGAGTATGCAGTTCTAAAGGGAAGAAGAATAATTAAGAATAATTGGTGTTGGTAGACTTGGCGGAGTAAATATAGTTGATGAGATTAAATAGGAAAGCGAACTAGAAGATTTGGAACAATTCACGGAAAGGTAAATGTAATGATACAAAGAGATTTTAGAAGGCTGAGAATTAGTCGATTGAAAGTAGATGATAAAAAGTTGATGATAAATTATAATTAAAAAAGACAAATTTTATCAAGTCAGAACATGACCATATATCTTAGTACTCAAGTTAAAACTTATCTTCCCAAACGATTGTCTTATTTCATTACTTTTGTTGATCAATCCCATTTGACATTTTAAATCTTCCATCTGCACTTTATTTCAATGTAGTCCATGTTTTCAATTTTTTTTTTTTGTATATCACAAGTTTTATCGAGACAGTTTGGCAATTGTAGAGATTTATTCTCTGGCGCCAACAATTGCAGCCACTTGATAGGACAATCTTGTGTAATTGACATTTTGTAATTAACCATAAAGTCATTTCCAATCTTGTATTTTTACCATTTACTATTCCATTACATCAACATTGTAATAATTGAGGTTCATTTTCTCTTCTAGTGTCTGTCACAACTAGGTAATAGGACCACATAAGATTTTTATCACTTGTATCTTTCCCATTGATTAATCAGGATAGTATGGCACCCTGAATTAGTAGCAGCTATTTCTGATTAAACTTTATCCTACATTTATAAATAAATTAGAAATCTTGTCTATCCAATATCATTCCTATCAAAGACAGAAAAATTTTCATCATGTATTTTGTGTATCATAAATAAAGAGACGCTTAGATGAAAGTCCAAAATAGTGACTCTATCAAAAGTAGACGAATTCTAATATGGAATGCACGATGACTGAGGGACTCTACTCGAGAACATGAGAACGACATCAGAATTTCATGATCATGCATGTTACTTGAATATATTTTTACATGACAATAAATACTTGGGTACACTGACATAGTTTTGAATTGGAATTTCGAGGACGAAATTCTTTTATTAGGTGGGTAGAATGTAACACCCCAAAAATTATTATGTTTATTAAATTATAAATTATCAAGTTAAAAATTTCTTTCATTACACCTTCAAATTTAATTAAGTTTCCAAGGGCACCCCTTTTGCATTTTGTGGGGATGAGTTGTTAGAAGAGAGTGAGAGGTGGCACTCTAGTTGACATTTGTCATGCATGCAAGAAGGCTTAGGATTAGGATAGAGGATAAGGTGACCAAAATGCCCTTAGGCATATATAACCTTATTCTCTCCAAGAGAATTCTTATCAAAAGAACAAAATAGAAATCACTCTTTGTTCTTCTAGTTCGTTGAGCAAAGGAAATAGAAGGGAGACTTTGCTAAAACAAAAGAGGAGATTAAAGGGAATAGAGGCAAGTATCACCTTGTTCTTGTTCTCTTTTTGAATCGTATTTGAGTACACGTAGCATGTATGATCTTTCTTGGAAATTATTTGATTTTTATTATAAGTACATGATTCCTTTTTTCTTTATGGATAAATTCACATCATATTGGATCTGCATACTTAGAAAAATTTCTAGACTGCATACTTAGCCTGATTTACGGATGTTGGCTATTTTTGGCTTAGCCTCGCGTTTGGCTATTTTCTGCTTCCTGTTTGGCTATTTTCTGCTTCCTGTTTGGCTATTTCTTTAGCCTCGCGTTTGACAATTTTTAGCCTCGCGTTTGGTAATTTTTAGCCTCGCGTTTGGCTATTTTCTGCTTCCTGTTTGGCTATTTCTTTAGCCTCGCGTTTGACAATTTTTAGCTCGCGTTTGGAAATTTTAGCCTCGCGTTTGGCTATTTTCTGCTTCCTGTTTGGCTATTTCTTTAGCCTCGCGTTTGACAATTTTTAGCCTCGCGTTTGGTAATTTTTAGCCTCGCATTTGGCTATTTTCTGCTTCCTGTTTGGCTATTTCTTTAGCCTCGCGTTTGACAATTTTTAGCCTCGCGTTTGGCTATTTTCTGCTTCCTATTTGGCTATATTTTTAGCTTTACGTTTGGCAATTTTTAGCTTCGCGTTTGGCTATTTCAGCTCCGCGTTTGGCTATTTTCAGTTTCAAAAGAAATACGGATTTATACACTTGGCATGATTCGCGGATTCATGATAACATGACATGTGAATATCAACATAATACATGAAGGCAAGATTATTCGTGATGACAAGTTCTAGTATCCTTATTACAAGTTCTAGTATCTTTATTACAAGACATGATTACAAGTTCTAGTATCCTTATTACAAGTTCTAGTATCTTTATTACAAGACATGATTACAAGTTCTAGTATCCTTATTACAAGTTCTAGTATCTTTATTACAAGACATGATTACAAGTTCTAGTATCTTTATTACAAGACATGATTACAAGTTCTAGTATCCTTATTACAAGTTCTAGTACATTATTACAAGACATGATTACAAGTTCTAGTATCCTTATTACATGACATGAAGCATTCTTGATCCTTGAACTCTTGATTCTTGTGAAATGATATATGTACAATTTGACATGAAAGTCCACGTGTTTTCTTTAATTCACGCATATCATATGCATTACTAACATGGGAAAGACTACATGATGGATAGATAAGTACTGTATTGTACAAGGATATTTTTGGCCAACTTCTTGATTAGGTGCTGAGGGCCTTTTACTAGCAGCACTGGGTGGTACTGAGCCACCATCTGATACATGAGTCACCATATGGATGATGCCCGTTACTTATTTCATTTAACGGGATCTGACTTGTAGCACCTAGCGGTGTGTCATGGTTCAGCGCCATGAATTAGAGGCCGGGTCCCGGGTATGCACGGGCACTTGTATAATATGAGAAACTGCGCGCTATCTTATCTATCATTGAGTTTCAATTCCAACACTAACATGATATAGACCTGTTAAATTTTACATGAAGCTTGTGAATGACTTACATTGTTCTGGTTATATGCAACATGATTGATATTTACCTCGCTTATACTTGTCACCTTTACATGATTTGTTTTTATTTGAATGAATAGTCTTACTCAATTCATTTTCAGTATTCTCAAGATACATTTGTACCAACGCAAGTTATTTAATCCTTTTATTATTTGTACTGTGATAGTACACGTGTTTCTTGTTTTTGTGTTACTTGCTGGGTTTAATCCCCTGGGTTTTCTTAAGCCCAGATCACGAAAGAAGAGAAGGGGAGATTGCTCCAGACAACGATCCTTACTTCACCAACCAGGTCGAGTAGAGGATACTACTAGCACAATACTATTGGGGTACTTCGCACTTCTTGTTCTTGTCTCCTTTGTCACTTTTTGTTCTTGTTTCCTTTTTCTGGGCACTGCTTTAACTTGTAATATTTACCTCTTTAGTGTAAATATTTAGAGCAGTGTGCCATTCTATGTAATTAACTCTCTGTATAAATGAAATCCTTTCAGTTTCAGATATGGTTATTCATCTTGACATGGCAATAGTTACGGTTATTCCAAGATCATGGGACTGTTTAGTTATTCATAGTATTAAGTAATGTCGCCCACTTAGGAAAAAAATAAAAAAAGAGAAAAAAAAAGTAGAGCCGAAGTGGGGGCGTCACAGGGGAGCCCAGCCTTGTTGGTGAACAAGAGTATGGTAGCAAGAGATGTGCATCACTATAGGGAGCCAATTGAATCAAGATCAAGAACAAGTAACCAATGTCTCGGATTGATAATTTATTTGATTAGGTTAGTGGAGCTAAGGTATCTTCTACGTTGGATTTTCATTTGGATATCATCAAGTGAGGCTGAAGACTGCTTTTAGAACTTGTTATGGCCATTATGAATATTTGGTGATACTATTCGGTGTGATGAATACTCCAGCGGTATTTATAGATTTGACAAAGAGAGTGTTTTGAACTATATCTGGATCAATGTATGAAAGTCTTCTTTTGATGATATTTAGGTGTATTCTAAGACTTGGAAGGATCATGAGAATAATTTGGCAGTGTTGCAGACTCTGTAGAAGGAGACTTTTTGAAAAGTTAACTGTGAGCTCTGATTGGACAATGTAGCTTTTCTGGGACACATTATTTCAAGAGAATGAATTCTAGTGGATCCAAGGTGGAAATAATAAAGAATTGAACTATTCCAAAGTTAGTGCTGGAGCCGAGAAGCACAGGATTTTTGAAAGATAGCAGGATATGTAACCAAATTGATGTGGAAGGAAAAGAAATATATTTGGACTGAGGTGTGCAGCATAGCATTTAAGGAGTTGAAGCTCAAATTGACTATAACACTGATATTAATGATACCAAATAGATCTGGATGTATAGTAGTATATAGTGATGCATCAGGAAAATGTCTATTATATTTTCTTATGAAGCATGGTAAGGTGGTAGCTTATGCCTCATGACAGCTCAGATCTCATGAGAAGAATTATCCTATCCATGACTTAAAATTGTCAGTAATTATCATTACTTTAAAGAGCTGGAGGTACTACTTGTTAGTGATAAGAGTCTGAAGTATATATTTATCTAGAAGATCAATATGAGGCAAAGAAAATGGTTAGAATTGATAGTTGAGTACAATAATGATTTGCAAAATTATCTCAATGAACATAAAATTATACTACTGCATTGAGTAGAATACCAATGGCGATATATCTTACCGAGCAGAAAAGGTCACTAGAGGACATGGTGAGCTTGGGTTCAAAGTGATTATACCAGGAACTTTAAAGTATTTCATGGTAATACATATTCAATCCAGTTTAAATGAGGAGATAAGGCAACGCAAGCAGGGGATAGTCAGTTTTAGAAGATTCAGGACATGTGGAAACAGATTTGAGATCAGATTTTTTAGTTCACATTTATTGTTCACTTTGGTATTGTTATAGACTGTTTGTACCCAAGGGAGATGTCAAATAGCAGGTTTTCATAGAAACTTACGTTTCGGCATTATTTGATACACTCCGGAAGTATCAAGATGTACAAAGATCTAAACCAATACTTCAGGTGGAATGGAATGAAGGGGGAGATGGACAGATATATATCTGGTGCCTGGTGCGTTAACAGTTAAGACAAAATATCAGAGTTCAAGAGGACTATTTCAGCCCCTCCCTATAATAGGAAGTGGGAAAAGGTGAACATGGATTTTGTAACATCTCTTCCTTATAGCTCTAAAGGGAATAATGGTTTACGAGTTATAATGGAACATCTTACGAAGTCAGCTCATTTTATATAGTTTCGTATAGGGCCAGAGTATAGAGATTTTGGTAGATCAGTATATTTGATAGGTGGTCAAATTGCTTAGAGTTCCAGTTGAAATTGTATCGAATAGAGATATTAGATTTAAGTCACAATATTGGACTACATTGTAGGAGAGTATGGGCAGTCAGCTGAATCCCTCTATTTCTATTTTTTATGTAAATTGAATATTCTAATCCTTTACCTTTGTCTCCATATATGTTATTGATTTCCTTTTATATACTGATCTCAACGTCCTTTTTCCCAATTTGTTCATGTGGCATATTAAAAATCTTGTTATTTTGTATAGATACAGCTATTAGTTTCCATCTTCAACTTCTTTTATTATTCTTTTTATTCAAATATCATGAGTCTCTTTACTTTTGTATAGATGCAAGAGCTCCCCTTCATTTTCCCTTGTTCATGAAGTGGTGGACCCTAAAACTCAAACTTCTTCGATTTATCCTACATAAGAATGAGTTAAATAGGTAAATTATTAATTTAGTCCCATGTTGTTTATATGAAAATCTTAATTCAAGTGTATGTATTTATTATTTGACTTCATTTGAAAACCAACACATGACTACATTGCTCGGTCAAGCATCCACTTATAGCTATTTCCATAAAATTGTGTCGGCTGCTTGGAATCTAAAGAGTTTCAAACCTGTTGAAGATCCTTGTGGCTCCGGATCTCTGCAATACAACAACAACAACTAAGCCTTTTATCCCAAGTCTTTGGGGTAGGCTACATGAACCAAAAAAGAATCACGTCGGATCGATCACTTTGATATTCCTTCTCCATTCATTTCTATCAAGTAATATCTCTTTATTTAAACCTCTAGACTCCATATCTTTGCGTATCCCTCCATCCATATTTTCTTCGATCTTCCCTTTGTTCTTTTAACTTGTCCTACATTGATAAACTCGCTCTTTGAACTAGTGCACTTGTAGGCCTATGTTGCACATGACCAAACCATCGTAAGCGATTTTCTCGCATCTTTTCATCAATGGGAGCTACACCTAGTTTAACACGAATATCTTCATTTCTCACTTTATCTCTCCTAATGTTGCCGCACATCCAACGGAGCATACACATCTCTGCTATAATTATCTTCTGTGAATGACGTTTCTTTATAGCCCAACATTCAGTGTCATATAATAAAGCTGGCCGAATAATAGCCCTATAAAATTTTTCTTTCAATCTTAACGGAATGTTACGGTCACATAAAACTCTCGTTGCTCTCCTCCATTTCAACCAGCCAGCTTGTATTTTATGATTAACATCATTATCGATCTCTCCATCATTCTTAATAATAGAATCCAAATATCTAAACCGACTACTCATTTGTATTTCTTGCCTATCTAGTTTTACAGTATTATAATTTATGGTCCGTCGTTTACTAAATTTACACTCCATATACTCTGTTTTAAACCTACTCAATCTAAAACCTCTATATTCTAATATATACCTCTATAACTCTAACTTGGCATTACCCCTGCTCTTGTCTCATCAACTAAGACAATATCATCAGCAAATAGTATACACCAAGGTATCTCATCCTGAATGGTTTTAGTAAGCTCATCCATTACTATAACAAATAAAAATGGGCTCAATGCAGATCCTTAGAGCAATCCAATTGTGATAGAAAAATCACTTGTTAAACACACATGTTCTGACATTGGCCACTACTTCATTATACATTCCTTAATTATATCAATATACTTGATGGGAACTCTTTCTTTCATCAGTATCCACCAAAATATCTCTCGTGGAACCTTATCATAGTTTTCTCTAAGTCAATAAATACCATATGTAAAGCTCTATTTCTATCTCGAAATTGCTCTATAAGTTGACGAAGTAAATGAATAGTTTCTGCCGTCGATCATCCCGGTATAAATTCAAACTGGTTTTCTGATATTTTAACAGTTACCCTTTCGCAAAACTTCATAGTGTGGCACATGAGTTTTATTCCCCGATAATTAAAACAACTCTGAATATCGCCCTTGTTCTTATACAGAGTTACTAGGGTACTCTTCCTCCGTTCATTTGGTATTTTCTTATTTTGTCAAATCTTGTTAAAAAGATCTATTAGCCACCCACACTAATCCCTCCTAAGTATTTCCATACCTCTATAGGAATCTCATCTGAACTAACAGGTTTTCTTAATTTCATCATCTTCAAAGTCTCTTTTACTTCAGACTCTTTAATTCTGTGTATAAAACTACGATTCATATCCTCATATTGAATAGTAAGATCTCCCAAATCTTGAGTAAAACTACCATTATATAATCTATCAAAATAATTTTTCCATCTTTTTTTAATATCTTCGTCTCGAACTAGAACTATCTGATCCGCATTTTTAATATACTTTACAGTACATAAGTCTTTAGACTTTCTCTCTCTTATTCGAGTAATTCTATATATATCTTTTTTTGCCTCTTTATTATCCAACTTCTCGTACACTTGTTTATATAATTTAGTTTTTGCATCCCAAACAGTTTTCTTAGCATCATTTTTTGCTAGTTTATACTTCTCAAAACTTATTCCATTATTATTATTATTATTATTCAAATCTCTATAAAGGTCTCGCTTGATTTTAATAGTATTTTTTACCTCTTCATTCCACCATGATATATCCTTATATGGTGGAGCACCGCCCCTCTGTTCGCCTCAAAGTTTCCTTTGCTTCATTCCATTGAATAAGTTTGAATTACAATGAAAGTGAACAAGAGATATAAAGAGAACAAACGAGAGGATCTTATACTTCAATCGCTCTCTTTTACAATATAAACGTGGGATCAGTGGCGATGGGATCTGTCAAACAGTTCTTTTGGACGATCGGTACGTTGAAATCTTCTCTTTTGAAGATATCGGCCGCCAGTAGACGATCTTTTTTGTCTTTGCTCTTCACAAATCCAAGGCTCTATGCGTAACTTGAATTCTCTGAGATGCTGAGAAAGACGATCACAAAAGGCTTCAAGGCTCTCTCGTGCACTTGAATTGCCAAAGGATCACCAAAAGAAGACTCCCACCGAAAAGAAAGAAGAAGACCTCTAATCTCTGGTTTTGATTCGTTCAAGGCTCTCACGCGTAACTCGAACTTCACCAAAACTTCCCAAAAAGATCCCCTAGGGTTTCATCAAGAAGGTATTTATAGCCCCAGGAAGATTTGAGAGTTTCTATCTAAATAGAATTTGCTCTCATCAAGGATTCCAATCAAATATCTTAGTTTTGATTTGAATATCTTGATTTTGAATTCTGATTGGACTTGATTTGGTATTTGAGTAAGCCCAAATCATAATCTCAATCAACTTGAGATTCTGATTATCTGCTCACGCGGAGCTTTAATCGCATCAAAACGCGGCGCTAAATAAGCAGAACGCGGAGCTATTGAACATCTCCACGTTTATTCAAACGCGAGACTACAAATAGCAAGACGCAGAGGTATAGAATTAGCTCCGCGTTCTGTTGTGAAAAATCCTTTTTACTTAGAAATTTTCACTACCAACACCCTCGACTCACCGAATATATCTTTAACTATCCTTTTAATGCAGTTAGCTATTTTGTTCCATGTTACATTAGGATTATCATGGTCCCTCCAATCTGCTTCTTGTACTACTCTATCTATAAAAAAATTTTGATTACCTTCTAATCGCCACTACTTAATCTTAGGATCTAAGTTACACTTAATTTTTCTAAGTTTCTGTCTAATCTGAATATCTAAAACTAAAAGTCTATATTGGGTAACTACACTCTCACCTGACACTACCTTACAACTAGCTCTATCTACCCTCCTAATTAAAAAGAAATATATTTGGCTTGCATTCGATCCACTTTTAAAAAATAACTAAGTGAGAAACTCTCTTTTTAAACCAAGTATTCGCTAAAATTAAATCATAAGACAAAGCAAAATTTAGAATTGAGTTACCTGCTTCATTTCTTTCTCCAAAACCAAATCCTCCATGTGCACTATCAAACCCATTACGATTAGTTACTACATACCCATTGAGATCTCCACCAATAAATAGTTTTTCTCTAGCGGGTATTTCTTATATTATCTCATCTACATCATCCCAAAATTGATATTTACTGGATTCATCAAGTCCTACTTGTGCTATATAGGTGCTAATAATATTAAAAATCTCTCCACCTAAAATAAATTTAGCTAATAAAATTCTATCATCCTTCCTCCTAACCTCCACTACATTCCCAAGTAATTGCTTATCTATGATCATATCTATCCTATTATGATTTCTATCTCTACCCGTATACCAAAGTTTATAGCCCCAAGGCTCTATGACTTTAGTTTTCTCACCTACCCACTTAGTCTCCTGCACGCACAAAATATTAACCCTCCTAATCATAGCATCAACTAACTATATTAATCTACCTGTAATAGAATCTATATTCTATGATTCCAACCGAAATTTATGTTTATGAGCTAACTTCTTTACCCCACCCACTCATTAAGATGTGGGAACCATCTTATATTTGATACCACATTCGGGCGCCGACGTGGCGCGTCGCTTCTGGACGACGACTTAGTAACCCTCACATATTTTTCACTACACCCGAGCTCCGATGTAGCACGTCGCTCAGTAGGGAACGCCCCAACGAAATTCATATTTTGACTCATGTCATAATATGTGACAATATTTTACATTGGCTGTCACTGGCCTACCACAACCCTCCTCCTTTATCCTGGCTTCGGATCTCTGCAATCCTTAAAAAAAATAGTATGTGCCTATCTATTGTACAAGGATTAACCAATTAAAGAGAAAAAAAAAAAAAAAAAAGAAAAAAAAAGAAAGCACTGTTTCGGTGTTGACACATAGTCACCATTGATAAGTGTTTTCGTTAACTCAATCAACCGCAGCACACTATCATCCATGATAAGGAATGCTTTCGATGGTGGCAGGTCACCATCGATAGTTATCTATGTTGTGTCTCTTTGTCAGTGTGCATGTGTGTGTTTTTCTATATAAATTTCTTACTAAGTATTTACTTACATTTATGCCTATATAGTATTGTATTCATTTATCTAATATTTTGTATGACAATTGTGATATCGCTATGCTTATTAATAAGAGATAAAAAAAAAAACATGGGGTTCAAGGGAGAACTGAAGCAAGAACTACACATATATTTTAGGATGTTCATTGTCATGTGGTTAAAGTCAATCTAAGAACCTAGCTTAGAAGGTTTTTGGTGATTTCTGGGTCATTAAATTTTAAGAGTCATGCGATTATAACTTTCATGTTCGAACTTTGTTTTAACAGATCTTGGTGTCGTTATGATGATCGTTTAAAGCTCTACACTTTGTAGTACACCTTCCTAACATTCTCTCTATAACTTTATCAAATCAGCATATCTGTTATATCCATCATATTGGTCTTCATCAACTTTGAGTTTGATTTATGCTTAAGCACTTGGACCGAATCTTCATGAGTTTTGACATAATTTATAGTCTATGCAGGATCACATGTTAATTTGCAATGATAGAGAAAGAGGACCCATAAAATCTGGATATCTACGTTGAGCAAGAGGAAGGAGCGTGCTTTTACTGCAGAAGGGACATAAGAAACTCTTTCTATGTTTATCTTTTTGTTTTAATAAGAGGGACTTTACTATTCATCCTTGTATATTTATCCTCAAACTTAAATTTCTGATACTATAATAAGATTCCTTTTTGGTCCTCTTATAGAATTTTCTTGATTGTCACTTATTGAAATAAATTTATTATTCTAATTTTATGTTATTATCTCATTGTACAAGTGAATATGGTGGTGTAACATTAATGCATAATCATTATTTATGTTATTTTAGATTTGGCATAATCATTATTTTAAATGTTATTCATATCTTGGAGTATTACACCCAAATCTGCGAACTAACCACCCCATCCTCCTCCTCCCTCCTTCCCTATCCTCCCACATCCTCCTCCTCCTCCTCCTCATCATCCACCCCGCTCTGCAAACTGACCACCCACCTCCTCTTTCTCCCTCATCATTCCTCCTCCCCTTCCTCTTCCAACTCTCTTTCCTCTCTGTATACCAACCACCTTCCTCCTCCCTCTCCTCCTCCTTCTGTCTCTCCCCATGATCCCCCTCCTACTCTTTCTCCTCCTCTTTAGCCACCTCCACCACCATCCCTCCCCCTCTCCCAACTATGCCCTCCTCTCCTTCCCCCTCACTCTGTCTATTGCCACCCGCCCTCTTCTAGCTAGGGGTGTCAAGTGGACCGGGCGGCCGGCTGGTACGTGCCGAGCATGTGGCCCATCACGATACGTCGATGGCATGCTAGGTCTGGCCTAACACGTTGCATGGCTCGGGCTGTGCACCAGCTAGGCCACTTAGGCTTGTGGCCTGGCACGTACATAGTGGCAATAACTCTTGCCAGTAAAATTCGGGGGCATTTTGTAAATTTTTTTTATAGAAAATCCTCCAACGGTTATAAATTAGCCATTGGGGGCGTTTCTGTAAAATTGCAGAAAAAGCCCCAATAGTCAAAGTGATTATTGGGGGGGTTGCAATTTTTTGGCAAAAATCTTCTCCTGCCATCTATAAATATCTCCTAATTCATCCAAATTTATTTTTCTGCACAATATATAAACAACTCTCTTCATTTCTCTAATCTCTACAAATTTCTAACTCAACAAAAAACTACATACTACAATTCTCACTCTCTCAAAGACAATGCTCAAGCAACTTTATCAAGATTCAAGTTTTCCTCTCTTGAATTAGAAGAAACATAAGCAAACTTCCTCAATCCTCCCTCGAAGAGCAAGCCCACTCGAGTTTCTCTCTTCTCTTTTTACAAGTAAATCTCAACTCTCAAAACTCTCATTTCGGCTTGACGATGTTGATGTACACATTTTTTTTAGCAAGATTTAATTCGGATTTTTTGTGTTTTTTTTTTTTTTTTACTATAGATCCATTCTCATCCAACATTTCTTAAATTGCAGGTAGTTCTTCTTCTTTTTTTAATAATAGAAGAATATCGTGTTTTGCAAACGCCATTAGAATAGTCACCACAAGTTTCATTTCTTGCATCACACGTATGCATTGCTTCTTCTAATTTGCTACAAGAAAAACCTATTGAATTTACACTTTCCGTCCATTAGTATAACCATCTCCTCTAGAACTTCCAAATCTGATACATAGAATCATTTTGAAAAAATTATAAATAATGGTATTAGAAAAGTTAAGTATAAGTACTGCCAAAGACCATATTCTTTGCTTAAAGAAAATGAAACGGGTCATCTAAAGAGATATTTAGAGAAAACATACCCACCAAATAAACCACAACAAACACAATGAAACATATTTTTTGTACTTTAGAAATATTTAAATACAATTCCATACCAATAGAGAACAATTAGCTATTTATATAATACAGATCACACAACCATTTTCTATGGTCGAAAATCCAAAATTTGAAAAAAAAAATTTAGAACGACATATAACTCTGAATTCAAAAAAGTCCCAAGATCAACATGTAAATTTGATATTGTAAAATATGTAATGATAAAGGACAAATTTTAATTGCAATTTAACTTTTTAATTTATAGAGTTGTCATTATTTCTGATTGTTGGGAAGAATTAAATGTAGGTCAATTTCTATGTGTTAACCCATTACTAAATGAAGATTGGTGCATTCAAAAACAAATAATAGGATTTAGAAGATTTGAATTTTCTCAACACGCGCATAATCTTTCTCAATATTTACTTAGTGTTTTTTCGATTTTTGAAATATAACAGAAAATTTTCTTTTGATAATGCATCTAAAAATACAGTTGCAATTAAAATTTTAAAAATTGTACAAAATCAATTTTAGAAGAAAAATTATTTTACATTCAATTTCTTTGCCACATAGAAACTTGTGTGTGCAAAATGGATTAAGGGTTGTTTATGAATCCATAATTAAACTTAGAAACACAATAGCATTCAAAAAATGTAATGAGCCAAGAATACAAAATTTTGAATAAATTTGTAAAACTTTTAAACTCTCATCAAAAGTTTTACCCTAAGATTTAGAACACGGTGGAACTCGGCGTACAAGATGTTGGATGAGGCAATTAAATATAGAGATGCATTACAATTATGTATCGTAATGAAATTTTCTTCTTGCCTATTGGATCCAAATGAATATAATCAATTAATTTGCATTAGAAATTTCTTAAGACAATTCAAAAGTACAATTAAGGCAATTTCTGGGAAATACGATCCAATCGCACACATTACACTAACTGATATTAGTTCGGTTTTTGAAGAAAATAGACATAACCCCGTTTTTGTAGATATTGTTAGACCAATGGAAATTAAGATTAGCAAATGTTTTCAAAATTTCCATATTTATTTTATTTTGCCACCATTATAAATCCACGTACTAAATTAGATGGAATATAATAATTAATAGAATTATTTCATAAAAATATGGATTACACAACTAATGTTCAGGAATTAATAAATGATGTTAAAACATAATTAGACGTGATGTACGCTACATATGAAGATATATATGGTAATAAATCCCCACATAGAGGAAATAAACCTGATCTTGATGATAGTAATACTCCAAAAAATTATTATTAAGTTTATTTCATAGCAAAATACTTAGAACAACACACACTTTATTTAATGAACTTCATTATGTTGATTGGGCCAACGAGATACTAATTTGCATGAACTTTATGAAGTTTTTGATATTTTGGCATGATGGAGATTATTGGAGAAAATATATTCTGTGTTTTCCAACATGATCTGTAATATACTAACCCTTCTAGTGTTTATAGTAGTATTAGAGTTTATTTTTAGTGTAGGCAGAAGAGTGCTAGCAGAATAGAGAAACTCAATAGCAGCAAACACATTAGTAATGTATGTATGCCTAAAAAATTGACTTGACGCAGAAAAAAGAAATCAATAATTTATAGACGAACTGGAGGAAAAAAAACTTAACCAAAGAAGATCGAGAATTGAAGACACATATATTATTAGTCTTCATGTCTTTTTCCTCTTTGCACTTAAAATTTTTTTCTTATAATTTTTTATGACTCATAATTCTCTAGGAAATAGTATAAAGGACAAGTTAAGAGTAACGATCATAATCCTCTCCCCTCTTTAAGGATTTTGTATGATATCTAAAGAGATTTATAAATTTGTAAATATACCGAGATTAAATGAAATAAAATTCTATTTTCCCCTATTTTTTAGTTAATCATCTATTTTTCTTATTTATGAATCTATTATTAGTTAACTACTAATATAAGGATAACTTTATAACCATGAGTATAAAATTTAAACTCTAAAACTAAAATAATTGAAAAAAAAACAAATACACACTATCTGGCGGGCCGGCATGATCGGACATGAGCACGATCTGCTGGCCGTGCTGCCGATCCAGTCCCATGTGCACCACGGGGCAACGTGGTGTGCCAAAAACACGACACACCCTCCATATGTGACGAGCTGTGCTAGGCCCGACCCACTTGCCAGCTCTACTCTCAACTGTCACCCTAACTTCAAATTCCCGCCTCTCTGCTGCTGTTCCATGCTCTAATAGGCTCGGTTGGATAGAAAAAGAAGAAAGATGACTTAGTCTAAATATTTTAATGAAAAACTTTTAATTTTTTTAAAGTTTAATAGATGGCTAAGTGAGCAAACGGGTGTGTTCAAATAAAATTTCCCGTAAGTAAAAATAAATTTAGTGGGATGTGCCCTCGCAGAGTTTGGGTGTGCCTTTAAAATCACCCAATGAACAATCATCAGCCGGACCCACTAAAGGTACTCACCGAGATGGGAGTGGACTCCCATTGACTTGACTCAAGTTCACTTTATAGAAACAGATTCTATTTATGGGTTTCAGCAATCAAAACTTTCCTAATGAATTCCCGTCTCTCCAAAATTTGAGGTCGCAATCTTCTCCTCTAATCTCGTGATGTTATATTATAACCATTGGGTTTCAGTAAAAGTTTGATCTTGATCTTCCTTTTCTATTTTTTCTCCAGGGTTTTGAGGGGCTCTCTGGGGTTTTGAAATTTTGCTTCTCGTGGTGAGTTGGGTTATTTGAGTCGACTGTTTGTAGTTTGATTGCTTCTTTTTTCTAAGATCTGATTTGTAAGACCATCTTGTTGGGGTTTGCAATTTCAATTATTAGTACTGCAGTCACTCTGATCATCTGTGTTAAAATTGTTCTTTTTTTTACTATTGTTTATTTACAGTTTCTTGTATGTTGTGAATAGGTGGAAGTCGAATGGCTTATTTTTATGTTATAAAAAACAATTATTTTGGCAATTTTTGTGAATCTGTCAAGTCAGCCCAATCTCAAGATTGAAATGTTTTGAATTTCCATATAGGAAAGTAGGGGTATTTTGGAAATTATGAGAATGCACTACCCGTGGGCACCATCGAAAAGATCTTTTATTGTAACATTTTTGTTCTGATATTATAAAATACAGAGGTGTTGATGAAATATTAGACTTGGATCAAGTAGTTTTAGCTGAAATTTTGTCCTTCCGTGATTGGCATCAACAGATGTAATTTTTTAAGAAAAAGATTTATAAAAAACAAGAAGAAAAAAATAGAATGGAACAGCCGTACAGTCATCTTTTGTGCATCGCTACGGCTCTGCAATGGCATTTCTTCTTCCCTTCTCTTCAATTTCTATTATATCGAGAAAAAATTGGAATCAATCCGATCCAGATCATTAAATGATCCATTTATCACCCTTCCTTTCATATTGCAGGAGTAAAATAATACTATGATATTTCTGTTGCCTTCTTTATTTGTCTCGTCTATGATTTAGCAATTCGAAAGCTTCTTTTTTTTTTCCATTTTCATACTCTCTCTCATAAGGTAAATATCATAAAGGGGCTTATGGTGTGAAAGAAAAACAGTTTGTATGATGAAATATACTCCTGAGAAATAATATCCCTTTGTTTCGCTGTTTACTCATAATTCTATATCAGTGTGTCAAAGCCAATACCTAGGCAGGAGCTCGGGTCATCAACATTGCAAGGAAGCTCATTAGCTCTGACTTAAATTGTTATTTTAGGAAACTATTTATTCTAGGAGTATTAATTCTTGTTGACTATAGATATGTAGTCTGTTAAAGCAGATACAATGCACATTTAACCAACCTGTTGAAAAAATCCTAGTGAATTATGCATTTTTGAAGTATTTACTTGCAATCTTGTTCTGCATGTACCTTGTCTATACAATTTTTTTAATCTTAATATGTGCATGGATATACAAATATATATGTACATATATACAGGCACATAAACATATATATGAGATCACTGTAAGTGAGCAGGCAGCTCAAAAAAGTATTTTTAAAATTTTTTTTGGATCATAATCTCCAACTCTTTAGCTTTTTTAGAAATAATTTCATGGGCTATCTAGTTATTTTCCCTTCCATCGAATGTTATATTCATTGAAACCATTAATTTTCTCTCTACTTGATGAAAGGCCATACCATAACTATTTCAGAAATTGGGTATAAGTGAACTCTAGGGGGTTTGAGATTATAATCCAGAAAAAATTAGAAAAAAATTGGAGATAATGGATGGACTGCCAGTGTAGGAAATTTACATGAGTTGTTAACTCATTTCTATTATTCTCATAAATTTTATCATTCATTGATTTTTTGAATTATAATCTCAAGCCCTTAGGACTCTTACCCAATTTCTGAGATTTCATTTATAATTTGAATTTCCATCAAGTAAACACAAAAATTTATGGGTTTTAGTTCGTAAAAAATTTTATATCCATTTGATGAAAGTGCAAATGAACTCTAAAACCTATGAAATTTGATAATAAAGAAGTTAAAGATGTAGAGGTTATGATTCAAAATATTTACAAAAATAGGATTACTGTTTTTTTACTAATAGCTTTTATATGTTTTCTATACTGCCAACACATATGTATAAGTTTTCGATTGTTGTCCACCTATATGTCTGCTATAAGTTGGTGGTACTCAAATGTAATTTCTATTTTTTTATTTTTATTTTGGCCAAGGGGGTAAAGATGTGGTCATGGTGACAGCACCGGGGAAAATCACGTTTTCTCCCTTATTTTTAATTGCTAAAGACTGCTGTACTTTTTACTTTACAATTATCACTCTTCACTTTTATATCATAATCTCATTTAGTGAATACAAATAACATCAGTATTATATTTTTGTTGTCCAGTGAATCTGAGATTAAAAGAAAGCCTGCATATAGTTTCACATAAACTATGGTAGGAAAAACAGTTCAACTATCTGGTTTTCCTATGAATGTTACTGCAGAAGGGGTGAAGAATTATCTTGAGGATTATACTGGAGTTGGATCAATTTTTGCAGTTAAGGTTAGGCATCCCAAAACAGTCACGACAAAATCAAAAGCATTTGCGATAGTCCAATTTCAAACAAGCAAAGATGCTGTCACTATATACAATAAACTGAATGGTGTGTTCCAGCAGTACTTCTACCCGAAAACTTATTTAAAGGTCCAAGACAAGGATCGTGACATTGTGCCCAAGCCAAGGAAGCCTTTGTTTGTTTTGGAAAATGCAATACTGCATCTTGGCTGCTTAATATCTGAGGAGGCATTAGGTGTTCTCTGGAGCTGTACAGATGTCAATATTCATTTTTGTTTCAATATGAAGAAAATATCTTTTTTCCTAGCACAGGGAAATCAGTCATACAAACTTGAACTTTCATGTGAGAGCATCTGGGACATCCAGCAACGTTGCTCTCCTGCTCAACGTTCTCAGTTTCTTGTGATTCAGGTACACCATCTACTAAATTAATTAAACTATCTGGCATCTCTTCTCTGAGCTTCATTACTGTTGTTTCATTTTTCTGCCTTTCATGTAGGTTTTCAACTTTGACTGGCTTTGTTGTTTATTTATTTTCATTAATTACTATTTTGTATTAATCTGAACCTCGTCAGAAGCAAACAGGCAAGATTTGAACTAGAAATGGCTCTCTTGATTAAGTTTCCAAAGTGACAATAAGAGTAATTCTTATTGTAGCCTGTTAAACCTTTTGCCATCTGTAATTTTATTTGCATGGTCGGGTGTATGCATCCAACCATGTTCACTTCTGTGCTATAAGTTACAGCCCATTGAGCTTATTTGTGTTAGCTTCATTTGTTCATGTGAGTGTGCACCATGATTATGTGTATAGGTTTATGGGCGGGGTTATGTTGCAGGTGAAGGCGAAGCTGGCACACATGGAATGAGTATTTTTCTAATTCCATTTTACTCTATTGGCTACATGGAAATTTCTTAAATTGCCAATATTCTCAATGAGTTGGTTTTATTGTAATTATTATTCTTTCCATTATTTTTAAATTTGAGTAAGGGTGCAAATGGAGCAGATACAAAGTGGATCTAGGTTTCCATATTTTGTACTTTTCTAGCTGATATTCATTTAGATATGGTTATTATTCAGATGCCAAAACAAATATTAGCTTGATAAAATTAATTAGCAGACTTTTACTTTAGTCACTTCTTAGTTAAAGTGTTATAGAAATAGGTTTACAAGGCCGGTTATGTAGCCAAATAAGCGATTGCGCTCTTGGACTGAATCAATTTGAATTATGGTACAAGGTCATTCGGAATAATTAGTTCTATACTGATTATGTGCATGCATAGTAGTTTACATGAGCGACAATTTGTATTAGTTTCTTTCTAATCAAATTTATTTGCAAGTTGCTTAATATGATAAAATTCTAGAAGTAGGATAAAACCTTAATGCTACTTTTTAACTCATCCACCTTTCTTTCCTCTTGCAAAAGAGTGTGAGGTTGTAACAAATTTCTTTTAATTTTTTCTTCATATCTTGAGTCATGTCTTGCTACAATTTTTTGGTAGGACTTCTACTTTTTCGGTCACCCCTCTCAATCTCTAATCATTTCTATTAATAAATTCACTAGCACTCAACACTATGAAAAACTATAAAAATTCTTGGCGCCTAGTCTCGGAAAAAAATAGTTTCAGCATAGAATTTTTATTCATATTTTTCTGTGAATTATTGACACGTAATATATAGAAATGTAGACGTATTTTTAGTGTATATATATAAAATTTCATGTCGCGTAATTCCACATATATGTTTATGTAACACAAATCATTTATGCACTATACATTGTCTAACTGAAGGCGTAAAGAAAACATGTTTTATAATATTGTTTAGTTCTTCACTAAAATAATGAATATAATGATCATTTATAAAATTAGACTGTCTTTACTTGTGTTTTATCTCAACATTATAAGATTGAAGATTGGCAAGCACTCAACACTCTACAAAAAAAACTATAAAAAATTACTTGGCGCTTAGTCTCTATTGGTTGACATATAAATTTTTTCACATTTTTTATTGAATTAGTAACACATAATATATACAAATATAGACATTTTTAATATATGTATATAAGATTCTATTTTTTATAATACCGCATAATCTGTTTATGTAATGCGTAAACCGTTTATGCACTATGCCTTGTCAAAACGAAGGCGTAACGAAAACATGTTTTACAGCATTTAGTTCTTTACAAAAATAATGAATATAAATCATCTATAAAATCAGACTATCCTTGTGTTAAATCTTGACGATATATGATTGAAAATTGGAAAATAATTAATTTCGTACATCAGAACATATTCAGTATCTTGAACACTTTTTATATTTCCACTACCATACACAGATGTATAAAAACGCCAGCTCACTATATCCCATCATCAAAAAGTTGCATAACCCTTTGAGGCCTATAGAATTTTGGATATCCATATTCTATTAGAAAATGAAAACCAAGTCAGCTTTCAATTGGATTTAATGTATCCATTTGCAACTCTAAATATTAGGGTAAATATCTCATATGAGGGAACAAATCTTCTTCTGGGCTTCTATATTTATGAAAACCCCCATCTCCTGGCAATTTGAAAATCTATTGCATTCATTGTGTTACTTAGCATTATCATAGGAATATTGTCTTTTACCCTTAATCACCATGTGTTGCATGAAAATTAGCACTGATTCTGTACCTCTTATCATTAGTCATCTATGAACTTCCAGGCATATTTAGGCCAAGGTCCTAAGGTAGATGTTGTTAGCAGGTGACAACGTATTACTGGATGAAAGTAGAGAAGGTTAACTGCAAATGTAGAAATATAGGAAAATTTAGAATCTGCAATTAGCGTGCCAAAAATGTATACATACGGCTATCATCAAAGTATGAGAAGGAACAAGCATGTCACATTGATTGTTGGTGGGCAGACATACTCAAGTTTTTGTTTTTTATTTGCATTTTCATTACTTTGGATCTGATTTAGAATGTTGGCCGTAGAACCTAAGCATACAATGTACAGTGGGAAGTGTATTGGTGAAGCTATAAACTTTGCGTTGCTTTATTTTTTATTTTTGCATTGGGGGTTTGGGTTTTTGGGTTTTCTTGGGGGTGGTGGGGGGTGGATCTGAGTGGTAACTATGAACTTCTCATATTGTTTTTTTTTTTTCAAAGATTTCTGCTTTCTTTTTATTGAGTATACTATGCATATGTATGAGTAATTTGTGCTGAACTCACTTAAATATAATTCTTCATTGGACTTTCTATGAAATTCTTGGGAAAGTTAAAATCCTTTGGATAAGGTAATCATATCTCCAATCCTCCCTCTTCTCTTTGGCTAATGATGAAACTATTTGAATGCTTAAAAAGGATAGTATTTTATATGCTACATATTTCTGAGTTCTGATTAATAACGAAGTATGAACTAAATGTGCATTGATATGCTTTCAAAAGTCGGAACTATCTAGTCGCACTTTGACTAATTGAGCTAAAGTATCAATTGGAAGAAAAAGCAGTATGATTCAAGTCAAGATTTCTAAGAGTTTAACTGAAAGTTGCTCCTTTTGGTTATAGGGACTGATACAAAAATATATAGCTTTTATAGGAGCTAGGCTAGACTACTATCAACAGTATAGAGATGCTAGGCTAGGCTACTTCAGATGGTATTTATATTTTGGGTGATAGTATTCACATTTTAAATACTATCAATGGTACTCTAGCCTAACTCCTTTGTATAGAAAGCTTTAGAGCCACCATTGGTAAATTATTTACACTAGTTTTCCATCCCTAGTAACTTTCGGGTGGTTACACATTTGCATCTAATATACCCAAAATTTTGTGTTATAATGAAGCATGAAGTTAATTAGCATTATTGAAGTCCCTTCCATTGCACCAAAGCTTCAAAGTTGTCGTGAGGGTTGAGCAAAATTATTTTTTATTTTAACACATCCCTATAGATTGAAGGCCCGTTTTGGAGTAGAAACCTAGGTTTTACGTAATGGTATATTATTTTTTTAAAATCCACAATTAGATATGTGCCCAGTAGAATTTGAATCTGGGTTGTTCTGATACCATATTGAAATCCTTCCACTATACCAAAACTCCGAAGTTGTGGTGAGGGTTAAGGAAAATTATTTTGTATTTTAACAAATATTGGTATTTGTCAGTAGCCGGAACTATCTAATAGCACTTTGGCTAATTGAGATATAGTATCTAATAGAGGAAATAACCAGTATTTTCAAGTTAAAAATTTCTCAGAGTTAGGTGTACATTTACGCCTTTTGTTATAGGGACTAATACAATTTATACAGCTTTTATAGAAAGTTTTAGAGCCAAAATTGACAATGCTTAAGACTGGTTTTTTGTTCTATCTAATATCTTAATTGTGTTAGAACCATTGTAGGTAAAATAAGCCATCTTCTCATGGTAACTTAGTTTTTAATTTGTAACCATTTTCTGCCGGGAAAAGGTTTCATCAGAAAAAATTAATCTAGTGGTTATTAGAGATTGTTATAAGGAAGGTGGCTTTAGGGTCAATAGTCCTATCATCTAATAATTTGTTGAAAAGAATCCTCAATTGTGTGCGCAAGTCATGGGCTATATACTCCATTGATCAAATGTGATAAATAAATGTACGGAGTTGTCTCCTATCTATATGCTGCATATGTTGCGGCCTTATCCTACATACTCCCATACGTTACAGGGTTAATCGTGAGCCATCACCTTTCAGATTTCAGCTAGGAAAAAGAAACCAATTCCAACAGAATCCTATTATGTGTTTAATCCATTTGCTTTTTTAAGTTTTCTTTTTGGTAGGACTTTAATAGAGGAATATGTCATATACTTATTAATTTTTATTTATTTTTCCTAAGTGATTTCGGATAGAGAACTTATTGATTATATTACAGAGTACATATGTGTGGAAGTGTTCGGTAATCCAAACAAAGAATTAGAGATTATTGAGATTCAAAGATAAAATCAATAAAACAGAAACTTTAAGAAATAATCAATTAAGAAGATTAAACTAGAGCCAATGATTTACGTGTTTCGGAGCAAGTCCAATATCTATGGACTGAATCAAACTTTACTATAAATGATGTTTGCAAATTACGAAGTTTGGGATCTCTTGAATCTTGCAAAGTTATACAAAAATCACTCCCAAATTAAAACGACGATAAAAAACTCAAAAAATACAAAAGTGTTTTCTCCTCAGAAAAGATCGCTTAATGGCGGGCTTGCATGCAGTGACTGTGATCTGCTTAGTGAAGTTTTGCTCTTGAAGTTCATCAACGATGAGGAGGGGATCTTGATCAGATAGTTGGTGAGTCTTCAAGAATTATCAACGATGTCGGCGTGGGTGTTGGCGGTCTGAGTCAACGATGTCGGCGTGGGTGTTGGCGGTCTGAGTTGATGATGAGTCGATGGATTTTCTAGATTTTTTTATTTTCTCCTTTTTCTATTTTTTTACGTTCTTTATTTTTTTTTTCTATTTTTGCTATTTTTTTGAGATTTTTTAAAAATCTAAAATAGAAAAAAGATGGAAAATGAAGAAGGTGGATTTTTGAGCTTTGATATCAAACTTGACGACGGACGAAAAACAAACTAGGATTTTATGGTGGAAATTTGAAATTTTTGGGGTGAAATTGTGGATTTGGAATTGAATTTCGAAAATTTTTCAAGCGATTCGTGTAATTAATGGTAGATAGAAATATCGGGGGGGGGGGGAGGTGCTGATTAGAGGTGATTTGTATTAATTCCTATAATTATGGTGTATTAAATGGTATATGGAAATATTGGGGAATGTGCCAATTAGAGCTGATTACACAGATATCAGGATTTATTTAGAAATTTTCTTTCCTTTTTTAGCTGCCTCCTGTATGATAAATAGACTGTACTATACATATTAAATTATTAAATGGAAAGGATCATTCATTTTGATTTCATGGTATAAGAGCTGGTTTTTTCCTAAACCGAGCTAACGATGGTGGAAGCCTCCATCAACAACCAAGAGTCGGAGACTTCGGAAAGTCACATGAGTGGAATCGAAGCCAACTCCACCATGGGTTTGACGGAAATCGATAATTTCTCTGGTCAACTTATTATGTAGAAACTCAATGGTAAGAACTCTCAGGAGTGGGAGCAGTCCATCAAACTTGCAATTGATGGCAAGGATAGCTTGGGTATCTCATTGGTGTGACAAGGCGGCCGACATCCACAAATACCTCTTCTGGTTCCTTAGCCCATAAAGATAAATTTTTAAAAGCTTTAACTACCTCCCACACTCATACTTCATGAATTATAGATTCTGGAGCATCTGACTATAAGATCGATTCTTACCATCTTTCTTCGTCATATTCACCGTGTGCTGGAAATCTGAAGGTAAAATTGCAGATGGATCAGTCTCCTCTATTATAGACAAATGGAGTATCTGTATCTCTGACTTGATCGTTCTAGAGTCCGTCCTTCATATTCCAGAATTATCATGCAATCTGTTATCTATCAATCAGTTGAATAAACACTCCAATTGCTCAGCTAAATTTATGCTCTCATTGTGTTTTCAGGACCTATCATCGAAGAAGACGATTGGCAGTGCTAAGAAGTGTGGGGACTATTACTTTAAGAAGGATAAAGTGTTTGAACATTGTCAAATTGTTATCTGTGATTTTGCATCTGTTTTTAAGAATATGAACTCTTGTTATGGCATTCTAGGATGGGCATCCCAGTTTTCAATATTTGCAACATTTATTTCCTTCTCTTTGTTCAAGTAAGATGTGTTTTGATATTCAATGTGAAGTGTGTGAACTTGCAAAACACCAACGTACTTAATTTTCAGAGTCCAAATACCCTCTACGCCTTTCATTATAATTCACAATGATTTGTAGGGTCCTTCTCGTACTCCTAATGGAACCAACACAAAATGGTTTGTTGCTTTAATTGATGATCAGACACCTTTGTTGGATCTATTTTTGTTACGGACAAAACTGAAGTTCA
The DNA here is from genome assembly GCA_036321105.1 of Dracaena cambodiana. NCBI lineage: Eukaryota > Viridiplantae > Streptophyta > Magnoliopsida > Asparagales > Asparagaceae > Dracaena > Dracaena cambodiana. Next base: position 12,316,743 of record JAYEPQ010000010.1, read on the forward strand.
TTCTGTATTTATCAATTTTCATTTTATGATTCAAACACAATTTTACACAAAAATCCAAATCTTTCATACTGATAATGGTACTGAATACCTCAATCATTGTTTGGGTCTCTATCTTCATGAGTATAGCATCATTCACCAGAGTTTATGTGTTGACACCCCTCAACAAAATGGGGTTGTTGAACGGAAAAATAGACACATTTTTGAAGTAGCTCGTGCCTCAATGTTCACTACCAACATGCCTAACTATTTGAATTTTCTAACTGTTTGAATTGTGTAATCTCCAATTACTAGCTTTGAAACTGGAGTTTGCATCTGAAAACCTACAGGTCTTCGAAGAGCCTCTAGCAGGGTGGGCGAGAGCTCAACTCCCTTTTCTTTGCTACCTTAAGAAGTTCAAATTATAGGTGCTCATTCTTGCTCAGAACAGTAGACAACCTGATAGAGGGAGGTAGCACGGGCCAAATACAACCTACCTGACAGCAGCTAGAAAGACTATACGTGCCCGACCATCAGTACTCATTGTTTTCCACCGTGGTCATCCGCATGTAAAGAAAGACCCATGGTTCCTTACAAATAGTTATTTCTCAATTGACGAGACTAAAACACCATTTTGTGATGCTCCTTATTGTTATGTATAAGTTAACATAACTTGTTCCTTACGCGCTTTAGGTTCATCCTATGCTTCTTATGCAATGAGACTATGTTTCGCTTCTTGGACTATCAACTCTTGTCAATTCCCGTCTCTTCCCCTCATGAGTGACGAAATGTTCTTGGGGGGGATGCCATCTTATCAGCAACATACACTATAACAGAATTCCTAATAGAGTTCTCTCCTTTACCACACCTCTCTAAAAATTTCAGGATATTTTTCTTAACTCTTGGCTTAGCTCCATTCTTCCTTTCAAAATATTTGGCTATACAACATTTGTACATGTCCATACTCACTTGTGGACTGAATCGAAGCTTAGGGCCTTAAAATATGTATTCCTTGGCTATTCTCTCATTCTAAAAGGCTACAAATGCTATGATTCAGTCTCACACCGAATTGTTGTCATCCTTGATGTCACTTCTTTTGAAACAACTACTGTCTATCCTAAGCCCTCACTTCTGAGGGAAGCTCGGACTGTGGATAATTCAAGTGAAGCTCGGACCTTGGATAATTCAAGTGATTCTCTATTCTTGGAATTTTATCTCTCAAACACAGACCCTACCCCAAATACTGACCCTATCACATCATCGTCCTCTTCCTCTCCTATGCCAGGTACATGAAACTTGCAATTAGGGGGGAGATGTAGAAAAATAGAAGGATGGGGAGATACTTGTTTACTCAAGAAAGCCAAAATCAAGGCACGATGAGAATATCATACCTAGGCACCAAAAGAGTCGGAACCGGTAATACCTCCAAGCAACCATGAGCCCTCTGAGCCATATCAGGTGATAGAACTCTCTCATAATTCTAAACGTGATGATATTGATACCTATTGCACTTAGGAAACAACCCCATTCATTCACTCTCCATCCCATTTCAAAATTTGTGCCCTATGATACTTTGTCATATTATGTTTTTATTTCTAATCTTGATAGCATAAAAATTCCTAAGAATATTCAGGAAGCATTGGATATTTCCTAGTAGAGAGTGGCAGTGATGGCAGAGATGAGAGCATTGGAGAAAAATAAAACTTGGGAGGTAATGAATTTGCCAATAGGAAAGAAACCAGTGGGCTGCAAATAGTTATTTACTATGAAATACAAAGCTGATAGGACAATGGAAAGGCACAAGGCTTGTTGCGAAAGGGTTTACTCAAACTTATGACATTGACTACACAGAGACATCTGCAGCTGTGGCAAAGCTGAATACCATCCAAGTACTCTTATGATCTTATCCTTGGCAGCTAACTTGGATTGGCCAGTTCAGCAACTTGATATTAAGAATGCTTTTTATGAATGATGAGATAGAGAAGAAGTTTTCATGACACTACCTCCGGGTTTTTGTAAGAAGGCTAAAGAAAACAGAGTATGCAAGCTTAATAAGTTTTTATATGGACTCAAACAGTCTCCTAAAGTATGGTTTGATAAATTTGTAAAGATGATAAAATGATAGGGATATCGATAGGAACAATCATATCATACTATATTCTTCAACTAGGAGAATGGAAAAAAGGCAATCCTGATTGTGCATGCCGATGAAATTATTATAACTGGAGAAGATATAGAAGAGATGGAAAGATTGAAGGTCTTAGCCACTGAAGTAAAAAGATTTGGAGCAAATACAGTACTTCTTAGAGATGGAGGTGGCTAGATTAAAGAAGAGGATCAACGTCTCTCAATGGAAATATGTTCTTGATCTCCGAACTGAAACGGACATGCTTGGCTGTAAGCCAAGTGACACACCCATTGAAGTAAAAAGAAGAATAGAAGATGTTGGGAAATCCATCGTAGAGGAGAGATATCAGAGATTATTTGGCAAACTAATCTACCTATTACACATTAGAGACATTGCTTTTGCAGTAAGTATAGTAAGCCAGCACATAAATTCACCAAAGGAAGCTCACCTAGAAACTGTTTACGAGATTTTTCGGTATCTCAAAGGATCTCGAGGCAAAGATCTACTATTAAAAAATGTGAAAGAAAGGAAGTCGAGATATTCACGAATATTGATTGGGCAGGCTCAGCAGAGGATAGAAAATCCACTACTGGATACCATACTTTTGTATGGGGAAACTTAGTGACTTGAAGAAGTAAAAAATAGAATGTTCCGTCAAGAAGCAGTGCAGAAGCCGAGTTCAGGGCAGTTGCACAAGGATGTGTGAAGGATTGTGGCTATAAAAACTGTTGGAAGAACTGTCTGCCTGTCAAACTCTATTGTGATAATAAAGTAGCTATTAACATCTCTCTCAACCCGGTTTAGCATGACTGGCCAAACGTGTAGAAATGGACTGACGTTTTATCAAGAAAAATGTTGAAGAGTTAATCATTTGTATAACCTATGTTCCTAAAAAGAGCAGACTATAGATATCTTCACCAAAGGGCTAGACCAACAGATTTTTGAGGATTTCATTTACAAGTTGGATATGACCAACATTTATGATACAACTTGAGAGGAGTGTATTATGGTGTAATTATTGCTATAATAAAATATTAAGGAAATGTGCTGCCCTATATTTATGGTGTAATTAATGGTAGATAGAAATATTAGGGGAATGTGCTGATTATACGTGATTACACATATATTCAGGCTTCATTTTAGAAATTTTCTTTCTTTCTTTACCTGCCTCCTATGTGATAAAGAGAGACCTATACCATACAGTTTGAATTATTCAATGTAAAAAAAGCATTCATTCTGTTTTTACGTCTCCCATGCCCACCGTCTCTTCTTCCTAAATGAAATCATTCCCCTTTGTTTTCTTCGACCCATCGACGTACAACTTTGTCTTAATCTCAAAGCCTAGAAGAAAGCCGACTCAGAACTGAATAGTGTGGACCGAAACTGAAGATGTTAAAATTTGATTCTGATTCCAAACCAATCCTCATTCGTTTAGAAGCTTTTTAGATTTCAAATCTGATATGATTCAGTTCTAACTTGGTCAAATCCGTTTAGTTTGCAGTATGGGTCAATAAAGCATTACAATCCTATCAGCTCTGATCAGGCTGCTAATGATTATTTGGTGATTTAGGACTATTTCAACCCCGATCCAAGTCCGTTTCGAGCCAGTTTCGAGCCACTACGGTTCTTATTTACTTTTTGAGCTTTTGCATTTTGATATAGAGTTAATTCTTTATGGAATTTTACTTATGTGGTCGAAATATTTGAAGGATTGGTGATCGAAAACAATTAGAATTTGATGTATATGATGTTGTTCCAAATTTTAGGGGTTTCAATTATCGTTATGTCTGTGAAGATTTGGAGAGCTATCTAGAAGGTTTCCTTAGTTATTTTCCTTTGACATCTAAGAAGAAGTGTTGCTATCCCATCTTAAGTTGGTTGGAGAAGATTATGCATGGTTGCAAGGCAATTCTAGATTATGTCGATTTTGGCGTCAGTTACAAGCTCTTCTTTGTACTTGTTATGCTATGCATCTTTGTATAGTTCTAGATTATCTTTTAAAAATTTGCTTCGTCTCCATCACCTGGGGCCAAGATTGAACAAGAGCCCTACATTAAATTTAAAATAAGGATTGAAGAGGAGGTACTGGGAATTGAAAGTAGAGCCCGATGTAGAACATGAAATGGAATCCAAAGCAGAACTCAGCATATATCCATAACATGAAATCCTTGTTGAGCTTGATGATAAGTGTTCCCTATTAAGCCATATACAGAAGTTCTTGTTAGGTCTGAACTAAAAGTTCGTTTTAGTAGTTGTCATTGCTATAAGAAATTCCTTGTAAGTTACAGAATAGAGTCATGTATAGAGTCCCGTATTGAGATTTCAGGAGATCTTTTAAAGGAACTAGCTGTGACGACATTATTGTCTCTGCCAGTTGTGAGGTTTTTATTGCCCATAAAATTTTATAACATCTACTTAATCCGTTTCAAGTCTTTTTGTCGTAGGAGGCAGATTTACAAAGATCATGATGCAAAGTACAATGAAGCACGTCCAACGATACTTGTACCATGATCAGGCATTGCATGTCACGCTTTTGGTCACTACAAGTGTTGTTTATATTATGCCATTGAATCTTTGTTGCATATGTTTTTCTACATATATTATCGATTGCAATATATCTATCACTAAGGCCAGTTCCATCGTCACCACCTTGATTCAAACTTGACGTGTAAGTATTAGTTTCATGGCCACCACCATGGCCATATTAAAATGTTCCTTTCTAGAATATTGATCAGTTTCACACAGAGTAATTTAACGATTATTTCCGCATGCATTGGAGATGTAATTTCAAACAGGGGAGAATTTATGGCAATCATTCATGAGAGTTTTATTGCGATTCTTAGTTTTTTCAGTTTAATAACTCTTAGTTTCTACACATGTGCACGTTTTTTTCGTTTTAAATGAAGCTTTGCATGAACTCATGAATAAAATAGAATGAGATTTTGATTTTAAAAATACCTTTGTTTAGCATGATGATTTTCTAACAAATTCAAATTTTTTCTTGGATTTGTCGAAAGTGGATGAAAATCATTTGGTTGGATTCTAAAGTCAATCCATAAATCTCTACTCATAGATTCGTTGAAAGTTGGTGAACAATTACCTAGGTGATGAGGTTTGAATCTATCCTATATTAAACATAGTTTATCCTAAATCCTCTAAATCTCACAAAAAATCTAAAATTCCCTTCCATTCTATGTCAATATGCTGTGTACCTTATCAAGGAAGGCATGTGCCCTTGATGGCTTAGAGTCAAGTTCATAGCCACTATTCTTTTTTCAGAATTTTGATTTAGTGTCCTTGTTCATTAGTGTTCATTTTCTTGTACTAGCAACATAAATAGTGCTCTTCTTCAAGAGTTGTTTTTTATGTAGCCTAACGGATTATCATTATTTTAAATATTCTCGATACGACCGATATATCCCACAATATGTCGTTTTCAAGGTCAACCGTGACGATACATTAAAAGAAGGTTCATATCATTTTGTGTGCATATTGATTAATATTTTCAATATCGTTTGATATATAGTCTTGATATATCACCTATTATATGGCTGATATGATTCGTTTTCTTAATTATGTTTTTAACTTATGAATAGATTTGATGTTCATATTCAATATTATACCCATCTATTTTAAAAAAAAAAGAATCCAAATTCTTTCACCTCTGGTTAAACCAACTATATTTTTAATTATTATCATAGAAACTTGAGAGATATAATCTCTTAGATATGCCAAGAGTTAAAAAATCTAGTGATTTACATTGCAAGTGTATTTAAGTATTGCTCACAACTTTAAACCTTCTCCGATATTCTCTTATTTCACTCTCTCTTTAGTATTTGCTTGCTTAGCTGCTATTATTATTGTTGTTACTATTATCGTTTTCGCTGTTAATGTTATTACTATCGACCGTCGGGAGGGATTGCGAATAGGATTCCCTGGTGAGACGATACCCCCCGTCCGAACACCTCCAGTCTCATCACAATATCGCCTTTGCGGCGTCACGTCAATCCTTCAATCCTAACGCACGAGAAGAAAACTGACGCGATGGGGGACCCACCATGGGCAGAGAGAGAGACGGACAACCGACGCTGACCAAACGCCATATGGGAGAAATCTTGCTCAATTATGTGGACAGAATAAATCAAGCGAGGGACATGTGACGAAGCCAATACGCCAGCAGATCATCGACGCTTTTACTGTATCGCTTGTGGCCGTTAATATTTTTCAACTACTATTCTTGTCATCCTTGAATTTTAATTATTTCTATAATCTATATTTTCAAGTCTAATTGAATTTGTTCTATGGTTTATTTTATTTTGTTATACTTTTATATATGAACATATTTTTTTAATACCTTTAATATATGTTTTCTTATACTAGTTAGATAGATGAAAGTAAACCACCGATGAGGTATTAAATTTACATATGATGTGTATATATAATATTCAATATAAATGTCCAATATGGGCTTGTATTCTTGATATATTGTCTGTTATCCGCTACCTAATGTGAAAAGAGCCTATCCAATATGATCCTGGTAACTGATATTTAGAATCTTACTGATTTTACTTTATGTCTTAGTTCCCAATGGATGACGAATCATAATGGTTGTGCATATACACAAACTTATTAACCGATCATTATTCTTGTGGATGGTAATAAGCTTTAATAGAAGACGTTGCATAAGTTATTTACATTTGGAGCTTATGTATCTATACAATTTCCTTCTCTATCTGCTTATTTTGCTATTGATTCTGACATACGTGGTTACCTAATTCTAGGTTGAAGCTGCTCCCCGTATTTATGAGATGCTAGTACAAGATTCAATGATCATACATGAAAATCCTAGCTTAAATTATTTTAAGGAAATTCAAGATGATCAGTGGATCAGAACCACTGATTTCACTCCATTATGTAGCATAGGTCAATCTTTTGCACTCTGTTTGGAGCTACCGCATTGCTGCCATCTTCCTGATTTCCGTGAGTATTTTTTTTATTATAAAAAGGTTGCTGGCCATTTCAGTGTGAAGAAAATAAGTTCCTACTCTCGAAGTCTGGAACTAGTCCCCATTATCAAACCTTGGAATGCAAGTGAGATCCCATATAAGATCCTTTTCAAGGTAAATAGTATGGTTCAGAATGGGACACTCATGGGACCTACGCTCAATGCTGGGTTTTACTGCTTCATCAGCCCTCGTAGGTTTCCAATTGGGTTTATAGAATATGCACTGGGTAAAATGGCTCGTTGGACCATTTCAAACTTTAATCCTGCAAAATGGCTGAATGATCAATACATAGAATACAGAAAGTCAAATATCCAACCACCATCACCTGCTATTGCTGATGCTGGCTTGGTTTATGTTCACAGGGTTCAAATAACCCCATCCAAAGTATATTTTTATGGTCCCGAGATCAATGTCTCCAATCGTGTAATACGCCATTATTCTGAAGATATTGAGAACTTTATCAGGGTTTCTTTTGTTGAGGAGGATTGTGGTAAAATTTATTCAGCAGATTTAGCACCTCGTGCTGCTAATGACAAGCGTACGGAACTTTATAGGAGAATACTGGACATACTGAGAAATGGTGTTGCTATTGGTGATAAGAGATTTGAGTTTCTAGCGTTTTCATCTAGCCAATTACGGGAAAATTCTGCATGGATGTTTTCTTCGAGGCGGGGGCTTACTGCGACTGATATCAGAAAATGGTTGGGTGATTTTAGCAAGATAAGAAATGTGGCTAAGTATGCTGCTCGATTGGGACAGTCCTTCAGTTCCTCTACAGAAACGTTGACAGTTCGTGCTGACGAAGTCAAAATTATTCCTGACATAGAAAATGCAGCAGGGTACCTGTTCTCTGATGGTATAGGGAAAATTTCTGCTGAGTTTGCTAGAAGAGTTGCAATCAAATGTGGTTAAAGAGTTCAACACCTTCAGCATTTCAAATTAGGTATGGCGGCTATAAAGGTGTTGTAGCTGTCGATCCATCATCTTCGAAGAAGCTTTCCCTGAGAAGAAGCATGTCTAAGTTTGACTCCGAGAACATAAAACTGGATGTCCTTGCGTACAGTAAGTACCAGCGATGTTTCCTTAATCGGCAGTTGATAACTCTTCTTTCAACTCTTGGAGTTAAAGATGATATCTTTGAACTTAAGCAAGAAAGAATTGTTGATCAGTTGGATGAGATCTTTACTGATTCAGCCAGGGCACTGGAAACTGTTGAGCTAATGTTTCCAGGAGAGACAACTAATATTCTAAGGGAGATGCTGTTGTGTGGTTATAAACCAAATGCTGAGCCATTCTTGTCAATGTTGCTGCAAACTTTTAGAGCAACAAAACTTTTTGAACTGAGAACTAAATCAAGGATATTTATTCCAAAAGGGAGATCAATGATTGGGTGCTTGGATGAAACTAGAACATTGGAATATGGTCAGGTCTTTGTTCAGGTTTCTTGCAATGGGAAGACTGTTTATCATGATGATGGACTTTATAATCTTGCTGGAAGTCAGTCAGACCACCGGACAGTTGTGGTCACAGGGAGAGTAGTTGTAGCTAAGAACCCCTGCCTCCACCCTGGTGACGTCCGCGTCTTATCAGCTATTGATGTCCCAGTTCTTCATCATATGGTTGACTGTGTAGTTTTTCCACAAAAAGGAAAAAGGTGAGATATTCTTGCAGTAATTTCATGAGATTCTCTCTTCTACAAAATTTTCAGCTTCCTCAAATTGCATGATCTTTTTTATTGTACCATGATATATTGGTTCTAGTTATATTAGAATTGACTAAATTACATTAGATTCTCACGTAATTTTATTTGTAACTTGAAGTGCTTCATTTTCAGTATTTAGAAGGGCTAATTTTTGTTATTAGGATCAATCATTTGTTCTGACAGTGAGATTTGGAAGGATGTTGTCCATAAAGTCAAAGCAGTATGGTTAGCATGAAGAATGATCCTCAAATATCATGTGATCCTAGTATATCCATCAAAGTGAAAGGAAATTATATATGGCTCGTGCTCTTTGGGTAGTCTTTGGACAATTGTGAAACATGGCCAATAAAATGCAGGTGAAATGAATCTAGATGGATGAGCGGCAACCAGATAAAACTTAAGGAATAAGTACATTTTTAAGTTGATAATAGCTGCAATTGAAAATAATATGATGGAAAATTATTTAAGATGGTTTGAGGAGAATGTGAGCCAGCCAAGAGTTATAGGACCTTAGTTAAGTGATCATGAAGTACCTTATTATCCCTAACTGAACATGGTAGATATGCTATTTATAATTTACCAAAGCTTGTGGCCTTAAATGGACATGATTGTAAGGGAAAAAAAAAATGGTTCATGTAGCATGGTCCCAAGACTTGGAATGATGGTTTTGCTATAGTTGAAGCATTTTTATGTTTAGCGACACTTCGGCTTGCACCATACTCTGCCCATCTGAGGACTCTCGTTTTCTCTGGACTTGCAATGGATCAGATGATGCATGGTTCCCCCCCTGTCCTTCATCCTTCTGGGATAGTCCATTCATCCTTTTAGGATACCTTGAATCTTCTCCGATATTTTCCAGTCAATTCTTAGATGCTGGTGGAATGCTGATCTGATCATGTTTTTGCAGTATGTCAGTGGAGGTCGACTGGGAATCTGATTAGCAGCCTAAACGGTGGTCACTTACGAAATAGACATTTTAAGGAGTCAGTCAGATGGTATAATCAGTTTCTGGTAAAAAACTTGGGAGAACATGAACCAGGTACAATGCCCTCCATTAGGCTGATGGTGTAGTTTTCGGTGACTGTAGTTTGACTGACCAATAACTGTCTTGTTGAATCAAGATAGAAAAATTCGGATCCATATCTATACCTATTGGCTAATTGTTTAATTTTATCCATTATTACCTTTCGGATTTGGCATCCCAGGTCTAATATAAGTTGATTTTGAACTAATCAATCTTTCATCAAAACCTAACTTACGTTCTCTTGATGGTGCAGTTTCAGACTGCAGTTGATCTGCCCAACAGCTGTCCTGTTGAATCAGGATTGAAATATCTTGATCCATATCCTATTTGATTAATTTTATCAATTATGGCATACCAATTCTAACATAAATTGATTTGACTATGCAGTCTTTTATCGATATATAACTTATGTCCCCTTGATGGTGCAGTTTTAGTAGATTGCAGTTGACTGTCCAATAGCTGTCCTGCTGGATCAAGATTGAAATACTGTTATTCATATCCTTTTTGATTAATTTTATTCATTATGACCTTTCAGATTTGACTCCGTTGGATGTGCGACAACACTAGGAGAGATAAAGTGAGAAATGAAGATATTTGTACTAAGATAGGTGTAACTCCCATCGATGAGAAGATGCGAGAAAATCGCTTACGATGGTTCATGTGCAACGTAGGCTTACAAGTACACCAGTTCGCAAAGGGGAGTTTATCAATAAAGGATAAGTTAAAAGAACGAAGGGAAGATCGAAGAAAATATGAATGAAGGTGATACGCAAAAATATCGAGTCTAGAGGTTTAAATAATGAGATATTACTTGATAGAAATGAATGGAGAAGGAATATCAAAGTGATCGATCCGGCGTGATTCTTTTTTGGTTTATGTAGCCTACCCCAAATACTTGGGAGAAAAGGCTTAGTTGTTGTTGTTGTTGTATGACCTTTCAGATTTGGCATCCAAAGGCTAATGTAAATAGAACTTGAACTATTCAATCGAGTGGCAAGTTATGTCCTGTTGATGTTGTGCAGTTCAGCAGTCTGCACATAAGTGCCCAATATCTATCCTTCGGAGTCAAGCTAGAAATTCCTGATTCACATCCTATCTGATCCATTTTACCTTTCTAATTCCATGTGTATTGTAAATTGATCTTGAACTATTCAAAGTCTAATATAAACTGATTGAATTATTCAATCTTTCGTTGAGACATAACTCGTGCCCTTTTCTTTGGAGAATGGCTGTAGCCATCCCTATCCTATGCCCCTTTTTAATTGATGCAAGTGACTGTCTGACACACTTGCTAAGAGGTTTTACCATTTTACTATAGTGGCAACTTATTTATGGTGCTATTGACTGCGCAATAGCTATTCTGATGAATCAAGATAGAATACCCTGATCCATATCCAATTTGATTAACTTTATCCATTATGACCTTTCAGATTTGACATCCCAAGTCAAATGCAAATTACTATTGAACTATATAATATTTCATCAAACCATAATTTACGTCTCCTGCTCCATAAGCTTAATTTACATAAATATCTCCTTACATTGTTTTTTTACATTATCCCAATTTATCTAAGATCACTTTTGTTTGCTGTTAGGGAGGACAGTTTAATCATGATTTAATTCTTTTATTGGTTCGTGCTATTGCATGCCAGACACATTCCTGATTGATACTTGATGTGGAGTAACTCACTTGTGGGCATAGTCGTGGCGTATTCCCTAATTTGTCTCCAGACATTTTATTTCTCAGACAAATGCTTCCACCAGGATGAGTTGCGGCATACTTTTATGTTATTGAACTTTCTTAGGTCTCTCTTAGGTAGGCCTTCTTACTAGGAAGTCCTGTTGTACTTTGATGGCCTGTGCATACCTAAGAATGGAGTTTGTACTATGGTTCCTTCCCAAATTATTCTTTCTGTGATTAAATCTTGAGGTCATCAGTACTGTTATATACCAGACATTTTCCTTGTCCATATTAGATTGGGAATATTCGTTTTGGTGTGTGGCGACAAAAAACAGCCCCAAAAGTGAACAACCCCAAATCAGATGTAAGTTAGCATGCCATCTTTGAGATAGTTATCCCAATGACCGACAAGGAACTATTTTCATATTAAAGCATGCAAAGACTATCTAATAATATGATGGGCTGTAATGATAGTCACCTGTGAAGCATGGACACAATTACGCGGTACAATACAATACGAACAAGTTGATATGTCAAATTTTGAAAAATAGGACAATTGGTTTGGTGAAGTTACGGAAAAAATGTATATAAATATAGTAACACAAAAAAAAAAAAAAATACAAAATCATGATTTTAATCATATGAATGATGCATTGGTTAGGCAATTTCGGAACATGTAGGAGCTAGATACTTGTGAAGACATCATTAGTAAATTTTATGTTGCATTAATATTTATGTCTTTGTTATTTGAAATATTGTTGAGTTATCTAAATAACAATTGTGTGCACAATCAGATTCCTTCTTGCAACAACTGGACAGATTATACAAATGTAATGCCTCATTAATCCTTAAGCCATCATTCACTCATTCGTTCATTCGATTATAACCCTTTACTCTCAGTTACATTTGTGATATGTTCCTGTCTCAGATACGTATAGGATACGTTGCAAAATTTTGAACATGGCAAGAGAAGTATCAGAGACATTTTAAGTCAAGTATTGGAGTGTTCAAATGTAGAACACGTATCCGACATGGGTACGACTCTTTAGTCGAAATATTGGTGCTTCATAGATAATAACAAATTCAGCAAGGTTCAAAAATTCAAAATGTGAGAAAAATAGGTGAATTTGTGAAGTAGTTTACCATTTTTATTTCCTTTTAATTTGTTATCAGAGAAACTTGTCGTCCATTGCTCCAACCTGAGATTGATCAAAAAATGCTTCAATGGTGATATGTGCAAAACAAAAGGTTGTGACTGCTCTTGGCTTCAACATCACCAAATATTCTCTACTTCTTCTATCTACTTTTCTTTAGCTTATTCTTGAGATTAATGTAGAAATTGGAGCCGATGTGAGCACTAACCATTTATTATAATAAGGAGATCTTCATCTTGTGCCAAACATCAGACACATGATGTTCTGCAGAACTAAACGCAGTTGGTTATAGGGAATTGGAATTCAATGCCTTTTTCCAAGTCTAGGAATCAATATTAATTGTGTTACAATTAAAAGTTTTGACTTTATTTGGCTGGTATGTTCCCATTCATGAATAGACTGCAATTATATTTAACCTTATTTGTTTTGTATATTTCTAGTCACAATCTATGTAGCATTTGAAGTCCCTACTACACCAAGCTATGAAGTTGGTAAAAGGGTTGAGAGTTATTGTTTTATATTTTGACATGCCCCAGTAGGTTGGGCGCCCTCTTTGCCAAAACCTGGGTTTTACGTAATTGAATGCACATCCAGTAAGATTTGAAGGTTACTTTGATGTCATTTTGAAGTCTACCACTACATCGAAACCTCAAAGTTGTAGTAAGGGATAGGAGATTATTTTACATTCTAACAGTAGCAAGCTACACCAGGTAAGAACTGCAGCTACACCAAGTAAGAAGTGTAGAACAATTAGCTCAATATCTACTTGCATATTGTTACAACTTATGAGTTTGAAATTCTTGTTCATTTGCCTATTCAGATCTAATAATGAATATAATCACCTTGCAATATAAGGTAAATTACTTGGAAGACATTATGATAGTGTAAGATTTGGAATAAATTCCTAACTTTGTCCTAAGTAAACACATTCCTAAAATTAACAATGTCCACTTCCTAAAGCACATATCAATTTATTTACAATCTTAAGTAAACAAGTTCCCTCTCATTGATAGTATGGTTTAAGTATCAATCGGTATTAGTTTTTTTAAATGATTTATTGTATCATAATTGACAATATCAGACATCATGTACACATTTTTTGAAATATTAAAAATAGTCAACCACTTAGGGTCTCTATTGTAATAGGTACCTCAAAATCCAATATGATATTTGCACATTAATCAGCATCAACCGATATTTGAAAATCTTGATTTAGAGCTTCTAATATAGTAGATATATTAGGAATGTGCAAGATTGAAATAAATAAGATGCTAGACAATCTTTTAGGACCCAATTTGATTTTTGAGGTACAAGTTCAAATTTATATTTTCTTACTAGACACTAGTAATTAAGCACATTGATGGAGAAGGAAGTCCCCATTGTGTATATTGGCATAATTAAGGACATATACGATAAAATAGTAGCAAATGTCACAACTTGTGGTGACTTAATAAGTAATATTTCAATCACAATTGGATCGCATCAAGGATTTGAATTGAGTCCGTTCATTTTGCCATAGTGATGGTTGAGTTTGCTAGAGCCATTCAAGATGAGATACTTTAGTGTATGCTATTATTTGATAATATTGTCTTAGTCGATGAGAAGAGAGCAAGAGTAAAATGTCAAGTTGGAGTTATGGAGATAAATATTAGAATCTAGAGGTTTTATATTGAATATGTCTAAAATAGAATATATGGACTGCAAATTAGTAAACCATAAATCCAAACTGTATTGTTGTGAAACTGGACAAGTAAGAGATACAATGAGCAATTAGTTTAGGTAGGTACTTTGGGTTCTATTATTATAAACGATGGGAGATCGATAGTGATGTCAACTATAGGATCCACGCTGCCTAGTTGAAATAGAGCAGTGCAATGAGAGTTTTATGTAATCATATTATTCTATTAAGGCTGAAGAAATTTTTTTATAGGACTGCTATAAGGCTAGTTTTTTATATGGTACGGAATACTGGACTATAAAGAAATGTCATTCACAAAATATTAGTGTAAAAAAGATGTACATGCATTGTTGGATGTGCGGTAATAATAGGAGAGATAAAGGGAGAAATGATGACACTTTTGCTAGGGCAGGCATATCTCCCATTGGAGCGAAGATATACTCATCAGAGAGAAGATGCAAGTAAATCGTTTACGATGGTTTGGTCATGCGACGTAGACATGCAAATATACCAGTTCGATAGGGGGAGTTTATCAATGTAGGACAAGTTCATAGAGTAAAAGGAAGACAAAAAAACAAACATGGAGGTAATATGAAAAAATATGGATGATAGATGTTTAAATGAAGACATATTGCTCAATAGGAATGAGTGGAGAAGGACCATCCATGTAATTTATCCGGCGAGATTCTCTTTTGGTTCATATAGTCTACCCCAAGTACTTGGAGTAAAAGGCTTAGTTATTTCCTTAATAGACACTAGTGAACTTTTGTTCATCATGGAATTGTAATTTTTAAATTCAATACCAACAAACTTGTAGATTTTGGACCAAGCTGACAAACTAGAATTTGAGCCCTTCTAATTCAAAGTAACCAAAAGTGCCCAAAGTGGATCTTATCAAAAAGTGAGACTAAGTACTCATCATGTGCAATGCTCGTGTGTAAAGTTTAAGATCTAAAACCAATGGTTAAAATAGCAATAATGATATTATATTGTTTTGCCTCCGTCAGGTTATGTTGTATATAGCAACATTAACGCATGTTATGTAATTTCCTATTTATTCAATAAAAATAAATATAAAGCTATATAAAATAATTTTTATAAGTTATAAAATTTTAAAATAAGAATTTAAAAATATTTTGTAATACAGAATCAATTCAAATTTTATATTAAGTTTTACAATAATTTTCACATTTATCTTCATAAACTATATTAAATCTATAACTGCAATTCCAGTCATCATCTAAAAATGAAAACAATTCCAATTTTGAATTCTTGTTATTATCATTGTTAAAGTTTATATTTTGTAATGTTCAATTTATTTTATTTGTGACTGTTGACTTTAATTCAGCTAAAAATTCAACAGAATCAATAAGAAATTCCAGCAATCTGGGAGGAATTACAACAACCGAAATCGCAAATTAGCAAGTTAGCAATTTCACATGCAATCAAACATGCCAATAACATGCAATCAAATAAGAAAATTGCAGTAATTTGTTAATAATTAAAATA
This sequence comes from Dracaena cambodiana, assembly GCA_036321105.1. Taxonomy (NCBI): domain Eukaryota; kingdom Viridiplantae; phylum Streptophyta; class Magnoliopsida; order Asparagales; family Asparagaceae; genus Dracaena; species Dracaena cambodiana. Next base: position 12,332,601 of record JAYEPQ010000010.1, read on the forward strand.
ATAATCAATAACAATATATAATTTTCTAAAAAAAATAATAGTTACGGCGCACTGAGTTATTTTTAATTATTAGATAGCGTTGGATTCCATTAGGTTTCGTAATTTAACATAATGTTACGTAAAATAACATAAAAAATATATTGTTATGTATTTTCAATTATTAGATGGTGCTGGGTTTCGTTAGGTTTCATAACGCAATATAACAGGTTTCATAACACGTTATTTTCAACATTGTCTAAGACGTGATAAACTATTATAAAAGTCAAGTTTGATTATGTTTGACTCTATTTCGTCCTCCGTCTTCGAGTATCGAGAATGGTCTATGATTGAATTTGATTTAACTCTATTTCATTCTCCACTTTCAAGTATCAAGGATGGTCTATGAATTTGATTCAACTCTATTTCATCCTCGATCCTCTGGTATCATAGATGGTCTATGATCCTGTATGGGTTTTCTCAGCTAGAAAGAAACGAAAATGGAAAGAACAAAAAAAAGAAAATGAAAAAGATGAAAAGGAAAAGTTGCTAGCAAACAGTTGATAAATAATTCAACTTTTTAAATTTGTTCCTGATGTAAAGTTATTTTGAGAGATTTTAGTGTGGTATAAGTGGTATTGCAAGAGCCAGTTAAGGAAAATAAGCTATAGACAAAACAATTTATATGATGAAACTAACTTGCAAGTGAAAGAAACATAAGAAATGTATCTTACCAAAAGCTGGAGATTTTTAATTATGGAGTCTTTCAAAATTACTTGGTTATATGTGTAATCAAAAACCAGATTTCTCTCTCATAGCAACCAAGGAGTAGTATCAAAGAATAAAGTTATAGGCAGATAAGAGAGTAGAGATCAAAGTTCTATGTATCAGGATATTGGGTTTGTATCGCATGTGGTATTTTCATATTGGCTATTGGAATATCAAATGATAATCGGTGATATGAGTAAATATTAGGTTTCAGTGTTATGCTGATACTCTCCAAAAAGATATATCGATAGATATTTAGAACAATGGTAGAGATGCTGATGTACGATCCAAAGAGTAAGAAGATAATTTATTTTCCTTCACGCTTTGTGTTCTTTTAATTTTATTTTTTCTTTGACTAATAATTCTCAAAAGTTAGATTGGTTGACAGACTTGTAGAAATTTAAAGTTAGCTTATCTGAAAGGATCTTACAAAGTACAGTTTTAATGAAGGAATGTTTCCTTATCGGAAATATCCTAATATCTGTTTAGATTTGAAATTAAATTGAAATTTTAGGTAAAGGAATGATTACTCTTATATCTAATCCTTCCAGGGCTTGAATTTCAAAAGGACTGCCTAAATTCTCGTGCATGTGAATTAAATCACAGTTCTTTTTTTGTTTCCTCTATTAAAGGATAGCAATTTTTCTATTTTCATTTGAAAGGCCAGACATCAGCCAGCTACTAGTCTAGTAGTCTTATGTAGTTATATTAGCAGAAATATAGGAGAGACACTTTAACAAGGAAGTTCGGCTTGTGCCGCGCACTGACTTCTTTGGACACTCCTAGGACATGTTGTACACTTTTCAAAACATGTATTATATAACATAGTTTAAACTCGTCCTACATTTCTTATATGCTTCTTGTTCACACTACATGTTTGAGAAATTTCTTTACTTTCATTTATATATGATATACTAGTTTTAGTGGAAAAAAGCTGATGAAATTTTGGTTGTATTAAACTTTGATAAATTTAATTGTGTTCTAATATAAAAATTGAGGCACAAGCTATTTTAGAGAAGTTCATAGGTGAAAATGATGGATATATTTAATCATTAAAATTTGCTTTTCAATTAAATTGTTTAGACTTTTGAATGATAGATACATGTCATGTGTATTTATGCATATAGATGTGCCCTCTCTCCTTATTCAACTCAAATTTTCTTGCTCTCCATGTTATTCAAAGGCCTAAAAACCAAGAATCAAAAGATTATGAACTTTTCCTTGTCTATGCATCATGTAGCAAAACGTTGGGTGGATGAAAGTAGAAAGTTGATTAGATGTGCAGCCATAGATATTTCAACCCAAAAGAATTGGTGTGCAATGGTTTTAGGAAGTTCACATCACAATTGAAAGATATGATTATAAGTTTGTATGACCAAACTGCTGGACTAATATTATTTTTGTACTCTTGGCCATCAATTTTCGTGTTACTGTGACCCATAGGAAACAGAACTTGTAATCATGTTTTAGTTTTAAGGATGTTTAAATGTCAGCCGATACCGATATATATAATAATTATGTATTATATATATATCGTATTAGATTACGAGGTACTTGATGCGCTAAATACCATATAATATCTGTACAATATTGTCGGTATTTCTAAAATTACCGATATTTTAAATATTGGTTTCAAGGCACTTTGAAGTATGAACAATCAACCCAAAAGGAGTAGATTTTCAATTTTTATGGTCTCTCATTGGATTCTTAATGGAGCTACATCCTAATTATTTCCTGAACAGAGTCTAACTCATCTCTTTATATCAATACATCTCTATGTCAAGCTGTGTCTACCCATAGGTTCTTTCAATCAATATAGTGTAAACTAGATGAAAAGCAACTTCTAACCGTGAGCTTTATAATGCTTCACTTAATTTTGTACTGTATCTTTTTTCTTTAAGGGAAGGCATGCCTTTTCCTTGCTTTGTGGCCCTTTTGGTTTAATTTCCACATAGGCCTCTTTCTATAGTAGAAAAACCATGTTTCTTATATTTTCTGTTCTTCCAGATTCTTGGTTTTCTTATTTTTATACAATTTTGCACTTTCCTAGAACCTGTGAATTATTCTAAATAGCAGAGCATCAAATCACGTATATAAATGTTTTCTCATTCATGTCTTTTTCATGTATAATTCGCGAATGATTTGTTAAAATTGTTAATAATTCACACTAATTTCCCATATTGATAAAGGGAAAAAAAAAATAGTGATGGGATCAAACCTGTGTCCTGCAAGTAGAGAATCAAGGGCAGCAGCAACTTGGCTGACTTTGTTGTTTTTCAAATTTAATAATTAAGTCTGTTCATTATCTCAATACGTCAAAATATAAATTCCCGTTTTGTCTTGCCCCAAATTGTTGTCCAATAATTTCTGAATATCCTAACTATTTCCTAAACTCTGTAAATTTTGACCTCACCGAATTATCTCATACTCTGATCTTGTGACTATGCCGATGTTTTTGTTTATCGGAAACATGAGATGGTAGTGGTGGTCCAACCAGAAGCTTTATCCTTTCTTAGACTAGCTGTCTCCATACCCTATCTTCCTCCACAAGCCAAGGAAATATGGTTCCTAATGTTCCTTGTGATTTATTCTACTTCTTAACCACTATATGCAGTTTTTGCTGCCTTCTTACCTCACATGTGGAGGTTTGTTACTTTAGAGACTTCGTCCTGCCCTTGAAGTTTATGAAGAGATGCAGTGTTGGGAATAACACTCGAATTCCAACAATGTGTTGAGTGAGAGACAAAGATAAAATAATTACATAAGAATGAGAAGAAGAGAAAAAGAGGCACACGATTTACGTTGAAAACGCTTCAATGTGAAGATATCAAAAAAAAAAACCACGGGGCAAACTCCGAATAATTTTCACTATAATAAAGTAGAATTACAATGCTCCTTCCAGAACTCACTAAAAGATATCTCTCAAGAGCATAACACTCTTAGATAACACTCTATCTATGAAAACTCACTAGAAAATGGCTTTTTTTAGATCTTGGATAATCTCCATCTTTAAACGCATCTTCCTTTTATGGGTATATAAGGTTACCAAAGTCATTAATATTTCCAAGATGAGTTCTTTAAAATTCTTTAAAATATAAGCAGTTGCCAAAGCTATGGATATTTCCAAGATAAATTCTTTGAAAATATAGCAAATCAACCAAAGCTATGAATATCTTTGGAAATACAACAATTCTTGGAGTTACCAATGTCATGAGTATTTCCAAGATGAGCGCTTCGGAAATAGAACAAATATGTAGTTACCAATCTCACGGGAATGGACTAAGTTCCCAATATGCAGTGCCTCACTTCTGCATTTTAGCTGATTATAATGCACATTTTATACTGCTTCAGTCTTACATTTTTGGCTTTCTTGACCTAACATATAGGCATACTGTAGACACTAAAAATATATATATATATAATAATAATAAAAATAAAATACATACATATATATATATATATATATATATATATATATATATATATATATATATATATATATATATATATATATATATATATATATATATATATACTGCAGAAACCACCGCGGGAGAGTCTCGCGGGTGCACCTGCGGGAGGCTCCCGCGGGTGGCAGGGCTCCCGAGGGTTGCCACCCGCGGGAGGGCTCCCGCGGGTGCCAACCCGCGGGAGCGATCCCGTGAGTGCCAACCCGCGGGTTGTTCTTCGTCTTCTTCCGTTTATTTATTCTCCTGATATCTCGTGATCCGATTTTTCAGGACGGATTCGATCCGGATTTCAAGCCTCCACAATCTATAAAATATAGGAGTGGATTCGAGAGAAGGGATCTTTTTTTGGACAGAGTTTGGAGAGTTCAGAGGGATCGAGAGCGGGTTTTCTTCAGGAGTCCAAAGAAAGGAGCAGATCCTTTGCTACCAGTCAGACGGTCAATGGAGGCACTAGCGAGGCTCCATCGCCACTCGAACTCACATAGAATAAAGGGAATTCATCAATATTTCCGTTCTTGCTGTTCTTCAAATTTGTAATCTATATCCTTTTATTGTAATCCAGAAAATTTATAATGGAAAGAAAGGTACAATTTTTGAGCAAACAAGAACTGGCGACCACAGTGAGAGCCTCTCTGTTCACTACAGAGAATGTTGTGGCGCAGTCCGACTTGGTACCCGTCGGATCTGTTGTTGAAACGCTGGTCGTAGAAGTCGATCAGCAAAAATACGAGGAATTTCTCTCTTTCTCTGATTCGGAGCCCAGGCGTCATCGCCGGGCTATGATGAAGAAAGGTGAGGCGTCATCGCCCACCGAAAATAAAAAGGCGTCATCGCCTATTAAAACTTACGAGGCGTCATCGCCCGTTAAAACTGACAAGACGTCATCGTCTGTCAGAAAATATGTGGCGTTATCGCCTACTCTGAAGTTAAACCAAGCTCTCACCCGCTCTCAAAAGAGAAACCTAAGGCGTAAAGCCCAACGGGCATGCCTCAACAGTACTTCTGAAAAATTACAGTCAGAAAATCCAACCCAGAAAACAATTCTGAATGGAACGACACATGCAGCATCAGGAGGGAAAAGTTCCATGGGTGGAAATCCGCATGCGGAACTGTGGGTTGCACCCTGCAGGGGCAATCCCGCGAGTGCAAACCCACGGTTGCAACCGGGGGTTGCACCCCGGGGGCGCAACCCCGCGGGTTTGCACCCGCGGTTCCAACTGCGGGCGCAACCCCGCGGGTGCACCCGCAGTTCCAACCGCGGGTTGCACCACGCGGGGGCAACCCTGCGGTTGCAACCGCGGGTGCAAACCCGCGGTTCCAACTGGGGTGCAACCCCGCATTTGCAACCGCGGGTGCAAACCCGCGGTTCTAACCACGGGCTGCACACCGCGGGTTGCAACTCGCAGGTTGCACTCCGCAGGAAAAATCAGGGGTTGTATCAGGTGAATTTGATTCTGGTGTCTATTCAGGCACACGCGCAGTGAGCACACAGCGCACACCCAATTTTTTGATTACTCTCTCGGGTGTTCCATCATGTTCCTCTGCAAACAAATATAAGAACGTGCTCATGCACTCACCTGAAGGCATGTCTTCAAGTTTCTCTTCGGATGAACATATTCCTGATAGAATCCTCCAACACATCCCGAAGAATAAGTTAGATGCGTGCGGGGCCCGTGCAACTGCGCAAGCTAGCACACACTCTAGAAGACTTCATAAAAGAGATCGTGTTGATACTGAAAAAATTCTCAGTCCTGAGATACTACAAACCAACCAGTATTATGAATAAAACTTGCGACGCAAGAGGTGTCAGAGTGCAAATTTGAATGGGAACAGGTCTCAGGATTTGAGAGAATATCTCACTCAAAAGAGGAGCACCTCCCAGTCCACTCCTCGCTGCCATTGTGAACGGTTGATCTCAGCCGTTCTATCAAACTGCAAATGTAAGTCAGGACCATCCGTTTTCGAGCGGATTACGGAGCCAAAGAGAAAACGGATAGTAAAAAAGATATGCTCTGGGGATGATCTGCCTGCCGTTTCATCCCATATGGTTAGTAAAGGCAAAAAGATTGCCGAAAGCGACTCTTCAGACAAAGAGTTCACCTCAAGATTAAAGGGAGTGTCTATCGAGCCCGAGGGCGTGTATCGACACACTCGGGGTAGGAGAGGAGTCGCCATACCATTAAATTATAAGAAATTAGCTGAAGGATCTGATGAGGAGGAAGACAGATGTTCTGCTGTTGTATCTTCGTCTTACTCTGATTCGAACAGAGGGTCAGAGGCTGCAGTAAACATGGCCGATCTTCCAGAAGAAGTTTCTAGAAGGCTTGAGAGACAAGAATGTCTCAAACAGTAAGAGGAGACTATGGAAGAGATGAAGCAACTCTTAACTGAGTTATTGGCTCAAACAAAGAAAGGCCAATCCTCGTCGTCCACTAAGCGGCATGAATAGGAACAACATGTCCGTATAGATGAAGATAGTGAAGACGACTATGAAGAACTACCTCCTCATTCAGGAGAAAAAGAAAGAGTAAAGGTGGTTATTAACCCTCAGGTGGAGAAAATGGAAAAGATGGAGAACCAGCTACAGGCTCTTCTTCACCGAAAAAAGTTGCAGGAAGTGGGGATAGTGTGTCCCTACACCATAGAATGGGAGACTACACTCTATCCTGCAAACTACAAACCGTTAAACCTTCAATCGTTTGACAGGAAAGGCTCTCCACAACAGCACATCTTCTACTTCCTGTTACAGACAGGACACCTAATGGGGAATGATCCAAGCTTGACTAAGATATTTGCAAGTACCTTACAAGGGTCTGCATTTATCTGGTTCATACAATTACCCCAGGGAACAATTAAATCATGGGCCGATGTAGAACGTGAGTTCTTAGCCCGATTCTTTGAAGACGATACTGAGGTCTCGGTGCCATCCTTGCTAGCAGCAAAGCAAGGAGAGGGCGAGACAGTAAAAGTTTTTGTCGAACGGTTCCGAGAGCTTTCCATGCGATGTCCACATGGCATGGCCCAGGAGACCCTCGTAGAGACTTGCATACATAACTTATTAACCAATGTTTTGGTCAAAATGGGTTCGGTTGAATCTAAATCCTGGAGAGACTTACTCAAGCAAGGTGAGCAGGCCGAAGACATACTCTGATGCCTCGAGGAGCAGCAATCTACGAGAAGGGTCACCTCGAACAAACCAACTTCTCATTTCCCCCGTTCCAGAGGGAAAGACATAATGCAGTGGAAAATACATCCAAGCCAAAACAAAGACCGGCTAAAAGCAACACATCGGGTCCACCCAGGCCACAAAAACAGTATTCATTTAAGGATGAGCATACTGTTACCATGTTCAATTTGCTCACTAAGCGCAACATGCTCAAGTTGCCAGAGAGCAAGAGGCCTGAAGAGGTTGGAAAGACTAATGATCTGAACTACTGCTTATACCATCGGATCGTAGGTCACCCAACTAAAAATTGTTTTATTTTAAAAGACAAAATTCAGACACTGATTGATGCTGGAGCAGTTCAGCTCAAAGCTGAACAAAAAAGAGTGACAGCTAACTCGGCTACATTTACAGTGGGTGGTCTAGAGGTACCACTTGGGCTCACACCTATTCCAAAGGGTGAGCTCAGGGTGGTTAATTTAGACCCCCATAATCAGCAGAAGAAAGGGTTAGTCCCTTTCACAACAGAGAAACATGAGGTTCTTTGGGTGCATCCAGACATTATTGAAGATGAACAATGGACAACCGTCAGGACCAGGAAGAAAACCGAAATAAGAAGAAAAAAGCGCATGTGCAATGCCGTCTCAGCAACCATTGAGAAGGATGCAGATGACATCTCTGTTAACAGATTCTGAATAAGAGGTGACAGCTCTAGCAGTGGAGAATGAACCTGCTCCATCTTCTGAAACCAGATCCGGAAAACAATATTTGAAGGATCCCTCAAACACGGAAGCTGGCTCCTTTAAGCCAACCAAGGAGGCTAATGAAAGAACTACTAAGCAGATTCCCGACAAGGGAAAACAAAAGGAGCTCAGATACAACCGGGCACTACAGAAAGATGCTCCTGAAGAGCAAAGTTCTTCTTTTCAGTTTGATGTCATGGCGCAGTTGGCAAATATACCTGCGAGAATAACTCTGTATGAGTTATTACGTCTGTCCAAGTCTACAAGAGATGCACTAAGGGAAACCCTAGTAGAATCTGAAGCTTTCTTAGCCCATCTCCCAAAAGAGATTGAGGAGGCATGCCCGCACTGCAACTCAGTGTCGAGGCATGCCCCTTATATCACTTTTACACCAGAGGACATGCAGCTGAAGAATATTAAGCACAACAGGCCTCTGTACTATACCGGGTATATTGGCTCAGCGGAAATCGGTCGAATTCAGATTGATCCGGGTTCTGCCTTGAGCATTGTGCCGCGGAGGCTTATGCAATTTCTTGGGATCCCTCCCTACAAACTGACTCCAACTAATACCGTCATTTTTGGCTTCAACGCCAATGGCAGTCATCCTCTAGGTAAGATCAGGCTAAGATGCCAGATCGGAGATCTTAAAAGCGAGGTGACCTGTTACGTAATCGAAGCAGACACTTCATATAACATTCTTTTAGGGCGACCATGGATTCATACTAATATGATCGTCCCATCCACCCTGCACCAATGCATGAAGTACGTGGATGAAGATGGAGAAGTGCATACTTTGATTGCTGACAAGCAACCATTCAAGGGTGTTAAAAATTACTTCGTAGACGCCCTTTTGTATGTTGAAAGTGCTGAGGTCGACCCCCTACTACACGATGAATGTGATAGTGGGAATGAAGCTGATACTGAGTCAGGGGTGTTTATTGCCAATGAAGACTTTGAACCTCTTATAATTAATCTTGATGATTTGGATGTAAATGACACCGCCAGTGATGAAGGCGAGTGGGAAATAAATGAGAATCTAGATTTTACTTATTTGCCTGGTGTTTCTACTGATTCTATACCTTCAGCTATTAGCACGAATGCAGATAGTCTCTCAGAATTCGAGACTTTAGCAACCATGCACATGCCAATCAGATCATCAATGATGTTACAATCAAACATCGAAAACGTAGATGGGGCGGGGTTCGAAGTACCGGCCCATCGACCGGATCAAAAACCTATTCTTTTCGGAAGAGTTAAACCACCTATAGCCTCATCCAGTGATAGTGAGGATGAAGCTCAGGAAGCCCTTCAATTCTATCATTATGGACTAAAGTCATTCCGGATGATGGCAAAAATGGGATATGATTTCATTCATAAACCCGGATTAAATTTCGGTAAGGGATGTCGAGATTTGCTTCCCTCATTCGTACCCGAAGGAAAAGAACCGGACTATTATCACAAAACCGGCAGGGGGTTGGGATACGTTACAACACCCGATCCTTCGGATGTCGAAGATATGATTTGCCAAAATGTGGAAGATTCCGATTGGGATTCAGATATCAACCTGGGAGTATTATTCAAAGAGATGACGGTAAATATGACATCTGTCAATCCGACTCTAGATGAAAACGATGAATTGACCCTTATAGAAGATGAAACATTAGTAAAGCATCTTGATGCCCAATGGAACATGCGCTTTGAGCAACGTGAACCTCCTACTGAGGATAAGGTGGTCCAAATAAATATGAGTAATGAAACCAATTCTAAACCCATATTTATAAGTGAGCGTTTGTCTCCTAATGAAAGAGACGACCTGGTGACTCTCGTCCGAGAATACATGGACGTCTTTGCCTAGAATTATGAAGACATGCCGGGTTTAGATCCTCAAGTTGCTATGCATCGACTTAATATTAAGCCAGATGCGAAACCAGTAAAACAACAGAGAAGATTCCGTCCATAGCTAATGGAATCAATCGAAGATGAGGTGAAGAAGATTATACAATCTGGCTTCGTCCGAGAAGAACAACATCCTGATTGGGTAGCGAACATCGTTCCAGTTCCCAAGAAGAATGGAAAAATCCGAATCTGCATCGATTTTCGGGATCTCAATGCAGCATTTCCTAAAGATGAATTTTCACTTCCAATAACGGATGTCATGATTGACAATTCCTGCGGGTTTGAAAGAATATCTTTCATGAATGGATTCTCCGGGTACAATCAAATCAAAATATGCCCGGAAGATGAGAAACATACTGCCTTCAGGACACCGTTAGGCGTGTACTGTTATACGGTCATGCCATTCGGCCTGAAGAACGCAGGTGCAACATATCAGCGTGCTATGAGCACAATTTTCCATGAGCATCTCCGTAAAACGGTAGAGTGTTACGTGGATGACTTGGCTGTCAAGAGTCGCAATAAAGACGATCATCTCCGAGATTTGAAAACGGTGTTTGACATTATGAGAAAACACCAATTAAAAATGAATCCGACTAAATCCTTTCTCGGTGTCTCTAGTGGCAAATTTCTTGGTTTCGTTGTTACATCCAAGGGTATTTATTTAGACCCGGAAAAGGTAAAAGCAATTCAGGAGATGCAGCCACCAAAAAACCTCAAAGAACTTCGTGGATTACAAAGGAGACTGACATATATTCGGAGATTTATCGCCAATCTTTCAGGGCGATGCCAACCTTTTACCAAGCTAACGAAGAAAGGAGTGTCGTTCAATTGGGATGAAGCTTGTCAACAAGCCTTTGAGGATTTCAAGAAGTACCTCACAAAGCCTCCGGTACTGGTAGCCCCTGTATCAGGAAAACCATTCTTGATATACATTCGGGCGATGGACCATTCACTTGGCGCCCTGTTAGCCCAAACTAATGACTCCGGCCACGAACAAGCCATTTACTACCTTAGTAGAACTATGGTAGGCGCCAAACATCGGTATACTCCAGTAGAGAAAGAATGCTTGGCTCTGGAATTCGCAGTTCAGAAAATGCGGCATTACTTAATAGGCCAAACAATCCATGTGATTTCTCGGGTAAATCCTCTGAGAGTGCTCATGACCAAGCCTGGGTCACTCAATTGCAGGTTAGCTAATTGGTCGATCCTCCTATCGCAATATGACATGCGATTTATATCACAAAAGGCAATCAAGGGACAAGCAATTGCTGATTTCTTAGCAGAGCATCCTGTCCCGCAATCCTCGAAACTTTATGAGGATATTCCAGATGAGATAGCAGAAGCCAATATGGTCTCTAAAGAACCGATTTGGCGGCTGTTCTTTGATGGAGCGGCTAGAAAGAACTCTGCCGGAGTGGGGGTAGTTTTAATATCCCCGCAGAATCATGTAATCCCCCGAGGATACTCATTAACTCGGCCATGTTCTAATAATGTGTCCGAGTACAATGCATTATTAACGGGATTGCGAATTGCCCAACAGCTAGGGGTCCGGCGTTTAGAGGTCTATAGGGATTCCAAACTCATAGTAAGTCAAATAAGAGGAGAATACGAGGTTAAACATGAGCATCTCGTACCTTACCACAAGGCGTCAATTAAACTTGCCAACTCATTCAAAGAGTTTTATATTGACTACGTGCCACGATACGAGAACGCATACGCTGATGCCTTGGCTTCCCTCGCCGCTACATTAACACTCCCTGCTAAGTCGAGCAAAAGTATTGAGGTTGGAAGCCGCAAGCTTCTTTGCCATGAGGAAATACTCGAGGCAAATGAGGTCCATGTGTCAGGGATGAACTTTGAGCCCAGAGATTGGCGGTTCGTGTCCGTCGATTTCACGCTCTACGGGATATTACCCGAAGATTCTAAAGAAGCCGCAAAAGTGAAAAAGGAGGCAGAAAAATTCTATTATAATTCTGAGCTTAGTACCTTATATCGGAAAATGTCAGGTGGAGTTTTACTTCGGTGCTTATCACAACAAGAAGCACAAGAAGTACTTAAAGAAGCACATGACGGGGCCTGTGGTGCTCATCAGCCGGGACCTAAATTGGGAGACCGGATAAGAAGAATGGGTTACTACTGGCCAACAATGATGTCAGATGCCTTGACATATGCGAAGAAATGTCATGCGTGTCAGGTGCATGCAAACTACATACATCAGGCCGCAGAAAACCTACATCCAACCACGATTACGTGGCCATTCGAGACGTGGGGAATGGATATCATTGGTCCCATTGCTCCGCCATCTTCTCGTGGACATCGGTTTATACTGGTTATAACCAATTGCTTCTCAAAATGGGTAAAAGCTATCCCTCTGAGAGAAGTAAAAACGAATGATGTGGTCAGTTTCATCAAACACCACATTATTTATCGCTTTGGTGTTCCTAGACGGATCATCAGTGACAACGGCCCTCAATTCACTAGCAAAGCCTATACTAAATTCTATGATAAGTTCATAATACAGAATATATTTTTGTCTCCATGTAATCCTGCCGCAAATGGTCAAGCTGAAGTATTCAACAAGACCATTGTGAAGCTTTTGTAGAAATTTGTCACTTCAAGCCAGCGCGATTGGGACGAGAAATTGGGGGCTTGTCTATGGGCTTATCGCACAACGGTTAGGACACCGACAAAGAGTACACCATTTTCTTTGGTGTATGGTTGCGAAGCTATACTACCTCTAGAAATTCAAATTCCTTCTCTTCGGGTGGCATTAGCTACAAGAATGACCACTGAGGAAAAACATAGCCAACGACTTCGGGAATTAGAAGTATTGGATGAGAAGCGCTTAAAAGCTCAACAGCAAATAGAGCTTTATCAGGCGCGAATATCTCGAGCGTTCAACAAAAAGGTGAAGGAACGAACTTTCAAAGTGGGCGACTTGGTCTTGGCGGTCAGGCGTCCTATGATTCTGGCGCACAAAACTAAGGGCAAGTTTCAGCCAAAATGGGAAGGCCCATTTGTAGTAGAGACAGTCTATTCAAATGGAGCATACCGGTTGATTAATCAACATGGAGATCAGATGATGATGCCAATTAATGGAAAATTCCTTAAAAAATATTATTCTTAAAATTAAAAAAAAAATTTACCCAACGCCGACAAGGCTACGGGAAGAGAATAAATTTCTCGCCAACCCCATCATACTGGGGGTAAAAAGTATGAATTGCCCAATGCCGACAAGGCTACGGGAAGAGAATAAATTTCTCGCCAACCCCATTATACTGGGGGTAAGTATGAATTGTCCAACACCATTAAGGCAAAGGGAAGAGAAAAAGTTTGGCATTTAAGCCCAAACGAAACCTTCGATAACTCACTATGCTGAGGGGAATAGCATGGCTAGCCCGACTCAAACGGTAGTTGGTAAAGGCTAATCAAATCCGTTGATAGCTGTGGGTTTGCTAAAAACCTTACATTAGATCAATTCTTTGTTAAGTTAAAATTTCACCTCTGACAAAAAGACAAAACTCACATTTCATCAATTACAATGTTACAATCTCTGACGAACATGTTTAAGTTAAAAGTCATTTTTTTTTACGGCAATCATTTTCTCTATCAAGTTAACTGTTACCTCTGATAGTCAGAATTTTGAGACCAAACACGTTAACAATCACCTCTGTTTAGTCAGCTCATTCATTCCTATCACGACTAGATCCTTTGAATAGGTTGAGCCCAAGACATGTTTAATGATACCTCTGTCCCCAGTCCGTCATACTAGACGTCACTGAACGGTTGGGAGTCTATAAGCATGTTAACATTATACCTCTGCTCGTCATCCTATAAGCACGTTAACATTATACCTCTGCTTGTCATTCTATAAGCATGTTAACATTATACCTCCGCTTGTCATCCTATAAGCACGTTAACATTATACTTCTGCTTGCCATCATTAGACACGTTAACATCATACATCTGCCTATTATTCGTAAATCCTAATAGGTCGCACTATATGTCGCTGAACAGTTAGGATTAAATTTACCTAAAAAAACTCTTACTATCAAGTCCTGAGCCTCTGAATAGTTAGAGTCACTATCCATGAAGTGTATAAAATACACATACGTATGTAATAAAATAAGAATAAATAAGATAACAATAATGATACAGCAGCACACAGCAAAGTTCTTTTTCTCTGTATTATTACAAATGACCAATAAGTAATAATAATAATTACTTCTGAGACAAATCCTTTAAAGCATCTTCTACCTCTTGCAGCCTACGGTGGAGGCTATCCCTTGTTGTCTCTAAAGCTCTCCTCTGCAAGTTCATTTCATCAATGGGAGGTTGTTGTGCAGCTTGAGTCTTGAATTCTTCTAACTCCCTGATGCCGACGATGATATCATGCTCGGTTTGCTCCTTTTGCCGTGAGATCTCAGATGCTTTGCTAGAAAAAGTTTGAATTTCAAGTTCGAGATTGGCAATCGAGGCTTGAGCTTTAATAATGATCTCCCGCTCGCGGCTTATTGAGTTACGGCGGTGTTCGATATTATTCTCAATCTGGGCCAGGTCCTGAGTCAACTTCTCTGAAGAGCCTTGGAGTCCCATGACTAGTTGGGTCTGATATTCTATATTCCGCTGCAGTTCGGCATGAAGAGCCAAGTTCTGGGCTCGTAAGCGAGCCACCTCTTGGTTTGTCATCTCGGCAAGATCAGCTTGGCGCAGACTATTGAGCAATGACAATTGGACCTCCAGCTCGTCCCATCGAGCCCTATAAGGAGCTACTCGCTGCGGTCCTCCAATCCTGGTGATATGGTCTAGGTGACTCACCATGAGAGGATGAACCTTCTTCAGAGAATCCTCTCCGTGGAGGATTTCCTCAATGCATCCATAAAAGAGTTCGAGAAAGAGTTCGATGTTGCGGCTAATAATTCTTTCACTAAAGCCGGAGACCGAATTCTGTTTCGAACTTGTTGAAGCTGTAGGAAAAGGACGCATGGATGCCGGAGTGACAGCAGGAGGTACTGATGCCATATGTGATTCTGATAATGGAGTAGCCACCGCACTCAATGAATCGGTCACAACTCTTGCTGGAGTTGACATTACCTCTGTTGTCGAGATCGTTGACGCTAGCGGCACGGCCGCTGCGCCAAACGTTGATCCCATGGCATCGGAGCGTGATGAAACAATGCGTGTTGGCGAAAGAAATCTTTCTGTGCTCACAGACTTTACTAAAGCCTCCGAAGAAGATATTAAAGATGCATTAACATCACCTGCATCTGATATAAATAAAATAGTCAGGTATTATCATCAAAAAGATTTTTGCAATATGGAGAAAGTGTGCAAATACCTGCTGGAAGAATTGTATCGGTGGCAGTTGTGGGAATAGAACCAGATCCCTCAGGTTTATCCGCCTTTAAAGCCTCCAGGGGTAAGTGAGATTTTATCCATGTTGGGTTGATAAAAGTAATAACTATCAAACTCTCCATCGGAGCCCAAACCGTCAGAGTCACAAATTGCCCCACTTACACCAGAATAATCCACTAGTTCTAAAGAATCTGATTTGGCGGTCGGGGAGGCGTGGGTCATTGGATCTTCGCCACCTGAAATACAAACGAATAGGTATTAAAAAAAAATGAGGGATGAAAAAGGAGTAAAGTCCAATCCTTAAAGAAAAATGATCACCCGAAGGGACAAGTCTTGGTGTTGGGCTAGGCAAAGCGGCTTCACTGGGAGATGATAGAAAGTCATCTAGTGCACTATCGTCCAATGCAGTACCCGTTGGCTCCAAGACTCCTGTATCCCTGATGGTTGGACCGCTCCTGTCAAAATTTGCAATTTTAGGGACTGGACTTACAGTAGCAGGTGTCTTAAGTGTGGAGAAAGCTGTAAAACCATACATCCTAGCAGTCTCATTGGAAGAAATCAGTGGCGGTGTGACGTTAGAAAAGACTGGAGAAGTTGTGGTAGTCAAAGATCCTCCTGACCCAAACGCCGAAGTGATAACGGGAAAGTCATTTCTAGATAGAATGATTGGTGAAACTATAGATGTTGCGGTCGGCAGACCTGAATGACTTGTAGTTGATGGATCTGAATGAGTCATGGTCGGCAGATCTGATTGATTGACAGTTCGTCCTAGGACCGAATTATCGACTCGAGCCTGAAATTTCTTCTTCTTTTGAGGGACCTTGACTCCTCTAGGGTTTGAACGCTTCGACGCGGATCTACCGCCATGAGGAGAGGCTCGGGTAGAGGTATCATCTTGTCCATCGCCATCGTTGTTATCAGAACTAAGAGAGGCACTTATGGACTGGAATTCACGCGTCAAGCCTTTTTTCGAGGATCTATGTGATGCCTCAATATGCCTTAAAAAGAAATGATTCACCTGATAGTCACCAGGGATAATATCTGCAAGATGGTACCAATTGCAGAATCTCATTGACGCAAAAAGAGATGGTGATTGGCTTAGAAGGGTAAAAGATGCCTTTGTACCTCCCGCCGCAAAATGATACCATCCTCGCGCACCCTCGAAAAGATTTCCCTCATGACGGAGATAAGAGTTTGGGTTGCCAACATATAGCTGATCATACCCGAACTGACGCGCGAAACGACTTGGTGTATAGGGCTCCATAAAACAAATTCGACCCTGTCGAAGAATCAAATGACTTGGTCGGATACTGATGAGCCACCAGAAGCAACCCAATGGCAAAATTGTATAGCCATCATTTCCAGGACTATCTTCAAGCTGGCTACTATAATCTCCTCCGAAAAACTTTGGGAAACAACGGTAAATATGATAATTTTGGTGTCGCCCAAGGATTTGTCGGATCTTAGCCATGTACCTTCCATTCCAAGAGCAGTTTTCGAAGCGCTGTACATGAGGAGTGGCATGATCAATGAGTCCTGAAGGAGAAGTCATTAGTTCGGGACAGTGCAGCACGAACCAAGTCATCAAATAAGTGAATGGCAGGTCAATACGCGGATTAGGCGTTTTGAAGATATTGTTACCATCCTTATCTTCCACCTGCTGGACTTTGCAAAATTGAGTAATTATGTCTCTCAAGCCACGTTGCAGACTACAAACCATAGCTGGTAATAGTCCCAGAGGCTGGCCGAATGCTAGTAAGACTGCAGGGTAAATAACATCAACGGTGACAGTTTCGCGACATGAAGTAGGTACCACACAGCGCTTCAACCACAACATGAGATATCCGGCAAAAATAGCATTGTCCGATATGGGGGAAGCTGCCTGGTAGTGGTAGCTTTCGAAAACAGTCTGAGCTTTAAACCCATCTTCATCAGATTCTGCTGTATATGTAGTTGCGAAGCAGATACCAATCCTCTCATTGACAGTATCCATATCGCAAGCAGCCCGTATTTGGATACTACGCTCATTTCCTTCCAAATTTTGGAATAGATATTATGCCCATACTTTATGTCGCACCCCTTGATTTCGGGTCTGGCGCGCCCCTTGATTTCGTGGCTTAGAGATATCGGCGCAAATGTTATAGTGACACATCAGCTCCCAGTAAGTTGAGTATGCATTAGGAATAGCCCTGAGGCGGAGTAGTTCTTTCATATTCGGAATATACTCCTCATAAGGGGTTTCGCCTATGGATAATGTTGAAATTTCATGCATCTCATGAAGAGCAAATTCCAATTCTCCAACAGGGGTGAAGAAAGTATTGGTCTCCGAATTATACATCTCCAGTATGCAGAAGAAGTGAGGGGAGCTATGTGGAAGACCAAACTGTACATTACGCACCGCACGATAAGAGGCCAAGCTTCTCTAAACATGTTTTGAAATTCACCAAAATGAAATGGGTTATCCGAGACCACCATGATCGTGAAGTGGAGTGAATCCATCCAGGAATGCGGAAATCATGAGCTGGGAATTGACCATTGGCATCCGAAAATTGGTTAATAAATGTATCTGTTTGTTTCGGTTGTTCCCCAACAGGTAGGTCTTTGCCGAATCTACCGGGCAATAGACCTGTAACATTTTTTGCTGGGTCGTCTACAAATGGGCCGTTTCTGTTAAATCTCCCTGTCGCAATGCCATGACTACTGCGGGTGATTGGCCAAGACATCACACGTGGATACGAAGTCCGCTGCAGATATGATAAGGAATAGCTACGTTCCAATTCTGGGATAAACATGTGTCGACCTCCAGCATTGTTCAAGCACTTACTAGTGTCCCATAAGTCTTCGTCTGGTTGGTTGACGACATTCCCAAAAAGAAATTGTGGTTTCTTCAAAATCTGTCTATTTGCGCCCTCAAATACGGAATCCGTGATTAACTCACGAGCTGTGAGTGGGTTGCAGCTAATAATTTTCTGCCGTCGATCCGCACTACTTCGCTCCTCCACTAAAGGAATGTGACCGTCAAATCCAAAGTGAGATTGATTATTTGGACTGTCCGAAAATTCGAAATAATGATTCTTGGATAAAGGATCTGTTGAATAAGGAACTGTAAGAGAGAGAAAATAAAACTTTAGTCAAAAAAAAAAATTACTAACAGGTAGGCACCCGGGGTGCCACCCGCGGGTGGCAACCCGCGGGGTGCCACCCGCGGGTGGGCACCCGCGGGGTTCCATCCCCGGGTGGACACCCGCGGGGTGCCACCCCGCGGTGGACACCCCCAGCACCACCCTTCGTGCCAGATGTGTGGTCATCCCTGCGTAAATATGCTACATTTATACCATAACGAAATCTCTTTCGTAATAATCACAAAAGCGATTTTAAAGTAAACGGATGACGGATTGTTTACCTGATATCAGGGAAGAGAAATCAACACCGGCGGTGACGCCTGCGTGTCGATCCTCATAAGAGGAGAGATCAACACCGGCGATGATGCCCGTGTGTCGATCTTCAGCATTTAAATCCTGTGGGTGCGAAGTGCTTGAGGAAGCCATTAGATTGGGAAAGGAGAAAGTAATCACTCAGACTAAGAGAACAAGAGATTTTCTGAATATGAATATGAGAAAAAGAGGTGGAGATCTATGGGTATTTATAGTGAATTACCGGGAGTTCAAATAGGAAAAGGAATCAAAGTTCTGACCAAAATCAAACTTTGATTAAAATATTCATCAGAGTCCAAATAGGATTGGGGTATTTATTTAAATTCATTTTCCTATTTTAATCCTTATTCCTACCCAAAGTAAAATCCAAATATCCAGATAATCCCAGTTAAAAGGAAAGAGTGCAAAGTATTTTGAAATTCATTACAAATTAATTATGAAATTCCAAAAACTTTGGAGGGGGTTATGTAGACATTAAAATATATATATATATAATAATAATAATAAATATAAAATACATATATATATATATATATATATATATATATATATATATATATATATATATATATATATACTGCGGAAACCACCACGGGAGAGTCTCGCGGGTGCACCCGCGGGAGCGATCCCGCGGGTGCTAACCCGCGGGTTGTTCTCCGTCTTCTTCCGTTTATTTATTCTCCTGATATCTCGTGATCTAATTTTTCAGGGCGGATTCGATCCGGATTTCAAGCCTCCACAGTTTATAAAATATAGGAGTGGATTCGAGAGAGGGGATCTTTTTTTGGACAGAGTTTGGAGAGTTCAGAGGGATCGAGAGCGGGTTTTCTTCAGGAGTCCAAAGAAAGGAGCAGATCCTATGCTACCAGTCAGACGGTCAACGGAGGCACTAGCGAGGCTCAATCGCCACCCGAACCCACATAGAAAAATGGGAATTCATCAATATTCCCGTTCTTGCTGTTCTTCAAATTTGTAATCCATATCCTTTTGTTGTAATCCAGAAATTTTATAATGGAAGGAAAGGTGCAATTTTTGAGCAAATACATACGTGCCCTAATTCAAAATTTAAAGAGAATATTCTGAAATGTGATCTATAGGCATGCATAGATATTCTAAATCAAGCACTGTTATGCTTTTTCTCATTAGCTTTCTTCAATTATATATAGATTAATGTGAATCCTTAGAACTAAAATTGTAAATGTGGTAATACTTACATTGTTGCATGAGATATGGAATTTCTGAGTTGCTAATTTTATAGCATATACTTACATTTTCTACGGATTTCTGATTAAAAGGTATGTATACTCTTTCCCTGTCTGATATCACAAAATGCAAGAGCATATATTGATATGTTTGTTTTAGCATATTTTGAATTGACTTCAATGCTTTCTTTCAGGCCCCACCCAAATGAGTGCTCAGGTAGTGATTTGGATGGTGATGTATATTTCGTGAGCTGGGACCCTGCACTTATTCCACCACGTGAAGTTCCACCTATGGAATACACGCCAGCACCGACTGAAATCCTAGATCATGATGTTACAATTGAGGTAATACCCCCAACATAGTAATCTTACATTGCAGGAAATTCTAGCATATTTCCTCCTGTTTCTTTTTATATTTGCACTTACCTGCTGGGAATGGGGAAAAAAGACTGCAATGGTATGGAGGTTACTGTTATGTGATTTTCAGTTAACTAAAATGGTAAAACCAGTACATTTTTATCATTTCAAACTCTTACTACACCCGAATATTCAATTACAACTGACTGTATGCACCTCATGTTAAAATGCATGTACAAATACAATCTGATATAGAACATATCTATATCTCACACCCAAATAACATCACAGGGTAAAGTATGTTTTCCATGAATAGAGAAGCTACACTATCATTAATAATATCCATGCATACATAAATATGTGCATGCAGTTATATGTATATACATGTACAGACGCACACGTATAAGTATATAAATACACATAGGGAAAGTGTACCTAGGATGTCTTCACAGAGAGTTATCTATGGAGGTAGCTCTAAATTCCAACATTGAGAGTTTATGTAAACAATTGGAGCCATTAACCCTAATCTCCATGCCCAAGATAAGTTGTTTATAATGAAACTTCTTTGTTGATCAAGATATTTCATATATTCTATAGTTGAATAACCATTTATTTGCAAATAATCAAATGTATGGTAAAAAATAATTGAAAATGCAAAATTTTTTACATCATCAATGTATAATATGGTGCTGACAGTTAATGGTATAGATCATCTATATTGACTAGGGATAGATCCCGGTATTTGAACTAGAGAGGCAGAGTTATTCGGGAGTCGAGCTGTCCACACAACTCGCCGAAGATACAGAGGCGGAGCTCCTGACCCAAAAAATTCTAACATTGTAGTAATATGAATTTGAAAGTATAATTACAATTTTACAAATTAATAGATATGGCCAAGATGTAATTTTGTGAAGATCCAAATTCTATAGACTTATTGAATAAAAGAGTTTCTAAAGAAGAAGTTGAAAAATGCACTATCAAAAGGCCAAAGCAGGTTTTAATCTTGACTCTTGGGACAGACGTAAACTTTGAGGGGGATAACTCATATAAGTTGTAGCATTGAGTTAAAAAATGTCTGTGGGATGCGACTGTCGACCCTGGCATGAGGGTGCGTCCGTCCCAAATATAGACCCTTCATTAAGGGATTTAGTGCTGCCTCCATAGATAATTCTCTATGTTGACCCCTTTGGTACACTTTTCCTATGTACATACATGTATAACATATATACACACATATACTTACATACAACAATATCAACAAGTAGGCCTTTATACCAAGCACTTAGGGTAGGTTATATGAACCAAAAGAGAATCATGCCAGGTCGATCACATGAATGATCCTTCTCCACTTATTCCAATCGAACAATACGTCCTCATTTAAATGTCTAACATCCGTATCTTTCTGTATCGTCTCCATCTGTATTTTCTTCGGTCTTCTTTTTGCTCTTTTAATTTGTTCTATGTTGATAAACTCCTCTCATCGCATTGGTGAATTCGGGAGTCGAGCTGTCCAGACAACTCGCCGAAGATATAGGGGCGGAGCCCCTGACCCAAAAAATTCTAACATTGTAGTAATATGAATTTGAAAGTATAATTACAGTTTTACAAGTTAATACATATGGCCAAGATGTAATTTTGTGAAGATCCAAATTCTATAGACTTATTGAATAAAAGAGGTTTCTAGAGAAGAAGTTGAAAAATGCACTATCAAAAGGCCAAAAGCAGGTTTTAATCTTGACTCTTGGGACAGATGTAAACTTTGAGGGGGATAACTCATATAAGTTGTAGCATTGAGTTAAAAAAATGTCTGTGGGATGCGATTGTCGACCTTGGCATGAGGGTGCGTTCGCCCCAAATATAGACCCTTCATTAAGGGATTTAGTACTACCTCCATAGATAACTCTCTATACCGACCCCTTAGGTACACTTTTCCTATGTATATACATGTATAACATATATACACACATATACTTACATACAACAATATCAACAAGTAGGCCTTTATACCAAGCACTTGGGTTAGGTTATATGAACCAAAAGAGAATCATGCCAGGTCGATCACATGAATGATCCTTCTCCACTTATTCCAATCGAACAATATGTCCTCATTTAAATGTCTAACATCCGTATCTTTCTGTATCGCCTCGATCTGTATTTTCTTCGGCCTTCTTTTTGTTCTTTTAATTTGTTCTATGTTGATAAACTCCCCTCATCGAATTAGTGCATTTGTAGGTTTATGTTGTATACGGCCAAACAATTATAAGTGATTTTCTCGCATTTTCTCTTCAACTAGGTCCCACGCCTACCTTAACATAAATATCCTCATTTCTCACTCTCTCTCTTAGTGTTATTGCATATCTAAAGAAGTATGCGCATCTCTGCTACATACTTAGACACATATACTTACATACTTATATATGTTTCAACACGAGCACACTCACATATACATCATGTTGATTGTAATAATATCTTTAGTGTGAGCATGTACACAACCTGCGAGGACCAATAGTTCTCTAGGAGGCAATTTTGAGTGATCAGATTGTTGGCTAATATAAATAGTGTATATCCTATACTTTCTAAATTTGAAAATAATTCAGTTATAACTAAAATTACATCATCTAAACTTTTAAAATACTTTTGTTATGTAATAAGTGCTATGTGAGGGATTTTATTAGAAGTCCACATATATTATATTAATATTAAGGAGGATGGTTGCTGCAAATTTGTTTAGTCTGCAAGAACTCATACTGAATTTAGGTTAAGATATAGTGTAACCCAAAATAACACGTTGTAAGACATAACACAATGTTACACAGCATTTAGGTTATTTGATGTAGTTATGTGGCAATATATGCCCCCATAAAGGTTACATATCAAGTTATAACGAGTTAACGGTCTATTTAAAACTTTGATCTATTTAACAACCATTTAATTTTAAAGAAGTTTAGATGAAATTTAATCCTTAAAAAATATGAAAGTAATTTATTAAATGTAGTTGTATTTATGAATTTTTTAGTGAGATTAATGGAACTATATTCTAATGCTGCCTATGGACATAGCCATTATGCCAGCCAAGAAAATCATTGTGTTATCTTTGTCTAGTGTGAGTCTTACGTTCTATCTGATTATGTGGTGCTACTACAACCTGTTTGTGCACTTTGGTTTATTTCTCTACCAATAGCAATTAACATTATTAGCCTCAATAGAAGGTGATATCATATCTGATAAGAACTATGTGGTCCCAGCAACAGATGTTATCCATGATCTATTCTGCGACTGTTGCAGCAAAATGCTTCATTATAATGGTAAAAGCACAAGAAAGGATGGCTCCTATTGTCTAGTTCCTGGGACTTTCTGTGGTCTCCAGAAAGTAATGCTATTTACAGATTTATCTGTTCACCTATCCACTTCTCTGCAAACTAAAATGACCATCAATGTGTTAACCAGGAACTTTCTGGTTACTGCATTTTAAGGTTTATTAAATTAAGCTACGGGCATATCTTTGTAACCTCTCTATTTTAGAATTTTAAAATCCCCAAAGAAAACTATGATCCATTAAATTTTGCTCTGAAATGAATAATCTTCCAGATAAGCACTGTGCTAGTGAGTTTCAAGTTATTTACAAACAATTCTAGTCTGTTAGAAAGTAGTATAGTCACAGTTACATCCAGAAAAAGCAGCTAACTCTAGGCCAACATTCAAACATTTCAGAAGTGTCACGTTCATAGGAAAGGAGTTGACACTGTAATGTTAAAACCCTTGGCCGGCTTTCATTTCAGGAAGAGAAAGCCCATAGCTTTTTGTTCTTCCTGTTAAATATATTTCAATTTGATTTGAAAACCCTATGAACGAGGGAGAGGTAGGACCAAAGCATTAATACCATATTTGGTATATGCTTTGGTTTGTTGTGCATGGTATACTACTTTGAACCGTATGTTGTATGCATGGGGTAGGCTTTCTCGAGTACATATTTCTGGTCATGGTACCCTTGGGAGCATTTTTAAGGTCATTTTAGTAAGTATACTTGAATTATTCATATACAGATGGATAAGAAAGGGGAAATACATAAAAAAAAAAAAAAGCTTATTAAATCAATTAACCACTAGTTCTCTTCTTTTGTTTTTCGAGTCGCATCTTTGACCTAGAGGAAATATCTAATTCAGATATTCCTTTATCAATCTCTCCAATGGTTCGATATCGATTCATATTGGTTGTCATACTGGATTCCAAGCATGTTGAGAGAAACCAGGCAATACCTCTGGATATTGGCTAACAACGGACAGTACATTCCGATATTGATTATTGACTACTAACAGAGGGGATATGAGGATAGAAGTACAAAAAGTTGATTTGATATCGCTATATTGGGAAAATATGGACAAAGAATCAATCTGTAGCTTCTGATTAAACTCTTGACTTATGTGATGCACAAATAATTCTGAACAGGAACAACTGAAACTCCCAATACCACCACCTATATCAGAACTAAAACCGTAACTGAACTATGATTATAAACCTTGTTCTCTTTGTTTCTTTTTCATCTCGCATATACAATTGTAAGCTTGGATGTGATCTTCCATGTGCGTTCAGGTTCCTCTATTGAACCATATCTGATTTTCAGAAGACGTCCATAGATTCTTCCACAATTATGTCTAATATTGAGCTGAGACCCATCTTTTTCTTGTATTGACTGTTTCCCTAAAAATTTAAATTGAACTTATAATGCACATTCACAAATTTTGTGATTCCTCTTAACAAGATAAGAATTGGGAGTTCTTGGCTTCAATCTACCTTTTGTCTTAACTGTTCAGGACTATCTGGGGTTACTTTATTAGTTACTGTTTTTTATTGACTGTTGCATGGAGTAACCACAACCTCAAAATGACAGCAACAACAATGATACAAAAATTTAGTCTCCCCTTCAAGTTTATTGTAACACTCTACATTCTGAGATACGAGTAGCGTCCGACAACTTATTCAGAATAAATATGCTAAGACTCCTATAAAACTATACAATATTATCACATATACATATACATATATAAACAAAGCTTAATGAACGTGAAAGAAAAGATAATTTATTCAGTAGAAATATTGAAATAAATATCGATAGTAAGATTCAGCTGAAAAGAATCAAATACAATCAAAATCATGTCTAAAAACTAAACTGGACTACTTTAAACTCTAAAAGGAGAGAATTAATATCATTACTGTTTGTGATGGGCAGTGATCCGGTACAAGTTGGTTGAGTAATTTCTGGTATCATAAACATAACTAAATGAGTCAATTATATCTTAGGGAGCACGGACATGGACACATATTCGGATATAATTTCAGATACGGAAATAGAACACGGCATTTGTGAAAAAATAAGGATATGGACACAACAAGAATACGGAAAAATATAAATATAAGTATATATTATTCTTTTATTAACATAACAATTTTACTACAATATCCAAAACGAAAGCACTAGCAATGTATTTATTCACATTTCTTCATTCTTTGTAAAGGATAAGCCTTGCCATAAACTATGCATAATATTTTTCTTCCTCACCCTCTATAGGCAAAGAAATAAAAAGAAAATATGATGATCATAGCGGGTTATAAATCAATGTAGAATGTGAATGCAAAAAATTATTTCTTCAAACACATAAACCAATTTTTGTCCAAAAAAACATTTAAGTATACTTCATAAAGCTAATTAGATATAGTCCAGTTCGGGAATGCTTCGAGGCCCGCCGTTCCATTAGTTTTTCGATTGATGTCGGAAGTTAGACGTAAAGATAGATGTATAGTAGTGTACTTATATTTATTTTAAATTTTTTAGACTATTTAATTCCTTTATTTTACACAATTTATAAGAAGCTCGGATACAGTTTTAACACTGCTTTTTTCCTTTATTTTTTGGATACGCCATATTGTGTGTCTGACACGATTTATGACATGTCTATGCCATGTCTACATTGGACATATATCCGACTCGAACATGGCATCCCAGCAACGTGTCCATGCTTCTTAGATTATACCAGTTTCACATAAATTTAGTCTTTTATTATGTTTTGATTATATTTTTGATGATATATTTGGGTACATAATTATTTACAAAAAAGTTCGGACATGCGAAAGTACAAGGATAACATGCAATAAATAGACAAATGAAAGTTATAAGTTACGTGAGTAGTAAATTATCTTAAGAATTTTCTTGTTATAGTAAAAACTAATCGAGATTGTTTAACATGTTAACAGAAATAAAGAAACAAAGCTAAGTAGATTATTAATCTACAACTATTTACACATGGCAAGAATTAATCTAATTAAAAAAAGAGTTACAGGATGGTTTTTGGGTTGTACTTGCTTCAGTCGATAGTAAGCTTAGCCTAACTCCCTTCATTGTGGTTTTGACACATGTCTACTCCAATTCCAAGCTACGAAGAAACATATAAATCTAGGATCCACAAATGAGATTGAAGCTAATGGCTGGTGGATATGTTGATGTTTTGGAAGGATATAGCAGTAAAGAACAAAAGGGAGATGGAGGAAATTTGTTTTATTCTTTTTTATTTTTGTAATGGTTGAAAGAGGTGATGGCAGCTGGTGCAGTTGGGGAAAAAAATAGAGGTATTATTAGGGTTAGGGTTTATAAATATAGATTCTAGGGTATAAATGGATAGGGAGAAAAATATTCTAGTTGCAGAGATAAAATTAAATTACAAGATTTTAGGAGAGAAGATTAGGATAGGATATGATAAAGTTAGGATATGATAGGATAGAATAGGATAAGATAATATTAGGATATGATAAGATCGTAAGAAAATTTGGTCAATTTAAAATTTGAAATTTCAACTAAAAGGATAGGGTTTTATTAGGGTTGAATTTAAATAGAATGGTACTATAGTTATATTTAAATTTTAATAAATTTCTTGTTATTGTAAGTATCTAGTTACGATGATAAAATTAAATGGAGAGACTTTAAGGAATAGGATTAAGACATTATAATTATATTAAATATTATGATAATACAGTTAAATAAGAAAATACAGTATACAGTGGGTAGGTGTGTTTATTTGTAAATAATTTCATTTATATTTCCGCGTTTAGTTTCTTCAATCCCTAGAAACTCTTGTGACTTCATTCTACCTTATCATTCTCCTTACATAGTGATGGATTCAAGAGACTTATCTACTTTTTGAATCATCTAACTTTAACAGTTCTTCTAAACTGTTGCTTTTATCTGCATTCTCCCTCTAATCAGTGTATGATAAGTTTTAGATCCATATATTCCTTGTCCATCTTATGGGACATGGGAGGATAGGCAGTTGAGAAGGAAGATAAGCACTACACTATAACCTTGAGAATACATTTTTTTAGCATGAACTTGTAGGATGAACCTCCACATTCCATTAATTAGTAATTAATGAAACAAATGCTATTACATAATGCCACCTTAGCTACATATATATGAAGCAAAAGAAATATACAAATACAAAGGCAAACGATGATGAAAAAATGTATGTGCACCAAATGTGAACTACAATCATCTTCATCATTGCTCTCAATTAACAACATCTTCCGTAATTGCACTTACTTCGGTTGACATTTTGCGATCACCCCAGCTTATCTTCCGCATCGTAACCCCCTTTCGCATCCCCCAGTTCGTTGTGTACACAGGCATCTCTCTAGCAAGTCCAAAGCTACATTGCCTAGCCCCCATGACCCACCACCCAACGTCAACGCCTCCATGGACACCCGTTACCCTACTGATCATCACAAATATAACTTGACTTCGAAAATTTTAGGCTACAAAATCATTATATTACACATTATAATCGCTGGTTTAACAAACATATTTAGTCTCAAGCCCAAGTCCACACCATATAGCTTTGAAACTAGATGAAAATTTTGTCTTGGTGTGGCTCCAATACATGATGTCATCCCCATTCACCCGCATGGGGCCAAGAAAAATCAAATTGCGAAATTCAACTCTTAATTCTAACTTGAAATTTTGGATTTAAGATTTGAATTCAAAATTTCTTGAAAGTGCATCCCGTCACCATCACAAGACCTTACAACCGGAGCTTTTCCTCCATCACCGACTTGTCCAGCATGTCGTAAGAGTTGAGCCACCCAAATCTGATATCCATCGCCTCGGTCCTTGCTTCTCAACAGCAAGATGAACAACCAAACCCTTTGATGTTTGCAAAGCACTCAAGGTCTAACATGAGTCCCTTGAGACCTTACGATGGGCACCTTGTAGGTGTCTAGTTTATCTGCTAAATAAAAAATCATCACCCACCAAAATCAAAGCTCAACTCTAACTGAGCTTTTCAGCATAGTTGTGTGCGCCCGAAAAACTGGATTTCCCTTCCATTACAAATTTACTTTGAATTACAGTAACCAAAGGAAAAAAATACAAAATAGATCGAGATTATAGAAATAGGAATCGATTAATTTCGATTCTCCTTTTTTAATTGTGAGTTCTGGTAGCGGTGGAGTCTCGTTGATGCACTCCGTTGATGGTCCGATCTGGATTGGAAAGACGAAGATCTCTCTGGAACTCCTCTGATGAATTCCGGAAAAAGACGCAGATCTCTGTTCCTCCTTTTTTTTTTTAAGAGCTAGCCCCTCTGGAAAATCCCCTTTTTCTAAACTCTGCCTTCCTTTTTATAGATGGAGGAGTAATCGTTCGCTTCAAATTCGGGTTAAATCTTTCCTTCAAATTCTGATCAAATCTACGTAATTACTCCCTAAAAATTCGGGTCAAACGACGTAACCGAAGTACGGAAGTGGGCAACCCTGCCGGAGCAACCCGCGGGAAGCTCCCGGGGGTTGCCACCCGCGGGTGCACCGTTTAGCCCCCTTGTTTGTATCTACATAACCCCCTGCAAAGTTTTCGAAATTTCATTTTGATTTGTAATGAATTTCGAAACACTTTGTACTCTTTTAATCTTGGCTCTGTGGTCTTCATTATATGGCACGATTTTTATGCTATTCTGTGAACCATTTTCTGAAACCGCTATCTTCCAGCTGTTTTGTTGTTGATGGTATATTGTTGAATCTCTCTGATGCATCAAAAATTGCTTCTAGTGAATTTTCTTGATGCGGGCTATTGTACTTGTGCGGCCCAGGCAAACTTTTGCTTGTAGTTTTGCTTCAGAAAATTTGTTATCTGCATGCAAAAATATTTTTGATGTCTTGTTTAGAGACTAAGTGTATGACAGGCGTGTCTTATAGAAGATGGAAAATGAGCAGAAGTATGATGTAACGCGCTCATTTGATGACAAGCAGATGTATAATGTTAACGTACTTGATGACAAGACGTGCTTGTAGGATGATAAGCAGAGGTATGATGTTAACGTGCTTAGAGGATCCTAACCGTTTAGTAACATCTAGTAGGGCGAATTAGGAAAAGACAGAGGTATCATAAACATGTCTTATTGTTCATTCTATTAAGAGGTTTAAGACTTGATAGTAATGAACTGATTAAATAGAGGTAAGGTTTAACTTGTTTAATCTACCTGTTCAGTGACATCTAGTATAACGGGATTTGAGTGAGGACAGACGTATCATTAAACATATTTTATGGTTCATTCTATTAAGAGGTTCAGGACTTGACAGTAATGAACTGATTAAACAGAGGTAAGGTTTAACTTGATTAATCTACTTGTTCAGTGACATCTAGTATAACGGGATTTGAGTGAGGACGGAGTTATCATTAAACATGCCTCAAAACTCGACCTATTCAGAGGATCTGTCATGATAGGAATGAGCTGACTAAATAGAGGTGACAGTTAACGTATTTAGTCTTGAAATTTGACTATCAGAGATAACTGTTAACTTAATAGGGAGATGAGTTTTGTCAGAGCTAACTTTTAACTTAACGATATCAAAAAGTTCGTCAGAGGTTGTAATGTTGGACTTGATGAAATACGAGTTTTCTTTTCTATCAGAGATGAAAGCTTAACGTGACCGGAGATTTTGATTTCATTAGAGTTTTTAGCAAACCCTCAGTTATCAACGGATTTAATTTGCCTTTACCAACTATCGTTTGAATTGGGCATTCCCCTCAGTATGATGAGTTATCGAGGATTTTCTTTCGGCTTATATGCCAAACTTTTCCTCTTTCCATCGCTTTAGTAGCTTTGGACAGTGATATATCCTTATATTTAGATAAGGGTACTGTTGTGACAGGTTTGCCATAGCATTTTTAGCAAACCCCCAGCTATCAACGGGTTTGATTTACTTTTACCAACTACCATTTGAGTTGGGCTAGCCATACTATTCCCTTCAGCATGATGAGTTATCGAGAATTTCGTTTGGGCTTATATGCCAAACTTTCTTTCTTCCCTTTGCCTTAGCGGCTTAGAGTAATCCATGCTTTTAACTCCAGCATAATGGGTTGACGAGAAACTGGTTCTCTTCCCGTTATTTTGACGATGTTGGTTAGTTCATTCTTTTAACCCCAGTATGATAGGTTGGCGAGCATGCGAGCATTTTATTTGGATATACTTACTAAATTTTCCTCTATCTTTAGTCGTAGAGACATAAAATTTGTCTTCATTTTGTACCCCCAGTCGAGGTGTAAAACTATGTGTCAGCGGCAATTGTGTGTCATTTTGTACCCCCAGTCGAGGTGTAAAACTGTGTGTCAACGGCAGTTCATGCTTTTAACCCCAGTATGATGGGTTGGAGAGCATGCGAGCATTTCATTTGGTCATACTTACCAAATTTTCCTGTATCTTTAGTCGTAGAGACGTAAAATTTGTCTTCATTTTGTACCCCCAGTCGAGGTGTAAAACTGTGTCAGCGGCAAGTCAGTATTTCTTCATTTTCTGTAATGAAGAAGAGATTGGATAACTTTATTCCTTTAAGAATAATATTTCTTCAGGAATTTTTCATTAATTGGCATCATCATCTAGTCACCATGTTGATTGATCAACATGTATGCTCCATTTGAATAGACTGTCTCTACTACAAATGGGCCTTTCCGTTTTGGTTGGAATTTGCTTTTAGTCTTATGTGTCGGGATCATTGGTCGTCTTACTGCTAAGACCAAGTCGCCCACTTTGAAAGTTTGTTATTTCACTTTCTTGTTGAAAGCTCGGGATATTCGCGCTTGATAGAGCTTTATTTGTTGTTGAGCTTTTAAGCGCTTTTCATCTAATGTTTCTAATTCTTAAAGTCGTTGATTATGTTTTTCTTCGGTGGTCATTCTCGTAGCTAATGCCACCCGAAGAGAAGGAATTTGAATTTCCAGAGGTATCACAACCTCGCATCTATACACTAAAGAAAATGGTGTGGATTTTGTCGGTGTTCTTACCATTGTGCGATAAGCTTATAGACAAGCTCCCAACTTCTCATCCCAGTCACACTGACTTGTGGTGATAAATTTCTGCAAAAACTTTACAATGGTTTTGTTGAACGTTTCTGATTGGTCATTCGCAATCGGGTTGTATGGGATGAAAATACATTCTGTATTCTGAACTTTGTCGCAAAATTTAATATAGGTCTTGCTAGTGAATTGAGGGCCGTTATCGCTGATGATTCATTTAAGAACACCAAAGCGATAGATGACGTCGTGTTTGATAAAGTTGATCACATTGTTTGTTTTCACTTCTCTTAAAGGGATAGTTTCTGCCCATTTCGAGAAGTAATCGGTTATAGCTAGTATGAACCGATGTCCACAAGAGGAAGGTGGAGTGATGAGACCAATGATATCTATTCCCCACGTCTCGAATGGCCACGTGATCGTGGTTGGATGTAGGTGTTCCGCAGCCTGATGTATGTAGTTTGCATGAACCTGATAGGCATGACACTTCTTCGCATATGTCATGGCGTCTGACATCATTATTAGCCAGTAGTAACCCATTCTTTTTATCCGGTCTCCTAATTTAGGTTCCAGCTGATGAGCACCGCAGACTCTGTCATGTGCTTCTTTGAACACTTCTCGTGCCTCTTGTTGTGAAAAGCACCGAAGTAAAACTCCACCTGGCATTTTCCGATACAAAGTACTAAGCTCAAGATTATAATAGAATTTGTCTACCTCTTTCTTCACTTTGGCGGCTTCTTTGGGATCTTCGGGTAATATCCCATAAAGTGCAAAGTTGACAGACAAATCACCAATCTCTGGGTTCGAAGTTCATCCCTGATGTATGGACTTCATTCGCCTCAAGTATTTTTTCAGGGTAAAGAAGCTCGCGACTTCCAATCTCAATATTTTTGCTCGATTTAGCAGGGAGCGCTAATGTGACTGCGAGGGAAGCCAAGGCACGTGGTCAATGTAAAACTCTTTGAATGAGTTGGCAAGTTTTGATTGTTGCCTCATAGTAAGGTACGAGATATTCATGCTTGACCTTGTATTCTCCTCTTACTTGGTTTACTATGAGTTTGGAATCTCTATAAGCTTCTAAACGCTGAATTTTCAGCTGTCGGGCAATTTGCAGTCCCGTTAACAACACATTGTACTCAGACATATTGTTAGGACATGGCTGAGTGAGTGAGTATTCTCGAGAGATTACATGATTCTGCAGAGATATTAAAACTACCCCAACTCTGGCAGAGTTTTTTCTAGCCGCTCCATCAAAAAATAGTAGCCAAACTGGTTCTTTGAAAATCATGCTGGCCTCCGCCATTTCATCTAGAATATCCTCATAAAGCTTAGAGAATTCCGAGATAGAGTGTTTTGCTAAGAAATCGGCAATTGCTTGTCCTTTGATTGCCTTTTGTGGTATAAATCGCATATCATACTGCGACAGCAGGATCGATCAATTGGCTAACCTGCAATTGAGCGACCCAGATTTGGTCATGAGCACTCTCAGAGGATTCACTCGAGAAATCACATAAATTGTTTGGCCTATTAAGTAGTGTCGCATTTTCTGAACTGCGAATACCAGAGCCAAACACTTTCTCTAGTAGAGTGTACCGATGTTCAACGCCAACCATAGTTTTGCTAAGGTAGTAAATGGCTTGTTCGTGGCCAGGCCATTGGTTTGGGCCAACAGGGCACCAAGTGAATGGTCCATCGCCCGAACATATATCAAAAATGGCTTTCCTGATACAGGTTCTATTAGAACCGGAGATTTTGTGAGATACTTCTTGAGGTCCTCAAAAACTTGTTGACAAACCTCATCTTAAACAAATGACACTCCTTTTTTTGTTAACTTGGTGAAGGGTTGACATCGTCCTGAAAGATTAACGATAAATCTTCGAATGTACGCTAGCTCCCTTGTAATCCTCGAAGTTCTTTGAGATTCCTTGGTGGCTGCAGCTCTTGAATCGCTTTTACATTTTCTGGGTCTAAATGGATACCATGGATGTAATAACGAAAGCAAGGAATTTGCCACTAGAGACACCAAGAAAAGATTTAGTTGGATTCATTTTTAGTTGGTGTTTTCTCATAATGTTAAACACCATTTTCAAATCTCAGAGATGATCGTCTTTATTGCGACTCTTGACGGCAAGATCATCCACGTAGCACTCTACCGTTTTATGGAGATACTCTCGAAAAATTGTGCCCATAGCACGTTGATATGTTGCACGTGCGTTCTTTAAATCGAATGGAATAACTGTATAACAGTATATGCCCAATGGTGTTCTGAAAGCAGTGTGTTCTCATATTCAGGGTATTGATTTGATTGTACCCAGAAAATCCATCCATGAAAGACATCATTTCTAACCCGCAGGTGTTGTCATTCATGACATCCGTTATCGGAAGCGGAAATTCGTCTTTAGGACATGCTGCATTGAGATCTCGAAAATCAATGCAGATTCGGATTTTTCCATTCTTCTTAGGAACTGAAACGAAGTTCGCTACCCAATCAGGATGTTCTTCTCGGATGAAGCCAGATTTCATAAGCTTCTTTACTTCATTTTCGATCGATTCCATTAACTCTGGACGGAATTTTCTTTATTGTTGCTTTATTGGTTTCATATCTAGCTTAATATTAAGCCGATGCATAGAAACTTGAGGATCTAAGCCTGACCTGTCTTCATAATTTCGGGCAAAGACGTCTATATATATTCGAATGAGAGTTATAAGATCGTCTCTTTCATCTGGAGACAAACTCTCGCTTATAAATATTAGGTTAGGATTGGTTTCGTCACTCATATTTACTTGAATCACTTTATACTCGTTAGGAGGTTCACGTTGTTCAAAGCGCATGTTCCATTGGGTATCGAGATGCTTGACTAACGCTTCATCTTGGAGAGGAGTCAGTTCATCATTTTTATCTGGGGTCGGGCTGACAGATATCATGTTCACAGTCAGCTCCTTAGACAATACTCCTAGACTGATATCTGAATTCCAATCGGAATTTTCTGCATTTTGGCAAATTATGTCTTCGATATCTAAAGGATCGGGTGTTGTGACATATCCCAACCCCCTGCCGGTTTTGTGATAATAATCCGGCTCTTTTCCTTCGGACACGAATGAGGGAAATAAATTTTGACTTTCCTTGCCGAAATTTAATCCGAGTTTATGGATGAAGTCGTATCTCATTTTCTCTATCATTCGGAATGACTTTAGTCCATAATGCTAGAATTGAGGAGTTTCCTGAGTTTCATCTTCACTATTACCAGATGGGGCTACTTGTGGTTGAACTCTTCCGAAAAGAGTAGTTTTTTGATCGGGTCGACAGGCAGGTACTTTGAACACTGCCCCATCTGTATTTTCGATGCTTGATTGTAGTATCATTGATGACCTAATTGGTAGGTGCATGGTTGCTAAAGTCTCAAATTCTAAGAGACTATCCGCATCCGTACTAGTAGCTGAAGGTACAGAATCAGTAGCAATACCAGACAAGTAGGCAATTTCTAGATTTTCATTTATTTCCCACTCACATGTATCATCGGCAGTGTCATTTACATCTAAGTCTTTAAGACTGATTACAAGCGGTTCAAACCCTTCTTTGGTGACGAATGCTTCAAACTCAGAGTCAGTCTCATTCCCACTATCATACCCATCATGTAGTAGTGGATCGATCTCAGTACTCTCAGTATATAAGAGGGCGTCTACAAAATAATTTTCAATCCCCTTAAATGGTTGCTTGTCAGCAATTAGGGTGTGCACTTCTCCATCTTCATTCACGTATTTCATACATTAATGTAGAGTGGACGGGACGATCATGTTAGCATGAATCCATGGTCGCCTTAGAAGAAGGTTGTAAGAAGTGTCTGCTTCAATCACATAGCAGGTCACTTCGCTTTTGAGACCTCCGATTTAGCATCTAAGTCTGATCTTTCCTAGAGGATGACTATCATTGGCGTTGAATCCAAAAATGTTAGTATTAGTTGAAGTCAATCTGTGGGAAGGGATCCCAAGGAATTGCATAAGCCTTCGCGGCATAATGCTCAGGGCAGACGCCGGATCAATCTGAACACGACCCATTTCTGTTGAGCCAATATACCCTGTATAGTATAGAGGTCTGTTGTGCTTGATGTTCTTCAACTGCATGAAAATAATGTAAGGGACACGCCTCAACACTGAGTTGCAGTGCAGGCATGCATGCTCAACCTCTTCTGGGAGATGGGTCGGGAAAGCTTCAGAATCTACTAGAGCTTCCCTTAGTGCGTCTCTTGTAGACGTAGATGAGCGCAATAACTCATATAGAGTTATTATTGCCGGTATATTCGCCAGCTGCGCCATAACATCAAATTGAAAAGAAGAGCTTTGCTCTTTGGGAGCATCTTTCCGTAGAGCCCAGTTGTATCTGACCTTCTGTTTTCCTTTATCAGAAGTCTGCTTGGTGGTTCTCTTATTGGCTTTCTCTGTTAATTTAGAGGGGCCGACTTCTGCGTTTGTAGTCCTTCAGATATTGTCTTCCAGACCTGGTGCCTGAAAGGGGTGTGGCTTCATGCTCTACTGCTAAAACGGTCGTCTCTGTTTCAGAATCTGTTAACAGAGGTGTGTCATCTGAATCCTCAATTATTGCGGAGACAATATTACACGTGTGCTATCTTCCTCTTGCTTTGGCCTTCTTTTTAGGCGCCACTGTTATCCATTGTTCATCCTTGAGAAGGTCCGGATGCACCCAAAGGACCTCTTGCCTCTCAGTCGTAAAAAGGGTTAGCCCTTTCTTCTGCTGGTCGTGGAGGTCCAAATTAACCACCCTAAGCTCACCTTTTGGAATAGGCGTGAGACCAAGTGGTATCTCTAGACCATCCACTTTAAAGATAGCAGAGCTAGTTGTAACTCTTTTTTGCTCAGCTTTGAGCTGAACTGCTCTAGCATCAATCAATGCCTGAATCTTGTCTTTCAGAATAAAATAATTTTTAGTAGGGTGGCCTACGATCCAGTGATATAAACAGTAGTTCGGATCGTTAGTCTTCCCAATTTCTTCAGGCCTCTTGCTCTCTGACAATTTGAGCATGTTGCACTTGATGAGCAAATTAAACATGGTAACAGTATGTTCATTCTTAAATAAATATTGTTTCTAAAACCTGGATGGCCTTGTTGTGTTACTTTTAGCTGGCACTTCTTTTGGATTTGCTGTATTTTCCATCGCCATTATATCCTTCCCTTTGGAATGGGAGAAATGGGTTGGAGCTTTATTTGTAGTGCCTCTTCTCACGGATTGCTGCTCTTCGAGGCGTCGAAGTATGTTTTCGGCCTGTTCGCCCTGCTTGAGCAGGTTTTTCCAAGACTTGGATTCAACTGAACCCATTTTGACCAAAACATCGGTCAATAAGTTGTCTGCAAGTTTCTACAAGAGTTTCCTGCGTCATGCCATGTGGACATCGTACGGAAAGTTCTCGGAACTGCTCGATGAAGGCTTTCGCCTTCTCCTTTCTTTGCTGCTAGCAAGGATGGCACAGAGACCTCAGTATCATCTTCAAAGAATCAGGCTAAGAACTCACATTCTACATCAGCCCATGATTTAATTGTCCCCTGGGGTAGTTGCATGAACCAAGTAAATGCGGGTCCTTGTAAGGTGCTCGCAAATATCTTAGTTAAAGTTGGATCATTCCCTATTAGGTATCTTGTCTACGACTGGAAGTAGAAGATGTATTATTGTGGTGAGTCTTTACCATTGAACGACTGAAGGTTCAACGGTTTATAGTTTTCAGGGTAGGGCATAGTTTCCCATTTTATGGGATAGGGACGCACTATCCCCACTTGTAGTTT
Organism: Dracaena cambodiana; assembly: GCA_036321105.1. Classification (NCBI taxonomy): domain Eukaryota; kingdom Viridiplantae; phylum Streptophyta; class Magnoliopsida; order Asparagales; family Asparagaceae; genus Dracaena; species Dracaena cambodiana. The sequence continues at coordinate 12,370,087 of JAYEPQ010000010.1, forward strand.
TTTGTGATGAAGAAGTGCTTGCAGTTGGTTCTCCATCTTTTCCATCTTCTCTACATGAGGATTGATGATAACCTTCACCTTCTCTCTCTTCTGAGTGAAGAGATGGTTCCTCATACTCGTCTTCGCTCTCTTCATCTACATTGACAAGTTATTTTCCTTCCCGCCAATTGGAAGAGGACGACAAGGATTGGCCCTTCTTTGTTTGAACAAATAACTCGGTTAGGAGTCGTTTCATTTCTTCCATAGTCTCATTTTGTTGTTTGAGACGTCGTTCTTGTCTCTCAAGCCTCCTAGAGACTTCTTCTAGAAGATCGGCCATGTTCACTGCGGCCTCCAACTCTTTATTTGACTCCGAAGATGAAGACACAATGGCAAAATGTCTGTCTTCTTCTTCATCGGATCCTCCAACCAACCGTTTATAGTCTAACGGTATGACGACTCCTCTCCTGGCCCGCGTGCGCTGATACACACCCTGTGCCTGAACAAACACTCCTTTTAATCCTGGAGTGAACTCTTCATCCGAAGAATCGCTCTCAGCAACTTGTTTGCCCTTGCTAACCATATGGGATGAGGCAACGGGCAAATCAGTTCCGGAGTGTATCTTCTTTACTATCTGTTTTTTTTGGTTGGGTAATCCGATCAAGAACTGACTGTTTTTGTTTGCAATCACAGTTGGACAAAACGGCTGAAATCAACCGTTCACATTGACATTGAGGAGTGGGTTGGAGGGTGCTCCTCTTCTGAGTGAGATAGTCTCATAAGTCTTGAGACTTGTTTTCATTCATATTTGTAATTTGACGCCTTTTGCGTCGTAATTTCCGTTCATAATACTGTTTAGCTTGCATGATCTCAGGGCTAAGCACTTTTCAACATTAGAACAATCTCCAATTCCTTTATGGAGTCTTCTGGAGTGCGTGCTGGCCTGTGCAGTTGCGCGGGCCCTGTGCGCCTCTGAATTATGCTTCCGAAGGTGTTGATAAGTTTTATCCGGAGTATATTCATCATCTGAAGAAGATTTCGAAGATGTGTGCATAAGCACATCTTTGTATGTTTCTGTGGATGAGCCAAAGGGAATGCCTGACAGCATGACTAAAAAGGTAGGTGTGCGTCGTGCGCTCCCTGCACGTGAGCCTAAAGGCGCATGGGGAAATGTAGGCGGTTGTTGTACTGAGGAATCTGCCTGTCTTCATGTGTGCGTACATCCATGGGGTAACTCTTACGGGATTGCACCCACGGGATGCAACCCGTAGATGCACCCGCGGGTTGCATCCGCAGGATGCAACCGCGGGAAGCAACCACGGGTTGCTCCTGTGGGATGCAACCACGGGTTGCAACCGCGGGTTGCTCCCACGAGGTGCACCCGAAGGGTTACGCTCCCTTTCTCCGTATTGCCACCGTGCGTCTTTGTGGGCAAGAATTTTTTCTGACTGTGATTTTTCACAAATCGCGTCTTTTGCAATGTTGAGGCGTGCCCGTTGGGCCTTGTGTCTTCTCCGATGGTCTTGATTTCTTTTTTGCGACCGTGTTAAAATCAAATCTAATTTGGAAATGGGCGATGACACCATATCCTTTTTTAGAGGTGATGACGTCTTATTTTTGTTGAAAGACAATGACGTCTTGTTGGTTTTCATGGGCGATGACGCATCATAAATTTTAACAAGCGATGGCGCCTTGTTAATTTTTGTAGGCGATGACGCCTTACATATTTTGACATGTGATGACGCCTTGTTGAGTTTGGTGGGCAATGACGCCTCACCTATTTTGACAGTTGCCCGGCGATGATGCCTAGGCTCCGAATCTGAGAAGTTTGAGGAAAGGAATTCCTCATATTTTTGTTGATCGACTTCGACGACCAAGGTCTCAACGAGAGATCCAATGGATCTCCAGTCGGACTGTGCCACCACGTTATCTGCTGTGAACAAAGAGGCTCCTACTGTGGTCGCCAATTTCTGTATGCCCGAAAAAGGATTTCCCTTCCATTACAAATTTACTTTGAATTACAGTAATAAAAGGAAAAATTACAAAATAAATCGAGATTATAGGAATAGGGATCGATTAATTTCGATTTTCCTTTTTAAATTGTGGGTTTTGGTAGCGGTGGAGCCTCGTTGACGGTCGGATCTGGATTGAGAAGATAAAGATCTCTTGGAACTTCTCTGTTGAACTCCGGAAGAAGACGCAGATCTATGTTCCTCCTTTTTTTTTAAAGAGCCGGCCCCTCTGGAAAATTTCCTTTTTTTGAACTCTGCCCTCCTTTTTATAGATAAAAGAGTAATCGTTCGCTTCAAATTCAGGTCAAATCTTTCCTTCAAATCCTAGTCAAATCTACGTAATTACTCCCTAAAAATTTTGGTCAAACCACGTAACCGAAACACGAAAATGGGCAACCCTACGGGAACAACCAGCGGGTGGCACCCATGAAAGCAACCCGCGGGTTGGCACCCACGGGAGTGTTCCCGCGGGGTGGCACCCGTGGGAAGCTCCCGCGGGTTGCCACCCGCAAGTGCAACCCGCAGGTCCACCCGTTTAGCCTCTTTTTTCTTCTTTTTTTTTGTATCTACAAGTTGTTCTTGCCAATGGCTGATCATCAGCGTCGTTCTTCTGCCGACGACTTTAAGAGTCTTTAGCTGTTACAGCCCTTGCTAGAACCCTCCATCCACCATATACTCTTCTATACGTCCCAGACAATCCTAGGATGCGCAGGCTAACCAGGTGGTGGCAGCGCTGCATGCCCCTTCTGAATAATTTCCGCCCAATGTCGTACTACTTCCTAGACCTGTCTCTGTCACTCTTGGAACGCTGGACATGGGAAGCACCTCTCCGGTCCCCAACCAGCCCAAGCACCACCAAAGCTTCCTCCATTCTGATCGAGATCTTTCATGATTTGTAGAGATTTCGATTTTAGATGATTTGGATGTAGAAGGGAGCCTTTGCAAGAGAGCCACCATCTAGCAGTGGCTCCCCACGAAAATGCTTACAAGGAAAATTTTTGGGTTGGGGGTGATGTGGCAATGAGGAATACTTTTGGCTGCTTCTCTTCTATATTCTCCCTTTACTCCCTTCATTATAGTCTCTCACACTTCCTCCTCGTAATTTCCCAGCATTTCTTCTACATCTGGAAGAATGATCATTTCAGACCATACCAATTCTTAAGCAACCATGCTTTACCTTTTGAATTGTCCTATTTATGCCATGACAGAATGGTGTAACCTAGTTTAGACTTCTTGTCAGGGGTAGCAATGCCTTGCCTTTCAATTAGAGAAGCTTTGATATTTTTAAGGCTGCAGGAACCTGAGAGTTCCCTTTAATCATGTCTTTCATTGATATTATTGTCAACATGTCTAGTGCCTTGAATATTTAGTTCTTAGGTTATATATAGCTTTAGCAAATTTTCCTTGTATCTTTCAACTTGTGGTATGATCATGGAACTGCAAATCAAGGAATAACTCAGATATGATATCTTCGTTTCTCAGCAGTATTAGTTTTCATAGGTAAGCTGACGGAGGAAGGAAGGAAAATTATGGTTTATGGTGGAGATTTGGGAAAGAAATTAGGGATTTAGGGATAATATTAGGGTTTGATAGGATTCGGATCTCACATTCAAGCGAGTCACACGTCCACTCTCACACGAATTACTCGAGAAAAGACTTAGAAAAGCAAATCGCATGCTCTCAATAATATCAAAACCATCCACTGATTTCAAATTGAAATCTTACAAGCAAATAGATAACTCTTTACGTGCACTATACATGCAAACAAGATTAAAAAAAACCCAACTAATGTAAAATCTAAATAGATCTATTGAAATTCGTAGTAAATCCATAATCAAATCTTGGTCAAATTTTGGCCCTTATTTGTCTCCATCAGTTCTTTCCTACTTGGAATCATTCACCACTTGATGAATGGTGCAATAGTAACAACGTTGTAAATAAGGGGGACGCTGATCAATCTCTTTGAGATTTACCAAAACTTTCCACCGAACTAAGTACAAGAAAAATCAAATAAGTCGGTAGCCATTTGTATATTATCTTATATTCCCTTGATGGTGACAGTAATGGTTGTGAAAGACCCGGAGAGCTAGAATTTGCAACTGTGAAGGGCGTAGGATAGGAGCTAGAGAGCCAACGGGAGTATAATATAATGGCAAGTGCACACTATCAACAACTGAGCGATTGAGTGTTGGTGGGTTATCCAACTCAAAATCAGCCACATCAATCTCTCGAAAAAACTTGAAAGGACTCCTACGTCAAGTATGAATAATCTCTATGTTCTCAGAAATACCTCTTGGGATGAACCTTAATTAGCACGGTTCTAATTGAAAATTCCTACACTATCATTTACATCTGTAATAGACGTGTAAACATCATTGCGAAATACAATTTGTTTATAGATTTTCGCATGTCTCCTATGAGTATAGGGAGTAAATTTATAGGTGTTGTGGATCGAGACTCGATATGCTCATGAGTCATGTGCACAAAATTGAGGGATTTATGACTTTCCGTGTAAGTTATCAACTCATTCTTTGATTTTCAGATAGACTCTTAGGTGAGGAGGGGATCATAGTTATGTTTCCTTATTTTAAATTAGACAGCTGATCAAGAAGACGATCCGAAAAAGTAAAAGGAAGGTATTCTTTCTAAGCTCATTTTTCATCCTGATTCATGCCCTTATTTCCTCATGTTGCTCTCTCTAACCATCTCTTAATGAACATCTACTATACTTTAGTTGATTCTTATAACTTTAGTTTAGCAAAATGGATCCAACAGGCCTCTTACATCTCCATACCAATCAAAAATATGGTCCATATCCACTAACCAATCATAGAAATGTTGGGGTTGTAAGTGCCGTTAAAAGGAGGAAAATCTACCTTGACCTTACACAAGATATCATTATGTTGGTGCTCATCCTCAATATTGTTATCTCTTTCAATATTGTGATCTCTCTCAAGCCTGCCCTCTTTCCTTATATTATTTCTTTTTGGTTGTCCATTGACTAGTGTTTTTAAGTCATCTAGACGTATATTGATTACATCTACGCATGTTTGAACTTTTTGATTTTTTTTTTTTTCTATGATCTTGTTTAGTTTAGCTATGATTTTAGTAAATTAACTTCTCTAAAGTTTTTACCACTACGGATAATACAATAACTAATATGAATGTGAATGCAGTTGCAATCAAGCACAGATGTATATACAAAAATCCTAAATACCAGAACTAAATGTGTGACTAAATGATCAAAATAATATGCCATAATGGCTGAAATTTGTTATATGCAAGAAAATGCAATTCTTAGTTTTGCAATAAAATGCAACACAAAGAAAATCACGTAGCTAATTATAGATAATAATAAATACTCCTTAGACCGTACAAATAACAATGAGAATGAAAAATTAACAAACTGGATAATTGTTGCAATTAGGATTACCTCGAAATCGAAGAGTAGTTCACACTTGAGCTTAAAATTTTTAGAGGATTTTTGGAATTCATGTGTGAACTTTTGAGTGGAAAATCCCACAATGGCGCAGAAATCTGCTCAAAATTGACATGGCTTGACTCCAACTCGAATTTGAGTTCGAGGGGCTATACCTGAGGTCGACGGGAAGCTCTTATCGAGAGAAAAGATTCAATAACTGAGCAGTCAGATTTGTGATGTAACGGTAGTGACATGGTCACGAGGGTTTGGGCAATTCAGACAGGTGTCGAGACTTTTGTTGATCTTGCTTGGAGAAGGAGCGGCAACTAATGGAGAGGTTGGGGAGGAGTCGATGATGCCGAAGACTCCAAGGATGAAGTTGAGATTGATGATCTGGAGTTGTCGATTTCATTTGTTGTTGTTGACATAATGATTGATTATTTTCCTGATCTTTATTTCTTTCTTTTATTCTTTCCTTTTTTTTTTCCCTTTTTCTTTAACTTTTCTTTCATTCTCTCTGTTTTTTCGTTTCTTTTTCTTTTCCCTTTTTCCTTTTGACTTTTCTTTCCTTCATTTAACTTTCATTTCCTTTCTTTGTTTAAAAAACTAAAATTTAAAATTAAATTAAATTAAATAATGGAAGAAATTGTTGAGCGGAATGAGGTAAGAATTTTTTTCCCCTAAAACCAAAAAAAAAAAATTGAAAAGAAAAAGGCAACCCATATGGAAAATCGAAAAAGAAATCTTTCTTTTTCAGTTTGAGTATTAGCTCGCTTCAATTTACAAGTTTTTTGGTGCATTTCGATTTAGGCAGATAGATACATATTGGATTAGATTGGTTGACATTGGCATACATGTTATACTATTAAATAACAAGCCTTCTAGTATTCTTCTTCAAATTAGTTAGCAAGTGTGCTTGGGAGTCTTTGAAAATTGAATAAATCTAGATTTTACCATGACTGAATTTTAGAGAGATGCGAAAGTACAAGCCTGTGGAGTCGCTTGTATAACTGGATAACAAGCACCAAAAATCGTCTTTACATTGGATGCAGGACGAAAGGAAAATTAGGATTTATGATAGAGATTTAGGGAAGAAATTTGGCTTGAGGATAAAAATAGGGTTTGATAGGTTTTAGATCTCACTTCCAGGTGAGTCATACTCTCATTCTCACATAAATTATTCGAAGAAAGATATGGAAATGTAAATCACATGCTCTTACTAATATTTAAACCATTCACGATTTCAAAATGAAATCTTACAAACAAGTAATTCCACCATGACTTGTATATTTTGTGCAAAATGAAAGGAACAGGTTGCAAAGTCTATGTTCCCTTTTGTTATTGCTTTTCATGTTAATCTAATGAATCCAATTGTTAAATGTGTTTATATTGATGAAGCTTGACATCTCTTCAACACGATACAGGAAGTCCACGAATATTTCGCCAATTATATGGTCAATTACAGCTTAGGAATCATTGCAGATGCCCACACTGTTTTTGCTGACAAGGAACCGCTCAAGGCGGAGAGTGATGAGTGTGTGGAGCTTGCTGAGTTATTCTCTATTGCTGTTGACTTTCCCAAGACTGGTGTTCCTGCTGAAATCCCGCCCCATCTGCAAGTGAAGGAGTTTCCTGACTTCATGGAAAAGCTAGACAAACAAACATACGAGTCCAAGGGAGTGATCGGTAAGCTCTTCCGTGCTGTCAAAGACCTCTCAGCCAATTCAGGCCATATAATGGCATTTACCAAGGAAATTGCAAAAAAGTCCTATGACCGCAATATGGAGGCTGACGGCTTCAGGGACTACCTTGAGGAGGCTTTTTCACGAAAAGAGGACTATGACTACAAGTTAGGCTGCCTCATGGACCAATATGAGATCAAGACAGAGGCTGAGCTTCTCAGTGGGAATATAATGAAGGCATCAAAGACCTTCCACAAGTTCAAGGATGGGGAGGCGATAAAAAAGGCCGTGAGGTCATTGAGGAAACAAGCAAGGGGGTGGTTCAAGGAGAATAGCAATGGGGACCCCAGTGCAGATGATGCCAGGGCGTCAGCTTGGTATCATGTGACATATCACCCAAACTACTGGGGCTGCTACAACGAGGGGTACAATTGGCCGCACTTTCTAAGCTTTGCGTGGTGTGTTTATGACAAGTTGGTAGTCATCAGGCAGATGAATTTGAAGAAGATGAAGACAATGGCCTTGTTGCGGCAGCAGATGGGGGGTCTTGAGCTGATCAGTTGACAGCAGATGTGCATGTGCAAGTAAATATTTTTGTATGCTAAAACAATGGATATTTGGATGCATCAGTATGGTTCCTAGAGTATCATGTTGGTTGTGACTTGTACATATATATACCTGTGTTAGATTGCGCAGAAGTTATCAGCGTGGATTTGTTGGTTCCGTATGAATATTGTAGCATCTAGGCAAGTAATAATAATATTTTTTTTGACTTGCAGGGTTCTACTTGCTGATTTTGCTCTCTTGTTCTTGTGTGCACCGTTTGTCCTTAATGAAATGATTTATGGAACCTATCGGAGTTGAAGAGTACAAGATCCCTTAGAATCATTACTAAACAACTCTTCACCTCGGCATTTGAATTTAGGAAATGCAAAATTTGTGCAGAAGTTTTTTTTTTTTTTTAAATATAATTTGTGTTGAACTTTTTAGTTTCCTATAATGTTAATTAAGGATGAAGTTGTTGTTTGTACGCAATGAAGCTATTAATTTTACATTATTATTAATTTTTACGAATAAAATAGCATTATTACTTGGTCTACTTTTAGCTGGATCAGTTTTAGTAATATTCAAGAACATTGCATACTATTTTATAGCGCTTACAATCGCTCCATGACTTGAGAGCAAAATATCAAGAAGGTTCATTTAGTATCTTTTGAAAATATCCAGAGTCAAATTGAATAAAATCTGAATAAAATCTGGAGACAGAGAGGCACTGTCAGAGGCGCATCATCACAAACGAGAGAAGTTTCTTCTTCTTGAAATCTCTGTTAATTTTAATCAGGTAATACGATAACTAGTTCCTAAATTTTCCACTAAATTATGCATCATTGCCCGCCTGAGTATTACATTGGACCACCGGAAGGGGCATTACAGCCTCTGGGGTTGATAAACACAGGCCTAACTTTCTATTCAGATTTTCTCTTTTCACTGACGGATAAATATATACCCAATTTTCAATTAGAAGAGGTCATCAGAGTCCATATAGACAATGAAGTTCAATACCATAATGAACTACTCAGATTGCAGTAGAACTTACCGATACAATATTCTTCATCCTTGTTTGATTTATTCATTATGGAGCTATATGTTGCGGAAAGCAGATATCTTATCTACACAAATAGGCATCCAGAATAGTATCACACAATATAAAACGGAATACCAAAAAGGAACTAATGGCAGAGAATAAATAAACTAATACAAATAAAAGAGAAGACACAAAATTTAACGAGTTTCAATAAATATTAGTTACATTCTCTGGTGCCGACGATTAATCCACTATCACCAAACTTTAAATTTAAATAACCACTAACAATTGGAAACTCCTCCAAATAATAGGAGAATTTCTCGAAAGTCCAACAACTCCAAAATTGCAATTTGAAATTTTTTCCAAATTAAAAAACTTTCCAAAATAAAAATTATTTTCTAAAAAATAGTTTTATAAAACAAAGTAAAACTAATTGTTTTTGGGATGCTTAAAACCAAAAATTCAAAACTCTTTTTATACGGCCCATGGGTGGTGTCTCCTTAGTTCCCAACTGATGTGGGACTATTAGATTCACACACTAATATAACAATCTCTACCTTGGCGAAGAAGGCTCATATCGTCAGTGCTTCCAAACAAAGATCTTCAAATTGGCAACACATTGATCAAATCCAAATAATGGTTGAACTTGGTCGAAGTCACCATCTTTGTCATCATATTAGTGGATTCTCTGCAGTTCCAATCTTATGAAGTAATATCTTCTCATTTTCAAAAATTTTCTGCACAAAGTAATATCTGACATCGATATGCTTTATCCGTGCATGATAGACTTAGTTATTTGCCAAGTGAATTACACTCTGACTGTCACAATACACAATAACCTGTTTCTGAATAACTCCCAAGTTTTTAAGCAACCCCTGTAGCCAAATTGCCTCTTTTACTGTCTTTATAACTGTCATATACTCTGCTTCTATTGTAGACAGAGCAACCGTGAACTGCAAAGTAGATCTCCAACTCACTGGTGATTTAGTAAGATTAAAACACATAACTAGTAGTTTATCGATGTTTATCCAAATCACCTGTATAGTTAGAATCAACATATCCAACTACATATTGACCAAGAGTATCATCACGTTCAAAAACCAAACTAATATCTACGATGTTCAGAAGATACTGTAAAATCAATTTCATAGCCTGCCAATATTCTTTTCCAGGATCATGTATATACCTGCTCACAACACCAACTACCTGTACACACCATAGTATATATCAAACTACCAACTATATTTGAATAAGAAACTCTCGACATATATTCACGTTCCTCATCAGTGCTAGGAGATAAAACTGCACTTAGTTTGAAATGAGGAGTAAGTGAGGTATTCACAAGTTTTGATTCTTCTGTCATGGCAAAACATTGTAGCACCTTCTTCAGATATTGTTTGTGGGATAACCAAACAACTGTCTCGGAGATTGCTTCAATCCGTATAACGATTTCTTCAATTTGCAAACCCAATTTTCTTTTCCGGTAACCTTAAATCCATTTGGCTGAACCATATAAATTTTCTCTTTCAAATCATCGTGTAAAAATGCGGTTTTCACATCAAGTTGAACTAATTCCAAATCAAACTGTGCTACCAAGGCTAACAGAATTCGAATGAAAAAATATTAATTGGAGTGCCTTTATCTAAAACTTTATTGGAATGCCTTTCTCTAACATCACTTGCATCTCAGCAGTGCACAACAGTCTTTAAAACTTTTTGAAAGCTGTATGGCTTTAACACATTAGTTTAATATGACACCACTTTGCAGAGTTTGACAGTTGTCAAGCATAAATTGTATAATTGTCGGTGTCTGATACATATATGTGTGTGACACGTCTGACAGACACATTGCACACTTTGAAGTTTCCATGTTTCATAGCTAGGTACTTATATCATGCATTTGCAGGAGTGCATTGTTCTAACAAGATGAAGCATGACCTGCTCCTTCTGTAATAGCTGTCGAATTACAATTTGAAATTCAACTATTTAGTTGTCACAACGAGTGTAATCCATGGGCAGATACCTGATGCCTTGGTTAGCAGAAGAAAGCACATAGCAGATGTTGTTGATCCGAATGTGCTATGTTGAACTTACCATTTCGAGACCATTCAAATTGAAGGAGGGGGAAATAACTGGCTAAATACTGGTCACAAATATTGTTAACTGAGCTACGAATTTGATTTTTTCTTCAGATTTTGCTTTTGAGTAGATCTTTACTAGACGTATTGATAATGCATGAACGACTGTTTGACCTCGAAAGATTCTTCTTATCAGATAGAATAATAGATGTGACATGGTTGTAGATCTACTACTCTTAGCATGTAAGAATTCTTCTTCCTTCTTGACCAACATAAAAATGACCACTAGTCTCTGGTATCACTGTAATCTCAAGGAATCAGTTGTATATAATCACGACATCCTCATATGGAGGAACCAAGGACATATATTAATGAACATATATATGATGTTGGGGAGTGTGTTACAGGATGATGGTTGACAGACTTTGTAACAACTCGTGCCTAATTAATCCATATTAACCAAAATCCACTAGTAAATCGGCTATATAATAGATCTAAATAGTCACTTCCTGTATACATTAAGAGAGTTTCAGATATAAACAAGCTCTACACATCTGAGCAATGAATCTGAACACACACACCCACACACAGGCACAAAAGTTTTGAGAATAAGACTTTAGCCTGATTACTTACCGCAAGTTAAATTTTCTGATTGGCATCATTGGAAATGAATCTGGAACCTTCCTCTTTCGGGCAAGGGGTGTTACCGGTTGCACTAACGTTTTTCTAACAAATCAATATAGAAGTTAGTGACTGTGACCATCAATTCTCTTGTCACCATAACCCTCACCTTCACGACACAAAAACAACACACTCACATAAACACTAAAGGACAACAAACATGTGCGCGCGCGCACACACACGTCTGCATACAAGCATGAGAGTAGGAACGCACATATTCATAAACATGAAAGGAGAGACGCAAACGCACACAAACATAAAAAGAGAGGATTAGCATACACTGGAGCAGAATGCACATTGACTCTTAAAACATGCAAGGAGGAGAGGAGGAACAGGACACACCAGTCTTTCTTTTCTGGTTCATCCTTGTTTTCAGTTCAAATCTAGTTGATTTTGGTGTATTTAATTGTACATAACAAATAATGTGGCTGTGAGGAGGAGGTAAAGGGTAGGACAAAAGAAAGAAGCTGATACCTAGCAGTTGCCTTACTGCCTTACTTCCGCATTTGAGACCGACAGTTGGTTGAGAACACATGGAAATTTGTGCTCACTCCTGTTTGATTTTCCTTGAAGAGCATAGTAAATACGTTAGCCTTGCATAGTAAGCACTGTTTTTAATTGTGAATTAGCAACATCATTATGCAACTACTTCAGTGTCCATGTTAGTTGTCTTGGAACAAAGCCTTTGAACTCACCTTATCAAAGTTGTCACTTGATCTAGTTGATACTAGTACTTTTTAGCAATCATTTTTCCCTTCGGTAATAGTTGAATGTACCTAGTATTTCCCCAGTCTTCTTATCCCAAGCCTACCTTCTTCCATGTTTCTGTTAGTGTAAATAAAGCAAGGGCACTGCGAAAAGCATCGGTGAACTTGAAAAGAAAACAGCGTGAAGAAAAGAAAAGTATGTTTTCCTTTTCGCCCCCAGTCTTCTCTGTGTTTTCCTACTCAAGCTCCTTTGTCATGAGCTACATCCACATTTTGCTTATAATTTATTTGTTTTTATTTACCAGCGGAGCATGAAAAACTCAGGAAAAGGGCAACAGAAGGAATGATATAGAGACACGTGCTTCAGTGTGGTCAAAATGAAAATATTTAGGGAAGCAGAAACGCAATGAGATTGCTATTGGTTTTTAACTGCTCTTGTACCTGAAGCTGTAGTGCAGACATGTCCTCAAGATGTTAGAGATTTTATAGTCGATGGACGAATTTTTTTTGTATGTTCCATCAAATAAAATGTTTTACTGAGCCCATTTGATTCGTAGGTGTATATTATATTTACGAAGATGAATAATTGTGAAACAGTTGGTTGTATTTGAATCCTTGTCCTAGGCTGGCTTGTTGATTGTGATGCAAACAACATCGCAGGGTTGTATAAATGTAATCAATTGTTCGGCTTTACCGTAAAAACTCTTTTGTCAGTACAATTTTCCAAAAACTTCGTATGGATTTTGTATAATTTTAACTGAGCCCCAGTGGTTAAAATCGAATAAGAATGCCAAGGTTCTATTTTAGGCCTGTTAATCTTGCTGATCGTTAGCTTTGTGTCAATGGCATTGTGGGGTCTGAGTAATCATGGGGGCTGAGTTATCAGTCACTTGTGTATCTTAATATTGTGATCTTATTGTGGGTACTGATATGGAGTTGTGCTATGTTGTGGGATTTCTTCTCTATGCTTCTTTGTAAATCAAAATGAGACAATGGTCTGTTAATGTGTTAAGTTTTTTAATTTTGCCGAGAAATAATATAAGTGAATTTCAATTAGATTGGAACTTTTCATAATTTGCTCTCATCTATTTAGTGATCTGCAGCACAATGAGCGACTAATTATCAGTGAGATCTACATGTAGTTTTATCGTGATGTTTGACTCTACTCTTCATATTTTGTATTTGGTTATATTTTAGCCGGTATTCTCCATAGCAAGAGGCATTATTATATACTCTTTATATATTCTATCTAGTTTCATAAACACCAGGGGAAAACAATAAGAGAGTAACTCAAATGCAAGCTAACTAGGAAAAATAAAATTACCATCATGCCCTCAGCTTCTCCAACTTTCAACCAACGCATCGTCTCCCTCCTCGAACAATCCAATGCATTATGTCTGTACAAATTTTTAGACTTCAAAAAAAAAAAAAAATCATGACAAAATATTATTAGTGTCTATACACCACAAGTAGGACTTGATGAATTCAGTAAACATCAATTTTGGAAGAAACTAGATGAGATAGTACAAGGAATGTCTGCTAGAAAAAACTATTTATTGGTAGTGATCTCAATGGGCATGTAGGAACTAGTTGTAATAGATTTGATAGTGTATATAGAGGATTTGGTTTTGGAGAAAGAAATGAAGTAGGTAATTCAATTCTAGATTTTATTTTACTTTATCTTATGATTTGATTTTAGTGAATTCTTAGTTTAAAAAGAGAGTTTCTGATTTGATTACTTTTAAAAGTGGATCGAGTGCAAACCAAATAGATTTCTTTTTAATTAGGAGGGTAGATAGAGCTAGTTGTATAGATTGTAAGGTTGTGTCAGTTTGGAGTGTAGTTACCCAACATAAACTCTTAGTTTTAGATATTCAGATTAGAAAGAGATTTAAAAAGATTAAATATAAGTTAGATCATAAAATTATGTGGTGGTAATTAGAAGGTAATCAAAATTTTTTTATAAATAGAGTAATACAAAAAGCAGATTAGAGAGACCATGATGATCCTAATGTAATATGGAACAAAATGGCTAGTTGCATTAAGAGGGTAGCTAAAAATATATTTGGTGAATCGAGGGGTGGTGCTCCACCATGTAAGGACACATCATGGCGAAATGAAGAAGTAAAAAATACTATTAAGATCAAGCGGGACATTTATAGAAATTTGAAGAAAAATAATAATAATGATGGAATAAATTTTGAGAGATATAAACTAGCTAAGAAGGAGCTAAGAAAGCTATTTGGGATGCAAAAATTAAATTATATAAATAAATGTATGAGAAGTTGAATAATAAAGAGACAGAAAATGATATATATATATATATATATATAATTATATATATATATAATTGTTCAAATAATAGAGAGAAAGTCTAAAAATTTATGTACTGTAAAATATTAAAGACGAGAATCATACGGTTCAAGTTCGAGACGAAAAGATTAAAGAAAAATGAAAAGATTATTTTGATAGATTATATAATGATAGTTTTACTCAAAATTTAGGAGATTACTATTCAATGTTTGAAGATGATGAAATAAAGAAAAACTGTTGGTCCAGATGAGATTCCTATAGAGGTATGGAGATATTAAGGAGGGATTGGTGTGAGGTTCCTGACAGATCTTTTTAATAAGATTTGGCAACTAAGAAAATACCAAATAAATGGAGGAAGAGTAGCCTAAAACTTCTGTATAAGAATAAGAGTGATATTCGGAGTTGTTCTGACTATCGAGAAATAAAACTCATGTATCACACTATGAAGTTTTGGGAAAAGATAATTGAATATAGATTGTCGCAAACTGTTAAAATATCGGAGAACCAGTTTGGGTTTATACTAGGGCGATCGATAACAGAAGCTATTTATTTACTTCGTCAACATATAGAGCGATTCCGATAGAGAAATAGAGATTTGCATATGGTATTTATTGACTTAGAAAAAACCTATGATAAGGTACTACAAGAGATACTTCGATGGATATTGATGAAGAAAAGAGTCCCTATCAAGTATATTGACATAATTAAAGACATGTATGATGGAGTAGTGGTCAATATCAGAACATGTGGTGATTTAACAAGTGATTTTTCAATCACAATTGGATTGCATCAAAAATATGTATTGAACCCGTCCTTATTTACTATAGTGATAGATGAACTTACTAGCGCTATTCAGAATGAGATACCTTAGTGTATGTTATTTGCTGATAATATTGTCTTAGTTGATGAGACAATAGTAAGAGCGAATGCCAAATTAGAGTTATGGAGACACATTAGAATATAGAGGTTTTAGATTTAGTAGGTCTAAAACAGAGTATATAAAGTGTAAATTTAGTAAATGACAGACCACAAACTATAATGCTGTAATACTGGATAGGCAAAACATACAAATGAGCAGTCAGTTTAGCTATTTGATTTCTATTATTCAGAATGATAGAGAGATCGATAATGATATTAATCATAGGATACAAGCAGACTGGTTGAAATGGAGGAGTGCAACGGGAGTTTTATGTGACCGTAACATTCCGTTAAGACTTAAGGAAAAACTTTATAGGACAGCTATTAAACCAGTTTTATTATATGACACAGAATGTTGAGCTATAAAGAAACATCATTCACAAAAGATAAGTGTAACAGAGATGTGCATGCTCCGCTAGATATGCGACAATACTATGAGAGATAAAGTGAGAAATAAAAATATTCATGCTAAGATAGGTATAACTCCCATCGATGAGAAGATGCAAGAAAATCGCTTATGATGGTTTGGTCATGTGCAATGTAGGCCTGCAAATGTATCAGTTCGACAAGCGGAGTTTATCAATATAGGACAAGTTAAAAGAATGAAAGAAAGACCGGAAAAAATATGAATAAAGGTGATACGAAACGTTATGGATTCTAGAGGTTTAAATGAGAAGATATTATTTGATATAAACAAATGGAGAAGGACTATCAAAGTGATCGAACCAGGGTGATTCTTTTTTAGTTCATGTAGCATATCCCAAATACTTGGAATAAAAGCCTTAGTTGTTGTTGTTGTTGTTAAGATCAAACACAATAGAAATAACGCATTATAACTTAAAAGAAAACTAAGTTGTGCAACATTAGGTTATTTGAATTTTGTATGCCTTGTTCGTTCTTCATATAATCATAAGAGAAAAATTCATACAAGATGCATTTGGTCTTGTTGTATATATGAAAGTGGGTACACTTTAAAAAGTAAATTTTCAAAAAATACATACAGGGATGATTTTTCTTAATTTGGATATTCATATCCATAACAGATTGTTTCTCAATATAAACGTATCCGTATCCAGCTAGATGCGGATTTTCCGATCTGGATCCGGATATATACAAGGATATCTTGATCCATTTGCAACCCTAGTCTTAGTGTTTGAAGAAAAGAAAATAGTACAACTGCAGGTACAGGGGTAAAAAGCTACAAGCAAGTACCAATCTCAAATTCGAAAGAGCAAGGACCTCCTAGGTGTACAGTCATAAGATATTGGATATAAAGGATAGGAAATTCTGCCAAGAACATATTCCAGTTCAATTTACATATCAAAAGCAATAGAAAACAATCCAAGAAATTACCCCAGCCCAATAGCGCCGGGAGAATGTTTTCGATTGCAGACGCTGCTCTAAAAGATGTTTCAGATCCTGCACAGAGAAAAAAAAAATTAAATGAAACGACAAACAATGAGGAATTATTTTACCTAATAACCTTAATCTATTAAAAAAACCCAGCCAACCCATCACTCACCAATACGCATTGCAAGAAGCACGAAAATGGTGAAAGAATTCCACTCATAAGAACAACAGTAACAAATGAACATTGTATAACTATAAAAAGGAACTGCCAATAATCACATAATACCTTCTCCAGCCTCTCTAAGTTACGAGAACCACTCTTCTTTTGCATACGTTCATTTGCTTTCTCATCCTCGCTACTGCTATCTTCTACTGTCAATTCCACAAATTCCGCATTCCGTTCAAGCAATTTCTTCTTCACGTTTTCCTAGAGAAACACACATAGGGAAAAAAAAAAAAAGGGGACAGAAGATTCACTGCAAGTAACTTCTTTGTAAATATAAAGGAAAAAAAAAAGGGTTTATCCTGTTTATATATAGACATTATGCCCCAAATAAATTTAAGTTGTCAGAAAAAATTCTCACAAACATATGAACTAAACAACTCCCTTCTCTCCCCTAAAATTAGTATTCACACGACAAACTCATAAATAGGAAGTTTCTCTGACCTGCTTGCACTTCTACTTAAGTTTCTCTATCTCACGTGCCAGATTTACTCTCTTAATACTTGAGGCAGGTAACTTTCATCTAAAGGAAACTGTTGAAGGCTTTCCTGCAAATTAATAACATGCTTCCAAGGTTTTAGTAATATGGAAAAATTGGTTGTAGCTAAAAGAGCAAAAATAATACTCAAGTCATTATGAAGAAACTTCATATGTACACACCAACTTGTCAAACTCCAAAACTTGACAAAGGGATGCAAGTTACTGAACATTGCTGGTATTTGGGAAAAAGAAAGAGAAATATTGACAGCTTTGTTGAATTCTATTGGAGAAGTTAAAAGCAATTAGCAGGTTACATAGTTTGTTTTTATTCTTTCTATGCAACTAGATTGGTTGTCCCACGGAAACACACACACACACACAAACACAACCAAACCCCCCCCCCCCCCCCCCCCCCTCCCAAGCAACACATGTGCGAGTACACAACACACACACCCCCAGCCCAACTTCCATTTTTTGCGGTGCTTGGCAGATAAAAGAAAACCACTAATCCCCTCAAAAGGGACCGAAGCAACATATAACTTCAGATAACAGATGTTCTCTCTTTTCATGAAAATTGGCAGGTTTTGGGGATTAAAGGTAAGTTAGTCAGAAAGAGAGCTGACAGACAAAGTTTGTGTTAAGCAAGTATTCAGCGAGCCCCCAACTATAACTAGTTACAATATGCTGCCAAGAATTTCAAATAAAATATAACAAGTTTCATATGATGAACATCATGATATCATCAATCAACTATATACCAGAAAACTTTATTCAGATGAATCGGCACTGAAGTTCGACACATGAAAGGAACAAAAAGATATAAGCAGATTGATTGTGATGGTGTGGTACTGGACTGCAGAACTTCTTTTTCTTTTTATTATCTATGCCTCATTTTCCTTTTTCGTACTCTTGGTTATGTGTGTGTATTGGTGGGAGAACCTGTACCCTTCAATTCAGTTAGGGGATGTTGGGTGTGAGAGAGTAGAAAAGTTTAACAAAGTTAGTGGGAAAAAATGGGATCCAATATGGAGTTTTAGATAAAAAATCTTATATATTATTAGAGGATAAGTCCAGTGGGGCAAAATATGTTATTATTGTTTTTTGCATGGTACTAGAAACATAACGGATTACATAAAATGTCAAGTTGTTGGGTTTGTATCTCACATCCATTGAGTATCCATATGTGATCAAGAATTATAAGGAGTCTCAGTTGGACTTGGGTTAGAAGATCAGAGTTCTAATTGGATTGGAATACCAATTAGATAGTGATAGTGCTATTCTAATGGGATTAGGATATGAACACTATATATATAATTTGTATGTGATATGAGAGAGGAGAATAATTTTGGCTAAGAGAGATGCTTATGTTATTATGAGAGATGCGAGAGATAGAGAGATATTTGAATCTCTTCTTATAACATATTTTTCTCATAGTGGATATTTCTCTCGTTGCTCCTATAGATGTAGGTCGAATTTGGTTGGCCGAACCATATTAATTCTTGTATTCTTCTTATGTTATATTTTTTTCTTCGTCTCTGCAATCTCGATGAGGGATTCGATTCCCAACAATTGGTATCAGAGCTATGGTTATGGATCTGGATTCGAGATCGCGAAATGGTGAATCTGATGTCGAGTCGACAAGGAGGTTGGCAGAGACATCAAGAGCAACTACATCAAGAAGAAGAAGAAGAAAAAAAAGGAAGAGAGCTGCTCGCCTCCACGAAGAGGGCACGTGGCCGGAGGGCACGTGGCCGGAGGGCACGTGGCCGGAGGATGCTTGGCCAAAGGATGCCCGGTCGGTGGTGCGCAACGACAGGAGCGCCAACTAGGTGCTGTCCAGCGCTCGGCTCACTGGCTGAGGCCAGCCCACAGGGCTTGCCGATGGTGCGCCCGGGCCAGAACGTGGGGACCTGCGTGCAAATGGATGCCGAAAGTACGTGGACGACCCTGTCGCTAGGGGCAAGGATGGCGTGGGCGGCAGCGATCGTGATCTTGGCTTGGAACTTTGGTTGGATTGGGAATCCAGTATTTCTGATAAACACCAAACATCTATTTTGGATGTGTTGCCACATGGAAGATATGATTTGCTGTGGGCTCCAGAATATCAAACACCAAAAGAAGTGGCTGAGAGGATTTTGAGGTGCAGATCGATGGCTATGGTTGATCGGATCATGGATTGAAGAATCGATATCCGATTAAGGTGATCCAGGAATCGAATCCTATGTTCTTCAGCATTCCGGACGCAGTAGTGGATGCGGATTGGGCAAAATTCACTGTTTGGAGCAGATTTTGTATAGATCAGTAGTGATCGATGATGTTCAAGGGATCAATATTGATCGATCATGATTGGTTGATTGTACAATGATGAAGTATGGCGTGGTATTTCATAGTGATGGATACAATTACTTCGTGACATAATGAATCATATGGTAATGTATAATCACCTATGTCTCTAGAGTTGGTCATAGTTTTTGGATCAAGGTGGAGTATGGTATATCGATCACGTTTGTATGGTACACAATATGATAAGTGATTGTGAGTACTCGGAGGTCCAGGTGTTTTGACCGAGGTGGAGCACGGTGTAGCAATTATGAGCGCTTGGTGAAGAGTATGGTATAGTAATCGTGAGTGTTCAAGAAAGTACGGTTTAGTAATCATGAGTGCTTGGAGGAGAGCATGGTTTAGTGATCCTGAGTGCTCAAGTATAGAAGCAGTAATGATTATATAAGTTGTTTCCAGTCGATGGAGCATGGTGATCATGCGGTGGATGTCTGCGAAGTGGATGACAAGAACAACGGAGTTTCTCTAAGATGCATGGCTCATCGGATACGAGCAAAGGTGGAGATTGTTAGGTTTGTGTCTCGCATCCGTTGAGTATCCAGATGTGATCAAGAATTACAAGGAGTCTCAGTTGGACTTGGGTTAGAAGACCAGAGTTCTAATTGGATTGAAACACCAATTAGATGGTGATAGTGCTATTCTAATGAGATTAGGATAAGAACACTATATATATCTCTTGTATGTGATATGAGAGAGGAGAGCAATTTTGGCTAAGAGAGATGCTTATGTTATTATGAAATATGCGAGAGGTAGAGAGATACTTGGATCTCTTCTTGTAACCTATTTTTCTCATAGTGGATATTTCTCTCGTTGCTCCCGTGGACGTAGGTCTAATTTGGTCGGCCGAACCACGTTAATTCTTGTGTTCTTCTTGTGTTGTATTGTTTTTTTTATCTCTACGATCTCGATGGGGGATTCGATCCCCAACACAAGTAACTCTTTCCACTAATCTACTATAAATAATGCAAAACCTTTAGAGGAAATTGTAATAGTGCTAATCACAAGTAGCTCACTCTCTACTGCTGCTTCTAGAAACAACCATAAGTTACTAAATTGCCAGTATAAGGTTGTCTTATCTTGGGGATATGAGAGTATGTGCAGTGGCACAGGCACACATACACGCATTTCATAAAAAAAAATTAAAGAAAAAGCGTAGGCTCTCTGGAAGCCAGAAAAATTTTCAATTTGGATCACACGCTTGATAGATATGTACATAATTAAAATTTGAAAAGCATACCATAGGAAAACAGGTGAACACATGTCAAAACATATAGCTATCTTTATACTTAATTCTGCATAGGAAATAAGACAATTATAAAAAAAGAAAATAGGATAACATAAAATTGTTATGTAACCTTTGACATTGATTTGCACAGAGAAACAAACTTAGTTTTGTCACTAGGGGAGATTAATGCAATTGAGCACCCATCAACAGAAGCTCGTGCAGTTCTGCCACTTCTATTTATATAAACCTAAGAAAGCAAGAGACCATTATTAACTGAGAAGGTTAAGAATCAGATTGATAAATATACTCTCTTTAACCTACCTCTGCTGAATGTGGCAGTTGATAGTGAATAACAGTTCTGATGCCAGAAATATCAAGGCCTCTTGCAGCAGCATCAGTAGCAATCAGTACTGCAACCTCAATGCTACGAAAATTATCAATTGCCTGATTGATTCAACAATATGTAAGCAATGTGTATAATAAAAAAATATAGAGAAGTACATTTTGCCTGAAGGTAACAAATATGAAAAGGATTTTTTATTATAGTTGCTTTCCAATTGCAGCTTATTATCAGTCTATATTTCTGGGCAAGAGTCCATAAGTTTTTGCACTTATGTCAATCAATAAGCATCAATATTATCTTTCAGGGTGGGGTTGGGGGTGCAGGTGGAGGTCGAGGCAGCCCAGGGAAACTTAAGGCTATACTTGGGAGATTAGTTTCGAAGTGTTGTAAGGTGCTTTGGAGGGATGTATTATAAATATTCATAAAAACACTTGCTTATAAGCTTTTGGATAAGTGTTTTAAGTGTTCTTAGAACACCCAAAACACTTGTAAGTGTTTTGGGGTGCTTTCTAGAACACTCCAAATAAGAGATGTTTTGGAGCGTTCTAAATTATTTATCCAAAAATACCCTCTCTTTTCCATATTCCAATTCTTTACGTTAACTCTTTCTAACGTACTTACATTTTTCCTAATTGGGTATATTTATCTTTAACATGTTTATGAAATTCACAAAAACCCATGAGAAAACTCAACCCCTATCTACAAGCTTGAACACCCTAAAACCCATGATCAGAACACTCCAAAACACATACCACCAAAACACCCCAAAGCACACTTTAAAAACACCCCAAAACACTTTACTTTTGACATCCAAGTACCGCCTAAAGGTTTCTTAATAGATAAGATTATTTGTTATTTCTATTTGGACACTGAAAATTTAATATTACATACTTATTAACCAAATACCATTCAGTTTTCATTGAATAAGATGCTTCCAGTAATTTGCTTGCTGCTAGTGCATCATAAAATTGCAACTTCTCCATTGTTCGCACATTTTTATTAAAGACTCAGAATAATAAAATGCTAAAGTTTGTCCTGCATGATGTTGATTGGCCAATGAATAATTGCCATGTTCGATGGCAGACTGAGACAGGAGACTATAGTCACAGGTTGTAGGACCACAGTGTTCAATACCAAAGAAGAGAATGCACGATTAGAAACAAATATTCAATAGACTAGGACAGGAGGCTACAGGCACATTCACTGATAAGCACAGCTGCAAGTTTATCGATCCAAACAAATGAAACATCCATAATCAAGAGAGAAAAAGAAACAATGTGCATAAATGAATACATCCTGAACAAGTACAAAGCAAGCATTGAAGTTGTTATGTTTCTTAAATCTCAAGAAAGAAAACATCAAACATTAAAGGTTTCACAGGCTATGAGCCTATGAGGGATCAAGCAATTGATGGTTGTCAATGAAAATATGTTTTGTGGTTTATAAGTATAAAAACCTGAATATATTCACAAAGAATGATTTTGATGAGGACAGATATCATACATTGTTGCCATTAATATCATGGACAGCCAACATGAATAATCAAACAATCAATTATGGTAGTTAGCTAAAGGTTCATATTCTAGTATTATTTGAATTGTGCAAGTGGATTTTTACTCTATATTCTACAAAGGTCAAAATACATGATTGTCCACCATTCAAACTGAGACTCAGACCAAGATACCACAATATCAATCATGAAGTTCAAAAGTCAAAGCGCCCAAAACCCTATGACGCGTCAAACATTCCTGTCTATGCTGTTTAGGTTTGTGATCACATTCAAATTGCTAAAATTTCACCCAAATGTGTATGAATGCAGATCATGACAGTTACAGCCCTATTTCGTAACAAAGTTAAGTTGGCTTGCCTCCAAAAATCTAACTAATAGTTGTTTGGCAAAGTAATTAGAGTTTAGTTAACTCCAGTTACCTCAATAGTCAACTCAAGTCAAGATAACTCCAGAACAATGGAGGTACCAATGGAGGTACCAAAACTCAATGATAGAGATCAGAATTTGATTTGATTTGATTTGATTAGGATTTGGATTGTACTAAATATTTGATTTGATTAGGAGTTTGGATTTTATTAGAATTCTGTTTGTTAGGGATTCCCTATATATAGGGGTTGTATGAAGTATTGAAGTAGATGAATAATATTTTTGAAATTTTCTTGAGAAATCTCTGGCGTGGAATTCGCTGAGTCAAGATCTTTCCTCGTGAATTCATGGAGAGTGGGCGTGGGCCTAGGTAGATTCCCAAATCCCAAAAAAAATTTCCCAATCTATCATTTCTTCCCCAATTCCTCTAGAAAAAATCATAATTTCAAAACCCTAACCCTAATTTGGCCTCCGTCAAATTGGTATCAGAACCTAAAATTATTTTCTCCTCTTCCACCTGACCCAACCACCCTCACTCTCCATCAACCAGTAAGAGAAAAAAAAAACTCAAATAAAAAAAAAAAAACTCAGATCAGAGAGAGGAAAAAAAAAAATTCTTCTCCTCTCCTTCGTTTCTACCAGCAGCAGCCCCCAAAAAAGCCCCAAAACTCCCCAACTCAACTCCACCAAAACCCCTCCCCTTCAATTCCACTCGACGCCGCCCAAACCCCCCATCGTCGCCCGCCCTCTCCACCAGATCCGTCCGAAACCCCAGCGACGCCGCCGCCGCCTCCGCCCGCACCAGCAACGCCGCCGACAAGCCGCCAGCAACGCCTCCGCCCGCTTCTCGACCAACTCCTCTCCTCCTCGCCGTCCAGCAACCTCCCGCCTCCTCCCGCCTCCCGATCAACTCCTCTCCTCCTCGCCGTCCAGCAACCTCCCGCCTCCGCCCACCTCCCGACCAACTCCTCTCCTCCTCGCCGTCCAGCAACCTCCGCCCGCCTCCGTCCTCCCTCCACTTCGACAGTGACCTCTTCTTCCACCGCATCCGTCGTCGCTTCCCCGCCAGCAATGCCGCCGCCATCAGTGCAGCAGAATAGCAATGCAACAAGGAGAAGAAAACTATTGGGTTTCGGGTTTGTTTGATATTGGGTTGATTTGGTTCTGATCCACTTATTCAGACCCATATCCAAAAGAATAGAAGGTTGGATTTATTTTGGGTCCAACCTGCAAGCTTCAGATCTGATCCACAGATCCAGATCCATTCCACTCTTGGTTCAGATCAGTACAGCAGTGCAGACCTGCTGACAGTGCAGACCCGTTAAGCAGAAAAGTAGTGATTTGGAGCCCGTTCGGAGTCCAATTCGAGTCAAATTCGAAGCGTTGCATTCCTGGATTTATTTCTAACAATTGTGGCAGGATTTCAGGGTTCTTCAGAAGGCGAACCAACGTCGGAAGACTCCAAGGGACCACTACAAGTGCACGAACTTATTCGGTATTTGGGTAATCTCTAAACTAACTCATTTTCTTCAGCAAAATTTTGCAATTATTTTGTGAAAATTTTGCATAAGATTGTTAGTTAGAATTACTAATAATTATTTGCCAACTTATTGCTTACTGCATACACACATTTTTAGGATCCATTTCCTTTCATTTTAGAAACTAAACCTTAGGAAAATTTTATTTGATCATATAGTGCACGCATATAGAATTTGACCGAGTCTAGAAAATTGCATTGCATCCGCTTGTTTGATTGTATGCTTCTTCGTAACGGTAAAATGACCACCTCAAGTTCTAGTAATGTGGATAAAAAGTTAGAAATCATGATGAAACAGTTAAAAACTATCACTGAACAAATGGAACAATTTAAAATTATTAATAAACGATTGGATGTACTAGAACGACAAATAGAAGAACAAGATAATCAAATTTATAAGAATGAATATAATGAAAGAAATTACGATAGAGGGCCAAGAAATCGAAATGAAAGAAATAGAGATGAGAGTGTCCCTAGAACTAGACGTGCTGAGGATAACATCACACGTAAGATAAAAGTTGAAACTCCTACATTCAATGGCACTCATGACCCAAAAGTCTTTAGTGACTGCCTCGCAGATATGGATTACTATTTCGATTTGTATGATATGCCTGAAGAGCGCAAAATACGATTTGCTCGGATACGATTGACAGGGCCCGCTAGGATATATTAGGCATCGGTAGAAAGAGAGTGTGACAGATACCTGAATGCGATAGAGACTTGGAATGATATGAAAGTTAAACTTAAAGAGAAGTATCTTCCAGTCACATTTAGGAGTCACCTTTTAGATAGGTTGTAGAGTCTATGCTAGGGGAGCATGACGGTCCAAGAGTACATGACTCAATTTGATGAATTGACACTTCGGTGTGATTTGCGAGAGGACCGACATCAGGCGATCTCTAGATTTCGTTCTGGACTATGCGCAGACATATGACGAGCTATGCATATCCATTCTCAGAATATAAGTTCCCTTACTCAAGCTTGTCAATTAGTAGAAGATATAGAACACTCTCTCAAATTTTCTGCTGACCGTAGGTTTACTTCTAAAGCCGGGGAGCAGTTCAGACGCCCTTCTGAAGATAACAAGAGACTTAACACCCAACACAACAAAGACTTTAAAGGTAAAACCGTAATGGGTGAGTCATCTAAACAGGGCACGAAAGGTATAGAGTATTTTAGGTGTCACGAGTATGGCCACAAAGCTTCACAGTGTCTCACTAGAGCTTTACTCGTAGAAGGAGAATATAATGGTGATGATGATAATCTTGAGGAGGAAGTATATGAATCAGTTGGAAATGCTAGTGAGTCAGACGAGAAAATAGTCATTTCAAATGTGCGTTTAGGTGTCGTTAAGTGTCTTTACACTAAAACGAAAAATGAAGATTGGCGTAGATCTAACGTTTTCACCACATACATCACACAAGGAGGAAAGAGTTATCGCGTAATGATTGACGGGGGTAGTTGTGTGAATATAATCTCAAGATCAGCTGTTGAGAAAATGGGCCTCAAAACTGAACCCCATCCACAACCATGCAACGTAACATGGGTAGATAAAACTGCTCAATCTATTACTCAACGTTGTCTAGTGCCTATCCAGATATCAAGTTATCAGGACCAGTTTTGGTGCGATATGTTAGATATGACCGCCGCACATATCTTGCTTAGTAGGCCATGGTTGTATGATTTAGATGTGACGAGTTTCGGCAAATCAAATATATATACATTCAAATTTAATGAAAAAAAAATTATTTTGAAACCCGCGCCGCCTAAGTCTAGTGATGAGAGCCCAAAGAGTGAAAAAGTCACAGGACAGGTACATAAAAAGTCTCTTCACTTGGTAAGTCGATCACAATTCCTCAAGGAGAGTTTAGAGGAGGGACTAGTGTATGCGGTACTTACTTTAAAAGAGTCTTCTAATCCACCTGTCATTTAACATCCTGAGATTCATCAGATTCCCACTGATTTTCAAGATATCATGCCCGATAAGTTATCTGATGAACCCCTCCCCTTCGGGACATTCAGCATGCCATTGACTTCGTGCCTGGGTCCAGTTTGCCCAATTTACCTCATTATAGGATGAATCCTGTTGAGCACGCTGAGTTGAGAAGACAGGTAGATAAGTTATTACGGAAAGACTTTATTAGAGAGAGTTTGAGTCCTCGTGTCGTTCCCGCTCTACTCACACCTAAAAAGAATGGTAGCTGGAAGATGTGCGTTGACAGTCGTGCCATCAACAAAATTACCGTCAAGTATAGATTTCCTATTCCTAGACTTGATGACTTATTAGATATGATGGCTAGCTCTCAAATCTTTTCGAAGATAGATCTTCGAATCGGATACCATCAGATTCGTATCCGTGAAGATGATTAATGGAAAACTGCTTTTAAAATTAAAGACGGATTGTATGAATGGTTGGTCATGTCTTTTGGTTTATCTAATGCACCCAGTACATTTATGAGAGTTATGACCCAGATATTGCGTCATTTCTTAGGCAAGTTCGTTGTTGTCTATTTTGATGACATTCTCGTCTTTAGTCAAACCCAAAAAAAAACATCTTTCTCATTTGACACAGGTTTTAGAGACTCTCCGTAAGGAGAAACTGTTTGTCAATTTGAAGAAATGTGCATTCTTAGCTTCCTCTGTTCAATTTCTTGGGTTTATCGTCTCTAAAAACGGAGTAGCAGCAGATCCTGACAAAATTAAGGCCATAAGAGAATGGTCTACTCCTCGTACGATCCATGAGGGCAGGAGCTTCCATGGTCTGACCACATTTTATAGGAGGTTTGTTAGGGAATTTAGTACCACCATGGCTCCGATCACTGATTGTCTTAAGAAAGGAGAGTTTCAATGGACTAAATCTGCTGCTCATGCTTTCGAGGAGATTAAGGAGAAGTTGACTACTGCTCCGGTTCTTCATCTTCCAGATTTCTCGAAAGTTTTTGAGGTGGCATGTCACGCATCAGGCGTAGGTATAGGAGGTGTTTTGAGCCAAGAAAATCATCCCATCGTCTTTTATAGCGAAAAATTGAATGAGACGTAACAGCGCTATGATGTTTATGACAGAGAGTTTTATGCAGTAGTGCAATGTTTGCGTCATTGGCATCACTATTTGCTACCAAAAGAGTTCGTTCTATATTCAGACCATCAAGCTCTACGCTATATCAATTCTCAAAAGAGAGTAGGATATCGACACATCAAGTGGCTTGAGTTTATTCAGGAGTACAATTTTGTACTCAAACACTGTGCAGGAACTGAAAATAAAGCCGCTGATACATTGAGTAGGAAACTTTGCACTTTACAGACGATGAGTGCAAAAGTTATCGGATTTGAGCGTATCATTCAAGACTATCCTACTTGTCAGGACTTTGGTGACATTTATTCATCTCTGACACAGGATCCTCCTATTATAGTATATGCCTTCACTATTGTTGATGGTTTTTTATTTTGAGATACCCGTCTATGTATTCCCAATACTTCTTTGCACGATCATCTGATTTAGGAAATGCATGCAGGAGGGATCGCTGGTCATTTCGGTCGAGATAAAACTATCATTCTTATAGAGGACCGATTTTATTGGCCAAGTATTAAACGTGATGTTGTGCGAATTGTGTCGCATTGTCGAGTTTGTCAGGTAGCTAAGGATAGGAAGCAGAATACAGGACTCTACACACCATTACCCATACCCTTTGCACATTGGAAACATCTTAGCATGAATTTTATTTTAGGACTCTCTCGCACACTTAGGAAGCATGATACAATATTAGTCGTGGTGGATAGATTTTCCAAAATGGCATATTTTATTCCTTACCACAAGACTTCAGATGCCTCACATGTTGCACACTTATTCTGTAAAAAGCTAGTTCGTTTGCATGGCCTCCCTAAGTCAATTGTTTCTGACAGAGATGTTCGATTCACAAGTCATTTTTGACGAACTCTCTGGAAGAAAATGGGTACCACGCTTAATTTCTCCACTGTTTATCATCCGCAGACAGATGGTCAGACAGAAGTTGTCTATCGTAACTTAGGTGACTTGCTTCGATATTTAGTGGGCAACCATTTAACGACGTGAGATCTTGTTTTGTTTATAGCGGAGTTAGCGTATAATAGTTTAGTCAATAGGTCTACTGGGATGAGTCCATTTGAGATAGTTACAGATTATAAACCTAGAAAGCCTATAGACCTTCTTCCACTCCCCATAGGTGATAGGCCTAGTGCCTCAGCCGAGTCTTTTGCACAGCATTTGCATGATTTGCATGATCATATTCGTCGGCAAATAGCAATTAGTAATAATAACTACAAGTCTGCAGCAGACTCGCACAAAAGATTGCATAAATTTACAATTGATGATGAGCTGATGGTTAGAGTGCGTTCAGAGAGGTTTCCGCCAGGAACCTTGAAGAAACTTCATGCTCGACTTATAGGTCCTTACCGAGTTCTAAAGATGATTGGTTTTAATACTTATGAGCTTGCGATCCCCCAGAATCTCGGAATCAATCCAATTTTCAACGTCGAGGACCTGACTCCATACCGTGCTCCATTTGACTATCCAGCAGTTATTCCAGATCTACCATTATCTGCTTCGCCAGGACATCGAATTTTCCCATCCGTACATCGCCTCCTCCTGCTCCACGCAAGCATCATGTATACCAGCTTGAGGACATATTGGATGATGAGATTGTTTCGACTGCTGTTGGTAAATATTAACGTTATTTAGTGCGATGGCGTGGATGTCCAGATTCAGATTGCACTTGGTTGCGCACCGAAAAAGTCCAGCAGCTCGATCCGAATTTGCTCGATAGTTATCATCTTCGTCCTTCACCAGAGATTCATGTTTTGAAGCCGGGGAGAATTGATGGAGATGATTTGATTTGATTTGATTAGGATTTGGATTGTACTAGATATTTGATTTAATTAGGAGTTTGGATTTTATTAGGATTCTTTTTGTTAGGGATTCCCTATATATAGGAGTTGTATGAAGTATTGAAGGAGATGAATAATATTTTTGAAATTTTCTTGAGAAATCTCTGGCGTGGAATTCGCTGAGTCAAAATCTTTCCTCGTGAATTCATGGAGAGTGGGCGTGGGCCTAGGTGGATTCCCAAATCCCAAAAGATTTTCCCCAATCTATCATTTCTTCCCCAATTTCTCTAGAAAAAACCCTAATTTCAAAACTCTAACCCTAATTTCGCCTCCGTCCTGCGTAACTCAACTTCTAACTCTATTATCTCAAACCTCTGTTTTCAACCAATCCTTCACAAAATGCAGATAGGAGTTTAGAGAACTAGAGTTAGGGCCTTAGAAAGTGGAGTTTGCATAACCTACACCTCCGCTTAACATCTAACTCCAGTTTTATGAACTCCGTCCCCAGACAGGCCCCTATACTGATCCTATCATTTTAGGCCCATGTGACAAACCACATAACTAGGCATTGGTAGCATTCAAGTGGTAATTATATTCAGATTGAGAGGATTTAGCACTCATGTTATAAGTAGATACATGAAGGATGATAACCAAGGATAAATGTCAGAGTTTTACAGTTTACTGGAAACATAAAAAATATAATTTTGCCACAAAAAGATATCACCTTGCGGGCTCTTTATTGCATTTTAGCATGAAGTTTAAATAGTTTGATGCTAAGATAGCTCAATAGGGATGAGATCCGGTGTAAAGCTGCAATTGATGTGCAAAAAAACAATTGTCTGTCCTTGGCCATGAACACTCAAAATATAATATAGATAAGCTTCTTTATCTTCTTCCCTGCATCTGGAAAGACAGAACATTCATAAGTGAGCATAGTTATTGAATGAATTAAAGATTGCTTTGAACAGAGATGCATCACAGCTAATAGAAGCAATAGTCCTAAAATAAACCAACGCTCTTTTAGCTAAACAACTAATTATTTCACAATGCCCACATCTCAGAATTAAGAGAAGGCTCCCGGCAAAGAGAAACTATGAACCACAACAGGAAGAGCATGACTAACGGTAAACCAATCTCACAAGAAACAGATATCTTTGCATTAGCTATTGAAAAACTAGATCAGTCATTATCCAGCATAGCATTATATAAGCTTTTCCTATCAATAATTTCCTAGCAAAATCTATCTCCACTTTTCCTATCTGCATTATATAGCACTATATGAAACAAATAAATAATTTCCTAGCAAAATCTATCTCCACTTCAAAAGGACATTATAACAGAGATGTACATAGGAGTCCTGCCCTATTCCTTTGATATTTAAAATGCTTCTAGCAAAGATTAAGAAGCCCAACAGAGGAGGTCAAGGGTGAATTACTGCTCCATTCCTTCTATACTCAAGACGCTTCTAGCAAAGTTTAAGAAGTACAAGGGAGGAGGCCAAGGTAAATTACTACGCTATTTCTTTTCTATTTCAGATGCTTCCAGCAAAGTTTAAGAAACACAACGTTGGAGAGCAAGGATGGGCATGGGCAAAAAGGATTAACTATTATCATATATAGCTTTTTCCTGATCATTAATCCACTACAAAGAGATTATAAGATAGCATAAAACAATACAATTTCTTTCTTGCTCCCGAACCTGTCTAGCTGTTACGTATATCATTAGGGCAATCTAATATCATAGAAGCAAATACATTCTGATCATCAAGAACGATAAATAAATAATAAGAATGCCTCACATATTATGTTCTTTTTCTTGGTTCAAAATTTGGGCATTTTATATTTTGGAAGTTTGAATCGTGATCCATTAGTAAAGAAAAGCTAGTTAAAGCAATTTAGAAGTTTAAAAGATAACATCCTGCCAAGTAATGCTTCTATGCATTCTCTTTATACGACACCAAGACTGTATAATGCGTCTAGCATCTTTCACTTCTAGTTTAAACATTCCCTAAAGAACCACATTTGCTTAAGGTTTAATTATATTAACTAATCTGATACCAATGTCAAAAATGTTAAAGAAGCAAATACAGATTATGGATTTAACTCGAGATCATCAATTATTTCAGAATAGCTTGTAAGCTAAAATAGTTTATTCACAAAGACAATAATGTTGAATTTAGTTTATATTTTGATGGAGCTATTTTGTGCATACTGAGGCCTCAGCTCCATCCTGGAAAGGTGCTAAGTAGAACATTTAATACCTTTAGATTGAAGGAGAGATAGTTCAAGTTGGAGTGCTAATTATGCATCCGTCATGCCCAAATGTAAAAACAAAATTAAGGGTTTTGAAACAATAAATCACATCAAAAACTTGAAAGGAGAATATTTAGCATGAAGGGATCATTTAATTAGACAACTCTCTCGTCTTCCCAGAAGATAATGAAACCAAACATAGCTACTAAATACTTAACATAGTTTCTTATAAACATGAGAATTGTTCTTCAAAGAAAAGTATATATACAATGCTAACACCAAGTCCACTTAAATATACCAAGGTCAATGTTATGCCATTTTCATTTGCACGACTTTTAAGAACAAAGGTGATAGAGATTTGATTAGGATTTAATTAGAATTTGGCTAGATTTGGTATAATCTTGTTGCATTAGGACTTGATTAGAGATTTGGTATTTTGTTACTTTAGACTTCTCTATATATATGGCTTGTAAAACCCTAATTTGAATATAGAGTGAAATATGATTTCTTTTGATAGCATGTGATTTGCCTTATCAAATCTTTTCTCAAGTGATTCGTGAGAGAGTGGGCATGTGATTCGCCTGGACGTGAGATCCAAACCCTAATTTATCCTACAAAACCCTAAGTTCTTCCCAAATTCATCCACCACAAGCCCTAAATCGCTTCGTCCGCCGTCAAATTGGTATCAAAGCTCAAGATCCTATCAGAGTCCAAATATATCTCCATCTTCTTATTTTTTTTATTTTTTTATTTTTAGATTTGAGAGAAAAAAAATCTGAAAAAAATTTGGCAATAGATCATATCTGAAAAAAAAAGGAGCAAAAAAAAAGAATAGAGAAACAGATTAAAAAACAAGAGAAAAAAATCGAGTGAGAAAAAAAAAGAAGAGAGAGAGATAAAAAAAAGAGAAAAAAAATCGAGTGAAAAAAAAAAGTTAAAAAAAAAGAGAGGAAGGAAAAAAAAAAAAAACTAAATTTCCCCTCTCCTCCTGCAGCAGCAGCAGCGCAGCACCAAGCAGCAGTTAGACCCGTTAAGGAGAATTCAGACCTGTTAAGGGTTTTTTGGGTGATTGTGAAGCCATTTGAAGCCCGGTTCGCATCGGATTCAAGATATAATCAACACATTCCAATTTTGGTATTTTCTGAACTTAATTTAAATATGGGATTCATATTTTGTGGAAAATACATCAACATTGATGTCGATTTTAAGCAAGTGAAGTGTGATATATATAATGCAGTCCCATATTTTTATCGTTATAATGATCCTAATGGTTATGATAATTGGGAAAGCAATTTGAAGCAATTTTTCCATTACTTTCCGTTGAATTCAGAGCAAAAATACAATTATGCAAAATTAAGTTGGGTAGAGAAGTTTTTGATTGGTTCTTCAACAACTATAAATCTCGTCCAATTTGGAATCGTTTGCAGTTTTTTCTTTGCGCACGGTATGCTTCGCATCTTGTCTTTAAATAATGTTCAAAGTGTGAAAGATATGGACACTCTGCTCATCAGTGTCCTTCTATCAAATGTTCGGCATGTGGAGAATTTTGACATTATGAGTATGAGTGCCCTAAAAAGAGTCCAGCTACCGATATATCCGCTTTCAAGATTTTAGGCGATGAGACCGAGTCCAGCATACAATTTGTCAAAGATCCAAAAGTTGATTCGATTTTTTGCCAGAGCCAACTACAGAAACATTCATTTTCCCTATTCATAAAGATCGTGTTTTCAGTGACTTTCCAGCTCACATTCCAAATTCTTTATTTTCTACAGAAGCGACAGATTTTGATTTCTCTCCAGAACTTCTATAATTATTACTGTCACCACCATGAAAATGTCAGATAGCATACATTTGGCTTCCAAACTGTTCGATTTTCTTATATTTAGTTCGGTGGAAAGTTTTGCCAGATTTTGAGAAGATTGACCAATTTCAGTTGACCGTGCTTGACTTTCTTTTTATCGTTATTCACCAGGTAGTGAATATTTCCAAGCGCGGGAGAATTGATAGAGATTTGATTAGGATTTGATTAGAATTTGGTTAGATTTGGTATTATCTTATTGCATTAGGATTTGATTATAGATTTGGTATTTTGTTACTTTAGAATTCTCTATATATATGGCTTGTAAAACCCTAATTTGAATATAAAGTAAAATATGATTTCTTTTGAGAGCATGTGATTTGCTTTATTAAATCTTTTCTCGAGTGATTTGTGAGAGAGTGGGCATGTGATTCGCCTGAACGTGAGGTCCAAACCCTAATTTATCCTACAAAACCTTAAGTTTTTCCCCAATTTATCCACCACAATCCCTAAATCGCTTCGTCCGCCGTCAAAAGGTTTCTGTGAACACTGTCAAGCATCAACATACATAGTGGTTGAGGAAATTACAGTACAGATATAAATGACCTTGCCAGCTTCCTTCTTAAAACATGAAACTATGTATAAACTTGAACCAAACAACATGAAACTCCGCACATCCAAAAAATGAAAATGCAAGCCAACTGAATGTCCTGTGCATAACATAAGAGTTAGCTAGTTTCGCTGCTTACTAAAAAATGAAAAAGACAACTTGTTTGAGAACTTTCATTAGAGTGTACCCCACATAAGACCACCTTCTCATCTATGTACGATCATTCATTTTTATCTATTTCTTTTAAGATTAATAGAGATTACATTTGCTAATTAAAATTCCACAAATCTTTGTAAATGGGTTAATCTGAAAATATCGGAACATAACAGGATTGATCAAAATTGGATCCATATGTGAAAAAATCAGCAGCCACTGGCAGGCCGTAGAATTAGCAGACAAGACTTTTTAACGTATACCAACATGCTAGCAAAGGAAGAAATGTCCAACAATTAGGCATAGAAGTGATCCCGTTTCTTGAATAAACAAAAGTGATTTGGTTAAAGGAAAAATGAGTTAGGAGACCTGAAAACTGGATAAATAAGCACTTCATGCTATGACGTGAAAACTGGAGAAATAAAACACTTCTAACAAACCTCAACAAGATGCTGGTTTCCTCCGGCCATGAGCTCCCATAACCTTCCTGGAGTTCCAACAATGATTTCAGGCCTTCCCTTTAAAAGTCTCTCCTGCTTTTCTGAAGACATACCACCAACTATGGGAACAACTCTTATATCAATATACTTGGCTGTGGCTTTAAGATGATCAGAGACCTACAATAAGTATCAATAAGTAATTATGGCTAATAAAATATCAGCCAATCTTGTTATAATGGGAAAAGGAAGCAAAAAATAAAATCGCCACTCAAATGTATATAGAAGACTTAGTCAAAACACAAGAAGTAGGATTTGATATTTTTGTTAATTATTATCAGAGCAAGGTCTGGTATGATCTAGAAACTGACTTATTAAATACGTTGCATCAAAAATTACATTCTACAACACAAGCAAGGTACTAAAAAGTTAAAAAGCTAAACCATTGTATCCGAATGTCCATTCTTTCAAGCAGATATAAATACAATGTGGAAGCTTATACATTAAAAGCACCTAAGTGCATCAGAATATCAGTTGTTCAAGAAAGGCACTTACCTTACCTTTGAGCCCAGTAAATACTTTGTAAGCATACAGTTTATTTGCTAAGTATCAGTTAATGGTACTTCTCATGGTCTCTGTTAAAGGTAAATAAAAAATAACAAACTGAACGTGCTTACTTATGGCAGAATTTTAACCTTATTACAATGCCTTAAAAGGGATTAAAAAAAAAAAAAACAAATTATCAGTGAAAGGATAAATTTCAAACTAAAATAAAATAAACACAAGGATGACAAAGAAGGGACACCAGGACACACATAAAATAAACTAACATACTGAAAAAAGAAAAGCAACAGGAAGTAAGAGGTAGCATGCAGCCTAAGATAAACTAAGGTATACCTCAAGTTTCCAGTTTCTCTCCAACTAATAATCTAATATAGTACTTAAATATCTGATAATTATATTAAAACATTCAAAAAGATGACAACCCTATCACAAATTGAATGCAGTATGTGTCAAAAGAATCTATTCTTTAAACCCTTAAAATAGTTGGAATCCTGAAACTGGAATGGCCTGCGAAATAGTAAATAGTAGCATTAAGCATGGTACAGTAACGTCATGATATTTTAAAGCAACTACTAACTTAATAGTTTACTTGGTACGGCAGTGAATACGCGCCTTTTCTCAATCTTTATCGGATTATTTGATAATTTGCAATAAATAATATTTTAGAAAGTTAAATTAATAGTTATATGTCCAGATGCCTTTCAGCCAGGTACGCTTTCATCTTATACCAGAAACTATGATAATATGAAGTTACAGGAAGAGACTAGTATGAACTCTATGCATTCCACACTCACTAAAGAAAGCTTCCAGAACAAATAATTATATTAAAAATCAGATTTACAAACTAATTCATAGTATGGTTAATACTATACTAAATATAAAATTAAAGACTAGACACAGTAATATATAGCATATATAGAAAGAATTTCCAAAAAGGTGATCAGAATGTGAAGTCCTCATACCTGCAAGGCAAGCTCCCTTGTTGGAGTTATTATAAGAGACCTAAGAGGCCCTCCCTTAACATTTTCAACTGATTTTTCCTCATTTTGGAGCATTCTAGAAGCTTTTTCTCGTTCTTCAAGAAGACGTTGCAAAATGGGCAACCCAAATGCCAGTGTTCTTCCAGATCCTGTCTTTGCAGCACCAATGGCATCCTGTCTTAAAAATTCAGTCAGAAAGCTCTGACATGGGTCATTAAGACATTAACTTGATAGTAATTTGCAGAAAGTGCCAATTATGTGCAGAAGAGAGCAGAATAAAACTTGAAAAAATGGATTAAAAAATTAAGTTCATTGTGCCATTTCAATATATAAATTAGCAATTTAGCATCTAGGTAATACTACGAGAATGCCACATCAAGGATGAGGACACAAATGACTGTAAAAATAAAACACAAGGTGAGAGGGTTAAAATCACAATAAGCGTTGTTAGTATCAAATCAGTTAAATCAAGCATTTACCTGAATAGTGAAATATGCTAAAGGATTCCAACATAAAATCAAGTATTGTTTCACACCATAAATAAGAGTGGACCAACCTTTCCTTGATGGGCAGCAGCTGGAATACAAGCTTTTGTTATGGGTGTCGGTTCTCCAAATCCCAGTCTGCATATTGATTTAATAAGATGAGGATGGAGCCTCAACATCTTCCATTCATAGAGTTCATCGTCATTGAGGAGTAATTCATCATTAGTATCATCCTCAATGTCATTTTAAAGAGGTTCATCATCCAGAATAGGAACCAACTCCGGGCAAGGCTCTGTATCATTAAAAAAAAAAGAAAAATTCAAAACTCGGATATACCAACAGATTGCAAAGCAAGAAAAGCACATGAATTTTAAACAAGACATATCAATGTTTAGAATATTTGAATCAGTATAGCTTATTGGCTGACCACTTATTGGTATCAAAATCTGCAATATAGGGCACACAATATCAGCAATATCAGAAATATCAAAAATATTTAATTGTTATTATATGATACAGTGTGTATCGATTTTCTCAAAATCTAATACAATATATATATATATATATATATATATATATATATATATATATGAGGAAACGGTAAATACACCGGCGGTGAAGGGAGTTCCTTCACCGTCGCTTAGGTGACCCAATAAAATTATTACACGTGGCGTCATTCAAGCTAACAAATAAATGAATTTTCTTAATTACTCTTTGAGTGGTGCCACGTGTAATAATTTTATTGGACTATCTAAGCGGCGGTGAAGGAATTCCCTTCACCGCCGGTATATTTCCCGTTTCCTCTATATATATATATATATATATATATATATATATATATATATATATATATATATATATATATAGGTATTGGCTGATATGCAAAACCTTGGGATATATTTTTATAAAGAGACTAGATTAAATGTTTAAGAAGAGGACAATTGAATTTGCTCATATTAGAACTTTGTTTTTTGAGAATAAAATGATGGGCACTAATAAAAAAAGAGACTCGGATTCTGACTAAATGCAAGTTACCTTTTCAATTTTGATATTGTTGTAATGTAGATTGAGACTCAATAAATCTGCAGCAACATATCATATTATAAGCATTTTAGAAACCTTTCTCGTCAACAACATACCATATGGAAGAAACTCTTTCTCAACCACTAAATTCAGATTTTTCTTGTTTTCCGATTTTTCTTGTTTTCCATTTTTTCTTTTATTCAAATATGAGTTACATACATCATGCTCTTGAACCAAAACTTTTCCCTTTTAATTTTTCGAGTTGAATAATAAGCCTAAAGAGTTCAAAAATTAGAACCATCATAGATAGTTCAGCTGGGAGCAAAACCCTAAACCCTTATATATTAAAATTCTAATAACTTTTTCCCTTTAAGGTTTCTTTCAATCACCAGTGCTAATCGTGCCTTAAGCTAAAAATTCTCCCTTTAATTAGAAAGGCCAAAAATGTCCCTAAAAACCTAAACCAACATAAGATAATTCGGGGAAATTCTATTTGAGCACGACAATTTACTCTTGACGTCATGATTAATTTTACACCATACTTCTATTTTAAAATATTATAATTTTATTCTCTACATCCAATTTTTTTTTCCAATCACGCAATTTTTTTTTCCAATTTAACTCTCTGAATCTTCATCTTTGTCAGTTTCCATAACACCCGACAATGACAGCACCAAACCCGAAAGTCTACTTCGACATGTCAATCAACGGCACAACTGCAGGCCGCATCGTGATGGAGTTGTTCGCCGATGTGACCCAAAGACGGCGGAGAACTTCCGTGCGCTGTGCACGGGCGAGAAAGGGACGGGCTGGTCAGGGAAGCCGCTCCACTACAAAGGATCCACCTTCCGATCCTTTGTTTCTTATCTTTTTTCCAAGCACACATTGACTAGGAAGGGGGCAGGTTCGGATGCTAATGGCGAGAGTGTGGGTTCTTCTTCCTTTTTCTCTCGGGCTATTGGGTGTGGGTGTCGGTGCGTTAGGGTTGAGGGTTGAGGGAGATGGCTTCCCTATCACGTTTGGGGAATGGGGAGAGGCCGAGAGGGAATCGAGGAGGAGGGCGGCGTCGGAGGAGAGCGACTTCTAGGGAAAAAAGATGGGTGGGGAGAGAGAGAGGAGAGCGGCGATGGTGAGATTTTGGGGAGTTTCCAAAGGAGCACACCATTTTTCCTTGTGAGCCCACTAGTGTATTTTTGGTCCAGACTGAAAGTTGTTAAGTGGGCCCACTAGAAAAAATGGTTTGTTCCTTTGGAAGCTCCCGAGATTTTGCGATCGCACGAGATTTTGCGGAGAGGAGGGCGGCGTCAGCTGAATTTTGAGGGAGGCAGGCATCAATTAATTGGTTTTATTTATTAAGATGGCAAACTTGTGAATTTGAAATGTGAAGGGGCAAAACTGTAAATAGATTAAAAGGTAAGTTTGTTTTTTAGGAAATTAATTTTGAGCTCACCAGTTTCACAATGAGCTGACATCTTAAAATTCTAAAAAATTACGGATTTATTATTTTTTTAATTGAATTTATTTTTATCTTCTACCCTAACAGGGATTAGTCTTGCACTAATAAATAACGAGATGCGAGGGATGTCTTTCTTGTGTCTGGCTTAG
Source organism: Dracaena cambodiana (assembly GCA_036321105.1). NCBI lineage: Eukaryota > Viridiplantae > Streptophyta > Magnoliopsida > Asparagales > Asparagaceae > Dracaena > Dracaena cambodiana. Next base: position 12,409,603 of record JAYEPQ010000010.1, read on the forward strand.
CTTTCATTTAGGGTGTGTTTTGTTTATGGAAGTAAAGAAAAATTGAGAAGTAATTTTCAAAATGAAAATAAAAAAAAGAGTGTTTTTTTTTTGTATGTTTGTTTTCTATAACTTGAAGAAAAAAGTAGATAAGAAAGTGAAAAGAGTAATATTTAATTAATTAAATGTAATATTATCTATCTTATTTTATTTATTTATTATGTAAAAATGTATCACATTTAAATGATAATGATAAAGTATAAAAAAATAAATATTTTCTTATCTTATTTCTTTACTTCCTAAACTCTTACAACTCAAAAGTGTGAGAAAAAAAATTTTAGAATTAAGGTGCCATATAGGCTTCATCTCATCGTATGAGAAGTAACTTCCAAATTTCTTCTTGATCAAATAAATATTTGAAATAATAAAAGTACCCTGACTTCCACTACTTCCATTTTGGTTCAATGCAAACAAACACATCCTAGGCGCTTGGATGTCAAAAACAAAGTGTTTGGAGGTGTTTTTAAAGTGTGTTCTGAAGTATTTTGGTGGTACGTATTTTGAGATGTTCTTACTATAGGTTTTAGAGTGTTTAAATATCTACTTGCAAGTTTAGTTTCTTATGGATTTTTATGAATTCCATAAATATATAAAAGACAAAAATATCATATACAAATTATGTTTAAATTACTATAATTTTACCTGAAACAAAATGTCATTTTTTTGGACTAGTAATACGTCTCACTATATTATCTCTTAATTGCTCATTCCGCGATCAAATTAATTTTTTTTTGCTCAGTATAGAAAAACTATCATTCGAAATATTACTAAATTTATTAGAGATATGCATCATAACTTTTAAGATTTTGAGTGAAAAATTAAATAAACAAAAAGAACAATGATATGATAATTTGGAGAATTTAATAGAGAATTAAAAATAGAAATGTAATAAATCATATTCACCTGAATTGAGAAGAAAATCCTAATTTCTCCAATAAAAGAAGAGATCGGATTTAAATCGAGTTGCACTGTGAAATTCTAAACTTTCTCTTTAGAGAAAATAAATGATAGTTTTTTTTTCTCTTTTTGCATAAACAAATAGCCGCTCCATTTGTAAGAGAAGGCAACGTGAAAAGAATTGGGAAAAGATAAGGTCACGGAGAGGTTCAGATAGGAGGCAACATAAAAAGAAAGTGGAAAAAGAAAAAAACGCGGGAGATCACAGTTGGAACGAGGGTAGTTTTGGTTAAAAATTTAAAACACTCTAGAACACTCTGATTTAGAGTGTTCTAAGAAACACTTCGAAATACTATCCAGGTATTTTGGGGTGTTCTCAGAATACTCCAAAACACTTATCAAAAAACTCACAAGTAAAGATTTTTTAAAACACCTTATAACACATCACTTTAAACACCTTAAAATACTTCATAACTAATCTCTCAAGCATAACAATGATATGTATTTATATGATACAGTTGTTAGTCTTAGAATATTTTGTGCATGTAGTAGCTGAAATTACAGTTTTAATTGGTAGATCATGAACTTCCTAATTGAAAATTTTACACATAATACAAAAGATGATGTGGTAGACTCGAGTTAACAGATCGATCTGCATGATCAGAAAAAAAATGTAGATTAGATAATAGTTGCACTGAAAAAATAATTTGAGGGTTAGAAGCTGGTTGGAACACTAAAAAAAAAAAAAGGGATACTAGTGGCATAAATCTCGTTCTCTCAATTCTCATATAATTGAAACTTTTACCTTTTCTTTGCTGCAGCCTGCCTTTCAATAGGCTAGAGACCAGTTCATATCATAATAAGAATTTAGATCAGACTTATTGCCAGATGGATTGCTTTAAGGTAGAAAAGAAACTGCTTTAGTCATACTTTCCTAGTAAATTTTGTATGCTTGACTTATATGAGAGTCTTGAATCTTGATTAACAAAAAATTGTATAAGAGTCTTGAAGAATAAGAGTTCTAAATGTTTAGAGATTTGGGACTCTTTAAGTGCAAGTGTTCAACAAGTTATTTTTTACTTCTAATCCAAAACAAATTGGATCGTACTTCACCGGTTGATCAACAGAGCACAATTGTCATTTGATAGGATATGCTAGGATTTATTGTATTAATGGATTGACTTACTTAGAGTCTCAGTGAAATACTCATAACTGGAACAATATGGTGAGGCAAGATAGTGAACCAGCAGGAATAGCCTAATAGGGTGTGAAATCTGATGATATTTGAGAATAAAGAGGAGCCAAGCTATGATAGTCCAAATATACCTTGTCAAATTCAGACTCAATTTAGGAGTTGTGTAGGCCATTTAATGGATGCTCTACGATCAATTAGGTTGATTCTAATAGACGTTCCTCCTTCTCTTTTTAATGTTTTAATAATCTGGAACCAGACTAACTCCGAAGTTATAGTGAGGGTTGAGAGAAATAAGCAATTAAAATGCGTGCCCAGCAGGAATCGAACCTGGGATACTTTGATACCATGTTGAAAGTCCCTTCTACTGCACCAAAACTCCGAAGTTGTAGTGAGGGTTGAGAAAAATAATTTTATATTTTAACAGTTTTAATAATTGTGCTTTTCAACAATTGGGGTTTAGAACTTCTATTTTTTGCTTACAACTATTGAACTTCTTCACTACTTGTAGCTTCTCAAATCATGTTCCTCATTTTCGTCCCCAAGTTAAAGTTGGAGTTGTTCTTGTATCCATGATAGTTTGCCTACTTAGCAAACTCTCTGGGTGCCCATACTTTGTAGGTTGCACAAATTCAAGCATCCACTGAGTTCACTGTTGAACTATGTATCAATCCGGCTTTATATTTAATTCTCCTTTTCTTCTATCATGTGAAGCTCAGCAGTGTTTTAGACTTTTAGTTGAGTTTCTTTCCTATCAATACTTACGAAATTATATCTCATAAACTTTTGTTCTTGTTTGACTGATTGAACAAAGAATTTATGGTTTGGAAGATGTTTACATAACTTGTTCTGTATTTTCCCTTACCCTAGCTAATCCATTCAGTATAGAATATGGGACAAAACTGTAGCTTTTGTTGTTTGTACTGTGATATTCTACGTGGCTTCGGTAACTGGTATGCTGAAATTAAAATTTGTTTTTACAATAAGTCAATATGCATCATGTGCTAGTGTACACAAATTGTATTTCTAATTTAGGTTATGTTATTGGGCTTTGAGATTCAAATTATATTACCAGGTGTTGTTATCTATCAGTGATTAATCATGGTTATGTTACAAAAGGCACCTATGATCTTTCAAATTTAGACTTGTTTAGGTTCAACTTATTATCTCATCCATTTATAGCAACATCAGGAATTTGTTGAGGGGCAATAAATACCAGAGACATAAAGATTATTTGACTTGTTCTAAAAGGCACTATTAACACTTTTAGTTAACTGTCAAATAGAGAGGAGAGATGGAATCTTAAAGTTTATAGGACCTACCTTTTTCGAGACTTCGTTTGCATTTCAACCCATTGGGTTCTTAGTCAATATTTTTGGTTCCCATTATTTCTTCTGTTTCACTTTATTTGTCATTTTGGTGATGCTTTTGGTTTCAAAATAATTGACGCTTTGAGTTTATCAATATGTAGTATTGTTGTATTTTCATATTTGCGCCAGTGAAGTAGTTATAAATGAGAGTGTCCTTCTAAATATCCCCTGATATAAATATATTGTTCAGTATATCCCTTTTCGGACACCTGCAAAGTAACAACAAGAGTCATATCGATTTATGCATGTATGTGTTAATATTTGTAATATCTCCTGAGATATTAGCTCAATATAGCAATCAATATGGTTAATTCTATTTTGATTGCCTTTTAAACCTAGATATCATGTGATGCGATAGATATATCGTCCAATATATCCTTTTTTTGGATGTCGGTGAAGTTATAGTAAGGGTCATATCGTTTTATGCACATATATATTATAATCAATTTTGAAAATAACGCATTACGAAATCTGTTATATTGCATTATAAAACCTAACAGAACCCCAGCGCTACGGAACAATTGAAAATAACTCAGATCACCGTAACAATAGGTATTTTATGTTATTTTATATTATATTATGTAACATTATGTTAAATTATGTTATATTACGTTATTTATAATTTTAAGTAATTTTTATATTGTAACTGATTATTATTTTGATTATTAACCAACTACTGTAATTTTCTTACTTGATTGGTTGTTGGCTTGTTTGATTGCTTGTAGAATTGCTAACTTGTTAATTTATAATTTTTTTCTTGTTCACTTGTTGTAATTCCTTTTCGGTTGCTGAAATATCTTACTTGTTGATTCTATTTAATTTTTAACTGAACTAAAATCAATAATTACAAATAAGATAAAGTAAACATTACAAAATATAAATTACAACAATAATAACAATTAAAATTGAAATAAAAAATTAGAATATTATTTTCTTATTTAGATGATGACTGGAATTACGGTTACGACTTAATATAGTTTATGAAGATAAATGTGAAAATTATTATAAAACTTAGTATTCAATTAGAATAGATTATGTATTACAATATGGTTTTATATTCTTTTTTAGAAATTTTAAATTTATTTTTTTATAAAAATTATTTATATAGTTTTATATTTATTTTTATTAAATAAATAGGAAATTGCATAACATATGTTATACGTTATGCTATATGCGATATAATCTAACAGAGGCAAAACGTTATATTACTGTTATTGATAATTTAACATTGTTTGTAATATCTCCTGAGATATTAGCCCAATATAGTAATCATTATGGTTAATTCTTTTTTGATTGGCTTTTAAATCTAGAAATGTGTTTAGGCTTCATACCCAATCTCGTTTTTATATATAAGAAAAAAATCTAAATTCTTGCATCTATCTTAGATCACCATATCCTTAAATTATTGCGAAGAGAACTTGAGAAAATGAATTTTTCAGATGGCTAAGGGCTAAAAGATACTGGAGAGCTACAGTAGGGAACCTATTTAGGGTTCCTATCATTTGTGTTTTCGAACTTTATATCGAAATTGTTTCATTGTTTATTTTATTATGTCACGCATATACATATGTATTTATTCTTGAATCTCTTTTACATACATGTTATGTAATACTTGTTATATAGATGCTATCAAGATATTAACCATCTCTATAGTACATAGTTACATATTTGACTTGTGTATAATGTTCGATATGAGCACTTGATATGAACACACGATATACAGTCTGATATCTTTTATCCCTTATGAAAATCCCATCCGATACTATCCCAATATATAATATTTAGAACCTTGTATGTGAGTTCTATTTTTTTAATTTATATTCTTAATTAGGAACAATATAGAAAGATTACTAATTTTAGAATTGGAGTAATTTCTTTTCCTAGACAATGTACAGCAACCTTAAACGACAAATAAAATGAAACAAAGGGAGTATTAAATAGTGTATGTTTCTTTGACAACTTTAAAGGTTTTATATTTTAGTGGGGTTTCGTCAGTTTTGATTGTCGATGGATGTTACACAAGTTATACGCCTGCACACATCAAGAACTTTTAGGTTTTTCTTTTATTTTTTATGCGTAGTATATCTTATAGTAAACCAAAAGCAGTGTAGTATGTAACTATGACAGGCATGTTGAGTCATGATCCAAGTGGAGGTAACTGACCACAATAGCAAACAGGCTTGCCAATTATCTTCGAAGCGTTTATATTACTCATTCTTTATTTTTGTATCGATCATTCTTTAAAAAACAAACTTACAAGCTGTTTAATTATTAGTCTGACATGTTATTCCTCCCCTTAGGTAGCTTGCAGTGATTATTTTCATTTCTGACGTTTATGTGCAAACTTCCCCTTCACTGCCACTTCTCATGTGAAGCAATGTAACTTGGTAAGGAAATATTTCCTGTTATTATTTGAAGTACTATACATTTATTTCTATTATACTAAATAATGTTTGAAAATACGGGTTTATTAGACGTACTATCTAGGAATGGAAAATAGATAAATGGATTATGCGGTGATCAACTAGATTACGTGGAATTATGCTGTACTAAATATTCTACTATATATAGGTGCTATAATGCATACATATTTTAAATGCTACAGTATTCCAAAAAAATAAGAATAATAGATAAAAGTTTGAACAATATAAAAGCATTAAGTATAATATTTTCAAGAGAACCAAGAGGGCAATGTCAAATCTGAAAGCTCATGTTATCACATGTAGACAATCAATAATGTGGAAATAATAACTCTCCTGTATGATTCCCAATTAATACACATAGTTACACGTACCAATAGTTTTTGAAATAAGACGATCTATGTTCCCTTATAGGCTATAGTTGCTTGCACAAAAAAAAAATAATTAAACAATTGAACGATTAAAATATTCTCAACATTTATTTGAGTTGCATAGAACTTGCTATAGCAGTTTCAAGTTGAATTAGAATCTGGCTACGGGTTTAGACAAAAATGAAAGGGAAAAAAAAAACAAATATACATTGCCAAACGGATCTAAGCGGGTGCATAATCCGTATTGGCCCACCAATGTGGCCTGATCTCATAATAATGTACACAGACCAAAATATATGCATTCTTGTGGACTATGCAGACACAAAGTCTGCTATATAGTCTGCTTTTTAGGACATTGATAATAAACAATCGTATTTTGTAGTGATTTAGTTGACTACATTCTTTAGGACACTGATAATAAACGATTGTACTTTATGATGCATCATGCAGCTCAATTTTATACAACTAATCTGATCGTTATTTGGCAAATGCAGTGCCATTATTTTGTCTGCGATTCCCCAGCTCCCTGCATCTACTGTGGTAATGGGGTTTCGCTCAGCGACCATTACCATGCTACTAATAAGGACGAGACATAGAAGGCCCAAAGGAAGTCTTTCAAAAAACTAAATATAACCACCTTGCCTTTGCAAAAGCTTCCAGTTTCAGAGCATCAATTTCCTCCTATCTAGAACCCTCAACAAATCTTTCATCACAATCAAGCTCATCCAACTCATATACTAGTCCAACCTATGAGAGCGACTGCCCATCCGTGCTCTACCACAAGCACTACCACTGCATATGCATATACTCGAAGACTCTATCCAGACCCACGAGCATTGTGCTACTGTTGCCAGAGACCTCACCAGAAATAGACCCTTTTAGCGCCACCTCGGTTAGGAATGCCTAGAAAGAGTGTGAATCGTGGTGGGTTAGTTTTGTCCCCTACATCACTCCCTCAATTCAACAGGATTGTGTCCGCTGGATCTCATCTGATGAGCTCAGGCATGACCCATCCTCTACACAAAGCTGTACCACAAAGATCTCAACATCCAACTCTAACATCACTTGCTCAGCAGTGGCCTGTTAGCCTTGGCAGCACTCCAATTTTTACTTTTTGGTGTACCACAAAGACTGCTTTTAAAACTTGTTATAGTGATATTATTCGGTGTGATGAATACTCCGGCGGTATTTATAGATTTGATAAACAGGGTGTTTTGAACCATATTTGGAACAGTGCATGAAAGTCTTCATTTGATTTTATTTAGGTGTATTCTAAGATGTGGAAGGATCATGAGAAGCATTTGAGCAATGTTACAGACTCTAAAGAAAGAGAGACTTTTTGAAATGTTAAGTGTAAGCTCTGATTGGACAATGTAGGCTTTCTGGGACACAATATTTCAAGAGAATGAATTCCAGTGGATCCAAGGTGGAAATAGTAAAAGATTGAACTATTCCAAAGTTAGTGTTGGAGTCGAGAAACACAAGATTTTTGAAAAATAGCAGGATATGTAACCAAATTGATGTGGAAGGAAAAGAAGCATATTTGGGCTGAGGTGTGCAACATAGAATTTGAGGAGTTGAAGCTCAAATTTACTATAACACTGATATTAATGATACCAAATAGATCTCGATGTATGGTAGTATATAGTGTTGTATCAAGAAAATGCCTATTATATTTTCTCTGAAGCATGGTAATGTGGTAGCTTATGCCTCATGACAGCTCAGACCTCACGAGAAGAATTTTCCTATCCATGACTTGAAATTGATAGTAATTATCATTACTTTAAAAAACTGGAAGTACTACTTGTTGATGATAAGAGCCTGAAGTACATATTTATTCAGAAGAAGATCAACATAAGACAAAGAAGGTAGTTAGAATTGATGGTTGAGTATGATAATGATTTACAAAATCATCTCAACGAACATAAAATTATACTAGCTGCGTTGAGTATAATACCAATGGCTATATATCTTACTGAGCAGAAAGAGTCACTAGAGGACATGGTAAGCTTGGGTTCAGAAATGATTATACCAGGAACTTTAAAGTAGTTCATGGTAATACATATTAAATCCACTTTAAATGAGGAGAGAAGGTAATGCAAGCAAGGGATAGTCAGTTTTAGAAGATTCGGGACATGTGGAGATAGATTCGAGATCAGATTTTTCAGTTTACATTTATTGGTCACTTCGGTATTGTTATAGACTGTTTGTACCCAAGAGAGATGTCAAATAGCAGGTTTTCATAGATACCTACGTTTTGACATTATTCGATACACTCCGAAAATATCAAGATGTACCAAGATCTAAACCAATACTTCAGGTGGAATAGAATGAAGAGGGAGATGGACAACTATATATCAGGTGCCTGGTGCATTAACAGTTAGACAAAATATCAGAGGTCAAGAGGACTATTTCAGCCCCTCCCTATAATAGGAAGGGGAGAAGGTGAACATTGATTTTGTAACATCTCTTCCTTATAGCTCTAAAGGGAATAATGGTTTACGAGTTATAATGGAACATCTTACGAAGTTATCTCATTTTATACAGTTTCGCATAGGCCAGAGCATAGAGATTTTGGTAGATCGGTATATTTGATAGGTGGTCAAATTGCTTAGAGTTCCAGTTGAAATTATGACGGATAGAGATATTAGGTTTAAGTCACAATATTGGACTACATTGCAGGAGAGTCTGGACAATCAGTTGAATCCCTCCATTTCTATTTTTTTATGTAAATTGAAAATTCTAATCCTTTACCTTTGCCTCCATATATGTTATTGATTTCCTTTTATATACTGATCTCAACGTCCATTTTCCCAATTTGTTCATGTGGAATATTATAACTCTTGTTATTTTGTATAGATACAACTATTAGTTTCCGTCTTCAACTTCTTTTTTTATTTATATTCAAATATCATGACTCTCTTTACTTTTATATAGATGCAAGAGCTCCCCTTCATTTTTCCTTGTTCATGAAGTGGTGGACCCTCAAACTCAAACTTTTTCTTTGATTTATCATATATAAGAATGAGTTAAATAGGTAAATTATTAATGTAGTCCCATCCTGTTTATATGAAAATTTTAATTTTCAAATTTATGTATTTATTATTTGACTTCATTTGAAAACCAACTCACGACTACGTCTTGCTCGGTCAAGCGTCCACTTATAGCTATTTCCATAAAATTGTGTCGGCTACTTGGAATCTAAAGAGTTTCAAACCTGTTGAAGATCCTTGCGGCTCCGGATCTCTGCAATCCTTAAAAAAATAGTACGTGTCTATCTATTGTACAAGGATTAACCAATTAAAGAGAAAAAAAATTAAAAAATAAATAAATAAAGAAAGCATTGTCTCGGTGTTGACACAGAGGCGCCATTGATAAGTGTTTTCAATAACTCAATCAATCGCAACACTCCATCATCCATGATAGAGGATGCTTTCGATGGTCGCAAGTCACCATCGACAGTTATCTATATTGTGGCTTGTTAGTAAAAGATAGAAAAATAATACTAATGCAACAACCAGCGGAATCAAATAGTTAACCGAAGAGAAAAATAGCAGAGACAGAGAACACGCAGATTTAACGTGGTTCGACAATATGCCTACGTCCACGGGGACACGATCGAAAAACTTCCACTATATCAAAAGATGATTATAACTTTCTAGTTCTCAACCACAAGAGAAAATACAAAGAAATCACGCAAGATTTTGAGATCAAAACTCTAACCTCTTGTTGCAGTGATTTACCTCTTTGCTTCGGCCGAAAAATAATTGCAGCAAGAACAACCACAGCACCTCCTTTGATTCCTTCGGCTGCAACAACAACCTACGCAACAGCACCAACAAAGAGAAAAAAAAATCCGGCCAAACCTTTTTTTTCTTTAGCCGCCTTAATTCCCTTTTCTTGCTGCTCAAGACTCCAAAGGAAACCCCACTCAAATTTAGTGATTTCTGTCCAGCCACCAACAAAAACAGCCGCCTATTTTTCCTGTTTTTATTTCGACTCCTTTTTCAGCTCCAATTTTTCGGCACACAAAACCCTAGCACCACAACCCCATATATATATATCATATCATAACGGGTTTTGGCTGGTTTTGGACCCGTTTCGGTTGACTGAAACCCGCTACGGCAATGGGCTACATTAGCAACAATCTCCCACTTGGAGACCTATTACAAAAATGTAATCTCTATACATGATAATTCCAGTGTCCAAAGTTTTTACCTCGATCGTTCAAAGTCCCAATTTCAGCATTCAACACAAATGCACCAAAGTTGAGCAATAACTCAACTTTTTCCCATCAACCGGTTTTATCAACATATCTGCAGGATTCTCACTACCCTCAATCTTCTCTAACTTTAATTGACCATCCTCCAATAAGGATCTAATGAAGTGATATCTCAAGTGAATATGTTTAGTCCGTGAATGATACGTCGAATTCTTAGTAAGATGAAGTGCACTTTGACTGTCACTGAATAACCTGCAATCCACTCCATCAAAACCCAACTCACTCATCAATCGCTGCAACCAAATAAACTCATTACTTGTTTCTGCAGCTGCAACATACTCAGTTTCTGTCGAAGATAAAGCAACAATTGATTGTAATCTTGAAATCTAGCTTACCGCTGTCACTCCTACAGTAAAGACAAAACCTGTGGTGCTTCTACCATTGTCTCTATCACCCGCATGGTCCGAATCCACAAAACCTTGCACATCAATATTATCACCCCCAAAACACAAACAATAATTTGAAGTACCTTTCAAATACCTGAAAATCCACTTCATCACTTGTCAATATTCCTTTCCAGGGTTCTTCATAAATCTACTCACTACTCCCACTGCATGTGCAATATCTGGTCTTGTACTCACCATTGCATATATGAGACTGCCAACGGCCGATTAATAAGGCACATTCTCCATGTGTCTCGTCTCCTCATCTGTCTTAATACCTTACTCTTTTGACAGTTTGAACTGTCCACCAAGAGCTGTAATTACCGGTTTTGCATTATCCATATTGAATCTCTCCAATACCTTCATGATATACCCCTCCTGAGATAACCATAATTTCTTACTTTTCTTATCTCGGGTAATATGCATCCCAAAAAGTTGTTTAGCCTCACCCATATCCTTCATAGAGAATCTCCCTGCCAACTTTCTTTTCAGATCATTGATTTTCTTCATGCATGTACCTGTGATGTGTTATATTTACTGCAAGCGCACAGTATCATTGTAGCGCTGTACTGGTCGTCTCACAGGGATCTAAGGTGTTTCTGCATTCTTACTTTCTCTATAGTTCAACGGACTAACCAAAGGTTCTAGGTTGAAGTCGGATTAATCTAAGTAGCCTAGGATATAAAATCCACTTTCCAACCATGTTTTTACTTCTACTATTTTCTTCTATCATAAAAATTCAATCTTTTTAGTTTAATTTTTACTTAAAGTGCCCTCAGTATGAGCTATCAAGTGTTGTGCAAGTATAGCTCATCAAAAGATGCTACTTCATATAAAAATAAACTAAATCTTTTAGATAATTCAAATAAAAAGACAAAACCAGCAACCCCAATCCCCAACTAAGCATAGATTATCAAAAATCCTAATTCAAGTATAACCTATCAAAGTTCTAAACTTCGGGTCCTTATATTTTAATATTTCATTTGAAAAATCATGGCTTTATTAATTTTATTTAAGAAGAAAAATATTAGAAAATAATTGCATTGTGGATCTTAGCTTCATCTACATCCTAGAGCTGATCTAATTAGCTACTCATGATTTTTGCTAAGGAAGATCAAATTTTAATTCATAAAATGATAAACCCTAATCTAGAAAGCAGTAAACCCTAATCTAGAAAGCAATAAACCCTAAAATAGAATGCAATTAAATTTATGCAGAAAGAAAATAAGAATATCAAGAACAATAGGTTACCTCTGGTCATGATGTTGTGGCCAACCTTCAGCAAAAACCCCAACTTTATTGAACAGCAAAATCAAATACAAAAATTCCAGAATACCGTCAAAATACAAGGGTCAGCCTCTAAATAGGCCTCGGAAAGCAAACCCTATTTATAGCAGAATCACAAAAACTACAAATTTACATTTAATCCCACGACGAAAATTCCTCTGAGAAGGCCACGCTTTGTCTGCTATACGGCGGTAAAAACTGCTAAATAGCGGCTCAGATATGACAACTTGGGCTGATGTTTCTTCTACAGAATTATCGTCTCTTGTAATCTTTATTTGCTTGACTGTATTTGACTTCTACGTCCTGCAGTACTTTGATGTTGTGTTCTCGCCCACTTTAGAAACTTTTCGGCGTTTAATTTCCTAGTCCAACTCTGGTTTCATACCTTCTCCTTGTATAATTCGGATTACCTGCAAAAGACACTAAAAATACCCAAGTAGCATTTATTTATATACAAAAATAGATAAAGTATGAGAGGAAAAATACAATATATGATACTCATCACACCCCCACACCTATCTTTTGCTAGTCATCGAGCAAAATCTAAACATAAAAAGAAAAAAAACAAAAGTCCTAACTCACTTTCGCAGAATCGCGATTACACTTAGCACGTGCAATAAGCTTTTAAACCCCTAGGTTACCCTAGTGGACGAGTGTTGTCGCGTGAGGGTTTGCAGTGAATATACCCACAAAATTCATGAAGAAAATAGATTAAGGAATAAAGAAAAGAAAAATAAGAATAACAAAAAATCAAGAAAGATAAAAATTTTGTACAAAAGAAAGAAATTTTTTTTTCATGTTTTCATCAATTAATCTCACTAATATACAAACTCAAAAACGCATTTAGATTATTAATTTTCAAATTGAGTATCATATCAGATACACTTATCATTTTAATCAAAAATTTAAATCCTATCTTTCAATACCCACTAACAGATAATCTATTGGCTCCTATACATCTACATACACGTGTGATAGTCTACTTTGGTTTTGGACTCCAATTCTAACTCATGATTCATCTCCTCTCTCATAACAAATTTTTTTCTTCCTTTGTTTTCTCTTTTTTTTTTAAGAATATTCACCTTCCATGCGAATAGTCACACTTACTTAGGTGCAACGTACCCAATTACTCGGTTCATACTCTTTTTTTTATTTTTTTATTTTTAAGAATATTTCACCTTTCATGCGAATATTCACGCTTCCTTAGGCGCAAAATACCCAATTACTTGGATCGTACTCTTTCTATTTTTTTTAAAGAGTATTTCACTTTTTATGCGAATATTCACGCTTGCTTAGGCGCGAAATACCCGATTACTTGGATCATACTCTGTTTTTTTCTTTTTTTTTATATTTGTTTAGAGAGAGAAAACTTACTCAATCGTTATCATCTTTGTCCTTAACCTAATAAACTATTGTGAAGTGAAAAATAGATGTATACTTGCCTCAAAACTACTATTAGAGGTATTTATTTTTCAGATTTTGATTTTTTTTCATAAAATTCAAAGTGTATCATCCAATATACTCTCCTATCCAATTTTAAATCTAAATTTGTTCATTTATCTGTAATTAGATTGATCAATTGATGAAACCCTAATGTTTTTTAGTTTTTTTTAAATTTTATTTTTCAGTTTTTGTTTTAAATTATTTACCCACCCTAAAAACTACCCAAAGTGTAAAATAAAGAAACCCAAAAATCTAAAAAAAAATCCTTAAAAATAAAAATAAAATCCTAAAAATCTTAAAAATAAAAATCTCCTAAAAACTACCCCCCACACCTAAACTTGTGTATGCCCTCATACACAAACCAAGTGTGGTAAAATAAATATGAAAACTATTATACAAATACTATACAAATAATGAGTCGTAAAAATTACGATCTCAATATCCTCACCTTATTAACGCATGAAAAGCGGTTACAACCTCTCGATCGTTTCCCACTTTCATAGTGTGTGCGTTTTAAACTTGAAGTGGGCGCATTATTATATGTCATCGACCTCTTACAAGTCACGAGATTACCTGTCTGCTTCTTATACCGTCTTCGCTTTTTCTTTGTCCACATGTAAGTATTAACAGTTTGGTTAAAAAATTCTTCATTATAAACCTGCCAATTATCGTTAGTAACAAGCATACATGTAGAAATATCATGAGGTGAGAAGAGTGTAATATGATCAAGTGAATGTGGTTGTGGCTCTTCTAACTCACGAAGTAATGCGAGCTCCTCTGCAAATAAATCCTCAAAAGTTTGCTCATAATTCAATGGCACACATGCATAAGTATCATCATATATAGAATTAGTATGTGCTAATTTTTCTAATAGTATGAGCTTATCTTTGAACATTTGCTCAAATGAGGGTTCATCAGTACACGAGGTCGAATGAGAGTGCAAACTATGAATCATATTGACCTCAATGAGGGAGCTCGTTGCGTGATCATCCATATTAAATATATTCAATGCCACAGTCATATTCCCAAACGATAACTTCATGAGGCAACTCCTACAATCAATTAATGCATTTGATGTTGCAAGGAATGGTCTACCCAAGATAACGGGAATTTGATTCTGTGGATTGGAGATCGGCTCAGTTTTTAAGACAATAAAGTCTACAGGAAAGATAAACTCGCCGACCTTAATGAGCACATCTTCAACCATACCAAGTGGTCTCTTGATCGAACGATCAGCTAGCTGTAATGTGACTTTGGTAGGTTGAAGTTTTCCTAAACCCAGTTGCTGATAAATAGTGTAAGGAAGCATGTTGACACTTGCCCCTAAATCAAGCAACGCCATATCAAATGTAGTGTTCCCAATAGTGCATGAGATTGTAGGGGAACCTGGATCTTGGTACTTGATAGGTAAGGAGTTAGAAAGGATATGTGATATATTTGCAGTAAGAAAAACTTTCTCAGGAATGTTTCTTGCTCGTTTCTTAGTACACAAATCCTTGAGGAACTTAGCATAACTAGGAACCTGTTGTATAATGTCTAGGAGTTGAATATTAACCTTCACCTGCTGAATGTTTCGAGAATCTTCTCTACTTGCGGTGAAGGCTTCCTAAGCCGATTTGGATATGGTGCTTTTGGCTCAGGAACAGATTCTTCCAAATGAGTACGTGACGGTGATGGAGGTGATGGAGATGATTGTGGAGAAAGGGGTGGAAGAGATGATGTAGCCTGCGAGATAGTAGGAGTGGGATCAGAGGGCATGGCTACATTATTGTCCACTTGCTTGCCAGATCTAAGCGTATGAATGTCATTGCATTGCTGGACATGCGACTGATTGGAGTTTGAGGAACTGACATTAGAGTTCATTATAGGTTGACTTGGAAAGGTATCCTGGCCATGTTCACTTATCTGACTCGCTAATTGTCCAACTTGCTGCTCTATATTTTTAATAGATTGAGAGTTCACGAGCGTGCTTTTACATTGAGAAAGAGGAAGGAGCGTGCTTTTCCTGCAGGAGAGACATAAGAAACTCTTTCTATGTTCATATTTTTGTTTTAATAAGAGGGACTTTACTATTCATCCTTATATATTTATCCTCAAACTTAAATTTCAAATACTATAATAAGGTTCCTTGTTGGTCCTCTTATAGAATTTTCTTGACTGTCACTTATTGAAATAAATTTATTATTCTAAATTTATGTTATTATCTCATTGTACAAGTGAATGTGCTGATGTAACATTAATGCATAATCATTATTTATGTTATTTTATATTTGGCATAATTATTATTTTAAATGTTATTCATATCTTGGAGTATTACATCCAAATCTGCGAACTAACCACCCCGTCTCCTCCTTTCCTATCCTCCCTCCTCCTCCTTCTCATCCACCCTGCTCTGCAAACTGACCACCCACCTCCTCCTCTTTCTCCCTCATCATTCCTCCTTCTCTTCCTCTTCCAACTCTCTTCCCTCTTCGTATACCAACCACCTTCCTCCTCACTCTCCTCCTCCTCCTCCTCCCTCTCCCTATGATCCCCCTCCGACTCTTTCTCCTCCTCTTTAGCTACCTCCGTCACCATCCTTCCCCCTCTCCCAACTGCTCCTCTCCTCTCCTCCCCCCTCACTTTGTCTGTTGCCACCCACCCTCTTCTAGTTAGGGGTGGCAAGTGGACCGGGCAGTCGACTGGTACGTGTCGAGCACGTGACCCCATCACAATACGTCGATGGCATGCCAGGTCTGGCCTAACATGTTGCATGGCTCGGGCTGTGCCCCAGTCAGGCCACTTAGGCTTGTGGCCTGACACATACACAGTGGCAATAACTCTTGCTAGTCAAATTCGGAGGCATTTTGTAAATTTTTTTTACAGAAAATCCTCCAACGGTTATAAATTTACCGTTGGGGGGTTTCTGTAAAATTGCAAAAAAACCCCCAAAAGTCAAAGAGGTTATTTGGGGGGTTTTTGCAATTTTTTGGCAAAATTTTTCTCCTGCCATCTATAAATATCTTCTAATTCATCCAAATTTATTTTTCTATATAATATACAAACACTTACAACTCTCTTCATTTCTCTAATCTTTACAAATTTCTAAGTCGATAAAAATCTACATACTATAATTCTCACTCTCTCAAAGACAATGCTCAAGCAACTTTCATCATCAAGTTTCAAGTTTTCCTTTCTCGAATTAGAAGAAACATAAGCAAACTTCCTCAATCCTCCCTCGAAGAGCAAGTCCACTTGAGTCTCTCTATTCTCTTTTTACAAGTAAATCTCAACTTTCAAACTCTCATTTCAGCTTGCGGTATTCATGTACACATTTTTTTAGAAAAATTTAATTCGGATTTTTTGTGTTTTTTTACTATATATCCATTCTGATCTGATATTTTTTCTTCTCCTCAATTTGTGGGCAGTTTTTCTTCTTTTTTAATAATAGCAGAATATTGTGTTTTGCAAGCACCATTATAATAGCCACCACAAGTTTCATTTCTTGCATCACATCTATGCATTGCTTCTTCTAATTTGCTACAAGAAAAACCCATTGAATTTACACTTTCCGACCCTTCTATAGGTATAACAATCTCCTATAAAACTTTCAAATCTGATACACAGAATCATTTTGAAAAAATTATAAAGGATGGTGTGTTAGAAAAGTTTGGTGAAACATTGCCAAAGACCATATTCTTTGCTTAAAGAAAATGACACAGGTCATCTAAAGAGGTATTTAGAGAAAACATACGCACCAAATGAACCACAACAAACACAATGAAACACATTTGGTGGTACTTTATGAATATTTAAATACAATTCCATATTAGTATAGAACAATTAGCTACTTATATAATACAGATCACATAACCATTCTCTGTGGCCGAAAATCCAAAATTTAAAAAATTTCTTAGAACGACACATAACTCTAAATTTACAAAAGTCCTAAGATCAACATGTAAATCCGATATCATAAAATATGTAATGATAAAGGACAAATTTTAATTGTAATTTAACTTTTTAATTTATAGAGTTGTCATTACTTCCGATTGTTGGAAAAAATTAAATGACAGTCAATTTCTATGTGTTAACCCATTACTAGATGAAGATTGGTGCATTCAAAAATAAATAATAAGATTTAGAAGATTTGAATTTTCTCAACACGTGCATAATCTTTCTCAATATTTACTTAGTGTTTTTTCAATTTTTGAAATATAACAGAAAATATTCTTTTGATAATGCATCTAAAAATACAGCTACAATTAAAATTTTAAAAATTATACAGACCTAATTTTAGAAGGAAAATTATTTTACATTCAATTTCTTTGCCACATAGAAACTTGTGTGTTCAAAATGGATTAGGATTGTTTATGAATCCAAAATTAAACTTAGAAATACAATAACATTCAAAAAAATATAATGAGCCAAGACTACAAAATTTTGAATAAATTTGTAAAAATTTTAAACTCTAATCAAAAGTTTTACCCTAAGATTTAGAACATGGTGGAACTCGGCGTACAAGATGTTAGATGAGGCAATTAAATATAGAGATGCATTATAATTATGTATCGTAATGAAATTTTCTTTTTGTCTAATAGATCCAAATGAATATAATCAATTAATTTGCATTAGAAATTTCTTAAGACAATTCAAAAGTACAATTAAGGCACTTTCTGGGAAATACGACCCAACCGCACACATTGCACTAACTGATATTAATTCGGTTTTTGAAGAAAATAGACATAACTCCTTTTTTTGTAGATATTATTAGACCAATGGAAATTAAGATTAGCAAATATTTTCAAGATTTTCATATTTATTTTATTTTGCCACCGTTATAAATCCATGCACTAAATTAGATGGAATATAATAATTAATAGAATTATTGTTAGACAGAATCCTACATCTAAGATCACTGAGTTATCCTCTGAAACAGTTCCTAACATTCAGCCCTAACAAATGTAACAGCCCCTAATATTCAGCCCTAACAACTGAAACAGTTCCTGATATTCAGCATATTTCAGTTTGTTAGTTTGTTACTTACATCCAAGATCACTGAGTTATCCTCTGAAACAGTTCCTAATATTCAGCCCTAACAAATGTAACAGCCCCTGATATTCAGCCCTAACAACTGAAACAATTCCTGATATTCAGCATATTTCAGTTTGTTAGTTTGTTACTTACATCCAAGATTCTTGTATTTTTGTATTTTGAAACTTCTTGTAATTATTATCTCAAGTGTATATATATATGAGAAGTATTCTTTGGGTCTGGTATTAAGCCAAAAACCCTTACATTCAAAATTCTTTCATGGAGTGAGAGTAGTGCGAACTGGGACACTAGGAGAGGGAGATTCAACTGCTGGAGGAATGTGGTTGGGTGGAGAGAAAGTAGGAGGAGATAAGGACAAATCAAAATTCGAAAGAAAAGGGATAGGGTCAGATTTATCGACTATAATGAGACCTTCAGTCCAGTCATTAAACCTGCCACTATTCGGATTGTACTTACTCTTGCTATACATTTTGATTGGAATATCACTCAGCTGGATGTTTCTAATGCATTTTTACATGGAGTTTTACAGGAAGAAGTTTATATGAAGCAACCTAAGGGATTTATTCATCCGGATTTTCCTGACTATGTTTGCCGTCTCAAGAAGTCTTTGTATGGTCTTAAACAGGCTCCTCGGGCCTGGTTTTTGAAGCTTTCTGAATCTCTTTTGGAGTTTGGCTTTATTTCTTCTACTGTGGATTCCTCCTTGTTTGTTTAGCACAAGGGTGATGTCCACTTGTTCTTTCTTATCTATGTTGATGACATCTTGGTGACAGGGACTCATTCTTCTCATATTTCCTCCCTTATTAATCGGCTGCAGCTTGAGTTCAAAATGAAGGACCTTGGTGACTTGAATTACTTTCTTGGCATTCAAGCTTACCGTGATGTTTCTGGTTTGCACTTAAGACAAACCAAATACATCAATGACCTCCTTCATCGCAGTAAAATGGCCGGTGCCAAACCTTTCTCTTCCCCTTGCTCCTCTGGACTTCGACTTTCTATCTCAGATGGCGAACCCCTTGCTGCTGCAAAGGTGACAGAATATAGGCAAATTGTTGGGGCTCTTCAATATTGCACCCTTACTCGCCCAGATATTGCCTTTTCTGTCAACCAACTCTGTCAATTCATGCACAACCCTACGTCTACTCACTGGTCAGCAGCTAAGAGAGTTCTTCGCTATCTCAAGGGCACCATTCACCATGGTTTATGGTACACTAAAGGCTCATTGTCCCTTCAAGCCTTCTGTGACTCGGATTGGGCAGGAAATCCGGATGATCGTCGTTCCACAACAGGTTTTGGTATCTATCTTGGCCCATGCTTGATTTCTTGGTCAGCTAAGAAGCAACCTGTTGTGGCTAGGTCCAGTATAGAGGCTGAATACCGTGCCCTAGCCTTTGCCACTGCAGAACTCTATTGGATTCGTATGCTTCTTCAAGCTCTCTCCATCCCTCTTTCTCAACCTCCTACTCTTTGGTGTGATAATATTGGTGCTCTAGCCTTGGCCTCTAATCCAGTGTTCCATGCTCGAACTAAACACATAGAAGTGGATTTTCATTTCATTTGGGAAAATGTTACAAATAAGGATATTGCTCTTCAATTTCTCTCTACCCAAGATCAGATAGCTGATGTTTTTACTAAGGGCTTAAGTTCAGCTCGTTTCTGTCTACTTCGAGACAAGCTTCAAGTGTGTCTTCCCCCTTTCAGCTTGCGGGGGGATGTTAGACAGAATTCTACATCTAAGATCACTGAGTTATCCTCTGAAACAGTTCCTAACATTCAGCCCTAACAAATGTAACAGCCCCTGATATTTAGCCCTAACAACTGAAACAGTTCCTGATATTCAGCATATTTCAGTTTGTTAGTTTGTTACTTACATCCAAGATCACTGAGTTATCCTCTGAAACAGTTCCTAATATTCAGCCCTAACAAATGTAACAACTCCTGATATTCAGCCCTAACAACTGAAACAATTCCTGATATTCAGCATATTTCAGTTTGTTAGTTTGTTACTTACATCCAAGATTCTTGTATTTTTATATTTTGAAACTTCTTGTAATTATTATCTCAAGTGTATATATATATGAGAAGTATTCTTTGGGTCTGGTATTAAGCCAGAAACCCTTACATTCAAAATTCTTACAATTATTTCATAAAAATATGGATTACACAACTAATGTTCAAGAATTAATAAATGATGTTAAAACATGATTAGACATGATGTACGCTACATATAAAAATATACATGGTAATAAATCCCCATATGGAGGAAACAAACCCGATCTTGTTGATAGTAGTACTCCAAATAAATTATTATTAAGTTTTTTTTCGTAGCAAAATATTTAGAACAACACTCACTTTATTTAATGAACTTCATTATGTTGATTGGACCAACGAGATACTAATTTGCATGAACAATATGAAGTTTTTGATATTTTGGTCTGGTGGAAATTATTGGAGAAAATATATTTTGTGCTTTCCATTATGACCCGTGATATACTAACCCTCCTAGTGTCTATAGTAGTATTAGAGTTTATTTTTAGTACAGACGGAAGAGTGCTAACAGAATGGAGAAACTCAATAGCAGCAAACACATTAGAAATGTATGTATGCCTAAAAAATTGGCTTGATGCAGAAAAAAGAAATCAAGGATTTGTAGATGAACTAGAGAAAAAACTTAACTAAAGAAGATCGAGAATTGAAGACTCCTATATTATTAGTCTTCATATTTTTTTCCTCTTTACACTTAAATTTTTTTTTTCTTGTAATTTTTTATGACTCATAATTCTCTAGGAAATAATATAAAGAACAAGTTGAGAGTAACGATCAGAATCCTCTCCCCTCTTTTCCTCTTTTCGGATTTTGTATGATATCTAAAGAAATTTATAAATTTGTAAATATACCGAGATTAAATGAAATAAAATTCCATTTTTTCTAATTTTTAGTTAATCATCTATTTTTCTTATTTATGAATCTATTTATTAGTTAACTACTAATATAAGTATAACTTTATAACCATAAGTATAAAATTTAAACTCTAAAACTAAAATAATTGAAAAAAAAACAAATAACCACTACCTGGCAGGCTAGCACGGTCGGGCATGAGCACGATCTGCTGGCCGTGCTGCCGATCCAGTCCCATATGCACCCCGGGGGTGACTTGGTGTGCTGAAACACGACACACCCTCCATATATGACGAGCTGTGCTAGGCACGACCCACTTGTCAGCTCTACTCTCAACTTTCACCCTAACTTCAAATTCCCGCCTCTCTGCTGCTTCCTGTTCTAATAGGCTCGGTTGGATAGAAAAAGAAGAAAGATAACTTAGTCTAAATATTTTAATGAAATTTTTTTAATTTTTTTAAAGTTTAATAGATGGCTAAGTGAGCAAACGGGTATGTTCAAATAAAATTTCCCGTAAGTAAAAATAAATTTAGTGGGAAGTGCCTTCGCAGAGTTTGTGTGTGCCTTTAAAATCACCCAATGAACAATCATCAGCCGGACCCACTAAAGGTACTCACCAAGATGGGAGTGGACTCCCATTGACTTGACTCAAGTCCACTTTATTGAAACAGATTCTATTTATGGGTTTCAGCAATCAAAACTTTCCTAATGAATTCCCTTCTCTCCAAAATTTGAGGTCGCAATCTTCTCCTCTAATCTCGTGATGTTATATTATAACCATTGGGTCTCAGTAAAAGTTTGATCTTGATCTTCCTATTCTATTTTTTCTCCAGGGTATTGAGGTGTTCTTTGGGGTTTTGAAATTTTGCTTCTCGTGGTGAGTTGTGTTATTTGAGTCGACTGTTTGTAGTTTGATTGCTTCTTTTTCTAAGATCTGATTTGTAAAGTGACCATCTTGTTGGGGTTTGCAATTCCAATTATTAGTACTGCAATCACTCTGATCATCTTTGTTAAAATTGTTCTTTGTTTACAATTGTTTTTTTACAGTTTCTTGTATGTTGTGAATAGGTGGAAGTCGAATGGCTTATTTTTATGTTATAAAAAACAATTATTTTGGCAATTTTTGTGAATCTGTCAAGTCAGCCCAATCTCAAGATTGAAATGTTTTGAATTTCCATATAGGAAAGTAGGGGTATTTTGGAAATTATGAGAATGCACTACCCCTGGGCACCATCGAAAAGATCTTTTATTGTAACATTTTTGTTCTGATATTATAAAATACAGAGGTGTTGATGGAAATATTAGACTTGGATCAAGTAGTTTTAGCTGAAATTTTGTCCTTCCGTGATTGGCATCAACAGATGTAATTTTTTAAGAAAAAGATTTATAAAAAACAAGAAGAAAAAAAATAGAATGGAACAGCCGTACAGTCATCTTTGGTGCATCGCTACGGCTCTGCAATGGCATTTCTTCTTCCCTTCTCTTAAATTGTTATTCTATCAAGAAAAATTTGGAATCAATTCGAGAAATGCCATTGCAGAGCCGTAGCAATGCCATTGCATATTGCAGGAGTGAAAAAAAATACTATGATATTTCTTTTGCTTTCTTTATTTGTCTTGCCTAGGATTTAGCAATTCGAAAGCTTCTTTTTTTTTTCTCTCCCCATTTTCGTACTCTTTCTTTCGTAAGGTAAATATCATAAAGGGGCTTCTGGTGTGAAAGAAAAACAGTTTGTATGCTGAAATATACCCAATAATATCCCTTTGTTTTGCTGTGTTACTCATAATTCTATATCAGTGTGTCATAGCCATTACCTAGGCAGGAGCTCTGGTCATCAACATCTCAAGGAACCTCATTAGCTCTGACTTAAATTGTTATTTTAGGAAACTATTTATTCTAGGAGTATTAATTCTTGTTGACTATAGATATGTAGTCTGTTAAAGCAGATACAATGCACATTTAACCAAACCGTTGAAAAAATCCTATTAAATTATACATTTTTGAAATATTTACGTGTAATCTTGTTCTGCATGTACCTTGTCTATACAATTTTTTTAATCTTAATGTGTGCATGGATATACAAATATATATGTTCATATGTACAGGCACACAAAACATATATATGAGATTACTGTAAATGAGCATGCAGTTCAGATAAGTTACGTAATTTTACGACAAAAATATAGTAATCATATATTTTTTTAAAATTTTGTATGGGGTCATGATATGCATCTCCTTAGTTTCTTTAGGATTAAATTTCATGGTATTTTTGGAATTTATTTGCCACTTCATCAAGTGGATATAATATATTTTATTCATATAAAACTATTAATCCAATGTTCACTCGATGGAATGCTAAATCGAAACTAAAACTAAAGATATTGGATATGAGTGAACTATGGGGTGAGATCATAATCCAAAAAATATTTGGAAAAAAAATTATCGGAGATAGTGGAAATGAGCTGCAGCTCAGGTGACTTACATGAGCTATGAGCAAAAAGAGTATTTTTTATTTTTTGGATCATAATCTCAAACTCCTTAGCTTATTTAGAAATAATTTCATGGTCTATCTAGTTATTTTCCCTTCCATCAAATGTTATATTCATTGAAACCATTAATTTTCTCTCTACTTGATGAAAGGCCATATCATAACTATTTCATAAATTGGGTATAAGTGAACTCTAGGGGGTTTGAGATTATAATCCCAAAAAAAAAGATAGAAAAAAGTCGGAGATAATGGATGGACTGCCAGTGTAGGAAATTTATTACATGAGTTGTTAACTCATTTATATTATTCTCATATATTTTATCATTCATTAATTTTTTTTAATTATAATCTCAAGTCCTTAGGGTTCACTCTTACCCAATTTATGAGATTTCATTTACAATTTGACTTTCCATCAAGTAAACACAAATATTTACAGGTTTTAGTTCGTAGAAAATTTTATATCCATTTAATGAAAAGGAAAATGAACTCCAAAACTTATGAAATTTTATAATAAAGAAGTTAAGGATGTAGAGGTCATGATTCAAAATATGTACAAAAATAATAGGATTACTTTTTTTTTTGCTGATAGCTTTTATATGTTTTCTATACTGGCAACTCATATGTACAAGTTTTCGATAGTTGCCCACTTATATGTCTGCTACAAGTTGGTGGTACTCAAATGTATTTTCTATTTTTTATTTTTATTTTGGTCAAGGGGGTAAGGATGTGGTGACAGCACCGGGGAAATCACGTTTTCTCCCTTATTTTTAATTGCTGAAGACTGCTGTACTTTTCACTTTACAATTCTCACTCTTCACTTTTATATCATAATCTCATTTAATGAATACAAATAACATCAGTGTTATATTTTTGTTGTCCAGTGAATCTGAGATTAAAAGAAAGCCTGCATATAGTTTCACATAAACTATGGTAGGAAAAACAGTTCAAGTATCTGGTTTTCCTATGAATGTTACTGCAGAAGGGGTGAAGAATTTTCTTGAGAGTTATACTGGAGCTGGATCAATCTTTGCAGTTAAGGTTAGGCACCCCAAAACAGTCACGACAAGATCAAAAGCATTTGCGATGGTCCAATTTCAAACAAGCAAAGATGCTGTCACTATATACAATAAACTGAATGGGGCGTCCCAGCAGTACTTCTATCCGAGAACTTATTTAAAGGTCCAATACAAGGATCGTGACATTGTGCCCAAGCCAAGGAAACCTTTGTTCGTTTTGGAAGATGCAACACTGCATCTTGGTTGCTTAATATCTGAGGAGGCATTAGGTGTTCTCTGGAGCTGTACAGATGTCAATATTCATTTTGGTTTCAATATGAAGAAAATATCCTTTTTCCTAGCACAGGGAAATCGGTCATACAAACTTGAACTTTCATATGAGAGCATCTGGGACATCCAGCAACGTTGCCCTCCTACTCAACGTTCTCAGTTTCTTGTGATTCAGGTACACCATCTACTAAATTAATTAAACTATCTGGCACCTCTTCTCTGAGCTTCATTACTGTTGTTTCATTTTTCTGCCTTTCATGTAGGTTTTCAACTTTGACTGGCTTCGTTGTTTATTAATCTTCATGAAATACTGTTTTGTATTAATCTGAACCTCGTCGGAAGCAAACAGGCAAGATTTGAACTAGAAATGGCTCTCTCGATTAGGTTTCCAAAACAACAACTAAGCTTTTTATTCCAAGTATTTGGGATAGGTTGCATGAACCAAAAAAGAATCACGCCGGATCGAGCACTTTGATAGTCTTTTTCCATTCATTTCTATCAAGTAATATCTCCTCATTTAAACTTCTACAATCCATATCTTTTTAGATTATTTCCATCCATATTTTTTTCGGTCTTCCCTTCGTTCTTTTAACTTGTCCTATATTGATAAACTCTCTTCGTCGAACTGGTGCATTTGTAGACCTACGTTGCACATGACCAAACCATCGTAAGTGATTTTCTCGCATCTTCTTATCGATACAAGTTACACCTATTTTAGCACGAATATCTTTATTTCTCTCTTTATCTCTTCTAGTATTGCCGCATATCTAGTGGAGCATGCGCATCTCTGTTACATGTAACTTCTGTGAATGATATTTCTTTATAGCCCAATATTCCATGCCATATAATAAAACTGGCCTAATAGCAGTCCTATAAAATTTTTCCTTCAGTCTTAACGGAATATTACGGTCGCATAAAACTCCTATTGCACTCCTCTATTTTAACTATCCAGCTTGTATCTTATGGTTAAAATCATTATCGATCTTTCCATCATTCTGAATAATAGAACCCAAATACCTAAGCTGATTGCTCATTTGTATCTCTTGCCCATTCAGTATTACAGTATTATAGTCTACAGTCCGTCGTTTACTAAATTTATACTCCATATACTATGTTTTAGATCTACTCAATTTAAAACCTCTAAATTCTAATATGTGCCTTCATAACTCTAACTTGGCATTCACCTCTACTTTTGTCTTATCAACTAAGACAATATCATCAGCAAATAGCATACACCAAGATATCTCATCCTGAATAGCTCTAGTAAACTCATCCATCACTATAGCAAATAAGAATGGGCTCAATGCAGATCCTTGATGCAATCTAATTGTGATAGAAAAATCACTTGTTAAATCACCACATGTTCTGATATTGACCACTACTCCATCATACATATCCTTAATTATGTCAATATACTTGATGAGAACTCTTTTCTTCATCAATGTCCACCAAAGCACCTCTCGTGATATTTTATCATAGGCTTTCTCTAAGTCAATAAATACCATATGCAAATCTCTATTTCTCTCTTAGAATCGCTCTATAAGTCGAAGAAGTAAATGAATAGTTTCTATCGTCGATCGCCCCGGCATAAATCCAAACTGGTTCTCCGATATTTTAACAGTTTACTGCAATCTATATTCAATTACCCTTTCTCAAAGCTTCATAGTGTGACAAATGAGTTTTATTTTCCGATAGTTAGAACAACTCTGAATATCACTTTTTCTCTTATACAGAGGTACTAGGGTACTATTCCTCTATTTATTTGGTATTTTCTTAATTTGCCAAATCTTGTTAAAAAAATCTATCAACCACCTCACACTAATCTCTCTTAAGTATCTCCATATCTCTATAGGATTCTCATATGGACCAACAATTTTTCTTGATTTCATCCTCTTTAAAGCCTCTTTTATTTCATATTGTTTAATTCTGCATATAAAAGTACGATTCATATCCTTACATTGAATAGTAAGATCTTCCAAATCTTGAGTAAAACTACCATTATATAATTTATGAAAATAATCTTTGCATATTTATTTAATCTCTTCGTCTCGAAGTAGAACCGTCTGATCCTCATCTTTAATACATTTTATAGTACATAAGTCTCTAGATTTTCTTTCTCTTGATTAAGTTTCCAAAGTGACAATAAGAGTAATTCTTATTGTAGCCTGTTAAACCTTTTGCCATTTGTAATTTTATTTGCAACGAGCGACGAAATGCTCTGGGGGGATGCCATCTTAACAACAATATACGCTATCAACTAAATGCCTATTAGAGTTCTCTCCTTTGCCACACCTCTCAAAAAATTTTAGGATGTTTTTCCTAACTCTCGGCTTAGCTCTACTCTTCCTCTAAAAATCTTTGGTTGTACTGCATTTGTAAATATTCATACTCACTAGTGGACTGAACCGGAGCTTAGGGCCTTAAAATATGTGTTTCTTGGCTATTCTCTCATTCAATAAGGCTACAAATGCTACGACCTAGTCTTACACTGAATTGTTGTCATCCTTGATATCACTTTCTTTGAAACAACTACTGTCTATCCTAAGCCCTTACTTTTTAGTGAAGTTCAGACCGTGGATAATTCAAGTGAAGCTCGGACCTTGGATAATTGAAGTGATTCTCTATTCTTGGACTTCCATCGCTTAAAAACAAACCTCGCCCCAAATGCTGACCTATCACATCATCATTCTTTTCCTCTCCTCTGCCAGGTACAGAAGGAAAGTTGCAATTAGGGGGGAGATGTAGAAAAATAAAAGGATAAGGAGATACTTGTTTACTCAAGAAAGCCAAAATCAAGGCACGATGAGAATCTCATACCCTAGGCACCAAAAGAGTCGGAACCGGTAATAGCTCCAAGCAATCATGAGTCCTCTGAGCCATATCAGGTGGTAGAATTCTCTGATAATTCTAAACCTGATGATATTGATCTACCTATTATACTTAGGAAACAGCCCTGTTCATTTACTCTCCATCCCATTTTGAAATTTGTGTCCTATGATACTTTGTCCACAGGATATTGTGTTTTTACTTCTAATCTTAATAGCATAAAAATTTCTAAGAATATTCAGGGAGCACCGGATATTTCCGAGTGGAGAGAGGCAATGGTGGAAGAGATGAGAGCATTGGAGAAAAATGAAATGTGCCAGGTAATGAATTTACCAATAGGAAAGAAACCAATGGGCTGTAAATGGGTATTTACTATGAAACACAAAGCTGATGGGACAATGGAAAGGCACAAGGCCTGTCTTGTTGCGAAAGGGTTTACTCAAACTTATGGCATTGACTACACGAAGACATTTGCACCTGTGGCAAAGCTAAATACCATCTGAGTGCTTTTGTCCTTGGCAGTTAACCTGGATTGGCTAGTTCAACAACTTGATTTAAGAATGCTTTTATGAATGGTGAGCTAGACGAAGAAGTTTTCATGACACTACCTCTGGGTTTTTGTAAGAAGACTAAGGAAAATAGAGAATGCAAGCTCAACAAGTTTTTATATGGACTCAAATAGTGTCCTAGAGCGTGGTTTGATAAATTTGCAAATATGATAAAAGGACAGTACTATGTAGTATGTTCTTCAAACAGAAGAATGGGAAAAATGCAATTCTGATTGTGTATGCTGATGAAATTATTATAACTGGAGATGATATAGAAGAGATGGAAAGATTGAAGGTCTTAGCCATTGAAGTAAAAGATTTGGGGCAAATGCGGTACTTCTTAGGGATGGGGTGGCCAGATCGAGGAAGGGGATCAGCGTCTCTCAACGGAAATATCTTTGATCTCCTAACTGACATAGACATGCTTGGCTGTAAGCCAAGTGACGCACCCATTGAAGCAGAAAGAAGAATATAAGATGTTGGGAAATCCATCGAATATGAGAGATATCATATATTATTTGGCAAACTAATTTACCTATCACACACTAGACCTGAAATTGCCTTTGCAGTAAGTGTAGTAAGTCAACACATAAATTCACCAATGGAAGCTCACCTAGCTGTTTACGAGATTCTTCAGTATCTCAAAGGATCTCAAGGCGAAGGTCTACTATTTTAAAAATGTAAGAAAGTGAAGATATTCACAGATGTTGATTGGACAGGCTTAGCAGAGGATAGAAGATCCACTACTGGATACCATACTTTTGTATGGGGAAATTTAGTGACCTGGAGAAGTAAAAAAATAAAATGTTTTGGCAAGAAGCAGTGCAGAATCCAAGTTCAGGACAGTTGCACAAGGATGTGTGAAGGATTGTGGCTATGAAAACCGTTGGAAGAACTATATATCATAGTATATCTGCCTGTCAAACTCTACTGTGATAATAAAGTAGCTATTAACATCTCTATCAATCTGGTTCAGCATGACGGGACCAAATGTGTAGAAGTGGATTGACATTTTATCAAGGAAAAGGTTGAAGAGGGAACCATTTGTATGATTTATGTTCCTAAAAAGAGCAGACTGCAGATATCTTCACCAAAAGACTACCCTAACAGAGTTTTGAGGATTTCATTTGAAAGTTGAACATGACCACCATTTATAATACAATTTGAGGGGAGCATAGAAATTCCTATAATTATGGTGTAATTATTGCTATATAAAAATATTAAGGAAATGTACTGATTAGAGGTGGTTTGTAGAAATTCCTATATTTATGGTGTAATTAATGATAGATAGAAATATTAGGGGAAGGTGCTGATTATAGGTGATTACACAGATATTCAGGCTTCATTTTAGAAATTTTCTTTCCTTCTTTAGCTGGCTCTTATGTGATAAAGAGAGACCTATACTGTACAGTTTGAATTATTCAATACAAAGAAGGCATTCATTCTGATTTTACTGCTCCATTGCCCATCGTCTCTTCTTCCTTAATGAAATCATTTCCCTTTGTTTTCTTTGACCCATCAACATACAACTTTGAATGAATCTCAAAGCCTAGAAGAAATCCGATTCTGAACTGATTAGTTTGTACGAAAACCGAAGATGTTAAAATTCGATTCTGATTCCAAACCGAACCTCATTCTTTTAGATTAGAAGCTTTTTAGATTTCAAATATGATATGATTCAGTTCTAACTTGGTCAAACCTGTTTAGTTTGCAATATGGGTCAATAAAGCATTACAGACCTATCCTGTTAGCCCTGATCAGGCTGCTAATGATTATTTGGTGATTTAGGACTGTTTCAACCTCGATCCAAGTCCGTTTGGAGCCAGTTTCGAGCCACTGCGTTTTTTATTTACTTTTTGAGCTTTTTCATTTTGATATAGAGTTAATTCTTTATGGAATTTTACTTGTGTGGTCGAAATATTAAAATATTGGTGATCGAAAGCAAATAGAATTTGATGTATATGATGTTGTTCCAAATTTTAGGGGTTTCAATTATCGTTATGGCTGTGAAGATTTGGAGAGCTATCTAGAAGATTTCCTTAGTTATTTTTCTTCGACATCTAAGAAGAAGTGCTGCTATCCCATCTTAAGTTGGCTGGAGAAGGTTATGCATGGTTGGAAGGCAATTCTAGATTATATCGATTTTGGCATTAGTTGCAAGCTCTTCTTTGTACTTGGTATGCTATGCACCTTTGTATAGTTCTTGATTATCTTTTAAAAATCTGCTTCGCCTGCATCACTTGAGGCCAAGATTGAACAAAAGCGCTGCATTAAACTTAAAATAAGGATTGAAGAGGAGGTACTGAGAATTGAAAGTATAGCCCGACGTAGAACAGGAAATGGAATCCAAAGCAGAACTCGACATATATCCATAACATGAAATCCTTGTTGAGCTTGATGATAAGAGCTCCCTGTTAAGCCATAAACAAAAATTCTCGTTAGGTTAGTTTGTTTTAGTAGTTGTAATTGCTATAAGAAATTCCTTGTAAGTTACAGAATAGAGCCCCATATTGAGATTTCAGGAGATCTTTCAAAGGAACTAGCTGTGACGACATTATTGTTGCTATCAGTTGTGAGGTTTTTATTGCCCATAAAATTTTCTAACATCTACTCGATCCGTTTCAAGGTGCAAAGATCATGGTGCAAAGTACTATAAACAACACTTATTGTTGTAGGAGGCAGATTTACAAAGATCATGGTGCAAAGTACAATGAAGCATGTCCAACAATACTCGTACCATGATTAGGCATTGCATGTCACGCTTTTGGTCGCTACAAGTGTTGTTTATAGTATGCCTTTGACTCTTTGCTGCATATGTTGTTCTAAATATATTATCAATTGCAACAGATCTATCACTAAGACCAGTTCCACCGTTACCACCTTGATTCAGACTTGATGTATAAGTATCAATTTAATGGCCACCACCATAGCCATATTAAAATGTTCCATTCTAGAATATTGATCAGTTTCACGCAGAGTAATTTAATGCTTATTTTTGCATGCACTGGAGATGTAATTTCAAATAGGGCAGAATTTATGGCAATCATTCATGAGAATTTTATTGCGATTCTTAGTTTTTTCAGTTTAATAACTCTTAGTTTCTACACGTGTGCATGTTTTTTTAATTTTAAATGAAGCTTTGCGTGAACTCATGAATAAATAGAATGAGATTTTGATTTTAAAAAAACATTTATTTAGCATGATGATTTGCTAACAAATTCAAAATTTTTCTTGGATTCGTCGAAAGTGGGTGAAAATCATTTGGTTGGATTCTGAAGTCAATCCATAAATCTCTACTCATAGATTTGTTGAAAATGGGTGAACGATTACCTAGGTGATGAGGTTTGAATCTTTCCTATATTAAACATAGTTTATCCCAAATCCTCTAAATCCCACAAAAAAAAAGATCTAAAATTCCGTTCCATTCTGTGTCAATATTTTTCAACTACTATCAATATTTTTCAACTACTATTCTGGTCGTGCTTGAATTTTAATTATTTCTATAATCTATATTTTCAACTCTAATTGAATCTGTTTCTATGGTTTATTTTATTATGTTATACTTGTATATATGAAAATATTTTTTTAATACCTTTAATATATGTTTTGCCATACTAGTTAGATAGATGAAAGTAAACCACCGATAAGGTATTAAATTTACATATATGATGTGTATATAGAATATTCAATATGAATGTCCAATATGGGCTTGTATTCCTGATATATTGTCTATTATTCCTGATATATTGTCTATTATCTGCTACCTAATGTGAAAAGAGCCTATCCAATATTATCTCGATATCCGATATTTAGAATCTTACTAACTTTACTTTATGTCTTAGTTCTCAATGGATGACAAATCATAATGGTTGTGCATATGCACATAAATTTATTAACCAATCATTATTCTTGTGGATGGTAATAAGCTTCAATAGAAGACATTGCATAAATTATTTACATTTGGAGCTTATGTATCTACACAATTTCCTCCTCTATCTACCTATTTTGCTGTTGATTCTGACGTACATGGTTACCTAATTCTAGGTTGTAGCTGCTCCACGTATTTATGAGATGCCAGTACAAGATTCAATGATCATACATGAAAATCCTAGCATAAATTATTTTAAGGAAATTCAAGATGATCAGTGGATCAGAACCACTGATTTCACTCCATTATGTAGCATAGGTCAATCTTTTGCACTGTGTTTGGAGCTACCACATTGCTGCCATCTTCCTGATTTCCGTGAGTATTTTTTTTATTATAAAGAAGTTGCTGGCCATTTCAGTGTGACGAACATAGGTTCCTACTCTCGAAGTTTGGAACTAGTCCCCATTGTCGAACCTTGGAATGCAAGTGAGATCCCATATAAGATCCTTTTCAAGGTAAATAGTATGGTTCAGAATGGGACACTCATGGGACCTACACTCAATGCTGAGTTTTACTGCTTCGTCAGCCCTCGTAGGTTTCCTATTGGGTTTATTGAATATGCACTAGGGAAAATGGCTCGTTGGACCATTTCAAACTTTAATCCTGCAAAATGGCTGAATGATCAATACATAGAATACAGAAAGTCAAAGATCCAACCACCATCGCCTGCTATTGCTGATGCTGGCTTGGTTTATGTTCACAGGGTTCAAATAACCCCTTCTAAAGTATATTTTTATGGTCCCGAGATCAATGTCTCCAATCGTGTAATACGCCATTATTCTGAAGATATTGAGAACTTTATCAGGGTTTCTTTTGTCGAGGAGGATTGTGGTAAAATTTATTCAGCCGATTTAGCACCTCGTGCTGCTAATGACAAGCATACGGAACTTTATAGGAGAATATTGGACATACTGAGAAATGGTGTTGCCATTGGCGATAAGAGATTTGAGTTTCTAGCATTTTCATCTAGCCAATTACGGGAAAATTCTACATGGATGTTTGCTTCGAGGAGGGGGCTTACTGCGACTGATATCAGAAAATGGTTGGGTGATTTTAGCAAGATAAGAAATGTGGCTAAGTATGCTGCTCGATTGGGACAGTCGTTCAGTTCCTCTACAGAAACATTGACAGTTCCTGCTGACGAAGTCGAAATTATTCCTGACATAGAAAATGCAGCAGGGTACCTGTTCTCTGATGGTATAGGGAAAATTTCTGCTGGGTTTGCTAGAAGAGTTGCAATCAAATGCGGGTTAAAGAGTTCAACACCTTCAGCATTTCAAATTAGGTATGGCGGCTATAAAGGTGTTGTAGCTGTCAATCCATTATCTTCGAAGAAGCTTTCCCTGAGAAGAAGCATGTCTAAGTTTGACTCTGAGAACATAAAACTGGATGTCCTTGCGTACAGTAAGTACCAGCCATGTTTCCTTAATCGGCAGTTGATAACTCTTCTTTCTACTCTTGGAGTTAAAGATGATATCTTTGAAATGAAGCAAGAAAGAATTGTTGATCAGTTGGATGAGATCTTTACTGATTCAGCCAGGGCACTGGAAAGTGTTGAGCTAATGTTTCCAGGAGAGACAACTAATATTCTAAGGGAGATGCTGTTGTGTGGTTATAAACCAAATGCTGAGCCATTCTTGTCAATGTTGCTGCGAACTTTTAGAGCAACAAAACTTTTTGAACTGAGAACTAAATCAAGGATATTTATTCCAAAAGGTAGAGCAATGATTGGGTGCTTGGATGAAACTAGAACATTGGAATATGGTCAGGTCTTTGTTCAGGTTTCTTGGAATGGGAAGACTGTTTATCATGATGATGGACTTTATAATCTTGCTGGAAGTGAGTCAGACCACCGGACAGTTGTGGTGACAGGGAGAGTAGTTGTTGCTAAGAACCCTTGCCTCCACCCTGGTGACGTCCGCGTCTTATCAGCTATTGATGTCCCAGTTCTTCATCATATGGTTGACTGTGTAGTTTTTCCACAAAAAGGAAAAAGGTGAGATATTCTTGCAATAATTTCATCAGTTTCTCTCTTCTACAAAATTTTCAGCTTCCTCAGATTGCATGATCTTTTTTATTGTACCATGATATATTGGTTCTAGCATATTAGAATTGACTAAATTACATTAGATTCTCACGTAATTTTGTTTATAACTTGCAGTGCTTCATTTTCAGTATTTAGAAGGGCTAATTTTTGTTATTAGGATCAATCATTTATTCTGACAGTGAGATTTGGAAGGATGTTGTCCATAAAGTCAAAGCAGTATGGTTAGCATGAAGAATGATCCTCAAATATCATGTGATCCTAGTATATCCATCAAAGTGAAAGGATATTATATATGGCTTGTGCTCTTTGGGTAGTCTTGGGAAAATTGTGAAACATGGCCAATAAAATGCAGGTAAAGTGAATCTAGATGGATGAGCGGCTTCCAGATAAAACTTAAGGAATAAGTACATTTTTAAGTTGATAATAGCTGCAATTGAAAATAATATGATGGAAAATTATTTAAGATGGTTTGAGGAGAATGTGAGCCAATCAGGAGTTATAGGACCTTAGTTAATTGATCATGAAGTACCTTATTATCTCTAACTAAACATGGTAGATATGCTAGTTATAATTTACCAAAGGTGCAGCCCTAAACGGACATAATTGTAAGGGGAAAAAATGGTTCATGTAGCCTGATCCCAGGACTTGGAATGATGGTTTTGCTATAGTTGTAAGCATTTTTATGTTTAGTGACACTTCGATTTGCACCATACTCTGCCCATTTGAGGACTCGTTTTCTCTGGACTTGCAAAGGATCAGATGATTTCATCCTTCTGGGATAGTCCATTTATCCTTTTAGGATACCTTGAATCTTCTCTGATATTTTCCAGTCAATTCTTAGATGCTGGTGGAATGCTGATCTAATCATGTTTTTGCAGTATGCCAGTGGAGGTCGACTGGGAATCTGATTAGCAGCCTAAACGGTGGTCAATTACGAAATAGACATCTTAAGGAGTCAGTCAGATAGTATAACCAGTTTCTGGTGAAAAACTTTAGAGAACATGAACTGATTGGCGGTACAATGCCCTCCATTAGGCTGATGGTGCAGCTTTTGGTGACTGCAGTTTGACTGCCCAATAACTGTCTTGCTGAATCAAGATAGAAAAATTCTGATCCATATCTATATCCTACTGGTTAATTGTTTAATTTTATCCATTATTACCTTTCGGATTTGGCATCCCAGGTCTAATATAAGTTGATTTTGAACTGATCAATCTTTCATCAAAACCTAACTTACGTTCTCTTGATGGTGTAGTTTCATACTGCAGTTGATCTGCCCAATAGCTGTCCTGCTGAATCAGGATTGAAATATCTTGATCCAGATCCTATTTGATTAATTTTATCGATGATGGCATCCCAATTCTGACATAAATTGATTTGACTATTCAGTCTTTTATCGATGCATAAGTTATGTTCCCTTGATGGTGCAGTTTTAGTAGATTGCGGTTGACTGCCCAATAGCTGTCCTGCTGGATCAAAATTGAAATACTGTGATTCGTATCCTATTTGATTAATTTTATTCATTATGAACTTTCAGATTTGGCATCCAAAGGCTAATGTAAATAGATCTTGAACTATTCAATCTTTCATCGAGTCGCATCTTATGTCCTGTTGATGATGCAGTTGAGCAGACTGCACAAAACTGCCCAATATCTATCCTTCAGAGTAAAGCTAGAAATTCCCTGATTCCCATCCTATTTGATGCATTTTACCTTTCTAATTTGGGATCCCATGTGTAATGTATATTGATCTTGAACTATTCAAAGTCTAATATAAATTGATCGAATTATTCAATCTTTCATTGAGACATAACTAGTGCCTTTTTCTTTGGAGAATGGCTGTAGCCATCCCTATCCTATGCCCCTTTTTAATTGATGCAAGTGACTGTCTGACACAATTGCTAAGAGGTTTTACCATTTTACTATAGTGGCAACTTATTTATGGTGCTAATGACTGCGCAATAGCTATTCTGATGAATCAAGGTAGAATACCCTGATCCATATCCAATTTGATTAATTTTATCCATTATGACCTTTCAGATTTGACATCCCAAGTCAAATGCAAATTACTATTGAACTATATAATGTTTCATCAAACCATAATTTACATCTCCTGCTCCTCCACAAGGTTAATTTAAATAAATATATGCTTACGTTGTTTTTTTACATTATCCCAATTTATCTAAGATCACTTTTGTTTGCTGCTAGGGAGGACAGCTTAGTCATGATTTAATTCTTTCACTGGTTGGTGCTATTGCATGCCAGACACATTCCTGATTGATACTTGATGTGGAATGACTCACTTGTGGGCATAGTCATGGCGTATTCCCTAATTTGTCTGCGGACAATTTGTTTCTTAGACAAATGCTTCCATCAGGATGACTTGCGCCATACTTTTATGTTATTGAACTTTCTTAGGTCTCTCTAGGTAGGCCTTCTTACTAGGAAATCCTGTTGTACTTTGATGGCCTGTGCATCCCTAAGTATGGAGTTTGTACTATGGTTCCTTGCCAAATTTTTCTCCAGAACTAAATGCAGTTGGTTATAGGGAATTGGAATTCAATGCCTTTTTCCAAGTTTAGGAATCAATATTTCATTATATTACTATTAAGTTTTGACTTTGTTTGGCTGGTATGTTCCCATTCATGAACAGTTTACAATTATATTTAACCTTATTTGTTTTGTATATTCCTGGTCACAATCTATGTAGCTTTTGAAGCCCCTACTACAACAAGCTACGAAGTTGGGAAAAGGGTTGAGAGTTATTATTTTATATTTTAACATACTCTTGTAGGTTGAGCCCCCTTAGGTTGAGCCCCCTCTTTGCCGATACCTGGATTTTACGTAATTAAATGCACATCCGGTAAGATTTAAAGGTTACTTTGATATCATTTTGAAGTCTACCACTACATCGAAACCTCAAAGTTGTAGTAAGGGATAGGAGATTATTTTATATTCTAGCAGTAGCAAGCTACACCAAGTAAGAACTGTAGCTACACCAAGTAAGAAGTGTAGAACAATTAGCTCGATATCTACTTACATATTGTTACAACTTATGAGTTTGAAATTCTTGTTCATATGCCTACTCAGATCTAATAATGAATATAATCACCTTGCAATATAAGGTAAGTTACTTGGAAGATAAGATGATAGAGTAAGATTTGGAATAAATTCCTAACTTTGACCTCAGAAAACACATTCCTAAAATTAACAATGTCCACTGCTTAAAGCACATATCAATTTATTTACAATCTTAAGTAAACAAGTACCCTCACATTGATAGTATGGTTTAAGTATCAATCGGTATTAGTTTTTTTAATGGTTTATTGTATCATAATTGACAATAGCAGACATCATGTACGTATTTTTGGAAATATTAAAAATAGTCAACCACTTAGGGTCTCTATTATTATAGGTACTTCATAATCCAATATGATATTTGTACAACAATCAGTATCAACCGATATTTGAAAATCTTGCTTCAGAGGTTCTAATACAGTAGACATATTAGGAATGTGCAAAATTGAAATAAATAGGGTGCTAAACAATCTTTTAGGACCCAATTTGATTTTCAAGGTACAAATTCAAATTTATATTTTCTTACTAGAAACTAGTAATTAAGGACATTGATGAAGAAGGAAGTCCCTATTATATATATTGATATAATTAAAAATATGTATGATAAAATAGTGGTAAATGTCACAACTTGTGGCAGCTTAATAAGTAATATTTCAATCACAATTGGATTGCATCATGAATCTGCATTGAGTCCATTCATTTTTGGCATAGTGATAGATGAAAAGAATGAAATACCTTGGGGCATGCTATTTGTTGATAATATTGTTTTAGTCGATGAGAAGAGAGCAAGGGTAATGCCAAGTTGGAGTTACGGAGACAAACATTAGAATATAGAGGTTTTAGATTGAATAGGTCCAAAACGGAATATATGGAGTGCAAATTAGTAAACGAAAAATCCGAAAAAGTATTGTTGTGAAACTGGACAAGTAAGAGATATAATGAGAAATCAGTTTAGGTAGGTACTCAGGTTCTATTATTCAAAACGACGGGAGATCGATAGTGATTTTAATTATAGGATCCAAACTGGCTGGTTGAAATAGAGGAGTGCAACGAGACTTTTATGCAATTGTATTATTTCATTAAGGCTGAAGGAAAAATTTTATAGGACTGCTATTATGCCAGTTTTTTATATGGTACGAAATGCTGGACTATAAGGAAATGTTATTCACAAAACATTAGTGTAAAAGAGATGTGTATGCGTCGTTGGATGTGTGGTAACACTAGAAGAGATAAAATGAGAAATGAGGACACTTTTGCTAAGGTAGGCATATTCCCCATTGGAGAGAAGATATTCCATCAGATAGAAGATGCAAGAAAATCGTTTACGATGGTTTGGTCATGTGCGACGTAAACCTGCAAATGTTCTAGTTCCGTCGGGATATGGATGCAGGTAATATGAAAAGATATGGATGATAGATGTTTAAATGAAGACATATTACTCGATAGGAATGAGTGGAGAAGGATTATCCATGTAACTTATCCGTCGTGATTCTCTTTTGGTTCATGTAGCCTACCCCAAGTATTTGGAGTAAAAGGCTTTGTTATATTTCCCTACTAGAGACTAGTGAACTTTTATTCATCATGGAATTGTAATTTTTAACTCCAATACCAACAAACTTGTAGATTTGGACCAAGCAGACAAACTAGAATTTGAGCCCTTCTAATTCAAAGCAACCAAAAGTGCCCAAAGTGGGTCTTATCATAAATTGAGACTTAGTATTCATCATGTGCAATGCCCATGTGAAATGTTTGAATGAGATCTAAAACCAATGTTTAAAATAGCAATAATGGTATTATATCGTTTTGCCTCTATTAGGTTATGTTGTATATAGCAACACATAATGCATGTTATACAATTTCCTATTTATTTAATAAAAATAAATATAAAACTATATTAAATAATTTTTATAAATAAAAAAAAAATAAAAGTTCTAAAATAAGTTTAAAAATATTCTGTAATGCAAAATCTTTTCAAATTTTATATTAAGTTTTACAATATTTTCACATTTATCTTTATAAAATATATTAAGTCTGCAACAACAATTCCAGTTATCATCTAAATAAGAAAACAATTCCCATTTTTTTATTTGATTCTTGTTATTATTATTGTTAAAATTTATATGTTGTTATGTTCAATTTATCTTATTTGTGATTGTTGATTTTAATTCAGCTAAAAATTCAACATAATCAATTAGATATTCCAACAATCCGAGAGGAATTATAACAACCGAACAAGAAAATCGCAAATTAGCAAGTTAGTAATTTCACAAGTAATGAAACATGTCAACAACAAGCAATCAAATTAGAAAATTGCAGTAATTCGCTAATAATTAAAACAATAATCAATAACAATATAGAAATTTCTAAAAAAATAATAGTTACGGTGCACTGAGTTAT
The DNA here is from genome assembly GCA_036321105.1 of Dracaena cambodiana. Lineage (NCBI taxonomy): Eukaryota > Viridiplantae > Streptophyta > Magnoliopsida > Asparagales > Asparagaceae > Dracaena > Dracaena cambodiana. The sequence continues at coordinate 12,449,816 of JAYEPQ010000010.1, forward strand.
TTTTAATTATTAGATAGCATTGGGTTCCGTTAGGTTTCGTAATTTTACATAATGTTACGTAAAATAACATAAAAAATGTACTATTATGGTCCACTTAGTTATTTTCAATTATTAGATAGCACTGGGTTCCGTTTGGTTTCGTAACGCAATATAACGAGTTTCATAATGCGTTATTTTCAACATTGTCTAAGACGGATAAATTATCATAAAAGTCAAGTTTGATTATGTTTGACTCTATTTTGTCCTCCGTCTTCAAGTATCAAAGATGGTCTATGATTGAATTTGATTTAACTCTATTTCATCCTCCACCTTCAAGTATCAAGGACGGTCGATGATTGAATTTGATTCAACTCTATTTCATCCTCCATCTTCTGGTATCATGGATGGTCTATGATCCTGTATGCTTTTTCTCAGCTAGAAAGAAACATAAGTGGAAAGAACAAAAAAAGAAAATGAAAAAGATGAAATGGAAAAGTTGCCAGCAAACAGTTGATAAATAATTCAACATTTAAAAATTTTTTTTCCTGATGTAAATTTATTTTGAGAGATTTTAGTGTGGTATTGCAAGAGCCAGTTAAGGAAAATAAGCTATGGACAAAACAATTTATATGATAAAACTAACTTGTAAGTGAAAGAAACATAAGAAGTGCATCTTACCAAAAGCTGGAGATCTTTAATTATGGAGTCTTTCAAAATTACTTTGTTATATGTGTAATCAAAAACCAGATTTCTCTCTCATAGCAACCAAGGAGTAGTATCAAAGAATAAAGTTATAGGTAGATAAGAGAGTAGAGATCAAGGTTTATGTATTGGGATATTGGGTTTGTATGGCATGTGGTATTTTCATATTGGCTATTGGAATATCAAATGATATATCGCTGATATGAGTAAATATCAGGTTTCCGTGTACCCTCCAAAAAGATGTATTGATAGATATTTAGAACAATGGTAGAGATGCTGCTGTGCAATCCATAGAGTAAGAAGATAATTTATTTTTCTTCACGCTTTTTGTTAGAAATTTAAAGTTAGCTTATCTGAAAGGATCTTACAAAGTACAGTTTTAATGAAGGAACGTTTCTTTATTGGAAATATCCTAATATCTGTTTATATTTGAAATTAAATTAAATTTAATATTTTAAAGGAATGATTACTCCTATATCTAATCCTTTCGGGGCTTGAATTTCAAAAGGACTGCCTAAATTCTCGTGCATGTGAATTAAATCACAGTTCTTTTTTTGTTTTCTCTATTAAAGGATAGCAATTTTTCTATTTCCATTTGAAAGGCCAGACATCAGCCAGCTACTAGTTTTATGTAGTTATATTAGCATAAATGTAGGAGAGACTTTAACAAGGAAGTTCGGCTTGTGCCGCGCACTGACTTCTTTGACACTCCTAGGACACGTCGTACATTTTTCCAAGCATGTCAATTCTATAACATAGTTTAAACACGTCCTACATTTCTTATATGCTTCTTGTTCACACTACATGTTTGAAAAATGTGTTCACTGTCATTTGTATATGATATACCAGTTTTAGTGAAAAGGCTGATGAAATTTTAGTTGTATTAAAGTTTGATAAATTTAAATATGTTCAAATAAAAAAATTGAGACACAAGCTATTTTAGAGAAGTTCATAGGTGAAAATGATAGATATATTTAATCATTAAAATTTGGTTTTAAATTAAAGTGTTTAGACTTTTGAATGATATCACATGTCATGTGTATTTATGCATATAGATGTGCCCTCTCTCCTTATTTAACTCAAATTGTCTTGCGCTCCATGTTAACTCAAAGTTCTAAAAACCAAGAATCAAAAGTTTATGAACTTTTCCTTGTCTATGCATCATGTAGCAAAACATTGGGTGGACGAAAGTAGAAAGTTGATTAGATATGCAGCCATAGATATTTCAACCCAAAAAAAATGGTGTGCAATGGTTTTAGGAAGTTCACAACAGCAACTTGGCTGACTTTGTTGTTTTTCAAATTTGATAATTAAGTCTGTTCATTATCTCAATACGTCAAAATATAAATTCCCGTTTTACCTTGCCCCAAATTGTTGTCTTGTAATTTCTGAACCTAAACTCTGTAACTTTTGACCTCACCGAATTATCTCATACTCCGATCTTGTGACTATGCCGATGTTTTTGTTTATGGGAAACATGAGATGGTAGTGGTGGTCCAACCAGAAGCTCCATCCTTTCTTAGACTAGCTGTCTCCACACCCTATATTCCTCCACAAGCCAAGGAGATATGGTTCCTAATGTTCCTTGTGATTTATTTTATTGCTTAATCACTAAATGCAGTTTTTGCCACCTTCTTACCTCACATGTGGAGGTTTGTTAGTTTAGAAACTTCCGTCCTGCCCTTGAAGTTTATGAAGAGATTTAGTGTTGGGAATAACATTCGAATTCTAACAATGTGTTGAGTGAGAGACAAAAATAAAATAATCACACAAGAATGAGAAGAAGAGAAAAAGAGGCACAAGATTTACATTGAAAACACTTCAATGTGAAGGGAAAAAACCACGGGGAAAACTACGAATAATTTTCATTATAATAAAGTAAAATTACAAAGCTCTTTCCATAACTCACTAGAAGATATCTCTCAAGAAAATAATACTCTTGGATAACACTCTCTCTATGAAGACTTACTGGAGAATGGTTTTTTTAGATCTTGGATAATCTCCATTTTTAAATGCATCTCTGTTTTACAGGTATATAAGGTTATCAAAGTCATTAATATTTCTATAATGAGTTCTTTAAAATATAAGCAGTTACCAAAACCATGAATATTTCCAAGATAAGTTTTTTGAAAATATAGCAAATCAACTAAAGCCATGAATATTTCCAATATGAGTTCTTTGGAAATACAACAAATCTTGGAGTTACCAATGTCATGAGTATTTCCAAGAAGAGTGCTTTGGAAATAAAACAAATCTGTAGTTACCAATCTCACGGGAATAGCCTAAGTTCCCAACATGCAGTGCCTCACTTCTGCATTTTAGCTGATTATAAAGCAAGTTTTATTACTTCTTCAGTCTTGCATTTTGGCTTTCTTGACCTAACATATAGACATGTTTAAAGAGAATATTCTGAAATGCGATCTATAGGCATGCATAGATATTCTAAATCAAGCACAGTTATGCTTTTTCTCATTAGCTTTCTTCAATTACGTATAGTTTAATGTGAATCCACTAAAATTGTAAATGTTGTAATACTTACATTGTTGCATGAGATATGGAATTTCTGAGTTGCTAAGTTTATAGCATATGCTTCCATTTTCTATGGATTTCTGATTAAAAGGTATGCATACTCTTTCCCGGTCTGATATCACAAAATGCAAGAGCATATATTGATATGTTTGTTACAGCATTTTTTGAATTGACATCAATGCTTTCTTTCAGGCCCCACCCAAATGAGTGCTCAGGGAGTGATTTGGATGGGGATATATATTTCGTGAGCTGGGACCCTGCACTTATTCCACCACGTGAAGTTCCACCTATGGAATACACGCCAGCACCGACTGAAATCCTAGATCATGATGTTACAATTGAGGTAATACCCCAACATAGTAATCTTACATTGCAGGAAATTCTAGCTTATTTCCTCCTGTTTCTTTTTATATTTGCACTTACCTGCTGGGAATGGGGAAAGAAGACTGCAATGTTATGGAGGTTACTGTTATATGATTTTCAGTTAACTAAAATGGTAAAACCAGTACATTTTTATCATTCTAAACTCTTAGTACACCCGAATATTCAATTACAACTGACTGAATGCGCCTCATGTTAAAATGCATGTACAAATACAATCTGATATAGAACGTATCTATATCTCACACCCAAATAACATCACAGGGTAAAGTATGTTTCGCATGAATAGAGAAGCTGCAATATCATTAATAATATGCATGCATACATAAATATGTGCATGCAGTTATATGTATATACATGTACAGACGCACACGTATAAGTGTATATATACACATAGGGAAAAGTGCACCTAGGATATCTTCACAGAGAGTTATCTATGGAGGCAGCTCTAAATTCCAACATTGAGAGTTTATGTAAAAAATTGGAGTCATTAACCCTAATCTTCATGCCCATGATAAGTTGTTTATTATGAAACTTCTTTGTTGATCAAGATATTTCATATATTCTATAGTTGAAAAACCATTTATTTGCAAATAGTCAAATGTATGGTAAAAAAATAATTGAAAATGCATAATTTTTTACATCATCAATTTATAATATGGTGCTGACAGTGAATGGTATAGAACTATAGATCCTCTATATTGACCAGGGACGTATCCTGGTATTTGAACTGGAGAGACAGAGTTATTTGGGAGTTGAGCTGTTCAGACAACTTGTTAGAGATATAGGGGCTCCGCTCCTGACCCAAAAAAATTCTAACATTGTAGTATATGAATTTGAAAATATAATTATAATTTTATGAGTTAATACATATGGCCAAGACATAATTTTATGAAGATCCAAATTCTACAGGCTTATTGAATAAAAGAGTTTCTAGAGAAGAAGTTAAAAAATGCACTATCAAAAGGCCAAAAACAGGTTTTAATCTTGACTTTTGGGACATACGTAAACTTCGAGGGGGATAAACTCATAAAACTTATAGCATTGAGTTAAAAAATGTCTGAAAAAATGTCTGTGGGATGCGATTGTCGATCCTGGCATGAGGGTGGGTCCGCCCCTAATATAGACTCTTCATTAAGTGATATAGTGCTGCATTCATAGATAACTCTCTATGTCGACCTCTTAGGTACACTTTTCCTATGTACATACATGTATAACATAGATACACGCATATACTTACAACAACATCAACAAGTAAGTCTTTACACCAAGTAGTTGGGATAGGTTACACGAACTGAAAGAGAACCACGTTGGGTCAATCACATGGATGATCCTTTATTCCAATCAAACAATATGTCCTCATTTAAATGTGTAACATTCATATCTTTCTGTAACACGGGAAAATACAAGGATAACATGCAATAAATAGATAAATGAAACAGTTATTAAGTTATGTGAGTAGTACATTATCTTAAGAATTTTCTTGTTACAGTAAAAACTAATCGAGATTGTTTAACATGTTAACAGAAATAAAGAAACAAAGCTAAGTATATTATTAATCTGCAACTAGTTACACATGGCAAGAATTAATCTAATTAAAAAAGTTAAGGATGGTTTTTGGGGTTGTACTTGCTTCAATCGATAGTAAGCTTAGCCTGACTCCCTTCATTGTGGTTTTGACACATGTCTACTCCAATACCAAGCTATGAAGAAATGTATAATTCTAGGATCCACGAATGAGATTGAAGCTAATGGTTGGTGGATATGTTGATGCATTTTTCAACCGCATTCGCTTATGCGGACGCATATGCGCCCGCATAAGCTGCTTTTTAGAACACTGTCAACGCCTATTCGCCACTCCATGGACACCCGTTACCCTATTGATCACCACAAATATTACTTGACTTAGAAAATTTTAGGCTACAAAATCAGTCTATTGCACATTATAATCGTTGGTTTAGCAAACATATTTAGTCTCAAGCCCAAGTCCACACTATATAGCTTTGAAACTAGATGAAGATTTTGTCTTGGTGTGGCTCCAATACATGCATCCGCACTCATCTGCATGGGGCCAATTCAACTCTTGAATTCTAACTTGAAAATTTGGAATTAAGATTTGAATTCAAAATTTCTTGAAAGTGCATCCCATCACCATCACAAGACCTCACAACCGGAGCTTTTCCTCCATCACTGACTTGTCCAGCATGTTGCAAGATGCGAGCCGCCCAAATCTGATATCCATTGCCTCGGCCCTTACTTCTCAACAGCAAGATGAACAACCAAACCCTTTGATGTTTGTAAAGCATTCAAAGTCTATCATGAGTCCCTTGAGACCTTACGACGAGCACCTTATAGGTGTCTAGTTCATCTGCTAAATAAAAAATCATCACCCACCAAAATCAATCCTCAACTCTAACCGAACTTTTCAGCATAGTTGTTCTATGCATGTCTTAAATTTTTGACCATTTTCTATGATCTTGTTTAGTTTAGCTATGATTTTAGTAAATTACATAACTTCTCTAAAGTTCTTACTACTACGGATAATGCAATAACTATCCTATATGAATGTGAATGCAATTGCAATTAAGCACACAGATGTATATACAAAAATCCTAGACACCATAACTAAATTTGTGACTAAATGATCAAAATAATATGCCATAATGGCTGAAATTTCTTATATGCAAGGAAATGCAATTCTTAGTTTTGCAATAAAATGCAACACACAGAAAATCACGTGGCAAATTATAGATAATGATAAATACTCCTTAGACCGTACGAATAACAATGAGAATGAAAAATTAACAAACTAGATAATTGTTGCAATTAGGATTACCTCGAAATCGAAGAGTAGTTCACACTTGACCACAAAATCTTTAGAGGATTTTTGGAATTCCTGTGTGAACTTTTGAGTGGAAAATCCCATAAATAGCTCAGAAACTGCTCAGAATTGACACGGCTCGAATTTGAGGTCGAGGGGCTATATCTGAGGTCGACGGGAAGCTCTTTTCGAGGGAAAAGATCCAATGACCGAACAGTCGGATATGTGATGTAATGGCAGTGACGTGGTCATGAGGGTTTGGGTAGTTCAGACAGGTGTCAATATCTTGCTTGGGGAAGGAGCGGCAACTAATGGAGAGGCTTGGGATGAGTCGATGTCGAAGACTCCAAGGAGGAAGTTGAGATTGATGATCTGGAGTTGTCGATTTCGTTTGTTGTTGCTGATGTAATGATTGATTATTTACCTGATGTTTATTTCTTTCTTTTCTTATTTCCTTTTTTCTTTCCTTTTTTATTTATCTTTTCTTTCATTCTCTTTTATCTTTCCTTTTTCTTTTTCCCTTTTCCTTTTGACTTTTCTTTCCTTCATTTAACTTTCATTTCCTTTCTTTTTTTTTAAAAACTACAATTTAAAATAAAATAAAATTAAGGAATGGAAGAAATTGTTGAGCGGAATGAGATCAGATTTTTTTTTTTCCCCTAAAACAGAAAAAAATTGAAAAAGGAAAAAAGGCAACGCATACGGAAAATCGAAAAAGAAATCTTTCTTTTTCAATTTGAGTATTAGCTCGCTTCAATTTACAAGTTTTCTGGTGCATTTCGATTTAGGCGGATAGATGCATATTGGTTTAGAATGGTTGACATTGGCATATAAATCATGTTATAGTGTCAAATAACAAGCCTTCTATTATCCTTCTTCTAATTAGTTAGTATGTGTGCTTGGGAGTCCTTGAAAATTGAATAAACCTAGATTTTGCCATGGTTGCAATTTTAGAGAGACGCGAAAGTACAAGCCTATGGGGTCGCTTTTGTAACTGGATGACAAGCACTGAAAACCGTCTTTACATTGGATGCAGGACAAAAGGAAAATTAGGGTTTGTGATAGAGATTTGGGGAAGAAATTTGGTTTGAGGATAAAATTAGGGTTTGATAGGTTTCGGATCTTTTCCAAGTGAGTCCTCTCATTCTCACACGAATTATTCGAAGAAATATTTGGAAATGTAAATCACATGCTCTTAATAATATGTAAACCATTCACAATTTCAAAATGAAATCTTACAAACAAGTAATTCCACCATGACTTGTATATTTTGTGCAAAATGGAAGGAACATGTTGCAAAGTCTATTTTCTCTTTTGTTATTGATTTTCATATCTATGCAATGAATCCAATTGTTAAATGTGTCTATATTGATGAAGTTAAATGTGTTTATATTGATGAAGCTTGACATCTTTTCAACACGATACAGGAAGTCCACGAATATTTTGCCAATTATATGGTCAATGACAGCTTAGGAATCATCGCAAATGCCCACACAGTTTTTGCTGACAAGGAACCGCTCAAGGCGGAGAGTGATGAGTGCGTGGAGCTTGCTAAGTTATTCTCTATCGCTGTTGACTTTCCCAAGACTGGTGTTCCTGCTGAAATCCCGCCCCATCTGCAAGTGAAGGAGTTTCCTGATTTCATGGAAAAGCTAGACAAACAAACATACGAGTCGAAGGGAGTGATCGGTAAGCTCTTCCGTGCTGTCAAAGACCTCTCAGCCAATTCAGACCATATAATGGCATTTACCAAGGAAATTGCAAGAAAGTCCTATGACTTCAATATGGAGGTTGACGGCTTAAGGGACTACCTTGAGGAAGCTTTTTCACTAAAAGAGGACTATGACTACAAGTTAGGCTGCCTCATGAACCAATATGAGATCAAGACAGAGGCTGAGCTTCTCAGTGGGAATATAATGAAGGCATCAAAGACCTTCAACAAGTTCAAGGATGGGGAGGCGCTAAACAAGGCCGTGAGGTCGTTGAGGAAACAAGCAAGGGGGTGGTTCAAGGAGAATAGCAATGGGGACCCCAATGCAGATGATGCCAGGGCGTCAGCTTGGTATCATGTGACATATCACCCAGACTACTGGGGCTGCTACAACGAGGGGTACAATTGGCCACACTTTTTAAGCTTTGCGTGGTGTGTTTATGACAAGTTGGTAATCATCAGGCAGAGGAATTTGAAGACAATGGCCTTGTTGCGGCAGCAGATGGGGCGTCTTGGGCTGATCAGTTGACAGCAGATGTGCATATGTGCAAGTAAATATTTTTGTATGCTAAAACAATGGATATTTGGATGCATTAGTATGGTTCCTAGAGTATCATGTTGGTTGTGACTTGTACATATATATACTTGTGTTAGATTGCGCAGTAGTTATCAGCGGGGATTTGTTGGTTCCGTATGAATATTGTAGCATCTAGGCAAGTAATAATAATATTTTTTTCGACTTGCAAGGTTTTACTTGCTGATTTTGCTCCCTTGTTCTTGTATGCACCGTTTGTCCTTAATGAAATGATTTATGGAACCTATCGGAGTTGAAGAGTACAAGAATCATTACTAAACAACTCTTCACCTCGGCTTTTGGATTTAGGAAATGGAAATTTTGTGTTGAACTTTTTAGTTTCCTATAATTTTAATTAAGGATGAAGTTGTTTTTTGTATGCAATGAAACTACTAATTTTAAATTATTAGTAATTTTTACGAATAAAATAGCATTATCTGTAATTTAGTTATATAGTTTGAGAGAATGTGGCAGGTTAACTTACACGCTTACTGTTACTAAACCAAAATGGAAAATCCATTAGAAATATACTGCTTACTTGGTCTACTTTTAGCTGGACCAGTTCTAGTAATATTCAAGAACATTGCATACTATTTTATAGCGCTTACAATCGCTCCTTGACTTGAGAGCAAAATATCAAAAAGGCTCATTTAGTATCTTTTGAAAATCTCCAGAGTCAAACTGAATAAAATCTGGAGACAGAGAGGCACTGTCAGAGGGGCGTCATCACAAACGAGAGAAGTTTCTTCTTCTTGAAATCTCTATTAATTTTAATCAGATAATACGATAACTAGTTCCTAAATTTTCCAGTAACTTCTGCATTATTGCCCGCCTGAGTATTACATTGGACCACCAGAAGGGGCATTACAGCCGCTGCTCTGGGGTTGATAGACACAGGCCTAACTTTCTATTCAGAATTTCTCTTTTCACATAGATGATGGATAAATATATACCCAATTTTCGATTAGAAGAGGACATCAGGGTCCATATAGACAACGGAGTTCAATACCATGATGAACTATTCAAATTGCAGTAGAACTTACTGGTATAATATTCTTCATCCTTGTTTGATTTATTTGTTATGGAGCTATATGTTGCGGAAAGCAGGTATCTTATCTACACAAATATATACCCAGAATAGTATCATACAATAACAAACGGAATACCAAAAAGGAATTAATAGCAGAGAATAAATAAACTAATACAAATAAAATAGAAGACACAAAATTTAATGAGTTTCGGTAAATATTACCGACATTCTTGGATATCGACAATCAATCCACTATCACCAAGCTTCAAATTTAAACGACCACTGATAAATTGGAAACTCCTCAAAATAATAGGAGAATTTCCTGAAACCCCAAAAACTCCAAAATTTCAATTTGGAATTTTTCCAAATTGAAAAACTTCTCAAAATAAAAATTATTTTCTAAAAAACAGTTTTATAAAACAAAGAAAAACTAATTATTTTTTTGATGCTTAAAACCAAAAATCCAAAACTCTTTTTATAAGGCTCATAAGTGGTGTCTCCTTAGTTTCCAGCCGTTGTGGGACTATTAGATCCACACACTAATACAACAATCTCCACCTTGGCGAAAAAGGCTCACATTGTCAGTGCTTCCAAACAAAGATCTTCAAAATGGCAAAACATTGATCAAATCTAAATAATGGTTGAACTTGGTCGAAGTCACCATCTTGGTCATCATATCAGTAGGTTCTCTGCAGTTCCAATCTTATGAAGCAGTATCTTCTCATTTTCAATAATTTTCTGCACAAAGTAATATATGACGTCGATATACTTTATCCGTGAATAATAGACATAGTTCTTTGCTAAGTGAATTGCACTATGGCTGTCACAATACACAATAACCTGCTTCTGAATAACTCTCAAGTCTTTAAGCAACCCATGCAGCCAAATTGCCTCCTTTACTGTCTCTGTAACTATCATATACTCTGCTTCTATTGTAGACAGAGCAACCGTGAATTGCAAAGTAGACCTCCAACTCACTGGTGATTTAGTAATATTAAACACATAACTAGTAGTTGATCGACGTTTATCCAAATCACCTGCATAGTTAGAATTAATATATCCAACTATACATTGACCAAGAGTATCATTACGCTAAAAAACCAAACTAATATCTACGGTACTGTAGAATCTATTTCATAGCCTGCCAATGTCCTTTTGCAGGATCATGCATATAGCTGCTCACAATACCAATTGCTTGTGAAATGTCGGATCTCATACACACCATAGCATATATCAAACTACCAACTACATTTGAATAAGAAAGCCTCGACATATATTCACGTTCCTCATCAGTGCTAGGAGATAAAATTGCACTTAGTTTAAAATGAGGAGTAAGTGAGGTATTCACAAGTTTTGATTCTTCTGTCATGGCAAAATATTGCAGCACCTTCTTCAGATATTGTTTGTGGGACAACCAAACATTGTGTCTCTTTTGATCTCTGCTTATCTCCATGCTGAGAATCTTTTTAGTTTCACCCAAATCTTTCATTCCAAACTCTTGATTCAACAGAGCCTTCGTCTTTTCAATCTCTTCTTGGCTCTTCGAAGCTATCAACATATCATCTACATACAAGGAATAGATAATTGAAATACCAATCATGTAGCTTGTAAAAATACATACAGTGATCAAATTTGCTTTTGGTGTACTTCAACCCTATCATAAATCGATCAAATCATTTGTACCACTGTCTCGGAGATTGCTTCAATCCGTACAAGGATTTTTTCAATTTGCAAACCCAATTTTCTTTTCCGGTAACCTTAAATCCATTTGGCTGAACCATATAGATTTTTTCTTTCAAATCACCGTGTAAAAATACGGTTTTCACATCAAGTTGAACTAGTTCCAAATCAAACTGTGCTACCAAGGCTAACAGAATTACAGAATTCGAATGGAAGAATATTAATTGGAGTGCCTTTCTCTAAAACTTTATTGGAGTGCCTTTCTCTAACGTCACTTGCATCTCAGCAGTGCACAATCTTTAAAACTTTTTGAAAGTCGTATGGCTTTAACACATTAGTTTAACATGACACCACTTTGAAGAGTTTGATAGTTGTCAAGCATGAATCGTATAATTGTCGGTGTCTGATACATATATGTGTGTGACACGTCTGACAGACACATTACACACTTTGAAGTTTCCATGTTTCATAGCTAGGTACTTATATCATGCATATGCAGGAATGCATTGTTCTAACAAGAAGCATGACCTGCTCCTTCTGTAATAGCTACCTAATTACAATTTGAAATCCAACTATTTAGTTGTCGCAACGAGTATAATCCATGGGCAGATACCTGATGCCTTGGTTAGCAGAAGAAAGCACATAGCAGATGTTGATCCGAATGTGCTATGTTGAACTTACCATTTCGGGACTATTCAAATTGAAGGAGGGAAAAAAACTGGCTGAATACTGGCCACAAATATTGTTAACCGAGCTACGAATTTGATTTTTTTCTTCAGATTTTGCTTTGGAGTAGATCTTTAATTACTAGACGTATTGATAATGCATGAATGACTGTTTGACCTCGAAAGCTTCTTCTTATCAGATAGAATAATAGATGTGACATGGTTGTAGATCTACTACTCTTAGCATGTAAAAATTCTTCTTCCTTCTTGACCAACATAAAAATGACCACTAGTCTCTGGTATCACTGTAATCTCAAGAAATCAGTTGTATATAATCACGACATCCTCATATGGAGGAACCAAGGACATATATTAATGAACATATATATGATGCTGGGGAGTGTGTTACAGGATGATGGTTGATAGACTTTGTAACAACTCGTGCCTAATTAATTCATATTAACCAAAATCCAGTAGTAAATCAGCTATATAATAGATCTAAATAGTCACTTCCGGTATACATTAAGAGAGTTACAGATATAAACAAGCTCTACACATCTGAGCAATAAATCTGAACACACACACACCCACACACAGGCACAAAAGTTTTGAGAATAAGACTTTAGCCTGATTACTTACTGCAAGTTAAACTTTCTGATTGGCATCGTTGGAAATGAATCTGGAACCTTCCTCTGTCGGGCAAGAGGTGTTACCAGTTGCACTAACGTTTTTCTAACAAATCAATATAGAAGTTAGTGATTGTGACCATCAATTCTCTTGTCACCATCACCCTCACCTTCACGACACAACAACAACACACTCACATAAACATTAAAGGACAACAAACATATGCGCGCGCGCACACACGTCTGCATACAAGCATGAAAGTAGGAACGCACATATTCATAAACATGAAAGGAGACACGCAAATGCACACAAACATAAAAAAAGAGGATTAGCATACACTGGAGCAGAATGCACATTGACTCTTAGAACATGCAAGGAGGATAGGAGGAACATGACACACCAGTCTTTCTTTTCTTTTCTGGTTCATCCTTGTTTTCAGTTCAAATCTAGTTGATTTTGGTGCATTTAATTGTACATAACAAATAATGTGGCTGTGAGGAGGAGGCAAGGGGAAGGACAAAAGTAGGAAGCTGATAACTCGCAGTTGCCTTACTTCCGCATTTGAGACCTACAGTTGGTTGAGAACACATGGAAATTTGTGCTCACTCCTGTTTGATTTTCCTTGAAGAGCATAGTAAATACGTTAGCCTTGCATAGTAAGCACAGTTTTTAATTGTGAATTAGCAACATCATTATGCAACTACTTCAGTGTCCATGTTAGTTGTCTTGGAACAAAGCCTTTGAACTCACCTTACCAAATTTGTCACTTGGTCTAGTTGATACTAGTACTTTTTAGCAATCATTTTTCTCTTCGGTAATAGTTGAATGTACCTAGTATTTCCCCAGTCTTCTTATCCCAAGCCTACTTTCTTCCAAGTTTCTGTTAGTGTAGATAAAGCAAGGGAACTACAAAAAGCATCGGTGAACTTGAAAAGAAAACAGCGCGAAGAAAAGAAAAGTATGTTTTCCTTTTCGCCCCCAGTCTTTTCTCTGTTTTCCTACTCAAGCTCAGTTGTCATAAGCTACATCCACATTTGCCTATAATTTATTTGTTTTATTTACCAGGGGGCGCGTGAAAAACTCAGGAAAGATGGGAAAAGGGCGAGAGAAGGAATGATGTAGAGACACGTGCTTCACCGTGGTCAAAATGAAAATATTTAGGGAAGCAAAAACGCAATGAGATTTCTATTGGTTTTTAACTGCTCTTGTACCTGAAGCTGTAGTGCAGACATGTCCTCAAGATGTTAGAGATTTTATAGTCGATGCGCGAATTTTTTTGTATGTTCCATCAAATAAAACGTTTTACTGGGCCCATTTGATTCGTAGGTGTATATTATATTTACGAAGATGAATAATTGTTAAAGAGTTGGTTGTATTTGAATCCTTGTCCTAGGCTGGCTTGTTGATTGTGATGCAAACAACATCGTAGGGTTGTATAAATGTCATCAATTGTTCGGCTTTACCGTAAAAACTCTTTTGTCAGTACAATTTTCCAAAAACTTCGTATGGATTTTGTATAATTTTTAACTGAGCTCCAGTGGTTAAAATCGAATAAGAATGCCAAGGGACTATTTTAGGCCTGTTAATCTTGCTGATCGTTAGCTTTGTGTCAATGGCATTGTGGGGTCTGAGTAATCATGGGGGCTGAGTTATCAGTAACTTGTGTATCTTAATATTGTGATCTTATTGTGGGTACTGATATGGAGTTTTGCTATGTTGTGGGATTTCTTCTCTATGCTTCTTTGTAAATCAAAATGAGACAATGGTCTGTTAATGTGTAAGTTTTTTAATTTTCCAGAGAAATAATATAAGTGAATTTCAATTAGATTGGAACTTTTCATAATTTGCTCTCATCTATTTAGTGATCTGCAGCACAATGAGCGACTAATTATCAATGAGATCTACATGTAGTTTTATTGTGATGTTTGATTCTACTCTTCATATTTTGTATTTGGTTATATTTTAGCCGGTATTCTCCATAGCAAGAGGCATTATTCTACACTCTTTATATATTCTATCTAGTTTCATAAACACCAGGGGAAAACAATAAGAGAGTAACTCAAATGCAAGCTAACTAGGAAAAATAAAATTACCATCATGCCCTCAGCTTCTCCGACTTTCAACCAACGCATCGTCTCCCTCCTTGAATGATCCAATGCATTATGTCTGTACAAATTTTTATACTTCAAAAAAAAATCATGACAAAATGTCATTAGTGTCTATGCACCACAAGTAGGACTCGATGAATTCAGTAAACATCAATTTTGGAAGAAACTAGATGAGATAATACAAGAAATATCTGCTAGAAAAAAATTATTTATTGGTGATGATCTCAATGGGTGTGTAGGAACTAGTCGTAATGGGTTTGATAGCATACATGAAAATTTTGGTTTTGGAGAAAGAAATGAAGTAGGTAATTCAATTTTATATTTTGCTTTATCTTATGATTTGATTTAAGTGAATTCTTGGTTTAAAAAGAGAGTTTCTCATTTGATTATTTTTAAAAGTGGATCGAGTACGAGCCAAATAGATTTCTTTTTAATTAGGAGGGTAGATAGAGCTAGTTGTATAGATTGTAAAGTTGTGCCAGATGAGAGTGTAGTTACCCAATATAAACTCTTAGTTTTAAATATTCAGATTAGAAAGAGACTTAAAAAGATTAAGTATTAGTTAGATCCTAAGATTAAGTGGTGGCGATTAGAAAGTAATCAATAAGTTTTTATAGATAGAGTAGTACAAAAAGTAGATTGGAGGGACCATGATGATCCTAATGTATCATGGAACAAATGGCTAACTGCATTAAGAGGGTAGCTAAAAATATATTTGGTGAGTCGAAGGGCAGTGCTCTACTATGTAAGAACACATCATGGTGAAATGAAGAAGTAAAAAATACTATTAAGATCAAGCGGGACCTTTACAGAAATTTGAAGAAAAATAATAATAATGATGGAATAAGTTTTGAGAGATATAAACTAGCCAAGAAGGAGACTAAGAAAACTATTTGGAATGCAAAAATTAAATTATATAAACAAATGTATGAGAAGTTGGATAATAAAGAGGCAGAAAAGAATATATATATATATATATAATTGCTCGAATAAGAGAGAGAAAGTCTAGAGACTTATATACTAAAAAATGTATTAAAGACGAGGATTAGATAGTTCTAGTTCGAGATGAAAAGATTAAAGAAAAATGAAAAGATTATTTTGATAGATTATATGATGGTAATTTTACTCAAGAATTGGGAGGAATTGGTACAGATGAGATGAGGAATCAAGAAAAATTATTGATACAGATGAGATTCCTATAGAGATATGGAGATACTAAGGAGGAATTGGTGTGAGGTGCCTGACAGATCTTTTTAATAATGTTTGGCAACTAAGAAAATACCAAATGAATAGAGTAAGAGTAGCCAATACATCTGTATAAGAAAAAGGGTGATATTCAGAGTTGTTCTGACTATCGGGAAATAAAACTCTCATGTATCACACTATGAAGCTTTAAGAAAGGGCAATTAAACATAGATTGCGGTAAACTGTTAAAATATCGGAGAACCAATTTGGATTTATGTCAGGGCGATCGACGATAGAAGTTATTTATTTACTTCGTCAACATATAGAGCGATTCCGAGAGAGAAATAGAGATTTGCATATGGTATTTATTGACTTAGAGAAAACCTATGATAAGCTACCACGAGAGATATTTTGGTGGATATTGATGAAGAAAAGAGTCACTATCAAGTATATTGACATAATTAAGAACATGTATGATGGAGTAGTGGCTAATGTCAGAACATGTGTGATTTAACAAGTGATTTTTCAATCACAATTGGATTGCATCAAAAATTTGCATTGAACCGGTCCTTACTTGTTATAGTGATGGATGAGCTTACTAGCGCTATTCAAAATGAGATATTGGTGTATGCTATTTACTGATGATATTGTCTTAATTGATGAGACAAGAGTAAGAGCGAATGCCAAATTAGAGTTATGGAGACAAATTAGAATCTAGAGATTTTAGATTGAGGTCTAAAACAGAGTATATAGAGTGTAAACTTAGTAAACAACGGACCATAAACTATAATGATATAATATTGGATGGACAAACAATACAAATGAGCAGTCAGTTTAGCTATTTGATTTCTATTATTCAGAATAATAGAGAGATCGATAATGATGTTAACCGTAGGATACAAGCTGGCTAGTTGAAATGGAGGAGTGCAACGGGAGTTTTATGTGACCGTAACATTCCGTTAAGACTTAAGGAAAATTTTTATAGAACTGTTATTAAACCAGTTTTATTATATGACACAGAATGTTGGGCTATAAA
Source organism: Dracaena cambodiana (assembly GCA_036321105.1). Classification (NCBI taxonomy): domain Eukaryota; kingdom Viridiplantae; phylum Streptophyta; class Magnoliopsida; order Asparagales; family Asparagaceae; genus Dracaena; species Dracaena cambodiana. The sequence goes on from JAYEPQ010000010.1 coordinate 12,466,844, forward strand.
GAAACGTCATTCAGAGAAGATAAGTGTAATAGAGATGTGCATGCTCCACTAGATATGCGACAACACTAGGAGCAGTGTTCTAAATATCGGATACCGGTCTCGTACAGGTCAGCAAATTACATACCGATTACCGGATACCGGGCGGGATATCGCGATATGACCCTAAATACCGGAGTGTCATATCGGTGTCATACCAGTTAAAGAATAATCATATAATTGCCTATATAGAACATAATAAAACACATAAAATAAGTTTATAGTACTTACATTGGCTTATTTACATTCAACTTACGAATTTGCAGATACCGTTTAGAACGTTCGCATATGCACAGAGCGACATACAATTATAAAATTAAGAAAAATAAGTTTTCAAGATAAAAGAAAAGTGTTTCTATAATACATAAGTGATATAATTTATAAAATTACAATATTGTCCTTTAAAACATGCTAGAAAGTTTAAATATCAGTCTTTACAACATATTTTCTAGTTAGATTCAGAGTCGACTGGTTCATTTGATGGCATGCCTTCCTCATCATCTGATGACGAATCTGATGATAATGTGTCAACTTCTTCCTCATCGTCATCATCTGATACGTGTCGCTGCTTAGACTTTGAAGATGATGATGCTTTTCCCTTTGAAGTTCTACTACTTTTCGACTTAGATGCTTTAACTCTTTCACTCTTTCTCTTCTTCGGATTAGCACCCATAGCAATTGACACCTATCGAAAAGTCAATTGTTCTCCAGGAAAGACTTCATCATCACTAGTCTCATAAGGATCGCCATTCTTTTTCTTAGGCATGAAACACTCGGTGACATTTTCCTCTTCATTGTATGCTACTAGTGGATCTCTGTTTGGGTTGAAAATTTGCTCTTGAGCCTTGCATTGAATTTGACAAAGACTAAATCATGCAATTTCTTGGAACTTAGCCTATTTCTTTTCTTCGTATGCACCTAAATAAAAGATAATCACATGAATTTCGTTTAGAACATATCTATTTGGGAGAAAGAAATATTTAAGTAAAAAAGTTAAAATTGTAATACTATCTCAAATGTGCTCCAGTTCCGTTCACAACCCGAAGAACTGGTTGAGCATCTGTCCCGTAGAATTGTCATCATTGAGCTAGCAATGAATATTTAGAAATAGTTATTAGTTATTTAATAATTTCTTTAATTAAAAATAGATTGAATTTTGCATTTCTTAAATTGAAATACCTGGATTAATGATTCTCTTTACTGCTGCCCTTGCAAAAGACATTCCAAATGATCCATTTTGATTTTGATACATTGGGAGCTGCTGTGCAATCTTATCAATTCTATCATGATCATTTGAATAGAATCTGTGCATCACGTCAACGAAGCCCGACATGTACGACCCATCAGCATCAATCTCAGGCTGCTTCGCATAGTAATACAAAGGGTTCAAGAAATATCCAGCTCTATGCAGAGTACCCTTAAGTTTTTCCTCCCATCTCCTATCAATAATCTTCCATATTGGAAAATATTTCTTCTCTTCACCCCCTAGAGCATCTCTTACTCTTTAGTAGTCTCTAGGTCACCATACAGAAAGCCCATTGAAGGGACCTTGTCCCCATCAACTCTACGCAAAACTTTCACCAGTGGAGTGAATACTTTTAGGGCAATATTTGTGTTGTCCCAAAATTTATTGCTAGCAATTATTTCTGTAACCTAAACATTCATAAAAAAACGTATTAAAAAAATATGAATAACGTATAATTTAAAATTATAAAATAAATTTTTTTATTAATTAAAATAAATACTTTCTTGCCTGCATCTGTTCTGGAAAGAGTGCAATCCATCCAGTCATCAGAAATAAACATATGTTGCAGCTCCCTCTTCTTCTCTCTGATTGATGATAAAGAGAGAAATGTCGTGGCAAACCTAATTGTACCCGACCTTATTAGCTCTCCACCAATCGCCTTCCTCATTATATCTAAAGATTTAGTGTGACTGTATATGTATACGGAGACTGATCTCCCCATTATAATTGCACTTCGGATATGTTTAATCTTTCCAATATCTGCAAGCATCAGATTAACTGTATGTGCTGCACAAGGTGTCCAAAATATATTTGGATGCGTCAGAGCCAATGTGTTTGCTGCAGCCATATTATTCGAGGCATTATCTGTCACAATCTGTACAATATTTTTCGCGCCAATCTCGTTAATTCCCCTCTCCACAAATTTGTGGATATAACTGAGATGCATCTTGAGACAATAAGAAGGTTGTACCGGCCGGACAATGTACAACGATATTCATTAAACTTCTCCCTTTCCGATCCGACCACGCATCAGTCATTAAAGTACAGCCATTTATTTGGCAACTCCGTTTGAATGATTCAAGAGTTGCATTTATCTCCTCGATCTCTCTTTGAAAGCAAGTCTCGCTTAGCTCGTATGGGCTAGGAGTCTGTAAGTTTGGTCCATACATACCAATGGTTTGGACCATCTGCATAAAAACTGGCTGCGTAGCAATATTGAATGCAAGCCCTCCTTCATAAAAAAACCTGGCAATGTATCGAATTGCATCGTCTCTGGCCTTTTTTCTGGAGGCTGATGGCATGGTAGGCTGTTTTTGAGCTGCTTCTATTGCTTCCTCGACCGATCGAATTGCAAATTGATCCATCGGTCCCGTTGTTTTGCGGGAAGATTGACATGTTGTTTTGCGAGAAGATGACTCCTCTCGAGTTGTCTCCTCATCTTCTTCCTCCCCAACACGAACTTCTTTTAACAAATTTTGAAGTTCTGTTGCTTTCTCTTCCTTTACTTCTCTAGTTTTACTTAGTATTACCAGAGCTTTCTGCTTCAGTCATCTGAGATTAGGGGACAACCTCTGACATTCCCGCTGACATGACCTAAATGTTCCTTCAAGCGGGTAATGCCTCCTCCATATTCATTCTTACAGAAATTACACTCCACTTTATTGGGCTTATTGGGTACTTTTTTCCTCATTCCCAAGCTGGATTTTTACCTCCTCGCTTCTCTTGGACATTGAAAGCACCAGAAGAGGACATATTTCAAGATATTTCTGACCTCAAAAAAGTGGAGTGAAAAAAGACAAACAATTAATTGATTAAATAGCTAAATAATTGTTGCACTTAATTTATATTAACTTAATCTATTTAAGAATTCAAACTTTTACTAAAAGAAATAAAGTTAATAAACATAATCTAAGTTAAAAAAAATAATCATATAAATGCTATGTGTATTTATGTGTATTCACTGTTTTAAAACACTGCAAATATATGTCAATATTTACAATACATGCTATGTGATGTCTCATACTCGTCCCGTGTATTTCGCATCAATTTGTGTCATATACAGTTGCAATCTCCCTTCACTTTAATGAACAAAACTAAACTTATATTTTTTCACATAACCAAACCTAAAAAGCAGTGAATCTATAATTAAAAAATCTGCAACAACACTAGTGAAAATTGTATAAATAGTAAACAAAACTAAATTTATATTATTTCACATCAATTTTCATCTATACTATGAAAATTGTATTAAATTGAATATACTACTACATTCACTGTACCCACCATGTTTAAGACATAATTAAAGAAATTATAATCTGCAACAGTAAATTTAGCATGAAACAGTGAATCTGCAACAACAGTGAATACATTTAAATAGTAAATACTCAAATTTACAAATTTTATTTAGTATGAAACTCATACACACAAAATCATTTCTTGAATCACTGATACACACATAAATAAAGTTACTAATTTATATTAACTTAATCTAATTAAGAATTCAAGGTTTTACTAATCATTCTAATTCAAATTATATTAGCTAATTACTCGAATTGCTTTGTCCAGTAATCCAATAATCCAGTCCAGTAATTCTACTAATTCTTGTAATTGCACATGCTGTAATGTAACTTGTAAGCATATGAAAGTTCATATAAAATAATCTATTTCTTCCTTTACTAAATACTAATACAAATTTATAAATTTTATCTACCATGAAACTCATACACACAAACACACAAATGTATTGAATTCGATTCACTGATTCAGTGTGAATCAGTGAACCGAATCACTGATTCAGTGTGAATCAGTGATTCGGTTCACTGATTCAGTGTGAATCAGTGATTCGGTTCACTGATTCACACTGAATCAGTGAATCGAATCACTGATTCAGTGTGAATCAGTGATTCGAATTCACTGTAGACTACAATTCACTGACTCACTGTCACTGGCTGAAGCCCTGCTGCCCTCGGCATCAATTCCAAACTGTAAAATAAAAATTCCCTTGCTCATTCATAATTTAAAAACTCAAATACACTAATTACAATGACAAACTAAAATTTAAAAGAAATTTAGACTAGCATTTAAACAAAAATTTAAATAAAAATTAAAATCATAGAACTTACCAAAATTGAAGATCGACGATGCTAGAAGGCACGCAAGAGGAAGAGGAAGAGATGGATCGCCGGCGACGGGAGCCGGAGAGACGGCGATGGACGAAACCCTAGATTCGATTGCTCCGGGAGAGACGGCGACGGCGATTCACTAAGAGAAACGGTCGATCGACCAGTTGAGGAGGATGGAGAGCCGGAGAGGCGGCGATGGAAGCGGATACCGGCGATAGCCAAGGCGACGAGGAGTGGGGAGCTCGGTCGCGACGGAGGAGATTAGGAATTTAGGGTTTTTTTGTTCGCGAACAGGGGAGCCATCGGATTTTATGTTTTTCCTATCGGGTCGGTCTAATGGGTTAACGGATTTCAACCGCAATCGTAACCCGTTAACAAAAAAATCGATAATTAGTCATACCGGTCGGTTTTTCACATACCGGATACCGGCCGATATATCGCCACGTGGCCGATATATCAGCCCATACCGGTCAAAAATGATATGCGATAAAAAAAACCCTATACCGTCTTGTTTCTTTGTAAAAAAAGAGATATCGGCCGGTATACCGATAAACCGGCCGATATTTAGAACACTGACTAGGAGAGATAAAGTGAGAAATGAAGATATTCGTGCTAAGATAGGTGTAACTCCCATCGATGAGAAGATGCAAGAAAATCGCTTACGATGGTTTGATCATATGCAACATAGGCCTACAAATGCACCAGTTCGACGAGGGGAGTTTATCAATGTAGGACAAGTTAAAAGAACGAAAGAAAGACAAAAAAAATATGGATAGAGGTGATACGAAACGATATGGATTCTAGATGTTTAAATAAGAAGATATTACTTGATAAAAATGAATGGAGAAGGACTATCAAAGTGATCGAACCAATGTGATTCTTTTTTAGTTCATGTAGCCTACCCCAAATATTTGGAATAAAAGGCTTAGTTGTTGTTGTTGTTAAGATCAAACACAATAGAAATAACGCATTATAACTTAAAAGAAAACTAAGTTATGCAACATTAGGTTATTTGAATTTTGTACGCCTTGTTCGTTCTTCATATAATCATAAGAGAAAAATTCATACAAGATGCATTTGGTCTTTGTTGTATACATGAAAGTTGGTACACTTTAAAAAGTAAATTTTCAAAAAATACGTATAGGGATGATTTTTCATAATTTGGATATTCATATCCATAACCAGATTGTTTTCTCAATACACACGTATCCGTATCCAGCTGGATGCGGATTTTCCGATCCGGATCCAGATATATACAAGGATATCTGGATCCATTTGCAACCCTAGTCCTAGTGTATGGAGAAAAAAAATAGTACAACTGCAAGTACAGAGGTAAAAAGCTACAAGCAAATACCAATCTCAAATTCGAAAGAGGATGTACAGTCATAAGATATTGGATATAAAGGATGGAAAATTCTGCCAAGAACATATTCCAATTCAATTTACATATCAAAAGCAATAGAAAACAATTCAAGAAATTACCCCAGCCCAATAGCGCAGGGAGAATGTTTTCGATTGATTGCAGAGGCTGCTCTAAAAGATGTTTCAGATCATGCACAAAGAAAAAAAAATGAAACGACAAACAATGAGGAATTATTTTACCTAATAACCTTAATCTATTAAAAAAACCCAGCCAACCCATCACTCACCAATACGCATTGCAAGAAGCACCAAAATGGTGAAAGAATTCCACTCATGCGAACAACAGTAACAAATGAACATTGTATAACTATAAAAAGGAACTGCCAATAATCACATAATACCTTCTCCAGCCTCTCTAAGTTACGAGAACCACTCTTCTTTTGCATACGTTCATTTGCTTTCTCGTGCTCGCTACTCCTATCCTCTACTATCAATTCCACAAATTCAGCATTCCGTTCAAGCCATTTCTTCTTCATGTTTTCCTAGAAAAACACACATAGGAAAAAAAAAGAGGACAGAAGATTCACTGTAAGTAACTTCTTTGTAAATATAAAGGAAAAAAAAGGGTTTATCCTGTTTATACATAGACATTATGCCCCAAATAAATTTAAGTTGTCAGAAAAAATTCTCACAAACAAATGAACTAAACAACTCCCTTCTCTCCCCTAAAATTAGTATTCACACGACAAACTCATAAATAGGAAGTTCCTCTGACCTGCTTGCCCTTCTGCTTAAGTTTCTCAATCTCACGTGCCAGATTTACACTCTTAATACTTGAGGCAAGTAATTTTCATCTAAAGGAAACTGTTGAAGGCTTTCCTGCAAATTAATAACATGCTTCCAAGATTTTAGGAACATGGGAAAATTGGTTGTAGCTAAAAAAGCAAAAATAATACTCGAGGCATATGAAGAAACTTCATATGTACACACCAACTTGTCAAACTCCAAAACTTGACAAAGGGATGCAAGTTACTGAACATTGCTGGTATTTGGGAAAAAGAAAGAGAAATATTGACAGCTTTGTTCTTGAATTCTATTGGAGAAGTTAAAAGCAATTAGCAGGTTACATAGTTTGTTTTTATTCTTTCTATGCAACTAGATTGGTTTTGTCCCACGGAAACCCCTCCACACCCCCCCCCCCCCCCACCCCCCCGCCCCCCCCTCTCCCTCCCTCCCTCCCAAGCAACACGTGTGCGCATACACAACACACACACCCCCAGCCCAACTTCCATTTTTTGCGGTGCTTGGCAGATAAAAGAAAACCACTAATCCCCTCAAAAGGGACCAAAGCAACATATAACTTCAGATAACAGATGTTCTCTCTATTCATGAAAATTGGCAGGTTTTGGGGATTAAAGGCAGGTTAGTCAGAAAGAGAGCTGACAGACAAAGTTTGTGTTAGGCAAGTATTCAGCGAGCTCCCAACTATAACTAGTTACAATATGCTGCCAAGAATTTCAAATAAAATATAACAAGTTTCATATGATGAACATCATGATATCATCACTCAACTATATACCAGAAAACTTTATTCAGATAAATCGGCACTGAAGTTCGACACATGAAAGGAACAAAAAGATATAAGCACATTGATTGTGATGGTGTGGTACTGGATTGCAGAACTTCTTTCTCTTTTTATTATCTGTCTCATTTTCCTTTTCCGTACTCTTGATTATGTGTGTGTATTGGTGGGAGAACCTGTACCCTTCAATTCAGTTAGGGGATGTTGCGTGTGAGAGAGTAGAAAAGTTTAACGTAGTGGGAAAAAATGGGATCCGATATGGAGTTCTAACTAAAAATTCTTATATATTATTACAGGATAAGTCCCAGCGGGGCAAAATATGTTATTATTGTTTTTTGCATGGTACTAGAAACATAACAGATTACATAAAATGTCAAATAACTCTTTCCACTAATCTACTATAAATAATGCAAAACCTTTAGAGAAAATTGTAATAGTGATAATCACAGGTAGCTCACTCTCTACTGCTGCTTCTAGAAACAACCATAAGTTACTAAATTGCCAGTACAAGGTTGTCTTATCTTGGGGATATGAGAGTACGTGCAGTGGCACAGGCACACATACACGCACTTCATAAAAAAAATAAATAAAGAAAAAGCATAGGCTCTCTGGAAGCCAGAAAAATTTTCAATTTGGATCACACGCTTGATAGATATGTACATAATTAAAATTTGAATAGGAAAACAGGTGAACACATGTCAAACAATATAGCTATCTTTATACTTAATTTTGCATAGGAAAAAAAACAATTATAAAAAAAGAAAATAGGATAACAGAAAATTGTTAAGTGACCTTTGACATTGATTTGCACAGAGAAACAAACTTAGTTTTGTCACTAGGGGAGATTAATGCAATTGAGCACCCATCAACAGAAGCTCATGCAGTTCTGCCACTTCTATTTATATAAACCTAAAAAAGCAAGAGACCATTATTAACTGAGAAGGTTAAGAATCAGATTGATAAATATACTCTCTTTAACCTACCTCTGCTGAATGTGGCAGTTGATAGTGAATAACAGTTCTGATGCCAGAAATATCAAGGCCTCTTGCAGCAGCATCAGTAGCAATCAGTACTGCATGCTCAATGCTACGAAAATTATCAATTGCCTGATTGATTCAACAATATGGTAAGCAATGTGTATAATAAAAAATATAGAGAAGTACATTTTGCCTGAAGGTAATAAATATGAAAAAGATTTTTTGTTATAGTTGCTTTCAAATTGCAGCTTATTATCAGTCTATATTTCTGGGCAAGAGTCCATAAGTTTTTGCACTTCTGTCAATCAATAAGCATCAATATTATCTTTCAGGGTGGGGTTGGGGGTACAGGTGGAGGTCGAGGCAGCCCAGAGAAACTTAAGGCTATACTTGGGAGATTAGTATCGAAGTGTTGTAGGGTGCTTTGGAGGGATGAATTATAAATGTTCATAAAAATACTTGTTTGTAAGCTTTTGGAGAAGTGTTTTAAAGTGTTCTTAAAACACCCCAAAACACTTGTAGGTGTTATGGGGTGCTTTCTAAAACACTCCAAATAAGGGATGTTTTGGGGCATTCTGAATTATTTATCCAAAAATGCCCTCTGTTTTCCTTATTCCAACTCTTTACGTTAACTCTTTCTAACGTACTTACCTTTTCCTAATTGGATAGAAATCCACAAAAACCCATGCCATCTACAAGTTTGAACACCCTAAAACCCATGATCAAAACACTCCCCAAAGCACACTTTAAAAACACTTTACTTTTGACATCCAAGCACCGCCTAAAGGTTTCTTAATAGATAAGATTATTTATTATTTCTATTTGGACACTGAAAATTTAATATTACATACTTATTAACCAAATACCATTCAGTTTTCATTGAATAAGATGCTTCCAGTAATTTGGTTGCTGCTAGTGCATCATAAAATTGCAACTTCTCCATTGTTCGCACATTTTTATTATACTAAGAATAATAAGATGCTAAAGTTTGTCCTGCATGATGTTGATTGGCCAATGAATAATTGCCATGTTCGATGGGAGACTGAGACAGGAGACTATAGTCACAGGTTGTAGGACCACAGTGTTCAATACCAAAGAAGAGTATGCACGATTAGAAACAAATATTCAATAGACTAGGACACAGGAGACTACAGACACATTCACTGACAAGCACAGCTGTAAGTTTATCGATCCAAACAAATGAAACATCCATAATCAAGAGAGAAAAAGAAACAAAGTGCATAAATGAGTACATCCTGAACAAGTACAAAGCAAGCATTGAAGTTATGTTTCTTAAATCTGAAGAAAGAAAACATCAAACATTAAAGGTTTCACAGGCTATGAGCCTATGAGGGATCAAGCAATTGATGGTTGTCAATGAAAATATGTTTTGTGGTTTATAAGTATAAAAACCTGAATATATTCACAAAGAATGATTTTGATGAGGACAGATATCATACATTGTTGCCATTAATATCATGGACAGCCAACATGAATAATCAAACAATCAATTATGCTAGTTAACTTAAGGTTCATATTCTAGTATTATTTGAATTGTGCAAGTGGATTTTTACTCTATATTCTACAAAGGTCAAAATACATGATTGTCCACCATTCAAACTGAGACTCAGACCAAGATACCACAATATCAATCATGAAGTTCAAAAGTCAAAGCGCCCAAAACCCTATGACGCGTCAAACATTCCTGTCTATGCTGTTTAGGTTTGTGATCACATTCAAATTGCTAAAATTTCACCCAAATGTGTATGAATGCAGATCATGACAGTTATAGCCCTATTTCGTAACAAAGTTAAGTTGGCTTGCCTCCAAAAATCCAACTAATAGTTGTTTGGCAAAGTAATTAGAGTTTAGTTAACTCCAGTTACCTCAATAGTCAACTCAAGTCAAGATAACTCCAGAACAATGGAGGTACCAAAACTCAACTTCTAGCTCTATTATCTCAAACCTCTGTTTTCAACCAATCCTTCACAAAATGCAGATAGGAGTTTAGAGAACTAGTGTTAGGGCCTTAGAAAGTGGAGTTTGCATAACCTACACCTCCGCTTAACATCTAACTCCAGTTTTATGAACTCCGTCCCCAGACAGGCCCCTATACTGATCCTATCATTTTAGGCCCATGTGACAAACCACATAACTAGGCATTGGTAGCATTCAAGTGGTAATTATATTCAGATTGAGAGGATTTAGCACTCATGTTATAAGTAGATACATGAAGGATGATAACCAAGGATAAATGTCAAAGTTTTACCTGGAAACATAAAAAATATAATTTTGCCACAAAAAGATATCACCTTCAAGCGGGCTCTTTGTTGCATTTTAGCATGAAGCTTAAATAGTTTGATGCCAAGATAGCTCAATAGGGATGAGATCCGGCGTAAAGCTGCAATTGATGTGCAAAAAAACAATTGTCCGTCCTTGGCCATGAACACTCAAAATATAATATAGATAAGCTTCTTTATCTTCTTCCCTGCATCTGGAAAGACAGCACATTCATAAGTGAGCATAGTTATTGAATGAATTAAAGATTGCTTTGAACAGAGATGCATCACAGCTAATAGAAGTAATAGTCCTAAAATAAACCAACGCTCTTTTAGCTAAACAACTAATTATTTCACAATGCCCACATCTCAGAATTAAGAGAAGGCTCCCGGCAAAGAGCAACTAGTATGAACTCTATGCATTCCACACTCACTAAAGAAAGCTTCCAGAACATTTGCCGAACATATCATATGATACAATGTGTATCGATTTTCTCAAAATCTAATACAATATATCTGATATATATATATATATATATATATATATATATATATATATATATATATATATATATATATATATATTGGCTGATATGCAAAACCTTGGGATATATTTTTATAAAGAGACTAGATTAAATGATTAAGAAGAGGACAATTGAATTTGCTCATATTAGAACTATGTTTTTTGAGAATAAAATGATGGGCACTAATAAAAAAAGAGACTCGGATTCTGACTAAATGCAAGTTACCTTTTCAATTTTGATATTGTCGTAATGTAGATTGAGACTCAATAAATCTGCAGCAACATATCATATTATAAGCATTTTAGAAACCTTTCTCGTCAACAACATACCATATGGAAGAAACTCTTTCTCAACCACTAAATTCAGATTTTTCTTGTTTTCCATTTTTTCTTTTATTCAAACATGAGTTACATACATCATGCTCTTGAACCAAAACTTTTCCCTTTTAATTTTTCGAGTTGAATAATAAGCCTAGAGAGTTCAAAAATTAGAACCATCATAGATAGTTCAGCTGGGAGCAAAACCCTAAACCCTTATATATTAAAATTCTAATAACTTTTTCCCTTTAAGGTTTCTTTCAATCACCAGTGCTTATTGTGCCTTAAACTAAAAATTCTCCCTTTAATTAGAAAGGCCAAAAATGCCCCTAAAAACCTAAACCAACATAAGATAATTCGTGGAAATTCTATTTGCGCACGATAATTTACTTTTAACGTCATGATTACTTTTTAAACCAACCTTCTATCTTGAAGTATCATAATTTTATTCTCTGCCCCAATTTTTTTTCCCAATTTAACTCTCTGAATCTTCATCTTAGTCGGTTTTCATAACACCTGACAATGGCAGCACCAAACCCGAAGGTCTACTTTGACATGTCGATCAACAGCACAACTGCAGGCCGCATCGTGATGGAGTTGTTCGCCGATGTGACCCCAAAGACGGCGGAGAACTTCCATGCTGTGCACGGGCGAGAAAGGGACGGGCCGGTCAGGAAAGCCGCTCCACTACAAAGGATCCACCTTCCGATCCTTTGTTTCTTATCTTTTTTCCAAGCACACATTGACTAGGAAGGGGGCAGGTTCGGATGCTAATGGCGAGAATGTGGGTTCTTCTTCTTTTTTCTCTCGGGCTATTGGGTGTGGGTGTCGGTGCGTTAGGGCTGAGGGTTGAGGGAGATGGCTTCCCTATCACGTTTGGGGAATGGGGAGAGGCCAAGAGGGAATCGAGGAGGAGGGCGGCGTCGGAGGAGGGCGACTTTTAGGGAAAAAAGATGGGTGGGGAGAGAGAGAGAGAGAAGGGAGGCGATGGTGAGATTTTGGGGAGTTTCCAAATGAGCACACCATTTTTCCTAGTGTGCCCACCAGTGTATTTTTGGTCCAGACTGAAAGTTGTTAAGTGGGCTCACTAGGAAAAATGGTGTGTTCCCTTGGCAACTCCCGAGATTTTGCGATCGCACGAGATTTTGCGGAGAGGAGGGCGGCGTCAGCTGAATTTTGAGGGAGGCAGGCATCAATTAATTGGTTTTATTTATCAAGATGGCATACTTGTGAATTTGAAATGTGCAGGGGCAAAACTGTAAATAGATTAAAAGCTAAGTTTGTCTTTTAGGAAATTAATTTTGAGCACACCAGTTTCTCTATGAGCTGACATCTTAAAATTCTAAAAAATTACAGATTTATTATTTTTTTAATTGAATTTATCTTTATCTTCTACCCTAACAGGGATTAGTCTACGGTAAACTCTACTAATCTCTAGGTGGGCTCATTGAGCAACCCCAATAGTAAGTGGGTCCGCCGCTTCCAATCACATTTATATAATTCAGCACCAATAAATAACGAGATGCGAGGGATGTCTTTCTTGCGTCCGGCTTAGCTTTCATTTAGGATGTGTTTTGTTTATAGAAGTAAAGAAAAAATTGAGAAGTAACTTTCAAAATGAAAATAAAAAAAGAGTGTTTTTTTTTTGTGTGTTTGTTTGCTAAAATTTAAAGAAAAAAGTAGATAAGAAAGTGAAAAGAGTAATATTTAATTAATTAAATGTAACATTATCTATCTTACTTTATTTATTTATTATGTAAAAATGTATCACATTTAAATGATAATGATAAAGTATAAAAAAATAAATATTTTCTTATCTTATTCCTTTACTTCCTAAGCTCTTACAACTCAAAAGTGTGAGGAAGAAAATTTTAGAATTAAAGTGCCACATAGGTGTCACCTCATCGTATGAGAAGTAACTTCCAAATTTCTTTTTGATCAAACAAATATTTGAAATAGTAAAAGTACTCTCACTTCCACTACTTACATTTTGGTTCAATGCAAACAAACACACCCTAGGCGCTTGGATGTCAAAAACAAAGTATTTGGGGGTGTTTTTAAAGTGTGTGTTCTGAAGTATTTTGGTGGTACGTATTTTGAGATGTTCTTACTATGGGTTTTAGAGTGTTTAAATATCTACTTGCAAGTTTAGTTTCTTATGGATTTTTATGAATTCCATAAATATATAAAAGATAAAAATATCATATACAAATTATGTTTAAATTACTATAATTTTACCTGAAACAAAATATCATTTTTTTGGACTAGTAATACGTCTCATTATATTATCTCTTAATTGCTCATTCCACAGTCAAATTAATTTTTTTTTGCTCAATATAGAAAAACTATCATTCGAAATATTATTAAGTTTATTAGAGATATGCATAATAACTTTTGAGATTTTGAGTGAAAAATTAAATAAACAAAAAGAACAATGACATGATAATTTGGAGAATTTAATAGAGAATTAAAAATAGAAATGTAATAAATCATATTTACCTGAATTGAAAAGAAAATCCTAATTTCTTTAATAAAATAAGAGATAGGATTTAAATCGAGTTGCACTGTAAAATTCTAAACTTTCTCTTTAAAGAAAATAAATGATAGTTTTTTTTTCTCTTTTTGCATAAACAAATAGCTGCTCCATTTGCAAGAGAAGGCAACGTGAAAAGAATTGAGAAAAGATAAGGTCACGGAGAGGTTCAGATAGGAGGTAACATAAAAAAAAAGTGGAAAAAGAAAAACATGTGGGAGACAGTTTGAACGAGGGTAGTTTTGGTTAAAAATTTAAAACACTCCAAAACACTCTGATTTGGAGTGTTCTAAGAAACACTTCGAAATACCTATCCAAGTATTTTGGAGTGTTCTCAGAACACCCCAAAACACTTATCAAAAAACTCACAAATAAAGATTTTTTAGAACACCTTATAACACATCACTTTAAAACACCTTAAAACACTTCATAACTAATCTCTCAAGCATAACAATGGTATGTATTTATATGATACAGTTGTTAGTCTTAGAATATTTTGTGCATGTAGTAGCTGAAATTACAGTTTTAATTGGTAGATCATGAACTTCCTAATTGAAAATTTTATACATAATACAAAAGATGATGTGGTAGACTCGAGTTAACAGACCGATTTGCATGATCAGAAAAGAAATGTAGATTAGATAAAAGTTGGACTCAAAAAATAATTTGAGGGTTAGAAGTCGGTTGGAACACTATAAAAAAAAAAAAAAAAAAGAAAGGGATACTAGAGGCGTAAATCTCATTCTCTCAATTCTCATATAATTGAAACTTTTATCTTTTCTTTGCTGCAGCCTGCCTTTCAATAGGCTAGAGACCAGTTCATATCATAATAAGAATTTAGATTAGACTTATTGCCAGATGGATTGCTTTAAGGTAGAAAAGAAACTGCTTTAATCCTATCTTCCTAGTAAATTTTGTATGCTTGACTTATATGAGAGTCTTGAATCTTGATTAACGAAAAATTGTATAAGAGTCTTGAAGAATTAGTTGTAAATGTTGAGAGATTTGGGACTCTTTAAGTGCAAGTGTTTCAACAAGTTATTTTTTACTTCTAATCCAAAACAAATTGGATCGTACCTCACTGGTTGATCAACAGAGCACAATTGCCATTTGATAGGATATGCTAGGATTTATTGTATTAATGGAATGACTTACTTAGAGTCTCAGAGAAATACTCATAACTGGAACAATATGGTGAGGCAAGATAGTGAACCAGCAAGAATAGCCCAATAGGGTGTGAAATCTGGTGATATTTGAGAATAAAGAGGAGCCAGGCTATGATAGTCCAAATATACCGAGTCAAATTCAGACTCAATTTAGGAGTTGTGTAGGCCATTTTAAGGATGCTCTATGATCAATTGGGTTGATTCTATTAGACGTTCCTCCTTCTCTTTTTAATGTTTTAATAATCTGGTAATACTTGAGAATAAAGTGGAACCAGACTAACTCCGAAATTGTAGTGAGAGTTGAGAGAAATAATTTTATATTTTAACACGCCCCACAGGTTGAAGACCCATTTTTGGGTAGAAACCTAGACTTTAACGCAGCGGTATAATTTTTTAAAACTCACAATTAAAATGCGTGCACAGCAGGAATCGAATCTGAGATACTCTGATACCATATTGAAAGTCCCTTCCACTGCACAAAAACTCCGAAATTGTAGTGAGAGTTGATGAAAATAATTTTATATTTTAACAGTTTTAATAATTGTGCTTTTCAATAATTGGGGTTTAGAACTTTAATTTTTTGCTTACAACTATTGAACTTGTTCACTACTTGTAGCTCCTCAAATCCTGTTCCTCATCTTCGTCTCCAAGTTAAAGTTGGAGTTGTTCTTGTATCCATAATAGTTTGCCTACTTAGCAAACTCTCTGGGTGCCCATACTTTATAGGTTGCATAAATTCATGCATCCATTGAGTTCACTGTTGAACTATGTATCAATCCGGCTTTATATTGAATTCTCCTTTTCTTCCATCGTGTGAAGCTCAGCAGTGTTTTAGACTTTTAGTTGAGTTTCTTTCCTATCAATACTTATGAAATTATATCTCATAAACTTATGTTCTTGTTTGACTGATTGAACAAAGAATTTATGGTTTGGAAGATGTTTACATAACATGTTCTGTGTTTTCTCTTACCCTAACTAATCCATGCAGTATAGAACAGGGGACAAAACTGTAGCTTTTGTAGTTTGTACTGTGATATTCTACATGGCTTCGGTAACTGGTATGCTGAAATTAAAATTTGTTTTTATAATAAGTCAATATGCATCATGTGCTAGTGTACACAAATTGTATTTCTAATTTAGGTTATGTTATCGGGCCTTGAGATTCAAATTATATTACCAGGTGTTGTTATCTATCAGTGATTAATCATGGCTATGTTATAAAAGGCACCCATGATCTTTCAAATTTAGACATGCTTAGGTTCAACTTATTATCTCATCCATTTAATAGCAACATCAGGAATTTGTTGAGGGGCAATAAATACCAGAGACATAAAGATTATTTGACTTGTTCTAAAAGGCACTATTAACACTTTTAGTTAACTGTCAAATAGAAAGGAGAGATGAAATCTTAAAGTTTATAGGACCTACCTTTTTCGAGACTTGGTTTGCATTTCAACCCATTGGGTTCTTAGTCAATATTTTTTGTTCCCATTATTTCTTCTGTTTCACTTTATTTGTCATTTTGGTGACGCTTTTGGTTTCAAAATAATTGACGCTTTGAGTTTATCAATGTGTAGTATTGTTGTATTTTCATATTTGAGCCAGTGAAGTAGTTATAAATGAGAGTGTCCTAGATATCCCCTGATATAGATATATTGTTCAATATATCCCTTTTCGGACACCTGCAAAGTAACAGCAAGAGTCATATCGATTTATGCATGTATGTGTTAATATTTGTAATATCTCCTGAGATATTAGCTCAATATAGCAATCAATATGGTTAATTCTATTCTGATTGCCTTTTAAACCTAGATATCATGTGATGCGATAGATATATCGTCCAATATATCCATTTTTCGGATGTCGGTGAAGTTATAGTAAGGGTCATATCATTTTATGCACATATATATTAATATTTGTAATCAATTTTGAAAATAACGCATTACGAAATCTGTTATATTGCATTATAAAACCTAACAGAACCCCAGCGCTACGGAACAATTGAAAATAACTCAGATCACCGTAACAATAGGTATTTTATGTTATTTTATATTATATTATGTAACATTATGTTAAATTATGTTATATTACGTTATTTATAATTTTTTAGTAATTTTTATATTATAATTTATTATTATTTTGATTATTAACCAATTACTGTAATTTTCTTACTTGATTAGTTGTTGGTTTGTTTGATTGCTTGTAGAATTACTAACTTGTTAATTTATAATTATTTTCTTGTTCACTTGTTGTAATTCCTTTTCGGTTGCTGAAAAATCTTACTTGTTGATTCTATTTAATTTTTAACTGAACTAAAATCAATAATTATAAATAACATAAATTAAACATTACAAAATATAAATTACAACAATAATAACAATTGAAATTGAAATAAAAAATTAGAATATTATTTTCTTGTTTAGATGATGACTGGAATTACAGTTGTAACTTAATATAATTTATGAAGATAAATATGAAAATTATTATAAAACTTAGTATACAATTAGAATAGATTATGTATTACAACATGGTTTTATATTTTTTTTAGAAAATTTAAATTTATTTTTTTTTATAAAAATTATTTATATAGTTTTATATTTATTTTTATTAAATAAATAGGAAATTGCATAACATACGTTATACATTATGCTATAGCGATATAACCTAAAAGAGGCAAAACGTTATATTACTGTTATTGATAATTTAATATTGTTTGTAATATCTCCTAGCCCAATATAGTAATCGTTATGGTTAATTCTTTTTTGATTGGCTTTTAAATCTAGAAATGTGTTTACCATACCCTATCTCGTTCTTATGTATAAGAAAAAAATCTAAATTCTTTCATCTATCTTAGATCGCCATATCCTTAAATTATTGCGATGAGAACTTGAGAAAATGAATTTTTCAGATGGCTAAGGGCTAAAAGATACTGGAGAGCTACAGTAGGGAACCTGTTTAGGGTTCCTATCATTTGTGTTTTCAAACTTTATATCGAAATTGTTTCATTGTTTATTTTATTATGTCACGCATATACATATGTATTTATTCTTGAATCTCTTTTACATACATATTATGTAATACTTGTTATATAGATGCTATCAAGATATTAACCATCTCTATAGTACATAGTTACATATTTGACTTGTGTATAATGTTCGATATGAGCACTTGATATGAACACACGATATACAGTCTGATACCTTTTATCCCTTATGAAAACCCCATTCGATACTATCCTGATATATAATATTTAGAACCTTGTATGTGAGTTCTATTTTTTTTTAATTTATATTCTTAATTAGGAGCATTATAGAAAGATTACTAATTTTAGAATTGGAGTAATTTCTTTTCCTAGACAATGTACAATAACCTTAAACAACAAATAAAATGAAACAAAGGGAGTATTAAATAGTGCATGTTTCTTTGACAACTTTAAAGGTTTTATATTTTAGTGGGGTCTCCTCAGTTTTGATTGTCGATGGATGTTACACAAGGTATACGCCTGCACACATCAAGAACTTTTAGGTTTTTCTTTTATTTTTTGTGCATAGTATATCTTATAGTAAACCAAAAGTAGTGTAGTATGTCACTATGACAGGCATGTTGAGTCATGATCCAAGTGGGGGTAACTGACCACAATAGTAAATAGACTTGCCAATTATCTTCGAAACTTTTATATTACTCATTCCTTATTTTTGTATCGATCATTCTTTAAAAACAAACTTACAAGCTGTTTAATTATTAGTCTAACATGTTATTCCTCCCCTCAGGTAGCTTGCAGTGATTATCTTCATTTCTGATGTTTGTGTGCAAACTTCCCCTTCACTGCCACTTCTCATGTGAAGCAATGTAACTTGGTAAGGAAATATTTCCTGTTATTTTTGAAGTACTATACATTTATTTCTATTATACTAAATAATGTTTGAAAATACGGGTTTATTAGACGTACTATCTAGGAATGGATAAATGGATAAATGGATTATGCGGTGATTAACTAGATTATGTGGAATTATGCCGTACTGAATATTCTACTATATATAGGTGCTATAATGCATACATATTTTAAATGCTACAGTATTCCAAAAAAATAAGAATAATAGATAAAAGTTTGAACAATATAAAAGCATTAAGTATAATATTTTCAAGAGAACCAAGAGGGCAATGTCAAATCTGAAAGCTCATGTTATCATATGTAGACAATCAATAATGTGGAAATAATAACACTCCTGTATGATTCCCAATTAATATACATAGTTACACGTACCAATAGTTTTTGAAACAAGACGATCTATGTTCCCTTATAGGCTATAGTTGCTTGCACCAAAAAAAATAATTAAACAATTGAACGACTAAAATATTCTCAACATTTATTTGGGTTGCATAGAACTTGCTATAGCAATTTCAAGTTGAATTAGAATCTGGCTACGGGTTTAGACAAAAATGAAAGGGAAAAAAAACAAATATACATTACCAAATGGATCTAAGCGGGTGCATAATCCGCATTGGCCCACCAATGTGGCCTTATCTCATAATAATGTACACAGACCCAAATATATGCATTCTTGTGGACTATGCAGACACAAAGTCTGCTACGTAGTCTGCTTTTTAGGACATTGATAATAAACAATCGTACTTTGTAGTGATTTAGTTGACTACATTCTTTAGGACACTGATAATAAATGATTGTACTTTATGATGCATCGTGCGGCTCAATTTTATACAACTAATCTGATCGTTATTTGGCAAATGCAGTGCCATTATTTTGTTTGCGATTCCCCAGCTCCCTGCATCTACTGGGGTAATAGGGTTTCGCTCAGCGACCATTACCATGCTACTAATAAGGACGAGACATGGAAGGCCCAAAGGAAGTCATTCAAAAAACTAAATACAACCATCTTGCCTTTGCAAAAGTTTCCAGTTTTAGAGCATCAATTTCCTCCTATCCAGAACCCTCAACAAATCTTTCATCGCAATCAAGCTCATCCAACTCATATACTAGTCCAACCTGTGAGAGCGACTGCCCATCCGTGCTCTACCACAAGCACTACCACTGCATATGCATATACTCGAAGACTCTATCCAGACCCATGAGCATGTGCTACCGTCGCCAGAGACCTCACCAGAAATAGACCCTTTTAGCTCAACCTCGGTTAGCAATGCCTAGAAAGGGTGTGAATCGTCGTGGGTTAGTTTTGTCCCCTACGTCACTCCCTCAATTTAAAAGGATTGCGTCCGCTGGATCTTATCTGATGAGCTCAGGCATGACCCATCCTCTACACAAAGCTGTACCACAGAGATCTCAACATCCAACTCTAACATCACTTGCTCAGCAGTGGCCTGTTAGCCTTGGTAGCACTCCAATTTTTACTTTTTGGTATACCACAAAGACTACTTTTTAGAACTTGTTATGATCAATTTCCTCCAATTTTTTCAATTTTTGAAATATAACAGAAAATTTTCTTTTGATAATGCATCTAAAAATACAGCTGCAATTAAATTTTAAAAATTATACAAACCTAATTTTAGAAGGAAAATTATTTTACATTTAATTTCTTTGCCACATAGAAACTTCTGTGTTCAAAATGGATTTGGATTGTTTATGAATCCAAAATTAAACTTAGAAACACAATAACATTCAAAAAAATGTAATGAGCCAAGTCTACAAAATTTTGAATAAATTTGTAAAAATTTTAAACTCTCATCAAAAGTTTTACCCTAAGATTTAGAACATGGTGGAACTCGGCGTACAAGATGTTAGATGAGGCAATTAAATATAGAGATGCATTACAATTATGTATCGTAATGAAATTTTCTTCTTGTCTAATGGATCCAAATGAATATAATCAATTAATTTGCATTAGAAATTTCTTAAGACAATTCAAAAGTACAATTAAGGCACTTTCTGGGAAATACGACCCAACCGCACACATTGCACTAGCTGATATTAATTCGGTTTTTGAAGAAAATAGGCATAACTCCGTTTTTGTAGATATTGTTAGACCAATAGAAATTAAGATTAGCAAATATTTTCAAGATTTCCATATTTATTTTATTTTTCCACCGTTATAAATCCATGTACTAAATTGGATGGAATATAATAATTAATAGAATTATTTCATAAAAATATGGATTACACAACTAATGTTCAAGAATTAATAAATGATGTTAAAACATGATTAGACATGATGTACGCTACATAAGAAAATATATATAGTAATAAATTCCCATATAGAGGAAACTAACCCGATCTTGATAATAGTTATACTCCAAATAAATTATTATTCAGTTTTCTTTGTAGCAAAATAGTTAGAATAACACACACTTTATTTAATGAACTTCATTATATCGATTGGGCCAACGAGATACTAATTTGCATGAACTTTATGAAGTTTTTGATATTTTAGTCTGGTGGAAATTATTAGAGAAAATATATTCTGTGCTTTGCATTATGATCCGTGATATACTAACCCTCCTAGTGTTTATAGTAGTATTAGAGTCTATTTTTAGTGCAGACGGAAGAGTGCTAACAGAATGGAGGAACTCAATATCAGTAAACACATTAGAAATGTATGTATGCCTAAAAAATTGGCTTGACGCAGAAAAAAGAAATCAAGGATTTGTAGATGAACTGGAGAAAAAAACTTAACCAAAGAAGATCGAGAATTGAAGATTCCTATATTATTAGTCTTCATATCTTTTTCCTCTTTACACTTAAATTTTTTTTCTTGTAATTTTCTATGACTCATAATTCTCTAGGAAATAATACAAAAAACAAGTTGAGAGTAACGATCAGAATCCTCTCCTCTCTTTTCCTCTTTTCGGATTTTCTATGATATCCAAAGAGATTTATAAATTTGTAAATATACTGAGATTAAATGAAATAAAATTCTATTTTTTTTCTATTTTTTAGTTAATCATCTATTTTTCTTATTTATGAATCTATTTATTAGTTAACTACTAATATAAGTATAACTTTATAACCATAAGTATAAAATTTAAACTCTAAAACTAAAATAATTGAAAAGTCATGCTGCCGATCCAGTCCCATGTGCACCCCCGGGACGACTTGGTGTGCCAAAAATACGACACACCCTTCATATGTGACGGACTGTGCTAGACACAACCCACTTGCCAGCTCTACTCTCAACTATCACCCTTACTTCAAATTTCTGCCTCTCTGCTACTGCTCCCTGCTCTAATAGGCTCGGTTGGATAGAAAAAGAAGAAAGATAATTTAGTCTAAACATTTTAATAAAAAACTTTTAATATTTTTAAAGTTTAATAGATGGCTAAGGGAGCAAACGGGTGTGTTCAAATAAAATTTCCCGTAAGTAAAAATAAATTTAGTGGGAAGTGCCCTCGCAGAGTTTGCGTGTGCCTTTAAAATAACCCAATGAACAATCATCAGCCGGACCCACTAAAGGTACTCCCGATGGGAGTGGACTCCCATTGGCTTGACTCAAGTCCACTTTATTAAAACAGATTATATTTTTGGGTTTCAGCAATCAAAACTTTCCTAATGAATTCCCTTCTCTCCAAAATTTGAGGTCGCAATCTTCTCCTCTAATATCGTGATGTTATATTATATCCATTGGGTTTCAGTAAAAGTTTGATCTTGATTTTCCTTCTCTATTTTTTCTCCAGGGTTTTGAGGGGCTCTCTGGGGTTTTGAAATTTTGCTTCTCGTGGTGAGTTGTGTTATTTGAGTCGACTGTTTGTAGTTTGATTGCTTCTTTTTTCTAAGATCTGATTTGTAAAGTGACCATCTTGTTGGGGTTTGCAATTTCAATTATTAGTACTGCTGTCACTCTGATCATCTTTGTTAAAGTTGTTCTTTTTTTTAGTATTGTTTATTTACAGTTTCTTGTATGTTGTGAATAGGTGGAAGTCGAATGACTTATTTTTATGTTATAAAAAACAATTATTTTGGCAATTTTTGTGAATCTGTCAAGTCAGCCCAATCTCAAGATTAGACCTGTTAATCGGGCCGAGCCCGGACCGGCCCGGGCACGGCCTGCCGCCGGCACGGCCCGTCCCCCAAAGGGGACGTGCCGTGCCGCCGGCACGGCACGTATGCCCGGGCCTCGGCCCGCCGGCACGGCACGGCAGGCCCGGCCCGGGTTTTTTTAAAAAACAAAAAAAAAAAGAAAATAAAATAAAATAAAAAGGAGATTTAAGATAAAAATAAATGTTATATTATGTATAATCTCATTACATTTATGTAATTACTCTATAAATCTCTTTAGAAATTATACAAAACCCGAAGAGAGAGGAGAGGACCCTAGCCGTCACCCTCAACTTGTTCTTAATATATTTTCTAAGAAATTTAAAAATTTAAAAAAAATTGAAAATACATGAATATTCTTACAAATTTAAATACTTTTAATTAAACTTCATTTTCTTCTGATAAGCCTAAGGTCTCTAGTACATCTTCATTAGTCAAGTCTTGTTCCCTGTCTTCTGCGTGGTACCAATCCTTCAAGCAGACACACATCTCCAATGCGTCTGACGCCATTGAGGTTCTCAAGTCCGTAAGCACTCTACCACCTGCGCTAAAAGCAGACTCCGATGCTACAGTAGACACTGGAGGAGTTAGTGGATCACGGGCCATGTTGGAAAGCATGGAATATGTTTTTTCCTGTGATTTCTACCATGCCAAAATATCAAACGATTCATACTTTTCAGGAGATGCGTTATTTTCATAGTTAGCTCTCTCTAAATAATAATGTAATTCATTAAAAAATGTACTAGTTTGTCTTGATTTTTTCTGTGAAATAGAGATGATATTATTGGATTACGAATTTCCCTAGTAGATGGTTCTTTTCTAGTTTGTGTTGGCACACCATACATATCTTCATAAGTTTTATACATAATATCTAAACATGTTTTAATATCATTAAGTAAATCCCTCACATTATTTTCATAAGACATATTTGTATAAAATAAATCTATTAATATTCCAAGTCCATCTAACTTGCAACGGGGATCCATAACAGTTGCAAAATATAATAAGTATGGAAAATCTTTAAAATATTTATTAAATTTAATTTCCATAGGTTGAACAATACTTTCAAGTATAGAGTGATTTCTACATTCATTAAAAACCGAAGTAATTTCGGTTAGATAATATAATGCAATGTGTGTAATTGGGTAATAAGTTCCTGACAGTGCTCTAGATGCATCTTCAAATTTGTCTAAAAACTTAGAAATGCAATGCAACTGGTGCCATTCATTATTATCTAAACTATACATTGGTGACTCCATTTCATTAAAAGTATTTATTACATTTTTATACTGAATAACTATGTTTAACATTTTATATGTAGAATTCCATCTTGTTCTAACATCTATAGGTACAATTCTAGGTGATATTTTCATATTTTTACATATTTGTTTAAATGCTTGTCTTCTTGGCCCACTATCTTTAATAAAAAGTAATGTATACCTAAGTTTCATTAGTGAATCATTTACTATTTTTAATCCATCTTGAACGCATAAGTTTAGTATGTGGCAAATACACCTAACGTGAAATAATTTTCCATCTAGGATTGCTTTTGTCATATTTTTAAGCATTCTAATTGCGGCCGTATTTTCAGAAGTATTATCCAAAGAAATGGTAAATATTTTTTTATCTATTCGAAAATCTGAAAAAACACTTAGAAGGGATTGTGATAAATTATGTGCATTATGAGGAAATTCAAATACCCTAAACCCTATTATTCTTTTCTGTATGCACCATTCTTGATCTATATAGTGTGCCGTTATGCATAGATAATTAGTCATATTTTTAGCTTCCCAAAAATCTGCAGTTATAGCAACTCTAAAAATTAAAGAAGTAAAAATAGCTATTAAAGTGTCCCTCTGCTCTTTATATAGTTTGAACATATCGGATGTACATGTTGAACGTGAGACTTTTTTATATTCGTCAGTAAATGCTGATTTACAAAATCTTTCAAATTTGCGATTTTCCGAAAAAGTAAATGATTGTTCGTCATGTATTATAAATCTTGCTAAATGTTCTCTTGTTTTAATTGGATCATATTTACGTATACCTAATGATCCACCAAATGTGCTTATTTGTGTTTGATGTGGTACATTTAGTGGGTAATTTTTTTCTACGTGTTTTTTATGATGACCCGTTCCGCTACCTATAGGAAACGAATAAATTTTATGATAGTGTTTACACTTAGCTTTCCTAACATTGTTTTCTATTATTTTTTCAAAATGTTTCCATATGTCCGATCTAACAGCCCTAGTAGATGTGGTAGTTTGTGTTTCGGGTATGGTACTTGTATTAGTTGTTTCTTCCTGAGATACAGAAAATGGTACTTGAGGAGGTTGTTCTAAGGGTTGACATAGATTTTGATATTTTTCATCAGTTAAAAATGAAATAAAAGAACCCGTGGCTTGAGAGTAAGAAGCGCCAGAAGAGTGTGGATCCATTTTAATAAAATCCCGAAAAAAATAAATTAAAATTCTCAAAAAAACTTTAAATTATAAATACCTGTTAACTGCTGAACTATTTGAGAGAGAGAGTGAAATATCTAGTTAGAGAGATGAAACTGGAAACCGAAATAGCGAAAAAAACCTTGCTTCAATGAGAAAACTTGCTTGGATCTTGTTTGGGAGACTTGCTTGCTTGCTTGAGACTTCTTGATCACTTGATTGAAACTTGCTACTTGCTTTGCTTGAGACTTCTTGAGAATTAAAGATTTTAGGAGATTTTTTAGAATGAATTTAGTGTATAAGAATGATGAATGGTAATAGAAGAGATATTGAGGTATTTATAGAGAAAGAAAAGATTTTAATTTGCAAAAAAAAATTACAAACCCCCCCCAAAGGCTATTTTGATCGTTCGGGGAGAAATCTGCAATTTTTTTTGCAAGAAACCCCCCAACGGCTATAAAAATAGCCGTTGGGGGGCTATTTGCAAAAAAAATTGCAAAAACCCCCTCTAAACACCCCAACGGCTAGATTTTTAAAAAAAAAAAAAATTTTTCCGGCGTGCTGGGCTGTGCCTGGCACGTGCCAGGCACGGCCCGGCACGCCGGGCCAAAACGTGCCGCCGGCGCCTGGCCCGATTAGCAGGTCTACTCAAGATTGAAATGTTTTGAATTTCCATATAGGAAAGTGGGGGTATTTTGGAAATTATGAGAATGCACTACCCCTGGACACCATCGAAAAGATCTTTTATTGTAACATTTTTGTTCTGATATTATAAAATACAGAGATGTTGATGAAATATTAGACTTGGATCAAGTAGTTTTAGCTGAAATTTTGTCCTTCCGTGATTGGCATCAATAGATGTAATTTTTTAAGAAAAAGATTTATAAAAAACAAGAAGAAAAAAATAGAATGGAACAGCCGTACAGTCATCTTTTGTGCATTGCTACGGCTCTGCAATGGCATTTCTTCTTCCCTTCTCTTCAATTGTTATTCTATCAAGAAAAATTTGGAATCAATCCGAGAAATGCCATTGCAGAGCCGTAGCAATGCCATTGCATATTGCAGGAGTGAAAAAAATACTATGATATTTCTTTTGCTTTCTTTATTTGTCTTGCCTAGGATTTAGCAATTCGAAAGCTTCTTTTTTTTTTCCCCCATTTTCGTACTCTTTCTTTCGTAAGGTAAATATCATAAAGGGGCTTCTGGTGTGAAAGAAAAATAGTTTGTATGCTGAAATATACCCAATAATATCCCTTTGTTTTGCTGTGTTACTCATAATTCTATATCAGTGTGTCATAGCCATTACCTAGGCAGGAGCTTTGGTCATCAACATCTCAAGGAACCTCATTAGCTCTGACTTAAATTGTTATTTTAGGAAACTATTTATTCTAGAAGTATTAATTCTTGTTGACTATAGATATGTAGTCTGTTAAAGCAGATACAATGCACATTTAACCAAACTGTTGAAAAAATCCTATTAGAGTATACATTTTTGAAATATTTACTTGTAATCTTGTTCTGCATGTACCTTCTCTATACAATTTTTTTAATCTTAATGTGTGCATGGATATACAAATATATATGTTCATATGTACAGGCACACAAACATATATATGAGATTACTGTAAATGAGCATGCAGTTCAGATAAGTTACGTAATTTAGCGACAAAAATATAGTGATCATATTTTTTTTTTTAAATTATGTATAGGGTCATGATCTGCATCTCCTTAGTTTCTTTAGGATTAAATTTTATGGTATTTTTGGAATTTATTTGCCACTTCATCAAGTGGATATAATATATTTTATTCACATAAAACTATTAGTCCAGTGTTCACTCGATGGAATGCTAAATCGAAACTAAAACTAAAGATATTGGATATGAGTGAACTATGGGGTGAGATCATAATCCAAAAAATATTTGGAAAAAAATTTATCGGAGATAGTGGAAATGAGCTGCAGCTCAGGTGACTTACATGAGCTATGAGCAAAAAGAGTATTTTTTATTTTTTGGATCACAATCTCAAACTCCTTAGCTTATTTAGAAATAATTTCATGGTCTATCTAGTTATTTTCCCTTCCATCAAATGTTATATTCATTGAAACCATTAATTTTCTCTCTACTTGATGAAAGGCCATATCATAACTATTTCAGAAATTGGGTATAAGTGAACTCTAGGGGGTTTGAGATTATAATCCCAAAAAAAAAGATAGAAAAAAGTCGGAGATAATGGATGGACTGCCAGTGCAGGAAATTTATTACATGAGTTGTTCACTCATTTATATTATTCTCATATATTTTATCATTCATTAATTTTTTGAATTATAATCTCAAGTCCGTAGGGTTCACTCTTACCCAATTTATGAGATTTCATTTACAATTTGACTTTCCATCAAGTAAACACAAAAATTTACGGGTTTTAGTTCGTAGAAAATTTTATATCCATTTAATGAAAGGGCAAATGAACTCCAAAACTTATGAAATTTTATAATAAAAAAGTTAAGGATGTAGAGGTCATGATTCAAAATATGTACAAAAATAATAGGATTACTGTTTTTTTTTTTTTTTTTGCTGATAGCTTTTATATGTTTTCTATACTGGCAACTCACATGTACAAGTTTTCGATAGTTGCCCACTTATATGTCTGCTATAAGTTGGTGGTACTCAAATGTATTTTCTATTTTTTATTTTTATTTTGGCCAAGGGGGCAAGGATGTGGTGACAGCACCGGGGAAATCACGTTTTCTCCCTTATTTTTAATTGCTGAAGACTGCTGTACTTTTCACTTTACAATTCTCACTCTTCACTTTTATATCATAATCTCATTTAATGAATACAAATAACATCAGTATTATATTTTTGTTGTCCAGTGAATCTGAGATTAAAAGAAAGCCTGCATATAGTTTCACATAAACTATGGTAGGAAAAACAGTTCAAGTATCTGGTTTTCCTATGAATGTTACTGCAGAAGGGGTGAAGAATTTTCTTGAGAGTTATACTGGAGTTGGATCAATCTTTGCAGTTAAGGTTAGGCATCCCAAAACAGTCACGACAAGATCAAAAGCATTTGCGATGGTCCAATTTCAAACAAGCAAAGATGCTGTCACTATATACAATAAACTGAATGGGGCGTCCCAGCAGTACTTCTACCCGAGAACATATTTAAAGGTCCAATACAAGGATCGTGACATTGTGCCCAAGCCAAGGAAACCTTTGTTCGTTTTGGAAGATGCAACACTACATCTTGGTTGCTTAATATCTGAGGAGGCATTAGGTGTTCTCTGGAGCTGTACAGATGTCAATATTCATTTTGGTTTCAATATGAAGAAAATATCCTTTTTCCTAGCACAGGGAAATCGGTCATACAAACTTGAACTTTCATATGAGAGCATCTGGGACATCCAGCAACGTTGCCCTCCTACTCAACGTTCTCAGTTTCTTGTGATTCAGGTACACCATCTACTAAATTAATTAAACTATCTGGAACCTCTTCTCTGAGCTTCATTACTGTTTTCATTTTTCTGCCTTTCATGTAGGTTTTCAACTTTGACTGGCTTCGTTGTTTATTAATTTTCATTAAATACTGTTTGTATTAATCTGAACCTCGTCGGAAGCAAACAGGCAAGATTTGAACTAGAAATGGCTCTCTTGATTAAGTTTCCAAAACAACAACAACTAAGCCTTTTATTCTAAGTATTTGGGGTAGGCTGCATGAACCGAAAAAGAATCACGCCGGATCGAGCACTTTGATAGTCTTTCTCCATTCATTTCTATCAAGTAATATCTCCTCATTTAAACTTCTACAATCCATATCTTTTCAGATTATTTCCATCCATATTTTTTTCGGTCTTCCCTTCGTTCTTTTAACTTATCCTATATTGATAAACTCTCCTCGTCGAACTGGTGCATTTGTAAACCTACGTTGCACATGACCAAATCATCGTAAGTGATTTTCTCGCATCTTCTCATCGATGCGAGCTACACCTATCTTAGCACGAATATCTTTATTTCTCTTTTTATTTCTTCCAGTATTGCTGCATATCCTGTGGAGCATGCGCATCTCTGTTACACTTAACTTCTGTGAATGATATTTCTTCATAGCCCAACATTCCATGCCATATAATAAAACTGGCCTAATAGCAGTCCTATAAAATTTTTCCTTCAGTCTTAAAAGAATGTTACGATCGCATAAAACTCCTGTTGCACTCCTCCATTTTAACTAGCCAGCTTGTATTTTATGGTTAAAATCATTATCGATCTCTCCATCATTCTAAATAATAGAACCCAAATACCTAAACTGATTGCTCATTTGTATCTCTTGCCCATTCAGTATTATAGCATTATAGTCTACAGTCCGTTGTTTACTAAATTTATACTTCATATACTCTGTTTTAGATCTACTCAATTTAAAACCTCTAAATTCTAATATGTGTCTTCATAACTCTAACTGGCATTCATCTCTACTTTTGTCTTATCAACTAAGATAATATATCAGCAAATAGTATACACCAAGGTATCTCATCCTGAATAGCTCTAGTAAACTCATCCATCACTATAGCAAATAAGAACGGACTTAATGCAGATCCTTGATGCAATCCAATTGTGATAGAAAAATTACTTGTTAAATCACCACATGTTCTGACATTGGCCACTACTCCATCATACATGTCCTTAATTATGTCAATATACTTGATGAGAACTTTTTTCTTTATCAATGTCCACCAAAGCATCTCTCGTGATATCTTATCACAGGCTTTATCTAAGTCAATAAATACCATATACAAATCTCTATTTCTCTCTTAGAATCGCTCTATAAATCGACGAAGTAAATGAATAGCTTCTGTCGTTGATCGCCCCAGTATAAATCCAAACTGGTTCTCCGATATTTTAATAGTTTACCGCAATCTATGTTCAATTACCCTTTCTCAAAGCTTCATAGTGTGACACATGAGTTTTATTTTCCGATAGTTAGAACAACTCTGAATATCACCCTTTCTCTTATACAGAGATACTATGGTACTATTCCTCCATTTATTTGGCATTTTCTTAGTTTGCCAAATTTTGTTAAAAAGATCTATCAGCCAGCTCACACCAATCTCTCATAAGTATTTTCATACCTCTATAGGATTCTCATCTGGACCAACAATTTTTCTTGATTTCATCCTCTTTAAAGTCTCGTTTACTTCATATTCTTTAATTTTGCATATAAAACTACGATTCATATCCTTACATTGAATAGTAAGATCTCCCAAATCTTGAGTAAAACTACCATTATATAATCTATTAAAATAATCTATCCATATTTTTTTAATCTTTTCGTCTCGAATTAGAACCGTTTGATCCTCATCTTTAATACATTTTATAGTACATAAGTCTCTAGATTTTCTTTCTCTTGATTAAGTTTCCAAAGTGACAATAAGAGTAATTCTTTTTGTAGCCTATTAAACCTTTTGCCATTTGTAATTTTATTTGCAACGAGCGACGAAATGCTCTGGGGGGATGCCATCTTAACAACAACATATGCTATCAACTAAATGCCTATTAGAGTTCTCTCCTTTGCCACACCTCTCAAAAAATTTTAGGATGTTTTTCCTAACTCTCGGCTTAGCTCTACTCTTCCTCTAAAAATCTTTGGCTGTACTGCATTTGTACATATTCATACTCACTAGTGGACTGAACCGGAGCTTAGGGCCTTAAAATATGTGTTTTTTGGCTATTCTCTCATTCAAAAAGGCTACAAATGCTACGACCTAGTCTTACACTGAATTGTTGTCATCCTTGATATCACTTTCTTTGAAACAACTATTGTCTATCCTAAGCCCTCACTTTTTAGTGAAGCTCAGACCGTGGATAATTCAAGTGAAGCTCGGACCTTGGATAATTCAAGTGATTCTCTATTCTTCGATTTCCATCGCTTAAGCACAAACCTTGCCCCAAGTACTGACCTATCACATCATCATTCTCTTCCTCTCCTCTGCCAGGTACAGAAGGAAAGTTGCAATTAGGGGGAGATGTAGAAAAATAAAAGGATAAGGAGATACTTGTTTACTCAAGAAAGCCAAAATCAAGGCACGATGAGAATCTCATACCCTAGGCACCAAAAGAGTCGGAACCGGTAATAACTCCAAGCAACCATGAGTCCTCTGAGCCATATTAGGTGATAGAATTCTCTGATAATTCTAAACCTGATGATATTGATCTACTTATTATACTTAGGAAACAGCCCTGTTCTTTCACTCTCCATCCCATTTCAAAATTTGTGTCCTATGATACTTTGTCCACAGGATATTGTGTTTTTACTTCTAATCTTAATAGCATAAAAATTTCTAAGAATATTCAGGGAGCACCGGATATTTCCGAGTGGAGAGAGGCAATGGTGGCAGAGATGAGAGCATTGGAGAAAAATGAAACGTGGGAGGTAATGAATTTGCCAATAGGAAAAAAACCAATGGGCTGTAAATGGGTATTTACTATGAATTACAAAGCTGATGGGACAATGGAAAGGCACAAGGCATGTCTTGTTGCGAAAGGGTTTACTCAAACTTATGGCATTGACTACACGGAGACATTTGCACCTGTGGCAAAGCTAAATACCATTTGAGTGCTTTTGTCCTTGGCAGTTAACTTGGATTGGTCAGTTCAACAACTTGATTTAAGAATGCTTTTATGAATGGTGAGCTAGACGAAGAAGTTTTCATGACACTACCTCAACCTCTGGGTTTTTGTAAGAAGGCTAAGGAAAATAGAGAATGCAAGCTCAACAAGTTTTTATATGGACTCAAATAGTGTCCTAGAGCGTGGTTTGATAAATTTACAAATATGATAAAAGGACAGTACTATGTAGTATGTTCTTCAAGCAGGAGAATGGGAAAAATGCAATCCTGATTGTGTATGCTGATGAAATTATTATAACTGGAGATGATATAGAAGAGATGGAAAGATTGAAGGTCTTAGCCATTGAAGTAAAAGATTTGGGGCAAATGCGGTACTTCTTAGGGATGGGGTGGCCAGATCGAGGAAGGGGATCAGCGTCTCTTGACGGAAATATCTTTGATCTCCTAACTGACATGGACATGCTTGGCTGTAAGCCAAGTGACGCACCAATTGAAGCAGAAAAAAGAATAAAAGATGTTGGGAAATCCATCAAAAATGAGAGATATCATATATTATTTGGCAAACTAATTTACCTATCACACACTAGACCTGAAATCGCCTTTGCAGTAAGTGTAGTAAGTCAACACATAAATTCACCAATGGAAGCTCACCTAGCTGTTTACGAGATTCTTCAGTATCTCAAAGATCTCAAGGCAAAGGTCTACTATTTTAAAAATGTGAAAGAAAGTGGAGATATTCACAGATGTTGATTGGGCAGGCTTAGCAGAGGATGGAAGATCCACTACTGGATACCATACTTTTGTATGGGAAAATTTAGTGACCTGGAGAAGTACAAAAAATAAAATGTTTTGGCAAGAAGTAGTGCAGAAGCCAAGTTCATGACAGTTGCACAAGGATGTGTGAAGGATTGTGGCTATGAAAACTGTTGGAAGAACTGTATATCATAGTATATCTGCCTGTCAAACTCTACTGTGATAATAAAGTAGCTATTAACATCTCTATCAATCCGGTTTAGCATGACGGGACCAAATGTGTAGAAGTGGATTGACATTTTATCAAGGAAAAGGTTGAAGAGGGAACCATTTGTATGATTTATGTTCCTAAAAAGAGCAGACTGCAGATATCTTCACTAAAAGACTACCCTAATAGAGTTTTGAGGATTTCATTTGAAAGTTGAACATGACCACCATTTATAATACAATTTGAGGGGAGTGTAGAAATTCCTATAATTATGGTGTAATTATTGCTATATAAAAATATTAAGGAAATGTACTGATTAGAGGTGGTTTGTAGAAATTCCTATATTTATGGTGTAATTAATGATAGATAGAAATATTAGGGGAAGGTGCTGATTATAGGTGATTACACAGATATTCAGGCTTCATTTTAGAAATTTTCTTTCCTTCTTTAGCTGGCTCTTATGTGATAAAGAGAGACCTATACTGTACAGTTTGAATTATTCAATACAAAGAAAGCATTCATTCTGATTTTACTCCTCCCTTGCCCATCGTCTCTTCTTCCTTAATGAAATCATTTCCCTTTGTTTTCTTTGACCCATCAACATACAACTTTGAATGAATCTCAAAGCCTAGAAGAAATCCAATTCTGAACTGATTAATTTGGACCAAAACCGAAGATGTTAAAATTCGATTCTGATTCCAAGCCGAACCTCATTCCTTTAGATTAGAAGATTTTTAGATTTCAAATCTGATATGATTCAGTTCTAACTTGGTCAAACCTGTTTAGTTTGCAATATGGATCAATAAAGCATTACAGACCTATCCTGTTAGCTCTGATCAGGCTGCTAATGATTATTTGGTGATTTAGGACTGTTTCAACCTCGATCCAAGTCCGTTTGGAGCCAGTTTCGAGCCACTGCGTTTTTTATTTACTTTTTGAGCTTTTTCATTTTGATATAGAGTTAATTATTTATGGAATTTTACTTATGTGGTCGAAATATTAAAATATTGGTGATCGAAAGCAAATAGAATTTGATGTATATGATGTTGTTCCAAATTTTAGGGGTTTCAATTATCGTTATGGCTGTGAAGATTTGGAGAGCTATCTAGAAGATTTCCTTAGTTATTTTTCTTCGACATCTAAGAAGAAGTGCAGCTATCCCATCTTAAGTTGGTTGGAGAAGGTTATGCATGGTTGGAAGGCAATTCTAGATTATATCGATTTTGGCATTAGTTGCAAGCTTTTCTTTGTACTTGGTATGCTATGCACCTTTATATAGTTCTTGATTATCTTTTAAAAATCTGCTTTGCCTCCATCACTTGAGGTCAAGATTGAACAAAAGCCCTACATTAAACTTAAAATAAGGATTGAAGAGGAGGTACTGAGAATTGAAAGTATAGCCCGACGTAGAACATGAAATGGAATCCAAAGCAGAACTCAACATATATCCATAACATGAAATCCTTGTTGAGCTTGATGATAAGAGCTCCCTGTTAAGCCATAAACAAAAATTCTCGTTAGGTTAGTTTGTTTTAGTAGTTGTCATTGCTATAATAAATTCCTTGTAAGTTATAGAATAGAGCCCCATATTGAGATTTCAGGAGATCTTTCAAAGGAACTAGCTGTGATGACATTATTGTTGCTGCCAGTTGTGAGGTTTTTATTGCCCATAAAGTTTTCTAACATCTACTCGATCCGTTTCAAGGTGCAAAGATCATGGTGCAAAGTACTATAAACAACACTTATTGTTGTAGGAGGCAGATTTACAAAGATCATGGTGCAAAGTACAATGAAGCATGTCCAACAATACTCGTACCATGATTAGGCATTGCATGTCACGCTTTTGGTCGCTACAAGTGTTGTTTATAGTATGCCATTGACTCTTTGCTGCATATGTTGTTCTAAATATATTATCAATTGCAATAGAGCTATCACTAAGACCAGTTCTACCGTTACCACCTTGATTCAAACTTAATGTATAAGTATCAATTTAATGGCCACCACCATGGCCATATTAAAATGTTCCATTCTAGAATATTGATCAGTTTCACACAGAGTAATTTAATGCTTATTTTGGCATGCACTGGAGATGTAATTTCAAACAGGGCAGAATTTATGGCAATCATTCATGAGAATTTTATTGCGATTCTTAGTTTTTTCAGTTTAATAACTCTTAATTTCTACACATGTGCATGTTTTTTTAATTTTAAATGAAGCTTTGCGTGAACTCATGAATAAAATAGAATGAGATTTTGATTTTAAAAAAACCTTTATTTAGCATGATGATTTGCTAACAAATTCAAAATTTTTCTTGGATTCGTCGAAAGTGGGTGAAAATCATTTGGTTGGATTCTGAAGTCAATCCATAAATCTCTACTCATAGATTTGTTGAAAATGGGTGAACGATTACCTAGGTGATGAGGTTCGAATCTTTCCTATATTAAACATAGTTTATCCCAAATCCTCTAAATCCCACAAAAAAAAAAAAAGATCTAAAATTCCGTTCCATTCTATGTCAATAATTTTCAACTACTATCAATATTTTTCAACTACTATTCTTGTCGTGCTTGAATTTTAATTATTTCTATAATCTATATTTTCAACTCTAATTGAATCTGTTTCTATGGTTTATTTTATTATGTTATACTTGTATATATGAACATATTTTTTTAATACCGTTAATATATGTTTTGTCATACTAGTTAGATAGATGAAAGTAAACCACCGATAAGGTATTAAATTTACATATATGTATATAGAATATTCAATATGAATGTCCAATATGGGCTTGTATTCCTGATATATTGTCTATTATCCACTACCTAATGTGAAAAGAGCCTATCCAATATGATCTCGATATCCGATATTTAGAATCTTACTAACTTTACTTTATGTCTTAGTTCTCAATGGATGACAAATCATAATGGTTGTGCATATACACATAAATTTATTAACCAATCATTATTCTTGTGGATGGTAATAAGCTTCAATAGAAGACATTGCATAAATTATTTACATTTGGAGCTTATGTATCTACACAATTTCCTCCTCTATCTACCTATTTTGCTGTTGATTCTGACGTACATGGTTA
The DNA here is from genome assembly GCA_036321105.1 of Dracaena cambodiana. NCBI lineage: Eukaryota > Viridiplantae > Streptophyta > Magnoliopsida > Asparagales > Asparagaceae > Dracaena > Dracaena cambodiana. The sequence continues at coordinate 12,503,099 of JAYEPQ010000010.1, forward strand.
CCTAATTCTAGGTTGTAGCTGCTCCCCGTATTTATGAGATGCCAGTACAAGATTCAATGATCATACATGAAAATCCTAGCATAAATTATTTTAAGGAAATTCAAGATGATCAGTGGATCAGAACCACTGATTTCACTCCATTATGTAGCATAGGTCAATCTTTTGCACTGTGTTTGGAGCTACCACATCGCTGCCATCTTCCTGATTTCCGTGAGTATTTTTTTTATTATAAAGAAGTTGCCGGCCATTTCAGTGTGACGAACATAGGTTCCTACTCTCGAAGTTTGGAACTAGTCCCCATTGTCGAACCTTGGAATGCAAGTGAGATCCCATATAAGATCCTTTTCAAGGTAAATAGTATGGTTCAGAATGGGACACTCATGGGACCTACTCTCAATGCTGAGTTTTACTGCTTCATCAGCCCTCGTAGGTTTCCTATTGGGTTTATAGAATATGCACTAGGGAAAATGGCTCGTTGGACCATTTCAAACTTTAATCCTGCAAAATGGCTGAATGATCAATACATAGAATACAGAAAGTCAAAGATCCAACCACCATCGCCTGCTATTGCTGATGCTGGCTTGGTTTATGTTCACAGGGTTCAAATAACCCCTTCCAAAGTATATTTTTATGGTCCCGAGATCAATGTCTCCAATCGTGTAATACGCCATTATTCTGAAGATATTGAGAACTTTATCAGGGTTTCTTTTGTCGAGGAGGATTGTGGTAAAATTTATTCTGCCGATTTAGCACCTCGTGCTGCTAATGACAAGCATACGGAACTTTATAGGAGAATACTGGACATACTGAGAAATGGTGTTGCCATTGGCGATAAGAGATTTGAGTTTCTAGCGTTTTCATCTAGCCAATTACGGGAAAATTCTACATGGATGTTTGCTTCGAGGAGGGGGCTTACTGCGACTGATATCAGAAAATGGTTGGGTGATTTTAGCAAGATAAGAAATGTGGCTAAGTATGCTGCTCGATTGGGACAGTCCTTCAGTTCCTCTACAGAAACATTGACAGTTCCTGCTGACGAAGTCGAAATTATTCCTGACATAGAAAATGCAGCAGGGTACCTGTTCTCTGATGGTATAGGGAAAATTTCTGCTGGGTTTGCTAGAAGAGTTGCAATCAAATGTGGGTTAAAGAGTTCAACACCTTCAGCATTTCAAATTAGGTATGGCGGCTATAAAGGTGTTGTAGCTGTCAATCCATTATCTTCGAAGAAGCTTTCCCTGAGAAGAAGCATGTCTAAGTTTGACTCTGAGAACATAAAACTGGATGTCCTTGCGTACAGTAAGTACCAGCCATGTTTCCTTAATCGGCAGTTGATAACTCTTCTTTCTACTCTTGGAGTTAAAGATGATATCTTTGAAATGAAGCAAGAAAGAATTGTTGATCAGTTGGATGAGATCTTTACTGATTCAGCCAGGGCACTGGAAAGTGTTGAGCTAATGTTTCCAGGAGAGACAACTAATATTCTAAGGGAGATGCTGTTGTGTGGTTATAAACCAAATGCTGAGCCATTCTTGTCAATGTTGCTGCGAACTTTTAGAGCAACAAAACTTTTTGAACTGAGAACTAAATCAAGGATATTTATTCCAAAAGGTAGAGCAATGATTGGGTGCTTGGATGAAACTAGAACATTGGAATATGGTCAGGTCTTTGTTCAGGTTTCTTGCAATGGGAAGACTGTTTATCATGATGATGGACTTTATAATCTTGCTGGAAGTGAGTCAGACCACCGGACAGTTGTGGTGACAGGGAGAGTAGTTGTTGCTAAGAACCCTTGCCTCCACCCTGGTGACGTCCGTGTCTTATCAGCTATTGATGTCCCAGTTCTTCATCATATGGTTGACTGTGTAGTTTTTCCACAAAAAGGAAAAAGGTGAGATATTCTTGCAATAATTTCATCAGTTTCTCTCTTCTACAAAATTTTCAGCTTCCTCAGATTGCATGATCTTTTTTATTGTACCATGATATATTGGTTCTAGTATATTAGAATTGACTAAATTACATTAGATTCTCACGTAATTTTGTTTGTAACTTGCAGTGCTTCATTTTCAGTATTTAGAAGGGCTAATTTTTGTTATTAGGATCAATCATTTATTCTGACAGTGAGATTTGGAAGGATGTTGTCCATAAAGTCAAAGCAGTATGGTTAGCATGAAGAATGATCCTCAAATATCATGTGATCCTAGTATATCCATCAAAGTGAAAGGATATTATATATGGCTTGTGCTCTTTGGGTAGTCTTGGGAAAATTGTGAAACATGGCCAATAAAATGCAGGTAAAGTGAATCTAGATGGATGAGCAGCATCCAGATAAAACTTAAGGAATAAGTACATTTTTAAGTTGATAATAGCTGCAATTGAAAATAATATGATGGAAAATTATTTAAGATGGTTTGAGGAGAATGTGAGCCAATGAGGAGTTATAGGACCTTAGTTAATTGATCATGAAGTACCTTATAATCTCTAACTAAACATGGTAGATATGCTAGTTATAATTTACCAAAGGTGGCAGCCCTAAACGGACATAATTGTAAGGGGAAAAAAATGGTTCATGTAGCCTGATCCCAGGACTTGGAATGATGGTTTTGCTATAGTTGTAAGCATTTTTATGTTTAGTGACTTCGATTTGCACCATACTCTGCCCATCTGAGGACTCTCGTTTTCTCTGGACATGCAATGGATCAGATGATGCATGGTCACCCCTGTCTTTCATCCTTCTGGGATAGTCCATTCATCCTTTTAGGATACCTTGAATCTTCTCAGATATTTTCCAGTCAATTCTTAGATGCTGGTGGAATGCTGATCTAATCATGTTTTTGCAGTATGCCAGTGGAGGTCGACTAGGAATCTGATTAGCAGCCTAAATGGTGGTCAATTACGAAATAGACATCTTAAGGAGTCAGTCAGATAGTATAACCAGTTTCTGGTGAAAAACTTGAGAGAACATGAACCGATTGGCGATACAATGCCCTCCATTAGGCTGATGGTGCAGCTTTTGGTGACTGCAGTTTGACTGCCCAATAACTGTCTTGCTGAATCAAGATAGAAAAATTCTGATCCGTATCTATATCCTACTGGTTAATTGTTTAATTTTATCCATTATTACCTTTCAGATTTGGCATCCCAGGTCTAATATAAGTTGATTTTGAACTAATCAATCTTTCATCAAAACCTAACTTACGTTCTCTTGATAGTGTAGTTTCAGACTGCAGTTGATCTGCCCAACAGCTGTCCTGCTGAATCAGGATTGAAATATCTTGATCAATATCCTATTTGATTAATTTTATCGATGATGGCATCCCAATTCTGACATAAATTGATTTGACTATTCAGTCTTTTATCGATGCATAAGTTATGTTCCCTTGATGGTGCAGTTTTAGTAGATTGCGGTTGACTGCCCAATAGCTGTCCTGCTGGATCAAAATTGAAATACTGTGATTCGTATCCTATTTGATTAATTTTATTCATTATGAACTGTCAGATTTGGCATCCAAAGGCTAATGTAAATAGATCTTGAACTATTCAATCTTTCATCGAATCATAAACATAGAGATTTTTTTGAATAGAGATATTATCTTTTTGAGTTTTAACAAATCAAAATTCTAAGTTAACCATAAACAATTAGAGTTAGAAATAAAATATGAGAGTGGATGTGATTTTACTTGCCTTGATTGGTTAGAGAAGATAAGCCTATCTTGAGGCTAGAGAACTTCTTTTCTTATTCTTCTTCTCTTCTTCTTCTCTTGAGTTGGGGTAAAAAAATAAAAAGGAGATGAATGAAAAATGAAGGAGAGAAAATAAATGAAAGGAATGGAAGAAAAAAAATATAATAAAGGAGCGATATGGGGGATTAGATGATGGTTTGTCATGCTTGTCCAAAGGACAAGCATGGTAAAGTAAGGTATGGGTGAATAAAATAAAATAGGTATAGGACAAATGAATACTAATAATAAGTTATTAGAGTTGTTTAAAGTTATAATTTTAAATTAAACTAACCCAAAAAAAAGTCAAACTTTATCTTTACAAGTCAAAAGAAGAGAGATTAGTAAAAATATATGTAGGACCCACCGGTGATTAAAATAATATTATTTTAAGTGACTATCTTAAAAATTTTAAGAAAATCACAAAAATATAGAAAAACGAGACAAACACAACACATTCATTTTGGGATTAATCTGATATCAAGAATGTAAGTTATGATGAAATTAGGTTGTTACATCCTACCCTCCTTACAAAAGAATTTCGTTCTCGAAATTTTTTTTTTTTCCTGATTTGAATAATAAGATATCAATCAATTGATAAGAATTTGGTTATTGAGAAAATAGTTCCAATCAGAATATAATTGAAAACTAATTTGTCATACTATTTAAACTAGTAGGATAAATAATCAAAGATATATGATGGAAAAAAATATTATAAGTCTCACTTATTAAGATCCTTGCGAATAGCTGCAATAATTGCCTGCAAATAAATTATTGCCACGCCAATAGATAAGACTCATTATAGCGAAAGCATATGATTTTAGTCGAAAATCAACTACGGAGTATCTCATAAATCCGCTTGCTATAGTTCTAATGAATGACTGTAATTGTTGTCGACTGAGAATAAACCTCTATAATTACCACGTCAACTCAATAGGACTCGAACAGCAGAAGTACAAAACTAGGTACATAGAAAATCAAAAGATATATATGGTATGGATAAAAGATGAAGACAAGATAGAAAATTAACTAATAATAGGACCAAAATAAGTTTTCAGATCAAAGAAAATTTTGGACATGTTTATATATGGCAGTAGTCCTAAAGACATCCTAAATTAACCTAGAGCTCTGATACCACTCTGTAACGCCCCATTTTTCGGAGAGATATGAAAAAAGAGTGCGTTACTGGTGGGCACGTGTAAGTCGACGTGCACGAGGCCTATAAGCATGTAAAAAAAGAAATGAATGGAACTGAATACTAGTTATCAATCAGGATCTTGGAAGTTAGTCTACTGCCATATAAAAGAGGAGATATACATGTTTAATATAAGAAGCAACAAGTACAATACTGATATAAAAGTTGGAAATAAAGTTCCAAATGAGTGATACATACCAAACCAAAAATACAAAAGTGGAGGCCTATAAATTTACTGCTGCTCAACCTGCTCTAGAAAGTACGGATCGTACAATGACGGATTCTCGCTCACATTTTCAGTACCTGAGCGTGTGGGGGAGCTCAGGGTCAAACCCGGCAAGTAAAACAATAAAAAGTACGGAGCGTGTAAAATAAACAAATAGGTTATATATGAGTATGGATATGAAAGTATGCACATGTGTGGAAAATATTAAATGATCAAGTAATGATATCAAGGAAGAATGTATATGTATATCAAGTCTAAATTAATATCTTATTTTAGTTAATATTTTGAACTGAATGGTGAAGAAATAGACTCTTATCGTAGTGAGCATGCAATATGCACTAACAAGTAAAATATGACTTGATATAAAAAGTTTATGCATATGTATGGGAAAAAGTAATGATTAAGTAAAACTATTAAGCAGGGATATACATGCATATCAAGTCTAACTTAATATCATATTTTATTTTACATTTGAACTAACTGGTGAAGAAATAAACCTGTATCAAAGGGAGTGTGCAATATGCACTAACAAGTAAAATATGAATTGATGTAAAAATCATATGCACATGTATGGAAAAGAGTAATGATTAAGTAAAAATATCAAGTAGGGATATACATGCATATCAAGTCTAACTTAATATCATATTTTATTTTATATTTGAACTAACTGGTGAAGAAATAAATCTGTATCATAGGGAGTGTGTAAGATGCACCAACAAGTAAAATATGAATTGATGTAAAAATCATATGCACATGTATGGGAAAGAATAATGATGCAGTAAAAATATCAAGCAGGGATATACATGCATATCAAGTCTAACTTAATATCATATTTTATTTTATATTTGAACTAACTGGTGAAGAAATAAATCTGTATCGTGAAAGTACCCGTGCATACCCGGAACCCGGCCAAAATGTTGGCGCTGAACCAGTCGTGCCGCTAAGCACTTAAGCAGATACCGATTACTGAGTAATCGGTCATCCCATCAATATGGACTAAACAAGAGATGATAGCTCAGTACCATCCGGATGCCCCCGCGAATGAGCCCCTATTTCGGTTGCCCAACCTATCCTAAACCTTTCACGATACAATATTTGTCCACCCTTTAGTTCTCCCATAACCCAAGATTTCAAATTATATTACATGGAAATCAATTCGGAATATGATGAACCAATCATGTCAAGGTTAATACATATACATGTCTAGTAACAAGCAAGATGTGGTCCATGTCAAAATCAAGTTAACAGGCAAGTCAGGATCCATGGCACTATCAAGACATGTGTATGTACTAATAAGGAAAATCCAGCATATTTTCATGTATCTTGTATAAGTAATTAGTATGTATATGTCAAGGTAAGCATGATAGTCATAAAATATTAGAATGTGTTATGCAAATAATGATCATGTATGTAAGCCATACATATATATAATTATGCATATAAACATGTATTAGGTAAGTGGGTACTAAATTGTAAGAATAGAAATTAAATAGGCTTAACACTATTATAACGATTGCTAACAATGAATGAATTTTCCAAATTCTAGAATGATTTCATGGTATGGAAAGTAGCAAATTTATTAAACCTTACTAATATATATATTTTTCAAGTAAACATGGATTAGTATAAAAAGAATTATGATCTAACATAATATCTCGTATAAAAGAAATATTTTAACAATTTAATATATAAACTTATTTGAAATCTTCTCTTTAAAACATGATTATGAATACATATATATATACCTATTTTCTAATGGAAAGTGAAAAATAATTTTTAAATCATTATATTATACACAAAGAATTTATGTAGAAAACTTTAAATTTATACCCAATATGATGAACATTCATAAAGGTGGCATTTTATAATTTAAAAATTAAGCATATAGTTTAACTTTACAACTTGTAGTTTAAGAATGAGAGAGTATAAATAAAATAATAAATTCGATATATAAACATAGAGTAAAGTGTAAAAATCATATTTTTATTTTTCTAAAATAATCATAGAAATTTTTTTGAATAGAGATATTATCTTTTTGAGTTTTAACAAATCAAGATTCTAAGTTAAGCATAAACAATTAGAGTTAGAAATAAAATATGAGAGTGGATGTGATTTTACTTGTCTTGATTGGTTAGAGAAGGTAAGCCTATCTTGAGGCTAGAGAACTTCTTTTCTTTTTCTTCTCTTTTCTTATTCTTCTACTTTTTTTTTATTCTCTTAAGTTGGAGTAAAAAAATAAAAAGGAGATGAATGAAAAATGAAGGAGAGAAAACAAATGAAAGGAATGGAAGAAAAAAATATAATAAAGGAGCGATATGGGGGATTAGATGATGGTTTGTCATGCTTGTCCAAAGGACAAGCATGGTAAAATAAGGTATGGGTGAATAAAATAAAATAGGCATATGACAAATGAATACTAATAATAAGTTATTAGACTTGTTTAAAGTTATAATTTCAAATTAAACTAACCAAAAAAAAAGTCAAATTTTATCTTTACAAGTCAAAAGAAGAGAGACTAGTAAAAAAATGTGTAGGACCAATTGGTGATTAAAATAATATTATTTTAAGTGACTATCTTAAAAATTTTAACAAAATCACAAAAATATAGAAAAATGAGACAAACGCAACACATTCATTTTTGGATTAATCTGATATCAAGAATGTAAGTTATGATGAAATTAGATTGTTACAAAAATAGCAATAATAGTATTATATCGTTTTGCCTCTATTAGGTTATGTTGTATATAGCAACACATAATGCATGTTATACAATTTTCTATTTATTTAATAAAAATAAATATAAAAATATATTAAATAATTTTTATAAATAAAAAAAATTTAAAAGTTCTAAAATAAGTTTAAAAATATTCTGTAATGCAGAATCTTTTCAAATTTTATATTAAGTCTTACAACAATTTTCAAATTTATCTTTATAAAATATATTAAGTCTGCAACAGAAATTCAAGTCATCATCTAAATAAGAAAACAATTCCAATTTTTTTATTTGATTCTTGTTATTATTATTGTTAAAATTTATATGTTGTTATGTTCAATTTATCTTACTTGTGATTGTTGACTTTAATTCAGCTAAAAATTCAACATAATCAATAAGAGATTCCAACAATCTGAGAGGAATTACAACAACCGAACAAGAAACTCGCAAATTAGTAAGTTAGTAATTTCACAAGTAATGAAACATGTCAACAACAAGCAATCAAATTAGAAAATTACAGTAATTCGCTAATAATTAAAACAATAATCAATAACAATATAGAAATTTCTAAAAAAATAATAGTTACGGTGCACCGAGTTATTTTTAATTATTAGATAGCATTGGGTTCCGTTAGGTTTCGTAATTTAATATAATGTTACGTAAAATAACATAAAAAATATACTATTATGGTCCACTTAGTTATTTTCAATTATTAGATAGCACTGGGTTACGTTTGGTTTCGTAACGCAATATAACGAGTTTCATAATGCATTATTTTCAACATTGTCTAAGACGGATAAATTATCATAAAAGTCAAGTTTGATTATGTTGGACTCTATTTTGTCCTCCGTCTTCAAGTATCAAAGATGGCTATGATTGAATTTGATTTAACTCTATTTCATCCTCCACCTTCAAGTATCAAGGACGGTCGATGATTGAATTTGATTCAACTCTATTTCATCCTCCATCTTCTGGTATCATGGATGGTCTATGATCCTATATGATTTTTCTTAGCTAGAAAGAAACATAAGTGGAAAGAACAAAAAAAGAAAATGAAAAAGATGAAAAGGAAAAGTTGCCAGCAAACAGTTGATAAATAATTCAACATTTTAAATTTTTTTTCCTGATGTAAATTTATTTTGAGAGATTTTAGTGTGGTATTGCAAGAGCCAGTTAAGGAAAATAAGCTATGGACAAAACAATTTATATGATAAGACTAACTTGCAAGTGAAAGAAACATAAGAAATGCATCTTACCAAAAGCTGGAGATCTTTAATTATGGAGTCTTTCAAAATTACTTTGTTATATGTGTAATCAAAAACCAGATTTCTCTCTCATAGCAACCAAGGAGTAGTATCAAAGAATAAAGTTATAGGTAGATAAGAGAGTAGAGATCAAGGTTTATGTATCAGGATATTGGGTTTGTATGGCATGCGGTATTTTCATATTGGCTATTGGAATATCAAATGATATATTGCTGATATGAGTAAATATCAGGTTTCTGTGTACTCTCCAAAAAGATGTATTGATATATATTTAGAACAATGGTAGAGATGCTACTGTACAATCCATAGAGTAAGAAGATATTTTATTTTTCTTCACGCTTTTTGTTCTCTTAATTTTATTTTTTCGTTGACTAAAAATACTTCAGTTTTCTCTAAAGTTAGATTGGTTGACAGGCTTGTAGAAATTTAAAGTTAGCTTATCTGAAAGGATCTTACAAAGTACAATTTTAATGAAGGAACGTTTCCTTATTGGAAATATCCTAATATCTGTTTAGATTTGAAATTAAATTAAATTAAATATTTTAAAGGAATGATTACTCTTATATCTAATCCTTTCAGGGCTTGAATTTCAAAAGGACTGCCTAAATTCTCGTGCATGTGAATTAAATCACAGTTCTTTTCTTGTTTCCTCTATTAAAGGATAGCAATTTTTCTATTTCCATTTGAAAGGCCAGACATCAGCCAGCTACTAGTTTTATGTAGTTATATTAGCATAAACGTAGGGGAGACACTTTAACAAGGAAGTTCGGCTTGTGCCGCGCACTGACTTCTTTGACACTCCTTGGACACGTCGTACACTTTTCCAAGCATGTCAATTATAACATAGTTTAAACACGTCCTACATTTCTTATATGCTTCTTGTTCACACTACATGTTTGAAAAATGTGTTCACTTTCATTTATATATGATATACTAGTTTTAGTGAAAAAAAGGCTGATGAAATTTTAGTTGTATTAAAGTTTGATAAATTTAAATATGTTCTAATAAAAAAATTGAGACACAAGCTATTTTAGAGAAGTTCATAGGTGAAAATGATAGATATATTTAATTATTAAAACTTGGTTTTAAATTAAAGTGTTTAGACTTTTGAATGATATCACATGTCATGTGTATTTATGCGGTTTTAAATTAAAGTGTTTAGACTTTTAAATGATATCACATGTCATGTGTATTTATGCATATAGATGTGCCCTCTCTCCTTATTTAACTCAAATTGTCTTGCGCTCCATGTTAACTCAAAGGCCTAAAAACCAAGTATCAAAAGTTTATGAACTTTTCCTTGTCTATGCATCATGTAGCAAAACATTGGGTGGACGAAAGTAGAAAGTTGATTAGATATGCAGCCATAGATATTTCAACCCAAAAAAAAAATGGTGTGCAATGGTTTTAGGAAGTTCACAACAGCAACTTGGCTGACTTTGTTGTTTTTCAAATTTGATAATTAAGTCTGTTCATTATCTCAATACGTCAAAATATAAATTCCCGTTTTGCCTTGCCCCAAATTGTTGTCTTGTAGTTTCTGAACCTAAACTCTGTAACTTTTGACCTCACCGAATTATCTCATACTCCGATCTTGTGACTATGCCGATGTTTTTGTTTATCGGAAACATGAGATGGTAGTGGTGGTCCAACCAGAAGCTCTATCCTTTCTTAGACTAGCTGTCTCCATACCCTATATTCCTCCACAAGCCAAGGAGATATGGTTCCTAATGTTCCTTGTGATTTATTCTATTGCTTAATCACTAAATGCAGTTTTTGCCACCTTCTTACCTCACATGTGGAGGTTTGTTAGTTTAGAAACTTCCGTCCTGCCCTTGAAGTTTATGAAGAGATTTAGTGTTGGGAATAACATTCGAATTCCAACAATGTTTGAGTGAGAGACAAAATTAAAATAATCACACAAGAATAAGAAGAAGAGAAAAAGAGGCACAAGATTTACATTGAAAACACTTAAAAGTGAAGGGAAAAAACCACGGGGCAAACTACGAATAATTTTCATTATAATAAAGTAAAATTACAAAGCTCTTTCCTTAACTCACTAGAAGATATCTCTCAAGAAAACAATACTCTTGGATAACACTCTCTCTATGAAGACTTACTAGAGAATGGCTTTTTTAGATCTAGGATAATCTCCATCTTTAAATGCATCTCTGTTTTATAGGTATATAAGGTTATCAAAGTCATTAATATTTCTATGATAAGTTCTTTAAAATATAAGCAGTTACCAAAACCATGAATATTTCCAAGATAAGTTTTTTGAAAATATAGCAAATCAACTAAAGCCATGAATATTTCCAATATGAGTTATTTGGAAATACAACAAATCTCGGAGTTACCAATGTCATTAGTATTTCCAAGAAGAGTGCTTTGGAAATAAAACAAATCTGTAGTTACCAATCTCACGGGAATAGCCTAAGTTCCCAACATGCAGTGTCTCACTTCTGCATTTTAGCTGATTATAAAGCAAGTTTTATTACTTCTTCAGTCTTGCATTTTGGGTTTCTTGACCTAACATATAGACATATGTTTAAAGAGAATATTCTGAAATGCGATCTATAGGCATGCATAGATATTCTAAATCAAGCACAGTTATGCTTTTTCTCATTAGCTTTCTTCAATTACGTATAGTTTAATGTGAATCCACTAAAATTGTAAATGTTGTAATACTTACATTGTTGCATGAGATATGGAATTTCTGAGTTGCTAAGTTTATAGCATATGCTTCCATTTTCTATGGATTTCTGATTAAAAGGTATGCATACTCTTTCCCGGTCTGATATCACAAAATGCAAGAGCATATATTGATATGTTTGTTATAGCATTTTTTGAATTGACATCAATGCTTTCTTTCAGGCCCCATCCAAATGAGTGCTCAGGGAGTGATTTGGATGGGGATATATATTTCGTGAGCTGGGACCCTGCACTTATTCCACCACGTGAAGTTCCACCTATGGAATACACGCCAGCACCGACTGAAATCCTAGATCATGATGTTACAATTGAGGTAATACCCCAACATAGTAATCGTACATTGCAGGAAATTCTAGCTTATTTCCTCCTGTTTCTTTTTATATTTGCACTTACCTGCTGGGAATGGGGAAAAAAGACTGCAATGTTATGGAGGTTACTGTTATATGATTTTCAGTTAACTAAAATGGTAAAACCTGTACATTTTTATCATTCTAAACTCTTAGTACACCCGAATATTCAATTACAACTGACTGAATGCACCTCATGTTAAAATGCATGTACAAATACAATCTGATATAGAACATATCTATATCTCACACCCAAATAACATCACAGGGTAAAGTATGTTTTGCATGAATAGAGAAGCTGCAATATCATTAATAATATGCATGCATACATAAATATGTGCATGCAGTTATATGTATATACATGTACAGACACACACGTTTAAGTGTATATACACACATAGGGAAAAGTGCACCTAGGATATCTTCACAGAGAGTTATCTATGGAGGCAGCTCTAAATTCCAACATTGAGAGTTTATGTAAAAAATTGGAGTCATTAACCCTAATCTTCATGCCCATGATAAGTTGTTTATTATGAAACTTCTTTGTTGATCAAGATATTTCATATATTCTATAGTTGAAAAACCATTTATTTGCAAATAGTCAAATGTATGGTAAAAAATAATTGAAAATGCATAATTTTTTACATCAGCAATTTATAATATGGTGCTGACAGTGAATGGTATAGAACTATAGATCATCTATATTGACCAGGGACGGATCCTGGTATTTGAACTGGAGAGACAGAGTTATTTGGGAGTTGAGCTGTTCAGACAACTTGTTAGAGATACAGGGGCTCCTCTCCTGACCCAAAAAAATTCTAACATTGTAGTATATGAATTTGAAAATATAATTATAATTTTATGAGTTAATACATATGGCCAAGACGTAATTTTATGAAGATCCAAATTCTATAGGCTTATTGAATAAAAGAGTTTCTAGAGAAGAAGTTAAAGAAATGCACTATCAAAAGGCCAAAAACAGGTTTTAATCTTGACTTTTGGGACAGACGTAAACTTCGAGGGGGATAAACTCATAAAATTTATAGCATTGAGTTAAAAAATGTCTGTGGGGTGCGATTGTCGATCCTGGCATGAGGGTGGGTCCGCCCCTAATATAGACTCTTCATTAAGTGATATAGTGCTGCCTTCATAGATAACTCTCTATGTCGACCTCTTAGGTACACTTTTCCTATGTACATACATGTATAACATAGATACACGCATATACTTACAACAACATCAACAAGTAAGTCTTTATACCAAGTAGTTGGGATAGGTTACACGAACTGAAAGAGAACCACGTTGGGTCAATCACATGGATGATCCTTCTCCACTTATTCCAATCAAACAATATGTCATCATTTAAATGTGTAACATTCATATCTTTCTGTAACACGGGAAAATACAAGGATAAATGCAATAAATAGAGAAATGAAACAGTTATTAAGTTATGTGAGTAGTACATTATCTTAAGAACTTTCTTGTTACAGTAAAAACTAATCGAGATTGTTTAACATGTTAACAGAAATAAAGAAACAAAGCTAAGTATATTATTAATCTGCAACTAGTTACACATTAATCTAATTAAAAAAGTTAAGGATGGTTTTTGGGGTTGTACTTGCTTCAATCGATAGTAAGCTTAGCCTGACTCCCTTCATTGTGGTTTTGACACATGTCTACTCCAATACCAAGCTATGAAGAAATGTATAATTCTAGGATCCACGAATGAGATTGAAGCTAATGGTTGGTGGATATGTTGATGTTTTGGAAGGATATAGCAGTAAAGAACAAAAAGGGAGATGGAGGAAATTTGTTTTTTTATTTTATTTTTTATTTTTGTAATGGTTGAAAGAGGTGATGGCAGCTGGTGTAGTTGGGGGAAAAAAATAGAGGTATTATTAGGGTTAGGGTTTATAAATATAGATTCTAGGGTATAAATAGATAGGGAGAGATATTCTAGCTGTAGAGATAAAATTAAATTACATGATTTTAGGAGAGAAGATTAGGATAGGATATGACAAGTTAGGATATGATAGGATAGGATAGGGTACGATAATATTAGAATATGATAAGATCCTAAAAAATTTTTGGTCAATTTAAAATTTGAAGTTTCAACTAAAAGGATAGGGTTTTATTAGGATTGAATTTAAATAGAATGGTACTATAGTTATATTTAAATTTTAATAAATTTGTTGTTATTGCAAGTAACTAGTTATGATGATACAATTAAATGGAGAGACTTTAAGAAATAGGATTAAGACATTATAATTATATTAAATATTATGATAATACAGTTAAATAAGAAAATACAGTATACATTCGGTAGGTGTGTGTATTTGTAAATAATTTCATTTATATTTCTGCCTTTAGTTTCTTCAATCCCTAGAAATTCTTGTGACTTCATTCTGCCTTCACATTCTCCTTACATAGTGATGTATTCAAGAGACTCGTCTACTTTTTGAATTATCAAACTGTAATAGTTCTTCCAAACTTTCTTTATGCAACTCTTGATCACAATCTTGACCATTAATCCTTGACCACATGATAAACTGTTGCTTTTATCTACATTCTCCCTCTAATCAGGTATTGATCCAATTGTCGTAAGTTTTAGATCCATATATTCCTTGTCCATCTTATAGGACATGGGAGGATAGGTAGTTGAGAAGGAAGATAAGCACTACAATATAACCTTGAGAATACTTTTTTTTAGCATGAACGGTAGGATGAACCCCCGCATTCTGTTAATTAGTAATTGACGAAACAAATGCTATTACACGATGCCACCTTAGGTACAAATATATGAAGCAAAAGAAACATAAAAATACAAAGGCAAACGGTGATGAAAGATGTATGTGCACCAAATGTGAACTACAATCATCTGCATTATCGCTCTCAATTGACAACATCTTCCGTAATTGCACTTACTTCGGTTGACATTGTTGCAGTCACTGCAGCTTATGTCCCGCCTCGTAACCCCCTTTCGCATCCCCGAGTTTGTTGTGTACACATGCATCTCTCTAGCAAGTCCAGAGCTACATTGCCTAGCCCCTATGACCCACCACCCAATGTCAACGCCTATTCGCCACTCCATGGACACCCGTTACCCTATTGATCACCACAAATATTACTAGACTTAGAAAATTTTAGGCTACAAAATCAGTCTATTGCACATTATAATCGTTGGTTTAGCAAACATATTTAGTCTCAAGCCTGTTGGCAGTGAAAATTTCTAAGTTAAAAGGATTTTCCACAACAGAACGCGGAGCTAACTCAGTAGCTCCGCGTTTGGCTATATTAGCCTCGCGTTGAACAAAACGCGGAGATGTTTAATAGCTCCGCGTTAGTTCCGCGTTCTGGTTCGATAGCTCCGTGCTTTGATGCGATTAGCTCCGCGTGAGCAGATAACCAGAATCTCAAATTGATTGAGATTATGATTTGGGCTTATCCAAATACCCAAATTAAGTCCGATCAGAACTCTAAATCAAGAGATTTAAATCAAAACTAAGATATTTGATTGGAATCCTTGATGAGAGCAAATTCTATTTAGATAGAAACTCTCAAATCATCCTAAGGCTATAAATACCCTCTTGAGGAAACCCTAGTGGTCTTTTTTCGGCTTTTCTTTTTCTCTTGGAGAATTCAAGTTATGCATGAAAGCCTTGAATTCGTGAAAGACCAGAGAAGATAGTCTACAGTCGGCCGCCACTTTCGAGAGAGAAGAGTTCGAGCTCCGATAGTCCAAAGGAACTACTATAGATCCCATCGCCACAGATCTCACAATATTTTGTAAAAGCGATTGACATATAAAATCCTCTCGTTTGTTCTCTTTTCTCTTGTTCACTTGCATTGTAATCTAAGTTGTATTCAATGGAAGGAAGTAAAACTTTTGCGGCGAACAAACTGGCGACCACAGTGGGAGCCATCTCTTTCACTGATGAAGAGATTGTGGCGCAATCTGACGTCGATTTGATCGGATCCGATGTAGATATGCCCATCGTTGAAATCGACCAGCAGAAGTACGAGGAGTACCTCTCCTCTGGATCATCAGGTGACCTGAACGATACATGACACTATCGTCGCGTGCGCTCCCATACCCGAGCAACGGGTAAAAAGGAATCCATCGAGAAACGGGGATCCGTGGAGACCGCGGCCATAGAGCCGGTGTTCGGAAAGGAAATCCTAGTAGAGGATGACCTCCTTACTGCCGAAGAAGACCTGGGAACTGGATTGATCAGAACCCAACTCCGAAATAGGAATCGAAGAGCGAGGCGAAAAGCCCTCAAAGCCCGCCTTGGACGCGAGGCTAAAGAACGCGAGGCTATGGTCCCTGGCAAACTGGCTCGCGCTAATCGCGAGACCAGTCATTATCGCGTTAAACGCGAAACAACAACTTGCGTTAATCGCAAGGAAAAGCCAGCATGTGATAATCCGCGCTAGGCTATTACCGAGCTTAGTGAGAAACGCGAAGCCAGTAAGATCTGCGCTAGTCGCAAAATTTCTGACACTCGCGAGAAACGCGAGGATAAAAATTCCTTACAGCCAGCGTGTGATTCTCCACGCGGGCTACTACTGAGCTTAGCGATAAATGCGAAGCCAGTGCAACTTGCGATAAACGCAAGATTTTTGACACTCGCGATTAATCGCGAGGATATAATCTCCTTAAAGCTAGCGTGTGATTCTCCACGCGAGGCTACTACTGAGCTTAGCGATAAACGCGAAGCCAGTACAACTTGCGATAAACGCAAGATTTCTGACGCTCGCGTAAAACGCGAGGATAAACTTCCCTTAGAGCCAGCGTGTGATGGTGATTCTCCACGCGAGGCTAAAACTGATCTTAGCGTTAATCGCAAAGACAGCAAAATTTGCGTTAATCGCAAGGACAAGCCAGCGTGTGATTCTCTACGCAAGGTTATTGTATCTGAAATTGAAACCATAAAAGCTTGCGTTAATCGCGAGGATAAAATATTGATAGAGCCAGCGTGTGATGGTGATTCTCCACGCAAGGAGGGCTGATCTTAGCGTTAATCGCAAAGACAGCAAAAATTTGCGTTAAATCGCAAGGACAAGCCAGTGTGATTCTCCACGCAAGGCTGTTGTATCTGGACTTGAAACCAAAAATGCTCGCGTTAATCGCGAGGATAAAATATTGATAGAGCCAGCGTGTGATGGTGTTCTCCACACGAGGCTAAAACTGATCTTAGCGTTAATCACAAAGACGGTGAAAATTGCGTTAATCACAAGCTTCTTTATCTTTGCATAAATCGCGAAGATGATTGGCAAATTTGCGTTAATCGCAAAAATCGCGTTAAACGCGAAATTATGACTTGCGTTAATCGCAAGAGTAAGCCAACATTCAAGAATTTTCTTCCACGCGAGGCTAATATTCCAGAAGATAAACTTATGCAAAAACGTCAAGCCCAGCGTAAAACGCGAGGCTAGCATTCCAAAACGTGAGGCTATTTCTCAGCCCCGCGACGCAAAATGTGGAGCTATCTCTTAGCTCCGCACAAATCTACCCGAATACAAAATCAGCGCTGATCGTCACACTAATGGACCAGAACTGGACACCAGTGACCTCAAGAAGCTTCAGTGGGCTCCTGGACCCTCTCAACAGATGAATGGGCCCCACAATTCCATATTTAAGGCCACTGACCTCAGAGAATACTTAACCAAGAAAAGAGGCATAAATCAAGTTCAATCTGATTCTGTTTGTCATTGCGAGCAGTTTATGACAACAGTATCTGCTGTGATGAATAATTGTTGCTGCAGTAAGAACAAAGAAGATCATCTTCATGATTTAAGAGCGATTTTCGATCTTATGCGAAAACATCACTTAAACATGAATCCCACTAAGTCTTTTATAGGGGTGTCCAGCAGTAAATTCCTTGGGTTCATAATAACTTCAAAAGGAATTTTCCTTGACCCCGAAAAGGTGAAAGCGATTAGTGAAATGCCACCGCCCCACAATCTTAGGGAATTAAGAGGGTTGCAAGGAAAGTTGGCCTATATCCGGCGCTTCATCTCCAATCTATCAGGGCGGTGCCAGCCGTTCTCCAGACTCATGAAAAAAGGGGTTTTTTTCGTATGGGATAAGGCATGTCAACAGGCGTTTGACTATCTCAAAGAATATCTCACTAAACCTCCTGTTCTTATGGCACCGGCCCCTGGGCAGCCATTTCTTATATATGTAAGGGCCATGGATGATGCGTTAGGAGCATTGCTTGCTCAGTATAATGAGCACGGCCATGAACACGCCCTCTATTATTTAAGCAGGACAATGATCGGAGCCGAGCGTCGTATCCCCGATTGAAAAAGAATGTTTTGCCCTAGTGTTCGCTGTTCAGAAAATGCGACACTATCTTTCAGGGCAAACAATTCATGTCATATCACGGGTTAACCCCTTGAAGATCTTGATGACAAAATCAGGATCCTTAAACGGCCGATTGGTGAAATGGGCATTATTACTATCGCCATATGATATATATTTTGTCCCTCAAAAAGCCATGAAGGGACAGGCGATCGCCGATTTTCTTGCAGACCATCCAATTTGGTCCAGATCCAAACAGACGTCAGAGGTCAACACAGTTAGCAAAGAACAACCATGGCAAATGTTCTTTGATGGTGCTACCAGACGATCTGCTGCTAGAGTGGAGGTTGTGCTAATATCCCCACATAAGCATATATTGCCTAACGGTTACTCATTGCCAGAACCGTGCACGAATAATGTGGCGGAATATAATGCGCTCATTATCGGCTTAAAAATAGCTCTGCAACTGGGAGTGAACTATCTAGAGGCATATGGAGACTCTAAGCTCATCGTCAATTAGATGACGGGTGAGTATGAAGTCAAACATGAAGCCCTCATCCCCTAGCATCAGCTAGCTATTGAGCTAGCAGGCTATTTTGAATAATTTTATATATATCATATATCCCGGAGTCAGAACGTCTATGCAGATGCTCTTGCTGCGTTAGCTGCAACATTGGCGATCCCGCCAGGTGAAGCTAAAATCATCACTATTGGTAGCAGGGAACTCCTCCACCCAGACACTGTGTCTCAAGCCGAAGAGGTGTACCAGACAGGCTTGACTCTGGAATCCCGTGATTGGTGATTTCCATTTATAGATTATGCCCTACATGGGATACTACCAGAGGATCCTAAGGAGGCCGCCTCGATAAAGAGGAAGGCTCCGAGATTCTACTTTGATCGTACACTTCAAACTTTGTACATAAAATCAAATGATGGTTTGCTGCTACGCTGCATATCAAAAGCAGAAGCAGATAAAATGCTGAGGGAAACACATGATGGAGTGTGTGGAGCTCATCAGCCCGGTCTAAAACTTGGAGAGGCATAAGAAGGCTGGGATACTACTGACCGAACATGATTACGGAAGCAATGACATACGCTAAACGGTGCCATGCATGCTAAATACATGCCAATTTTATTCATCAACCCCCAGAATACTTGCACAATACTGTTGCTAGTTGGCCGTTTGAGGCATGGGGAATGGATATTGTGGGGCCAATAACTCCCCCGTCATCCAGAGGACATCAGTTTATTCTTGTAATAACCGATTATTTTTCAAGATGTGCCGAAACCGTGCCCATGAGAGAGGTGAAAACGACAGCTGTGATTAAATTCATTAAGCATCATATCATTTACCGTTTTCGCATCCCCCGAAGGATCATTCATGATAATGGGCCTCAATTCATTAGCCAGGGATTCTCAAGATTCTGTGATAAATTCAGAATCAAAGATATTGCTTCAACCCCATATAACCCTGCGGCAAATGGGTTAGCCGAAGCGTTCAACAAGACAATAATTAAACTCCTTCGGAAGTTTGTTTCCTCTAACAAAAGGGACTGGGATGAAAAGCTGAGAGAGTGTCTGTGGGCTTATCGCACCACCATTCGCACTCCGACAAAAGCTACCCCGTTCTCCTTGGTTTATGGAAGTAAGGCCGTTTTGCCTCTTGAAATCCAGATACCATCTTTGAGAGTGGTCTTAACCACAAAGATGACAACATAAGAGCGCCATCAACAAAGATTACAAAAACTAGAGGCGTTAGATGAAAAACGTCTCAGGGCTTAACAACAAATTGAGTTGTATCAAGCCCGAATTTCGAAAACGTTCAATAAGAACGTTAAACCAAGGACCTTTAAATAAGGAGACTTGGTTCTGGCTATTAAAAGGCCAATGGTTCTAACCTACAAGACTAAGGGTAAATTTGAACCCAAGTGGGAAGGACCGTTTGTTGTGGAGACGGTATACTCTAGTGGAGCCTAGGTATACTCTAGTGGAGCCTATCGTCTAATGAACCAGGATGGCGATAGGATGATGATGCCGATCAACGGCAAATTCCTGAAGAAATACTATGCTGAAACTAAACCAGAATGATGACAGAGTAACTATCACATCTGGTGCAGATCACTAAGAGTATAACCATCCACTTGTTCAAGTTACGCAGATGAGCACTTGAACCTCTTTCTTACCAGGCATGCGCAATTAAGGTGCCTCTGCCAAAAATTTGATGAATCCTGACCCAATCATCGTGGTGTGCCGTGCCCAGTTCAAGTTACGCATGAGAGCCTTGAACCGCCTCCACTTGTTCAAGTTACTTGAACAAGTGAGTACTTGAACTTCTTTGATGATCTTGGTGTGCCCAGTTCAAGTTATGCTTGGACCGCCTCCAATCAAACTCTAGGCACGCGCAATTAGACGCCTCTGCCGAAATTTGGTGATCCTTACCCGATTACCTCGGTATTATCAGTCTAAGTTATGCAGATGAGCCTTGGACTATTTTACCTAAAACAAATAAATCATTTTGATGATAAGTTATCTGTTGTGCAAACAAATTTGGTAAGCCAACAGGTAAAAGAATCAAAAGATTACCTTTATTCATCAATGTAGGATGAAGTTACAAAAAGTTACCTCTTTTATTACAAAGTTCTTACAAAAGAATGAAGAATAAAAGAATAAGGAGAAAGTTATGGATCTCCTAGAAGCCTCAACTTATTCGTCGCCTCGTCAATTACTCGACGACGAGTCTCCTCCACGGAGTGTTGAGTCTGCCGGCGTAAATCATCATCATTTATTGTCAGTTGCTGGGCCAACCGCTGACGAGATTCTTCAATAGTGCGGCTTCTTATTGCGCCTTCTTGTTCGAGATGTTCTCGCTGGAGGATCAACTCTTCCCGTTTTTTAACGGATTCTCCTAGCCGAGATTCGCTGGCCTCCAGAATAGCTCGGGCCTTAGCAATAGTATCTCTGGCTCTGAGGATAGCGGCCTAACTCCCCTCAATATCAAAGTCCACTGCCTCTAGCCCCCTAAGGACTGATTCCTGGCTAGCTTGGTAGTGGCAGCTCTTGCAGACGGTGTCAGGGTTGAACCCACCTTCATTGGATTCAGCCGTATAAAATATAACACGAGTCTTAGCAATACGGCGATCAATCTCCTTGACGTCAGTAGGGGCATACCCATGAACTGTAGTCGAACTATCTTTGGAGTTCAAGTTGGCAAAAAGGTAATCGGTCCATTTCTTGTGACCAATACCTTGATTACGCACACCTGCCATGTCGGCACAGATAAGGTAATGACACATCATCTCCCAGTAAGTGTTGAAGATGTGCTCATCCCCCGCTTTCAGCATCTTCAATTCTTCAACAGTAGGGATGTATTCCTCATAAGGGACTTCGCCTATTGATAAATCAGACACTTCGAACATCTCATGGAGAGCGAATCCAAGCTCACCCACTGGTGTGAAGAAGGTGCCGGTCTCAGGGTTATATATCTCCAGCAGGCAGAATAAATGGAACGCACTTTGAGGCAAGCCAAACTGGACGTTTCTAATGGCTTTGTACAAGCCAATTTCCTTTAGCGTCTGCTCATGGGTGTCCAGTATGTGTTTGACGAGTCTGAACCACCACATGTTGCCCAAGGAGTGGACCTATCCAAGCATTCTAAAGTCTTTGGCAGGATGCTGACCACCCTTGGCTAAGAATTCGCTGAGAAAAGTCTTAGCACGAATCGGGACTTCACGTCCTCCTTAGTGACTCTGCCTGGGAGGAGCCCCGTAATATATCTAGGGGGACCGTCTTGAAAAGCCCCACTCGCGCCGAATTTGCCGGTCGCAACACTATCATATTCACGAGTTAGCTCAAATTCTAACTCACGGCGGGAAGACAGCCTCTGGAGATACACCAAGGGGTAGCTGCGCTCCATGCTAGGCAGAAACATGAGCAGATCCCCGGCTTGGTACAGCCACTTGCCCTCCTCTTCAAAGAGGATCTTATCCGAGTGCTCTTTAGCATCTCCAAAGAGGAACTCCGGCTTCTCCAATGCCTCCCGGTTTGTGGCTTCAAAGGGAGTATCCGTAATGATCTCCCGTGCAGTAGCAGGACTGTATTTGATTAGCTTCTCCCTGCGTTCTCTCAAGCCCGGCTTGTAGGCAAGAAGAACAGTGGTGAAACGGAATTGGGTGACTGAGTCTGCACCCCTGCCATGGCCGAAGTGATGTCCTTGAGAGATTGGATCCACTGAATAGCCAACTGCAAAAGAGGGATTAAGAATTAGGAAAATTTCTACAAATTAGAAATTTTTTCTAAGTACCTAAATGCGGAGCTAGGAACAACTCCGCGCGAAGCTAAAAATACCTCCGCGCGAAGCTAAAGATTAGAACGCGCGAAGTTAAAAATAACTCCGCGCGAAAGATTAGAACGTGCGAAGCTAAAAATAACTCCGCGCGAAGCTAAAAATTAGAACGCGCGAAGCTAAAAATACCTCCGCGCGAAGCTAAAGATTAGAACGCGTGAAGCTAAAAATAACGCAAAGCTAAAAATTAGACCGCGCAAAATTATTGAAATAGCCTCGCTTTACGAACGCGGAGCTAAAATCCATAGCCTCGCGTTGAAACGCGACTGCTAGTTAAAATAGCCTCGCGTTGAAACGCGACTGCTAGTTAAAATAGCCCCGCGTTTCAAACACGAGGATGACGTGATAGCTTCGCGTAGAGGAAGAACAAAGGCCTTTGCCTTCTTCTCCAAGCCAGTAGGCCGGAGTACGGCGATCTCGCCGATAAAAGAGATGATTGGCTGGTTAAAACCGTGCCAAAACACACTCTAAATGTTCTAAAAAGACCCAAAAGTGAGGTTCTTACCTCCGATGGCCGAAGCGTGGACTGGCTCGCCGCTGCCACGGCCGCTGCCGCCGCTGCTTGCACCAGCCGCCGACGGAGAGGATGCGCGAGTCTTGGGTGCCATTGATCTTGAAGGAAACGGAGAGAAATCGACGAAAAAGTTGGTCGGGTCGCCTGAAATCGCCTGATCACCGATCGCCTGAGCTCTAATCGTCTGAGTTCTTGAAGTCTCTTCGAATGGAGTAAGGAAGAAAAAGAAACTCCATTTAAATGAAGGAAACCGTCTCTTGACATTCGGCGCGAAAATCAGAGCGACTGATTGATCAGTTACTCCTTAAAACGCGAAGCTATTTAGCTTCGCATAGTCATCTGAAACGCGAAGTTATTTACTTCGCGCAACTATGCAAAACGCGAAGCTAATTTGGTGTTTTAGCTACGCGTTCTTATGAAGCCTGGACTTGGCACGCCGCTTCTGCCAAAATCTGATAGTCATCACTTGATTATCTTGGCATGTGCAAGTTCGAGTTATGCATGAAAGCCTTGAATTGCCTCCATTAAAACTTAGGTATGTGCAATTAAGCTCCTCTGTCTAAATTAAATGATCCTTATCCGATCATTTCAGGTACTAACAAATCTAAGTTACGCAAATGAGCCTTAGATTGTTTTACCAAAATAATGAACCATCTATTTGTTGAGCAAGCAAGATTTTTGAAGCCAACAGATAAAGAGAAAAAGAATTATCTTTATTCATGAAGCAAAAAATTACAGAAGAAAAGGAAGTTATAGCTCTCGCAAAAGCTTCAACCTATTCATCGACTCATCAATAACCCGACAGCGAGTTTCCTCCATGGAGTGTTGAAATTCCCTGGTTAACATGCAAAAGATCTCCTCTGCAACTGTCAACTATGATATGTCTAAAGTTCTTTGTGGATCATCTGAAGATACTGCTACAAGAATCCTAATGAAGATGCACAAGTTGGATTCGACATGCTACAAGCCCTTAGATGATCATCTCTATCGCTTTGGAAAGTAACAGAGATTGTCATCTATCTCTAATAGAAATGGTCCTCAAGAAAACTTAATGAGCTGCCGCAGAGTTCTTGTAACTCCTTCAAAAGTGTATTTTTTGGAACCAGGGCTTGAAACCTGCAACTATATTGTAAAGCATATGCCTCTGGCTTCCTTAGAGTTACTTTTGCTGATGAAGATCGGAAGAGCCACATGCGTTCCACTTCAAGAAGGATCTGGTCCAAGTACTTAACTGCAAAAGAAGAATCAAGAGTTAGAGAAAACTCGAAAAATCTTCTAAGTATGGAAACACGGAGCTAAGGATAAACTCCGCGCGCAGTTGAGGAAATAGCCTCGCGAGTGAAACGCGACTGCTAGTCAAAATAGCCTCGCGATTGAAGCACGACTGCTAGTCAAAATAGCCTCGCGATTGAAGCGCGACCGCTAGTCAAAATAACCTCGCGATGAAACGCGACCGCTAGTCAAAATAGCCTCGCGATTGAAACGCGACTGCTAATCAAAACAGTCTCGCGATGGAAACGCGACTGCTAGTTAAAATAGCCCCGTGTTTCAAACGCGAGGATGATGCGATAACTTCGCGTAAGAAAGAAGACCAGAGTTCTTCTCCGTCTTCTCCTTTCTTTCCAAGCCTTACGGCCGGAGAACGGCGATCTCGCCGGTTCAAAAATGGCTGGCAGGTTAAAACCGAACCAAAACACTCCAAAATTAATCTAAGGAGTCTAAAAGTTGGGAATTTCTACCTCCAATTAGTGCAGTATAGATTGGCTCGCCATTGTAGCCACTGTCTTGGCTGTCGCCTCGACTACTAACAACGGCCACCGATGGTGAGGAGGCCCGCGACACCATACTCTTCTTAGATGACATCCTAATGATGAACGGACAGTCGAAGGAAGTTCAGTTGAAGATCATTCCTTCAACCTGACTCGCCTGAGTCGCCGGAGCTCTGAACTCTTGAAACTCTTCGGATGAAATGAAGAAGAAGAGCTTCAGGCTCTATTTAAATGATCCGCCTCTTGGTATTCGGCGCGAAAGTCAGAGCTGAGTAATTACTCACTGAAAAGCGAAGCTATTTAGCTCCGCGTAAGTGAACAAAATGGGAGATAAACTTGGTATTTTAACTCTGCGTTTAAGGATCCAAAGTATTTCAAAATTTGCTAAGTTCTAAGCCATTTTGAAAACTTTGGAGGGGGTTCTGTTGGCAGTGAAAATTTCTAAGTTAAAAGAATTTTCCACAACAGAACGCGGAGCTAACTCAGTACCTCCGCGTTTGGCTATATTAGCATCGCATTGAACAAAACGCGGAGATGTTTAATAGCTCCGCGTTAGTTTCGCGTTCTGGTTCGATAGCTCCGCGCTTTGATGCGATTAGCTCCGCGTGAGCAGATAACCAGAATCTCATTGAGATTATGATTTGGGCTTATCCAAATACCCAAATTAAGTTCGATCAGAACTCTAAATCAAGAGATTTAAATCAAAACTAAGATATTTGATTGGAATCCTTGATGAGAGCAAATTCTATTTAGATAGAAACTCTCAAATCATCCTAAGACTATAAATACCCTCTTGAGGAAGCCCTAGTGGTCTTTTTTCGGCTTTCTTTTCCTCTTGGAAAATTCGAGTTATGCATGAAAGCCTTGAATTCGTGAAAGACCAGAGAAGATAGTCTACAGTCGACCGCCACGTTCGAGAGAGAAGAGTTCGACGCCCGATAGTCCAAAGGAACTACTATAGATCCCATCGCCACAGATCCCACAATATTTTGTAAAAGAGAGCGATTGACATATAAAATCCTCTCGTTTGTTCTCTTTTATCTTGTTCACTTGCATTGTAATCTAAGTTGTATTCAATGGAAGGAAGCAAAACTTTTGCGGCGAACAAAGCCCAAGTCCACACTATATAGCTTTGAAACTAGATGAAGATTTTGTCTTGGTGTGGCTCCAATACATGCATCCCCATTCATCTGCATGGGGCCAAGGAAAATCAAATTGCGAAATTCAACTCTTGAATTCTAACTTGAAAATTTGGAATTAAGATTTGAATTCAAAATTTCTTGAAAGTGCATCCCATCACCATCACAAGACCTCACAACCGGAGCTTTTCGTCCATCACCGACTTGTCCAGCATGTTGCAAGATGCGAGCCGCCCAAATCTGATATCCATTGCCTCGGCCCTTGCTTCTCAACAGCAAGATGAACAACCAAACCCTTTGATGTTTGTAAAGCATTCAAAGTCTATCATGAGTCCCTTGAGACCTTACAACGAGCACCTTATAGGTGTCTAGTTCATCTGCTAAATAAAAAATCATCACCCACCAAAATCAATCCTCAACTCTAACCGAACTTTTAAGCGTAGTTGTTCTATGCATGTCTTAACTTTTTGACCATTTTCTATGATCTTGTTTAGTTTAGCTATGATTTTAGTAAATTACGTAACTTCTCTAAAGTTCTTACTACTATGGATAATGCGATAACTATCCTATATGAATGTGAATGCAATTGCAATTAAGCACACATATGTATATACAAAAATCCTAGACACCATAACTAAATTTGTGACTAAATGATCAAAATAATATGCCATAATGGCTGAAATTTCTTATATGCAAGGAAATGCAATTCTTAGTTTTGCAATAAAATGCAACACAAAGAAAATCACGTGGCAAATTATAAACAATGATAAATACTCCTTAGACCGTACGAATAACAATGAGAATGAAAAATTAACAAACTAGATAATTGTTGCAATTAGGATTACCTCGAAATCGAAGCGTAGTTCACACTTGACCACAAAATCTTTAGAGGATTTTTGGAATTCCTGTGTGAACTTTTGAGTGGAAAATCCCATAAATAGCTCAGAAACTGCTCAGAATTGACACGGCTCGAATTTGAGGTCGAGGGGCTATATCTGAGGTCGACGGGAAGCTCTTTTCGAGGGAAAAGATCCAATGACCGAAAAGTCGGATATGTGATGTAATGGCAGTGACGTGGTCATGAGGGTTTGGATAGTTCAGACAGGTGTCAATATCTTGCTTGGAGAAGGAGCGGCAACTAATGGAGAGGCTTGGGAGGAGTCGATGTCGAAGACTCCAAGGAGGAAGTTGAGATTGATGATCTGGAGTTGTCGATTCCGTTTGTTGTTGCTGATGTAATGATTGATTATTTTCCTGATGTTTATTTCTTTCTTTTCTTATTTCCTTTTTTCTTCCCTTTTTTCTTTATCTTTTCTTTCATTCTCTCTTTTTTCTTTCCTTTTTTTTTTTCCCTTTTCCTTTTGACTTTTCTTTCCTTCATTTAACTTTCATTTCCTTTCTTTTTTTAAAAAAAACTACAATTTAAAATAAAATAAAATTAAAGAATGGAAGAAATTGTTGAGCGGAATGAGATCAGATTTTTTTTTCCTAAAACAGAAAAAAAATTGAAAATGGAAAAAGGCAACGCATACGGAAAATCGAAAAAGAAATCTTTCTTTTTCAATTTGAGTATTAGCTCGCTTCAATTTACAAGTTTTCTGGTGCATTTCGATTTAGGCGGATAGATACATATTGGTTTAGAATGGTTGACATTGGCATATGAATCATGTTATAGTCTTAAATAACAAGCCTTCTATTATCCTTCTTCTAATTAGTTAGTATGTGTGCTTGGGAGTCCTTGAAAATTGAATAAACCTAGATTTTGCTATGGTTGAAAGTACAAGTCTGTGGGGTCGCTTCTGTAACTGGATGACAAGCACTGAAAATCGTCTTTACATTGGATGCAGGACAAAAGGAAAATTAGGGTTTGTGATAGAGATTTGGGGAAGAAATTTGGTTTGAGGATAAAATTAGGGTTTGATAGGTTTCGGATCTTTTCCAAGTGAGTCCTCTCATTCTCACACGAATTATTCGAAGAAATATTTGGAAATGTAAATCACATGCTCTTAATAATATTTAAACCATTCACAATTTCAAAATGAAATCTTACAAACAAATAATTCCACCATGACTTGTATATTTTGTGCAAAATGGAAGGAACATGTTGCAAAGTCTATTTTCTCTTTTGTTATTGATTTTCATATCTATTCAATGAATCCAATTGTTAAATGTGTCTATATTGATGAAGTTAAATGTGTTTATATTGATGAAGCTTGACATCTTTTTTCAACACGATACAGGAAGTCCACGAATATTTCGCCAATTATATGGTCAATGACAGCTTAGGAATCATCGCAAATGCCCACACAGTTTTTGCTGACAAGGAACCGCTCAAGGCGGAGAGTGATGAGTGTGTGGAGCTTGCTAAGTTATTCTCTATCGCTGTTGACTTTCCCAAGACTGGTGTTCCTGCTGAAATCCCGCCCCATCTGCAAGTGAAGGAGTTTCCTGACTTCATGGAAAAGCTAGACAAACAAACATACGAGTCGAAGGGAGTGATCGGTAAGCTCTTCCGTGCTGTCAAAGACCTCTCAGCCAATTCAGACCATATAATGGCATTTACCAAGGAAATTGCAAGAAATTCCTATGACCTCAATATGGAGGTTGACGGCTTCGGGGACTACCTTGAGGAAGCTTTTTCACTAAAAGAGGACTATGACTACAAGTTAGGCTGCCTCATGAACCAATATGAGATCAAGACAGAGGCTGAGCTTCTCAGTGGGAATATAATGAAGGCATCAAAGACCTTCAACAAGTTCAAGGATGGGGAGGTGCTAAACAAGGCCGTGAGGTCGTTGAGGAAACAAGCAAGGGGGTGGTTCAAAGAGAATAGCAATGGGGACCCCCATGCAGATGATGCTAGGGCGTCAGCTTGGTATCATGTGACATATCACCCAGACTACTGGGGCTGCTATAACGAGGGGTACAATTGGCCGCACTTTTTAAGCTTTGCGTGGTGTGTTTATGACAAGTTGGTAATCATCAGGCAGAGGAATTTGAAGACAATGGCCTTGTTGCGGCAGCAGATGGGGCGTCTTGGGCTGATCAGTTGACAGCAGATGTGCATATGTGCATGTAAATATTTTTCTATGCTAAAACAATGGATATTTGGATGCATTAGTAAGGTTCCTAGAGTATCATGTTGGTTGTGACTTGTACATATATTTACCTGCGTTAGATTGCACAGAAGTTATCAGCGTGGATTTGTTGGTTCCGTATGAATATTGTAGCATCTAGGCAAGTAATAATAATATTTTTTCGACTTGCAGGGTTTTACTTGCTGATTTGGCTCTCTTGTTCTTGTATGCACCGTTTGTCCTTAATGAAATGATTTATGGAACCTATCGGAGTTGAAGAGTACAAGAATCATTACTAAACAACTCTTCACGTCGGCTTTTGGATTTAGGAAATGAAAAATTTGTGCTGAAGTTTTTTGTTTTTTTAAATGTAATTTGTGTTGAACTTTTTAGTTTCCTATAATGTTAATTAAGGATGAAGTTGTTTTTTGTACGCAATGAAACTATTAATTTTAAATTATTAGTAATTTTTACGATGTAAATTAGTTATATAGCAGATGCCTTGGTCGTAAAAGTCCAATTCAATAAGTTTGAGAGAATGCGGCAGGTTAACTTATACGCTTACTGTTACTAAACCAAAATGGAAAATCCATTAGAAATATACTGCTTACTTGGTCTACTTTTAGCTGGACCAGTTTTAGTAATATTCAAGAACATTGCATACTATTTTATAGCGCTTACAATCGCTCCATGACTTGAGAGCAAAATATCAAAAAGGTTCATGTAGTATCTTTTGAAAATCTCCAGAGGCAAACTGAATAAAATCTGGAGACAGAGAGGAGGGGCGTCATCACAAATGAGAGAAGTTTCTTCTTCTTGAAATATCTGTTAATTTTAATCAGGTAGTACGATAACTAGTTCCTAAATTTTCCTTCCTAAATTTTCCACTAAGTTATGCATCATTGCCCGCTTGAGTATTACATTGGACCACCGGAAGGGGCATTACAGTCTCTGGGGTTGATAGACACAGGCCTAACTTTCTATTCAGATTTTCTCTTTTCACATAGATGATGGATAAATATATACCCAATTTTCGATTAGAAGAGGACATCAGGGTCCATATAGACAACGGAGTTCAATACCATGATGAACTATTCAAATTGCAGTAGAACCTACCAGTACAATATTCTTCATCCTTGTTTGATTTATTTGTTATGGAGTTATATGTTGCGAAAAGCATGTATCTTACCTACATAAATAGGCACCCAAAATAGTGTCACACAATAACAAACGAAATACAAAAAAAAAACTAATGACAGAGAATAAAGAAATTAATACCAAGAAAAGAGCAAATACAAAATTTAACAAGTTTTGGTAAATATTACCTACATTCTCGGGTGCCGACAATAATCCATATCACCAAGTTTCAATTATAACTACTACTGACAAATTGGAAACTCCTCCAAAATAATAAGAGAATTTTCCGTAACCCCAAAAACTCCAAAATTGCAATTTGAAATGTTTCCAAATTGGAAAATTTTCCAAAATAAAAATTGTTTTCTAAAAAACAGTTTTATAAAACAAAGAAAAACTATTTGTTTTTAGATGCTTAAAACCAAAAATCCCAAACTCTTTTTATAGGACCCATGGGTGGTGTCTTCTTAGTTCTCAGTCGATGTGCGACTATTAGATCCACACACTAATACAACAATCTCCATCTTGGCGAAGAAGGCTCACATCGTTAGTACTTCCAAACAAAAATATTCAAATTGGCAAAACATTTATCAAATCCAAACAATGATTGAACTTGGTCGAAATCACCACCTTAGTCATCATATCAGCGGGTTCTCTATAGTTCCAATCTTATGAAGCAGTATCTTCTCATCTTTAATAATTTCCTGCACAAAGTGATACCTGATGTCGATATGCTTTATTCGTGCATGATAGACTTAGATCTTTGCCAAGTGAATTACACTGGCTATCACAATACACTGTAACCTGCTTCGGAACAACTCTTAAGTCTGTAAGCAACCCCTGTAACCAAATTGCCTTATTACTATCTTTGTAACTGTCATATACTTTGCTTCTATTGTAAACAGAGCAATCGTGAACTGCAAATTAGACCTCCAACTCACGGTGATTTAGCAAGATTAAACACATAACTAGTAATTGATCGACGTTTATCCAACTCACATGCATAGTTAGAATCAACATATCTACACACTGACCAAGAGTATCATCACGCCCAAAAACCAAACTAATATCTACGGTGTTAAGAAGATACTGTAAAATCCATTTCACAGCCTGCCAATATCCTTTTCCAGGATCATGCATATACATGCTCACAATGCCAATTGCCTGTGAAATGTCGGGTCTCGTATACACCATAGTATATATCAAGCTACCAACTACATTTGAATAAGGAACCATCGACATATGTTCACGTTCCTCATCAGTGCTAGGAGATAAAATTGCACTTAGTTTGAAATGAGGAGTAAGTGGGGGTATTTATAGGATTTGATTCTTCTGTTATGGCAAAACATTGTAACACCTTTTTCAGATATTGTTTGTGAGACAACCAAACCTTGCATCTCTTTCGATCTCTACTTATCTTCATACTGAGAATCTTTTTAGGTTCACCTAAATCTTTCATTTCACACTCTTGATTCAACAAAGCCTTCGACTTTTAAGTCTTTTCTTGGCTCTTCGAAGCTATCAACATATCATCTACATACAAGAATAGATAAATGAAAGATCAATCATGTAGCTTGCAAAAATACATACATTGATCAAATTTACTCTTGGTGTACTTCAACCCTATCATGAACCGATCAAATTGCTGGTATTACTGTCTCGGAGATTGCTTTAATCCGGACAATGATTTCTTCAATTTGCAAACTCAATTTTCTTTTCCGGTAACCTTAAGTCCATTTGGCTGAACTATATAGATTTCCTCTTTTAAATCACCGGGTAAAAATACGATTTTCACATCAAGTTGAACTAGCTCCAAATCAAACTGTGCTACCAAGCCTAATAGAATCTGAATGAAAGAAGGTTTAATGACTGGAGAAAATATCTCATTATAATTAACTCCTTCTGTGCGTAGCCTTTCGCCATTAATTTTGCCATGCAGTGGATATCATTCTTATCAAGAAATCCTTTTTTCTTTTTAAATACCCATTTGCACCAAATTGTATTCTTATCTTTAGGTAGTTGAGCTAACTCGTAAGTCTAATTCTTCTGAAGGGATTGCATCTCTTTATTCATTACACTCTTCCACTCTCATCTTCTGTTTCTAACTACTTCTCTATTGGTAGAAGAAATATCATCTACAACTGGAAGTTTATAGGCCACCACGTGATCAAGAAAGTGAGCAGGTTTCTTAATTTCTCGACGTGGCCTGTCATGTGTAATTGAGCTTAGTTGTTATGGAGGTTCTTGGGTTGAAACCGCTTTCTCTTCTTCTTTGATATCCTTCTCTACCATTGGATTGTCGACATAAACTAGGCCAACTTTGACTTTTTCAAGCTCCACCTGTTATGGAGCACTTTCCACTTGTTGTTGAACACCATTGGTCTTCTTCTTTTTTCCATAATTGCTAAGTGTCACATTTTCAACATGGCAGATCCATTAAAAGTAATATCCTTACTAAAAATAATTTTAATTGAATTTGGACACCAAAAGCAATATCCCTTCACACCCAAGCTAATCCCTATAAACAATGCTTTTTGGCTCTCGGATCCAACTCAGGCTCATTCACATGATATTAAGCAGTGGAACCAAATACATGTAAGGAGTTGTAATCATTAGCAAGTTTTCCAGACCATATCTCAATCGTCGTCTTGCCTCCAATCACAACTAATGGTAATCAATTAACGAGATGGCATGCATAAGCCACTGTCTCAGCCCAAAATCCCTTACTCAACCCAGCATGAAGTAACATATACCGAACCTTCTCCAGTAAAGTCCAGTTCATGCATTCTGCACCCCATTTTGCTGTGATGATTATGTGCTGGTGAAGTATCGAACAATACCTTCATCTTAGTAAACTTTCAGAAATAGATCATTTTTATACTCACCATGATATGAGTTTCTTTATCTTTCTACTTATTTGAGTCTCAATCATCTTTTTTCATTTAAGAAAAATTTCAAACACTTCATGTTTAGTCTTTATGAGATATATCCAAACTCTTCTAGAGTAATCAACAACAAAAGTAATAAAGTAATTCATACATTCTAAAGAAG
Organism: Dracaena cambodiana; assembly: GCA_036321105.1. Lineage (NCBI taxonomy): Eukaryota > Viridiplantae > Streptophyta > Magnoliopsida > Asparagales > Asparagaceae > Dracaena > Dracaena cambodiana. The sequence goes on from JAYEPQ010000010.1 coordinate 12,536,609, forward strand.
GTGTTCTAGTGGGTCCCCAAATATCAGAGTAAACATAGTCTAAAATATCTTTAATATTGTGGATAACAGTGTCAAACTTCACTCGTATGCTTCCCCATAATACAATGCTCATAGAAATACAACTTACAGGTTTTTGTACCTTTTAATAAATATTGCTTCACCAAATTCTGCAAAACTTCCACACCTGCATGACCAAGTTGCATGTGTCATAGCATGGTTGTTTCTACATTTGCATCCTCTTCAGAGACTGTAGCTGCTAATGCAATAACTGTACCACCCTGAAAGTAGTATAAGTTATTCTTCGTCTTACCTTTCATCACCACAAATGTGCTTGAAGTGACTTTGAGAACTCCATCTCAGATAAACATAGCGAAACTTTTTGCTTTTAAGGCTCTCAAAGAGATGAGATTTTTCTTCAAATTCGATACACATCGAACATTTATCAAAACTCTGATTGATCCATCATGATTCTTTAAACGGATTGAAGCTATTCTGGTTGTCTTGCAAGAGTTATTGTTACCCATGAAAATAACTCTACCATCAAACTCTTCAAAATTGAGGAATCACTTCTTGTGAGAACACATATGATATGTGCATCTAGAATTCAAAATCCACTAATCAGAATGTGAAACTGAAAGTAGATCAACCAATGCAAAACCGAGTCATTATCTTCATCACACTTGGCTACATATGCATTAGAATCAGCCTTACCCTTATCTTTCTTCTTCAACTTTGGAAATTTTTTCTTCCAATGTCCTTTGTCATGACAAAAGACACAATTATCTTTACTAAATCTGCCTCTTAATTGGGATCTGTCTCTCCGATTTGACTTACGACTCTAAGATCGGCCTTTGGCAGCATATGCCTCTGCTGTGTTATACCCATACTCTTTCTGATCTTTCTTTTTAATTTCATAATTGTATAATGTATTGTATACTTCATCAAAAGTCACCTTATCCTTACCATAAAGGAGAGCAGTGACAAGGTGATCATACTCATCAAGAAGAGAGGTTAACAATAATAAAGTCTGATCTTCATTTTTAACAGTCTTATCCAAATTTAACAAATCTGTTATTAATTTATTAAAATCGGTAATGTGATCGTTGATAGATGTACCTGGTTAATATTGGAAGCGGGACAATTTCTTCTTCAAACAGAGTCGATTCTCACTACTCTTCTTTATAAACTTGTTTTCTAACTTATTCTATATTTTACTTGCATATGGCTCTCTCATGAAAGGGTACTTCTATTCTATTGTGAGATAAGATCAAATTGTACCACATGCTTGGCGATTGACTCTTTTCCATTCTTTATCAATCATCTTCTCTAACTTCTCATCTTCCAGAGCAATATCTAACTCTTATTGATAAAGAATATCTAAAGTTTTGCACTGCCACATACCGAAGTTGTTACTGACATAAAACTTTTCAACTTCGAACTTTGTATTAGTCACAATAACTTTAGTCGTTGTAGACGAAGAAACTTCTGCCATTTTTTAAATAATTTTTCTATGCCAAGATCGAACCTTCGGCTCTGATACCACTTGTTGCGGAAAGCGGGTATCTTACCCACACAAATAAGTATCCAGAATAGTGCCACATAATAACAAATAGAATACCAAATATGAACTAATAGTAGAGAATAAAGAAACTAATGCAAATAAAAGAGAAGACACAAAATTTAACGAGTTTCGGTAAATGTTACCTAAATCCTCGTGGACCGATGATCAATCCACTATCACGAAACTTCAAATTACAACGACCACTGACAAATTGGAAACTCCCTTACGAAACAGGAGAATTTTTCCAAACCCCAAAATCTCCAAAATTACAACTTAGAATTTTTCCAAATTGGAAAACTTCCCAAAATAAAAATTATTTTCTAAAAAATAGTTTTATAAAACAAATAAAAAATAATTGTTTTTGGGATGCTTAAAACCAAAAATCTAAAACTCTTTTAATAGGACCCATAAGTAGTGTCTCCTTAGTTCCAAATTAATGTGGAACTATTAGAGCCACACACTAATATAACACTATCCCCATTATCTATGACCTTAACAAATCTCTCACCCCCCATCATTGGTGGCAAGTCCACAGGCCTATCTATCAAATGAGAGAAAATACCTACCGTATCTCCACTTTAATGGGCGACGAGATAAGTTTATCCGTCAAAGGAGAGACAATAGTGGAATCCAAGACCTCATAGATAACAAAGATGGCACCAAAGTCTAGTAAAATGTAGACTATTTAGATTGCCAAAGAACTAACCAACATGTCATTTCCCACATCACAACCAAACTTTCCCTTTAGTTTTTTTTTCCTAATCAAATTTTCACACACACATATTTTTTGGACAACATTACCCAAATTGAGTTCTATAGAAGTCAAACTTAGAACGTCTCGCAAATTGGAGAGGAATTGTGCCACTTGAGTCAAGGCTCAGTATAACTTTCTCTTTAGTTACAGTCGGATTCTAATATCACTTGTCAGACTGAAACATGGCCTTATGTAGAGACCTAAATTGATGGTTTAACATACATTGAGACCTATGGACTTATGTAGAGACCTAAATTGATGGTTTAACATACATTGAGTCCTATAGCCTTATAGCTTTATGTAGAGACCTAAATTGATGGTTCAACATACATTGAGTCCTATAGCCTTATAGCCTTATGTAGAGACCTAAATTGATGGTTTAACATACATTGAGTCCTATTCTGATCGAAAAGTTTAAACCAATAGATAGATGCTCAATATTCTATGTACATCTAAAGTTTTTCAGAGGGCATACCCTTCATATTTTTAATACTTAGAAAATTACCTTTAAAAATCATATTAGCCAATTAATCTCCCAAATCATGAGAAAGTTAGTGAAAGTGTCCTCTTTGTTAATGGTAAATCCTAAATGGGCACACAACTTTACTTAGTGAGTACTACCCCTAAGTTATAAATAATTACAAGTTGAAATTTTTTGGACAAAATTATCCTTCACTATATTATCTTCTTCTCCAACACAATCTCTCTCTCTCTCTCTTCAAGCACACACCCTATCCTATAAGTTCCCAAATTTTTGTGTTTCTAAACCCTAAATCCAATTCCATTCCCCTAAATTTTGAATTCATTCATTAAAATATTTTTCTTACGTAAATTAGTTTAAACACATGAAAAATATCATAATAAAAAAAAAAATTCAACTAACTTGATCCTAAATTAGTGCCCAATTTCTTTCATTACTAGAAAATCTTAAGAAAAATTTTATAAATCAAATGAAAGAAAAATTAGGATTAGAAAAATTACATTGAAACTTCTCTTAAAAGGATTAGCATTTGAGAGGGGAGATGGAGAAGTAGAGAGGGGTTTGAGAGAGGTAATACCGAAAGAATGGAGGGCTCATTAGAAAAACTATCTCTCTTTTTTTTTTTAAATGTGCTCACTAAGTCAAGTGATGTGCTCGTTTAGAATTTCCCCAATTAATCAAATAACGGAAGGGGCATGATATTCCTATTAGACCCCCTATGCCAAGTCCCGCCTCATCCTCCTCCTCTTCTTCTCCTTCTTCGCCTCCCTCCACCTTTTCCTATCCAACTCCACCCCCAACCTTTCGCCCGAGCATCCACCTTCGGCCCTCCTCTCCTTCTGCCCTAGCCTCCGCCTCCTCCTCCTCTCGTTCCCCTCCCTCTTCCTCTACCTCCTCTCTGTTAGCAAAATATAGGGTTTGGATTAGCCGAAATCAGAAAAAAAAAAAAGAAAAGAAAAGGGCGGCTGAAACAAAAGAGAGAAGAAAAGAGGCTGTCGTGGTTTTTTCTTTTGCTGAGGCGGTGCGGTGGCAGCTTGTGTTGCACAATCTTGTTGGGGATCAAATCCCTCATCGAGATCGTAGAGAGGTAAAAAAATAATATAACACAAAAAGAACACAAAAATTAACGTGGTTCGGCCGATCAAGTTTGACCTATGTCCACGGAAACAACGAGAGAAATGTCCATTATGAAAAAAATATATTACAAGAAAAGATCTAAGCATCTTTCTACCACTCTCATATCTCATAATAATAGAATCATATCTCTCAGCCAATTGCTCTCCTTTCTCGTATCACATACAGGAGATACATAGTATTTCTATCCTAATCTCATTAGAATAGCACTATCACCATCTAACTGGTGTTCAAGTCTAATTAGAACTCTGGTCTTCTAACCCAAGTCCAACTGCGACTACTTGTGATCCTTGAACACATCTGCATACTCAATGGATGCAAGACACAAACCCCACAATCTCCACCTTGGCTCGTATCTGATGAGCCATGCATCATGGAGAAACTCCGTTGTTCTCGCCATCCACTTCGCAGACATCACCGCACAATCACCATGCTCCATCGACTGAGAACAATTTGTATAATCATCACCGTCTCTATACTTGAGTAATTATGATCACTAAACCATACTCTCCTTCGGACACTTATGATCACTAAACCGTACTCGCTGGAACACTCACAGTTACTACACCACGCTTATCACCAAGCGCTCATAATCACTACACCATGCTCCACCTCGATCAAACACTTGGACCTACTTTCAATCACTTATCATGTTGTGCATCAGAGAAAAGTGATCGATACACTGTACTCCACCTTGATCAAAAATCTATGACTAACTTTAGATACAGATGATTATATATTATCATGTATTTTATCATGTCACGAAGTATCCACCAACATGAAGTAACATGCCGTACTTCATCATCGTGCAATTAACTAACCATCGATCATCGATCATCCTGTCAATATCAACCCCTCGATCATAGCCGATCACTGCTAGACTGCACAAAATCTGCTCCAAATAGTAGATTTTGCCCAATCAACACTACCACTACATCCAAAATACTGAAAAGATAGGATTTGAGTCATGGATCACCTTAATCGGATACAGATTCCTCGATCCACGCTCCAATCAACCGTAGTCGTCGATCTGTACCTCGGAATCCATCTCAGTCACTCCTATTGGTGTTTGCTGTTCTGAAGCCAACAGCAAATCATGCCTCGTGTGGACACATGATTCCAAAGTAGATCTTGTGTTTTGTGTTTGGGCCAAACACCCAATCCAAAATTCAAAAGAATCAGATTTCCAAAATCACGACCTCCTGCTGCAGCTGCTGTCTCACGCTCGTGTTTGCCGCCGGTGCCACCTGGACCATTGCGTTATAGCCAGCAAATGCGCCGGCCAATGCTCTGCCATGCATCGGCGGTCGCGCCGCCCGCGCTTCGATGTAAGTGCTTCGCCCTGCGCACACCCTGGGCATGGCATCTACTGGGCCAGGGCACGACGTCTACTGTGCATGGTAGCCAGGTCCTGGCACCCTGGTCAGGCGCCCCGACCTCCCACCGGCAGCAACCACTTGCCGTAGGTGCGGCTGTGCCACCTGTCCCGGTGCACTCCGGCCAAGCGCCAATTGCGCTCCGGCCTAGCACCTGGCGCGCTTCGGCCTATTGCCCCTCGGCCGACCGGCCACCAGCCGGCCCTCATTGCCGAGGCTGACTTCTTTTTTTCGTCTTCTTGCTCTTGATGTAGTTCCCTTGATGCCTCTGCTGATCAACCTCACCGACTTGACATCAGATCCACCATCTCGCGATCTTGATTCCAAATTTATAGCCATAACTCTGATACCACTTGCTGGAAATCGAATCTCCCATCAAGATTGTAGAGAGGAAGAAAACAATACAACACAAGAATTAACGTGGTTCGGCCGACCAAGTTCGACCTACGTCTACGGGAATAATAAGAGAAATATACATTATGAGAAAAATAGGTTACAAGAAGAGATTCAAGTATCTCTCTACCTCTCTCATAATAATAGAATCATATTTCTCAGCCAATTGCTCTCCTCTCTCGTATCACATACAAGAGATATATAGTGTTTCTATATCCTATTAGAATAATACTATCACCATCTAATTGGTATTCCAATCCAACTAGAACTCTGGTCTTCTAACCCAAATCCAATTGGTACTTCTTGTGATCCTTGATCACATCTGAATACTCAACGGATGCGAGATACAAACCCAACAATCTCCACCTTGGTTCGTATCCGATGAGCAATGCACATTAGAGAAACTCTGTTGTTCTCACCATCCACTTCGCAGACATCCACCACACAATCATCATGCTCCACCGACCAGGAATAATTTGTATAATCACCACCATCTCTATACTTGAGCACTTATGATCACTAAACCATGCTCTCTTTTGAGCACTTATGATTACTAAACCGTATTCTCTTGAACACTCACGATTACTACACCACGCTTTTTAGAAAGCGCTCATAATCGCTACACTGTGCTCCACCTTTGTCAAAACACCTGAACCTCCTGAGTACTCACAATCACTTATCATGTTGGGCATCACAGAAAAGTGATCTATACACCGTACTCCACCTTAATTTAAAAACTATGACCAACTCTAGAAACAGAGATTATATATTACCATGTGTTTTATCGTGTCACGAAGTAATCGTACCCATTAACATGAAGTACCACGCCATACTTCATCATCGTATGATCAACCAACCATCGACCATCGATCACTCGGTCAATATCGATCCCTCGATCATCGTCGATCATTGTTGGTCTTCACAAAATCTACTCTAAACAGTGGATTTTGCCCAATCTGCATCCACCACTGCATTCGGAATGCTGAAAAATAAAGGATTCAACTTCTGGATCACCATAATCGGACACCGATTCTTCGATCCACGCTCCGATCAACCATAGCCGTCGATCTGTGCCTTAGAATCCATCTCAGTTATCAGCCATTCATTTTGGTGCATATTTTTAGAGCCTCTGGTTGTGTACATCACCGGTTGTATATGGCTATTTTTTTTCTTCTTTTTTTTATTGTATTTTGCCTTGATGCCTCCGCCAACCTCCTTATCGACTCGACATTATATCCACCATCTTGCGATCTCGATTCCGGATCCATAATCATAGTTTTGATACCACTTGTTGGGAATCGAATCCCTATTCGAGATCGTAGAGATGAAGAAAATAATACAACACAAAAATAACACAAGAATTAACGTGGTTTGACTGACCAAGTTCGACCTATGTTTACGGGAACAACGAGAGAAATATCCATTATAAGAAAAATATGTTACAAGAAGAGATCCAAGTATCTTTCTATCTCTCTCATCTCTCATAATAATAGAATCATATTTCTCAGCCAATTGCTCTTCTCTCTTGTATCACATACAAGAGATATATATAGTGTTTCTATCATAATCTCATTAGAATAGTACTATCACCATCTAGTTGGTGTTCCAATCTAATTAGAACTCTGGTCTTCTAACCCAAGTCCAATTGGGACTAATTATGATCCTTGATCACATCTGCATACTCAATGGATGCGAGACACAAAACCAACACTTTCCGTAATCCAACCTAACCATAGCCCTAACTTGAACCTCAATACTAGTCCTAGCCCTAGCCTCCACCTCCTCCTCCTCTCCTGCCCGTCCCTCTACTCCTGCCAAAGAAAACCCATTGAAATTAAAAAAAACTCCATAAAAATTCCATCAAAATCAAATTTTGATAATAACACATCTCGTTGTTCTCACCAATTTACTGCATTTACTCCAACCAAAGTGAACCCATTAGACCTAAAAGCATCAAGCTTAGAATGACAGTCAGTCACTTAGAGGAGCATGTCTTAGAGCAGACAAAACATGCCTGATGTTCCACCAAAAATCCTGAAAAAAAGTCACTTTTATCTGTTAAGTTCGGCAAAGAGGTGTTCGTGTTGGTGCTTGTGGTCTTAATTGTATAGATATTGTGGGAGAGGTGTTGTATGGAGATTGGGGGAGGTGCTTGTTTGATGGTGAAGAAGAAGAAGAAGAAGAAGAAGAAGAAGAAAAAGAAGAAGAACGGGAGGAAGATGGGGAAGAATGAAGGGCGGGGTAATTTGGAGGCAAAATTATCATTTTTAAAGGCTTGGGTGTTATGGGATTAATTTAAATGGATATTTTTAGAGCATCCAAAGAATATTTCCATGTATAAGCAACTCAATAATCGCAGAGTGCTATTTTTAATGACCTTTCCTAGATTTGGATTGCTAATATGATATTTTGGGAGTAATTTTTTAAATATTAAAGATTCGAAGGGTATATATCAGAGTAACCCTTAAATCTGCCTCCGTTTCTGATTTATTTCAGTATGAACATATTACCATCTATGAAATACGAATAATTTAAAATGAGTTATGTATGTGTCGGATATGCATCAGATATTGATATTTACACGATATTTTCTTATACGTATCGGATACATCGAAATCACGTCAGATTTTAAAAATCCAAAAACATGCATGCAGGAGCCGTGTTTGCTTTTAGAAAATCGTACAGATCGCATCTAAAGATTGTGCATGCTTTAAAAAAAACATAAGAATCATTTTGTTGAGTACTATGCAATCGTTTATTGTCTAAAAAGATTAAAAATAAAAACTTCTTTAACATAAAAGGATAAGCTAATTGGCTTCAAATGCCTTGCAAAGATAGAATTTTCAAATGTTTTATTTAAGGTAATGATCCATTCAATTGAATTCAGATTCTATTATTTAATATAGCTACTTGATTAAAATTAATATTTTGAATTTATCAAGTATGTTCTTTTCTCTCTAATTTAGAAAACACATCGTAACGATTACAATTTAGATTCACATTATATATATCACATGTATAATTGCAAGTATATTTAAGTCAGCATGTCCACATATCCTATATTTTTAGGGTTTATTGAGTCCCTCCTAACTCTTGAGGCTTTTATAACTGAACCTACACCCATCGGGTGGGTTTGGATAGAATTTGGGTCTAGGTTGGATATATACCCATGGGTGGTTTCGGACAATAAACAATTTAGTAGAAATTTTTTTTTGCTTAAATAAATTTTTATCTACTAATTTCTTGCTTAAATACTAACCGGTTAGACCATGCAATGAGAAGTTGAGCGCTCCAAATAAAAATCAAAGAGCAATGATGTTTCATAGTCCTTTCCTAGAAGTTCTGATAGTAATATTACAATTATAGAATGTCAATACCAATAATAATAAATATCTTCTCAAATGATCAGAAGTAAAAGTTTGAAAGCAAATTTGATTGATGGAGAGGACTAGGCCAAGGTCGGATCTTACCCACCACTCAAAACCAAACCCATCGAACTCTGGGCCGAACACGCACTGAGCTAGGTAGTCGTTCGGGCGTCCTACACCCCGACCAAAAAATTAGTATATAACAAATTTAAAATTTCAAAAATTGACATTAAAGAAAAATGGTGAGGCTAAAAGATTTTTTAAAACAAATTTAATTTTAGGAGTTTATGTGTAAGTATAGATTTAAAATAGACATTTGGAGTAATACCAAATAACTCAAACTTTTGGGTTTAAATCGTTCCATTCTTATGTTAAAGGCTCATCTTGCTATAGTAAGATTTTTGTTCTCCCCAATAAGTAATATCAGAGTCCAGATTGCAAATTAAGAAGGGTTGAAGGCTTGTGTGATGCTAGAAAAGTTAGGAGTGACTTTATACCTAATTTAATATCCCCAAACCATAGAGAATCATGAATTTTAGTAGTTATGCAGACTTCTTATGGTTGTCAAATGATATTAAGGTTGAGATTGTATAAGAATGGTTAGTTAACGCCCTAATTGTTACGTCCTAGAGCTCATGATTTCCATGGATGATTGAAATATAGCCACAAATAAAGGAGAAGATTGTTAGAAGTCCATGATCGCTAGATAAGACCAGGTTGATGGTTAGTTGGTGTCCTAGTTGATACACCCTAAAGTCTATAGTTCCCGTAAATTATTGATGTATAATCACAAATGAAGAGGAAAACAACTGGGAGTTCATGTGTGAGAATATTTCCCAATTGGATGGAATTTTTTTAAAATAAAAACAGAGATGGATTAAAGAAAAAATTTGATACATATATCTAAAAGCTTAACCTTTTCAGTTTAATTAGTTCTTAGCCATGTGTTTAAGGCCCATGAACAAATTTAATAATACACATGGAGTTTTAAGAAAACAAATATTTCGTCTATTTCTCGTTAAGTTTAAATTTTTGATATTACATGATATATAGAATTCAATTCAGGGAAATAATAGATAATAATAGTAATGGTACATTCTAAATATGTTGGCACCTACTTACATATTTTCGATATCTAACTATTTCCTAAGAATAACAAATATTATTAAAGGAGATAAAATTTAAGATTGGTATTCTACTTTAACTCTCTAAATCTAAGCCTTCAAATTCTTTGTCTAACTAATTCCTAAGAATAACAAATATTACCTAGACATTCTACTAAAAGAGCACTAGAATATTTTTCAAGTTCAGATACTTTTCTCGATGATAATCCAAATCTTACTTTACCGACAAGTTTTACGAGTTTTTCTAAATAATGTCCATACTTTTATATGAGCTAAATCTGTATATAGCTGGAGCTAACACACTAGAACCAGAGCTAGCATTATATTCATCATAAACTTTATCAAAGTAAAATTTAATAGATACTAAATGACAAATAATTTTCACATTTGAACCACTATAAGAGTAGCAATTGAATTTTCGAGACTCTTCTCTTTGCGAGAATCAATAAGAACACTAAAAGTAAGAAATTGTATGAATTGCACAAAAACATTTATTAATTTTTTCTCCGTATTTGTGATTATATTTAAAAAGAAGAAAAAAAAAAACCATCACTCTGATATGCCTTACAAAAGTTTGAATTAGATGCATGCAATTTGAGTTATGCTCAGACAAATAATTAAATAAAAACAGTGACATCATAAAAATCTTTAGGATTTTTACTAAGTATATAATAATGTTCTATTATATTCTCCAGTTTTATCCAACAATGAAAATAATGAAGAATAGATGCATATGCTACATTAAATCCAGTAATATATTCACTTATTATTAATTTAGATTCATCTATAACTTTCAACACTAGATGTGTTGAATTCCAACTCAACATCTCGTGGAATTTTTTTTTAGCTCTCATATTATTCGCTTGCTAATATATTATTCTCTTGCTAATTTATGTATGACTGTTAATTAATCCTATTGCCAAAACTTTGATAAATAGAAAAGTATATGATTTTGTGTTTAATTAATTTAACATCTTCAGAAGCACTTTTTAAAATGACAAAATTGTCTTAACATTTTATCAATATATTAGACTTATAAGAAAAGTATAATTTATGTATGATTTAAGAAAAGTATATTAGACTTATTAGACTCAATATATTAGACTTATATTATTCTCTTGCCAATTTATGTATGACTGTTAGTTAATGACAAAATGGTCTTAACATTTTATCAATATATTAGACTTATAAGAAAAGTATAATAAAAGTATAATTTAAGAAAAGTATATTAGACTTATTAGACTCAATATATTAGACTTATATTATTCTCTTGCTAATTTATGTATGACTGTTAATTAATCCTATTGCCAAAACTTTGATAAATAGAAAAGTATATGATTTGTCTTTAATTAATTTAACATCTTCAGGAACACTTTTTAAAATGACAAAATGGTCTTAACATTTTATCAATATATGAGACTTATAAGAATCTTCCTTAATGATAATTACATTAATTCTCGCTTTTCTTATTTGTTAATTTTCATAGTTCAGTAAAATTAGATAATTGTTTAATAAGGTTTTTTTTTGATATCATCATCAATAGATTTCAGAGTAATAATCATCAACATATTGCTTTTAATAATATTAGTTAATATAACTGTTCTTTATAGCAAGGAATTTCGAAAGTAGCTATAGAATAATATAAAGTGTATGTTATCAACATATCATCAACATATTCCTTTTAATGTATTAGTCAATATAACTATTTTTAGATTAAAGAAGTTTAATAATAACTATTGAAATCATGTAGGAGTAGACATGAGTGAGCTCATAGTGTTGCTTGTTAGCATTGGAAGTGGAAAGAGGCTGTAGCAGCTGCAGGAGCCCTGCAGGCCATTGCTACAGTTGTCAGGAGTGCTACTAATACTACAACTAGTTTGCTTTTCTTTCTCTCTCTCTAGAATTGTTATAGGTACATACGTGTGTGTAATGATGTATAGCTATATAGCTAGTTTCTCTCTCTAGTCTATAAACGAAATGAAGTGAAATGCAGTGATTTTGTGGTTGTTGCTGTCATTAGTAATTGAATTAGCTTTTTATTCGCCTGTTTTTGCTTCTCTCTCCTCGAGTGTGGTGAGAGAAGAAAAGAGGAGAGAGAGAGAGAGAGAGAGAGAGAGAGAGAGAGGCTGGTTTCCTGGCATGCAGCTGACTGCAGGCAGGCCTGACGTATGGGATGTTCAGTTTTGGGGATCTTGAACCATGAAGTATTAAGGTAATTTTATATGATATTAGGTTGCAGTCCAACTATATATATATATATATTCTCATTCTGTACTTGTAATCCTACTATCAAATAGTGAAGAAATTTTTTGGCAGTCATTGACGTAGTCAAATTTAGAACGAACCATGTAAATATCTGTATTCTTGTCATCTGCTCTTTATTTTTCTACGGTTGCTTCTCATATTTGTGATAATTATTACATGGGAGGTTCGAAGAGTCGCGTTAGTGTTGTTGGGGATTGAATCCCCATCGAGACCACAGAGACGAAGGAAACAACACGACACAAGAAGAATATAAGAATTAACGTGGTTCGGCCGACCAAGTTCGAACTACATCCACAGGAACAACAAAAGAAATATCCACTATGAGAAAAATAGGTTAAAAGAAGAGATCAAAATATCTCTCTATCTTTCACATCTCTCATAATAATAGAAGTATCACTCTCATCAATTGCTCTAGTTTTTCATATCACATACAAAAGATATATATAGTGTTCCTATCCTAATCCTATTAGAATAGCACTATCACCATCTAATTGGTGCTCCAATCCAATTAGAACTCTGATTTTCTAACCCAAGTCCAAGTGGTACTCCTTGTGATCCTTGATCACATCTGGATACTCAACGAATGCGTGACACAAACCCAACAATCTCCACCTTGGCTCATATCCGATGAGCCATGCATCTTGGAGAAACTCCATTATTCTCGCCATCCACTTTGCAGACATCCATCGCATGATCACCATGCTCCACCGACTATGAACAACTTGTATAATCATTACCGCCTCTATACTTGAGTGAGCACTTATGATCACTAAACTTTACTCTTCTCCGAGCACTCATGATCACTAAACTGTACTCCCTTAAACACTCACGATTACTATACCACGCTCTTCACTAAGCACTCATAATCACTACACCGTGCTCCACCTCGGTCAAAACACTTGGATTACCTGAGTACTCATAATCACTTTCATATTGTACACCATACAAAAGTGATCGACATATCGTACTCCACCTTGATCCACAAAACCATAACCAGCTCCAAAGACAAATATAGATGATTATACATTACCATGTGCTTCGTCAAGTTACGAAGTAAGTGTATCCATGACCATGAAGTATCATGTCGTACCTCATCATCGTGCAATCAACCAACCATCAATCTTCAATCATCTCGGTCAATATCGATCCCTCGATTATCGTCTAACACTACTAGTCTGCACAAAATCTGCTCTAAACAGTAGATTTTGCACAATTCGTATCCACTACTGTGTCCAGAATGCTGAAAAACATAGGATTTGACTCTTGGATCATCTAAATCTGATACCGATTTCTCGATCCATATTTTGATCAACCACAACCGTTGATCTGCGCCTTCGAATGAGATCACTCCTTTCTGTGTTTGCTGTTCTGGAGCCCATAGCAAATCAAATAAATCATTTATGGGATCCATCATCCATATGGTGTTTGGTGTTTGCCATAACACCAAATCCCCAATCTATGTAAATTAGATCTTATCATCTTCAACCTCTCAAAAGAGAGACCCAACCCAGAGCCATCACCAGTCACTGATCGGAAGTACTGTCGCTGCGCTGTAGGCTCGCGGTTCCTTGTTGCCCGAGCGGTGCCGGCACACACTGCACACTGCGCTGTTGGCAGTGAAAATTTCCAAGAAAAAAGGAGTTTTCCACAACAGAACGCTGAGCTAATAAGTTAGCTCCACGCCTGGCTATTTTAGCCTTGCGTATGAGTAAAACACGGAGCTAATCAATAGCTCCGCATTTTGGTTTCTTAACTCCGCATTTTGATGCGATTAATTCCGTGTGAGCAGATAAATCAGAATCTTAAATTGATTAAGATTAAGATTTGGGCTTATCCAAATACCTAAATTAAGTCCAATCAGAATTATAATTCAAGAGATTTAAATCAAAACTAAGATATTTGATTGGAATCCTTGATGAATACAAATTTTATTTAGATAGAAACTCTCATATTATCCTAAAGCTATAAATACCCTCTTAAGGAAGTCTTAAGGGATCTTTTGGAAGTTTTTGTGAAGTTCGAGTTACGCGTGAGAGCCTTGAACGAATCAAAACCAAAGAAGATCATCCAAAGTCGGCCGGGATCTTCTTCATCAAGAGTAAGAAGACCATCGTCGTCAGATCGTCCAAAGGAGCTATTTCGATAGATCCCATCGCCACATAGATCCCACGTTTCATTGTAAAAGAAAGCAATAATTTATAAATCATCTCGTTTGTTGTTTTTCTTGTTCACTTTCATTGTAATCTAAGTTGTATTCAATGGAAGGAAGCAATAATTTTGCGACTAACAAACTGGCGATCACAGTGGGAGGCATCTCTTTCACCAAAGAAGAGATCGTGGCGCAATCTGACGTCGAGAGGATCAAATCCGACGTAACATGCTAGTCGTTGAAATCGACCAGCAGAAGTATGAGGAGTATCTCTCCTCTGATTCAGGTAACCTGACCAAAACGCGACGCTATCGTCGCGTACCCTCCAATACCCATAAATCGGGTAATCAAAAATCCACCGTTAATCGGGGAACCGTGGAGACTGCAGCCATAGAGCCGTCGTTTGGGTAAGAAACCCTAGCAGAGGATGATCTCTCTATGGCCAAGGAAGGCTCGGGAACTAGATTAACCAGAACCCAACTCCGGAACAGAAATCGGAGGGCTAGGCGAAGGGTGCTTAAAGCCCGCGTTAAATGCGAGGCTATTCAGGAAGCAGAACGCGAGGCTACAGCACCTCGCGAACTGGCTTGCGTTAATTGCAAGACCAGTCAGTATCGCTTTAAATGCGAAACTGTAACTTGCGTTAATTGCAAGGACAAGCCAGCGTGTGATGCTCCACGCGAGGCTATTTTATCTGGACTTAAAATCAGAGAAGCTCATGTTAATCGCGAGGATAAAATTTCCTTAAATCCAGCGTGTGATTCTCCATGCGAGACTATTGCTGGGCTTAGCGATAAACGCGAAGCCAGTAAGACTTGCGTTAATCGCAAAATTTCTGACACTCGCGTTAATCGCGATGATAAAATTTCCTTAAAGCCAGCGTGTGATTCTCCACGCGAGGCTAATACTGAGCTTAGCGATAAACGCGAAGCCAGTAAGATTTGCGTTAATCGCAAGACTCCTTACCCTCGCGTAAATCGCGAAGATGATTGGCAAATTTGCGTTAATCGCAAAAATCGCGCTAGACGCGAAGTTATGACTTGCGTTAATCGCAAAAATAAGCTAGCGTGCAAGAATTTTCTTCCACGCGGGGCTAAGATTCTAGAAGATAAACTTCTGCAAGGACGTCAAGCCAGCGTAAAACGCGAGGCTAGCGTACCCAAACGCGAGGCTATTTCTCAGCCCCGCGTATCAAAACGCGAAGCTACTGCTCAGCTCCGTGTAAATCAACCTGAATACAAAATCAGGGTTGATTATTGCACTGTTGAACCAGAACTTGACTCTAATGATTCTAGGAAGCTCCAGTGGGCCCCTGACCCTCTCAATGGATGAGTGGGCCCCATGACTCTATATCGAAGACCACTGATCTTAGAGAATATCTAACCAAGAAAATGAGTATAAATCAAGTTCAGTCTGAACCTATTTGTCACTGCCAGCAGCTTATGACAGCAGTATCCACTGTAGTGGACAGTTGTTACTGTAGCAAGAATAGAGTATCGGTGTTCCACCAATTAACTGAGTCAGACAAAAACCCTACTAAAAAGACAAAAACTACTCCCCGAAAAAATGAATGGAGAGTTGTAACTTCTAATATAGTCGGAAAGGGAAAGAAAATCATAGATAAGAATGGTGATTCAGAATCAAGCGATGAAGAACCTCATCATTTTACTCGACTTAAGTCAGGTGCTATCCCGGCTTGAAATTATAAGAAACTTGTAAAACGTTCTTATGATGACGACAGCGACAACTCGGCCATAGCCTCTCCTCGTTCTTCGTCATCGTCTAAATTGCAGAAATCAGCATCACATATGATGGATAGATCTGACGATATCGACCAAAGATTTGAGGCCCAAGAACAAATGATTCGGGAGCAACAAAAGACAATCGAGGATCTTAAGATGTTGCTCTCAAAAGTGGTCGAAAACACTCAAAACATTGTTGAGGATAACACCAAGAAAGGAAAAGAAACTCCATTCAGCAAAATGAACGAGGAAGATAAAGAAGAAAAAGCCCACTCGACACATGAGGACGAGGATAAATATTCTTTTCATGACCCTCATGAAGAGAAAATCGAGAAGTTACAAAGCCAACTCGAAGCACTAATGCACAAAAAGGAGCTGAAAGAATCAGGGGTTTCAAGACCATACCCGCCTAAATGGGATTTGGTACCATACCCTGAGAATTACAAACCGCTCAAATTGGAGCCATATGACGGGAAAGGATCTCCCAGTCAACATATTTATTACTTTTTGTCTCAAGCAGGGATTTAATGGGCAATAACCCAATAATGACCAAGGTATTCGCAAGTACCTTGCAGGGGTCTGCCTGCACTTGGTTTATGCAGTTGCCCCCAGGTACTATTAATACCTGGTTTGATGTTGAGAAGCAATTTCTCGCACGTTTCTTTGAGGATGATACCGAAATTTCGGTTCATTCCCCCCTTGCGACTAAACAAGGAGAACAAGAAACAGTAAAAGATTTTATAGAAAGGTTCCGGGAGAAGTCCGTACACTACAAACACGGAATGGTCCAGAAAACTCTGGTGGAGACGTGTCGGCATAATCTCAAGACCAATGTACTCTTAAAAATGGGGGCCATAGAGTCTAGGACTTGGAAGGATTTGCTCAAATAAGGAGAGCAAACTGAAGACTTGATCCGTAGAGTTGAAGAGTATCGTGGATCAAGAAATACTGGAAATAATAGGTCGCATACGTAAAATAATAATAAGAATAAAGGGAAAGCGGCAATGGCGTCAGAGGCCGCTCCACAGAAGACAAATCCTCTGAGCCCAAAGCCTCAAAATCAAAAGGGTACGAGACAAAATAGGCCCCAACAAGAGAGGAACTATACCTTTAAGACAGAACAAATGCCTACACTCTTTCATCTGCTCCTTAGAAAGGGAATGCTGAAACTTCCAGAAAATAGGAAATCGGAGGACGCTGGTAAAACCAATGACCCCAACTATTGTCTCTACCACAGGAATGTCGGGCACCCTACTAAGGATTGTTATCCTCTGAAGAATAGGATCCAAGCATTGATAGAAGCCGGAGTCTCGACGCTAAAAGAAGAGCAAAAGAAGGTCACTACCAATATGGCAGCCTGTTCGTCGCAAAAGTTGCTTCGCTTCCTCCCATTGAATTAACTTAAATTACAATGAAAGTGAACAAGATATAAAAAAGAACAAACGAGAGGATTTTATATTTCAATCTCTCTCTTTTACAATAGTTGTGGGATCTGTGTCGATGGGATCTATAGTAGTTCCTTTGGACGATCGGTACGTTGAAATCTTCTTTTTTAAAGATATCGGCCGAATATAGACGATCTTCTCTGGCTTTGATTTGTTCAAGGCTCTCTCGCGTAACTCGAACTTCTCAAGAACTCCAGAAAGAAGATGGTAATTTTCTCTGATCTTCACGAACTCAAGGCTCTGTGCGTAACTTGAATTCTCCAAGATTTCAGAAGATGATCGGCAAAGGCTTCAAGGCTCTCTCGCGTACTTGAATTGCCAAAGGATCGATAGGAGGCTTCCGATGCCAAAAAGAAGAAGACCCGAAAAGAGACCACCCCTAGGGTTTCACCAGGAAGGTATTTATAGCCCCAGGTTAATGCAAGAGTTTCTATCTAAATAGAACTCGCATTCATCAAGGATTCCAATCAAATATCTTAGTTTCGATGGAATTCTGATTATACTTGATTCGGGTATTTAGATAAGCCCAAAATTATAATCTCAATCAATTTGAGATTCTGGTTATCTGCTTACGCGGAGCTTTAATCGCATCAAAACGCGGCGGTAAATAGCCAAAACGCGGAGCTAACGATCATCTCCGCGTTTTACTCAAACGCGAGGCTAATATAAGCCAAACTGCGGATCAACGCAGAGCTATTAAACATCTCCGCGTTTTATTCAAACGCAGGGTTAATATAACCAAACGCGGGGCTATTGAATTAGCTCCGGGTTCTGTTGTGGAAAATCCTTTTAACTTAGAAATTTTCATTGCCAACAGAACCCCCTCCAAAGTTTTCAAAATGGCTTAGATTTCAGCAGATTTTGAAATACTTTGGATCTTCAAACTGAAAACGCGGAGTTAGAATACCAAGTCTATCTCGCGTTACGCTTACTTACGCGGAGCTAATCAGCTTCACTTCGTCTTCAGTGAAATGAGTAATTATGTCATTAATTACCCCGAGTTTCCACGCCGAATACCAAGGGACAGAAATTCTGTTTAAATAGAGCTCCCGGCTCATCTTCTTCTTCATCTCATCCGAAGAATTTCTGAGAATTCGAGTAACTCACGAATGATCTTCAACTGATCTTCGTTCAATTCTCCATAGATTTTCATCATTAGGATGTCTCTCCAGAGGAGTTTGGCTTTTCGCAAGTTGGCCGGCGTTAATGGCAGCAGCCGTGAAGGTAAACGCAACAGCAAACCAGTCTATGCAACGTCTTCCGAAGGTAAAAACCTCATCTCTTGGTTTTCTAAGAACCATTCTGAGATATTTTGGCTTGATTTTAATCTGGACGATTGCTTTGTCTTGTTGGCGAGATCGCCGTTTTATTGTGTCGTCCCTGCGCTTGAAACGCGGGGCTTTACTAGTAGTCCCAATGAATCCGCGAGGCTATCTTTGATTAGCAGTCGCGAGGAATTGCGAGGCTATCTTTGATTAGCAGTCGCGAGGAATTGCGAGGCTATCTTTGATTAGCAGTCGCGAGGAATTGCGAGGCTATCTTTGATTAGCAGTCGCAAGGAATTGCGAGGCTATCTTTGATTAGAAGTCGCTATAAATTCCGAGGCTATCTTTGATTAGCAGTCGCTATGAATTGCGAGGCTATCTTTGATTAGCAGTCGCTATGAATTGCGAGGCTATCCTTGATTAGCAGTCGCTATGAATTGCGAGGCTATCCTTGATTAGCAGTCGCTATTAATTTGAAAGAGAAGGAAAGAGCAGAAAGAAATCTTGTCCCCCTTTACGCGAAGTTATCGCATCATCCTCTGCATTTAAAGCGCGAGGCTATTTCTTCAACTGTGCGCGGAGTTAGCTTAGCTCCGCGTTTTCACTCTTTTGGAAACTCTGTTCCTTTTGCAGTAAGTCCAGTCCTTCCTGAAGAGGAATGTATGTGGATCCATCGATCTTCATCAGCAGAAGTGACTCTAAGGAAGTCAGAAGTATATGCTTTACAACATAGTTGCAGGTTTCAAGCTCTGGCTCCGAGAGATAAACTCCAGAAGGGGCTGTAAATAAGGAGCTGCAGCACTTGCAGTGCAAAATTGCAGCACTTGGAGTTCAGAATTGCGCTTCAGTGCAGCACTTTCCTTTCCTCTCGTGCTTCATTTCGGATGACAGATCTTAATTGACATTTGCAGAGGAGATTTTTTGCATGTGAACCAGGGAACTGAGCTTCAACACCCCGTAGAGAAATCTTGAATTTCTTTTGCATGTGAGCTAGGGAACTGAGCTTCAACACCCCGTAGAGAAATCTTACTGTTTGGTTATTTGATGAGTTGATCATGTAAAAACTTTTGGGAGAGCTATAACTCCCTCTTTGTAACCTCTTGCTTCATGAATAAAGATAAATTATTTTCCTCTCTATCTGTTAGCTTCAAGAATTTTAAATTATTTTCCTCTCTATCTGTTAGCTTCAAGAATTTTGCTTGCTCAACAAACAGATGGTCAATAATTCTGGTAAAATAATCTAAGGCTCTTCTGCGTGACTTAGATTGATAATACCCAAACGATCCGATAAGGATCATTTTTAACTTAGATGGAAGCGCCTAATTGCACTCGTCAAAAATCTAAGTTTTTCCATGAAAACGCGAAGCTAAGACACAGGCTATCCTCGCGTTTTGTATAGTTGCACGGAGTTAAACAACTTCGCATTTCCATAGTCGCGCGAGACTAATAGCTTCGCGTTTTAGAGAGTAACTGACCAGTCACTTTCTCCGAAACTCGCGCCGAATTTCAAGAGGCGGTTCCTTCTATTTCAAACTCATCTCTATTTCTTATCCTTCTCACTCTATTTGAGAATTTTCCAGAAACTTAGAGATTCAGGCGATCAGAGTTCAGACGACCCAATCTTCTTCCGACCGAGTTTCTCCAAATTTTCAGTCGATTTTTCTCAGCAATGGCACCCAAAACTCGTGCTACTTCTCGAGCGGCTCCATCTTCGGTGACTGGCGCAAGCAGTGGTGGCGGCGGCCAAGGCAGCGACGCGCCAGCCCACATTTCGCCCATCGGGGGTAAGAATCTTTCCATCGAGACTCTTTAGAACATTTCTAGAGTGATTTTGCTTAATTTTAACTGATCGATTAACTCTTTTACCGGCGAGATCGCCGTACTCCTGCCGCAAGGCTTGGAGAAGAAGAAAAGTCTCTGACTGCCTTCTTACGCGAAGTTATCGCGTCATCCTCGCGTTTAAAGCGCGAGGCTATTTTAAGTAGCAGTCGCGCTGAAAACGCGAGGCTATTTTGAGTAGCAGTCGCGTTGAAAACGCGAGGCTATTTTAAGTAGCAGTCGCGCTGAAAATGCGAGGCTATTTTAAGTAGCAATCGCGCTGAAAACGCGAGGCTATTTTAAGTAGCAATCGCACTGAAAATGCGAGGCTATTTTAAGTAGCAATCGCGCTGAAAACGCGAGGCTATTTTAAGTAGCAATCGCGCTGAAAACGCGAGGCTATTTCTGCGCGGTCTAATCTTTAGCTTCGCGCGGCGCTATTCTTAACTTCGCGCGTTCTAATTTTTAGCTTCGCGCGTCCATACTTAGAGAAATTTTCTGCCCTAGAGAAACTTCTCTCATTCTGCTTTCTTTTTGCAGAAGGATATTCGATGGAATCTCTTCCCCACAAGAACTACTTCAGCTTTGCTGGGGGTTCTGATCCCTCAGGCCAATTCCGTTTCACTACCATCCTGCCCTCATACAAGCCAGACCCGAAGGAACGCAAGGAGAAGCTGATCAAGTACCACCCCACTACTGCGCGAGAAATCATAACTGACGCGGCTTTTGAAGATGTGAACAGAAGGGCGATGGAGAAACTTGCTTTCCTCTTTGGAGACCAGATGGATCACTCAGATGAGATCCTTTCTGAAGAGGAGCATGTTTGGTTATATAACTCAGGCGAAATGCTGATGTTTCTGCCTAGAATGGATCGTAGCTATCCTCTGGTCTATCTTCAGAGGCTAGCGATGCCTCGAGAATTAAAGTGGGGACTAACTCAGGAGCAAGATGGCATCCCAACAGGTAACTTTGGTGCAAAAGGGGTTTATCAAGACGGTTCCCCTAGATACATTACTGGCTTGCTTCCAGGCCGATTTGGCAAGGAGCTTCCAGTGGGAGAAGTCCCATCTCGTGCCCGAACTTTCTTAAGTGAGTTCTTGGCGAAGGATGGTCAGTACCCGGCTAGCGACTTCAGGATGCCTGGCTGGGTTCATTCTTCTAACAATATGTGGTGGGCACGCCTTGTTCAGTACATGCTGGATTCCCACGAGCCCATTTTAAAGGATATTGGCTTGTATAAAGCCATCAGGAATGTCCAATTCGGGTTTCCCCAGAGTGCTTATCACTTTTACTGCCTCTTGGAGATGTATAACCCTGAGACCTGTACTTTCTTTACTCCAGTGGGTGAGCTAGGGTTCGCTCTCCACGAGATGTTTGAGGTTTCTGGGCTCTCGATGGGCGAAGTCCCTTACGAGGAGTATATCCCCACCACTGATGAGTTGAACATGCTATTGGCGAGGGATGAGCGCATTTATGTCACGTACTGGGAGATGATGTGCCATTATCATATCTGCGCTGACCAGACAGGTGCACGTAATCACGGTATTGGCCACAAGAAGTGGGCCGAATACCTTTTTGCCAACCTAAATTCTAAGGATAGCTCGGCCACTATCCATGGTCATTCTCCTGTCCCCATTTCAGAGATCGACCAACGTGTAGCCAGGGGCCATTACCGTTTGTTCTATACTACAGAATCCAATGAGAATGGATACGGTCCCGGTACTTCATTCAAGAGCTATCACTATCAAGCCCAATTTCCGATCTCCAACAGAGGTCTCATTGCCGGGTTTTTGATGCTGTGGCTCAAAAGATGCGTCGTGCCGTCATTGCCCAAGGAAGCGATTGCAATGACCGTGGTATATCCAGCAGTTCTTCTTGCATACGGCCGACCCCTTGGACTCCTTCCCGCCATGGTATGCAATTTGCAATATGGACTGAGGGTATTCTGTAGTGATTTCCTCCCCACTATTAAGGTCAAGGGGAAAGGAAAGGGCAAGTCGAAAGAGACTGCCCAACCGAAAACTCCAAACCCTAGGGTGGAGATGCCCTACACCTATTTGATGGCGTGGCTTGTCTTGCACTGTCCCTCCTTAATGAGTGCACCAGAGCGTCGTTCGGGCGAAAAGTGCTTCCTTGTAGAACTGTATGAACGTTCTTCATGGAGGCAGAATTATATGTCCCAGATTCGGAAGACTCTTCGTAGCTTTCAGAATTACGAGATCTTCCGGTGTTTTCCTGACTTTCCCGGCGAAGGATATGGGACGAGGCTGAAGGATGCCATGGGAGCAGATAAGTTCACTACTTTATCTGCAGGAGCGTTCTGGTGGCTTCTCAACATCCGTCCCGGACACTTGGTGTATCGTCAAGATCTCCAGTGTCAGATTGAGCCATATACTCCGAGTCGCTTTGCTCGCCAGTTTGGATATTCTCAACTTTATGTGGGCAATCCAAATAAAGATCTCGCTTACGAGGGGAATTTATACGAAGGTGCTCGTGGCTGGTTCCATTTTGCAACGGGCGGGACCGAGGTTGAATTCTCCTTGCCCCAGAAGGTGCTAGAATTGGCCATGACCCTCAGCTCCTGCAATTGGTTCAATATTGCAAATGCTGACATGCCCGGCTTCTCTCTCAATCGCAGTTGCTGTAAAGAGATTGAAGCCCTCTATATTAGCCGCCAGGGTGCTTCTAGGGTAAGGATAAAAGGAATGGAAGAATTCCTTGGCGCTGCGGCTGAGCCTTCGGATATCAGCGAATCAGACGATGATGCCGGTGATGATGATGACAATGCTGGTGCTGGTGGAGTTCCTCAGCCTATTGTCAGTCGTTCCCTGAGTCCAACTCTCAAACACCGCGGCACTTTAAAGAAAAGGCCTGGTAAGAAGCAAAAATTGGGGCAGAAAACCTTGATAGTCCCCCAAGAAGTGGCTATCAAACTTGCTTCCGACTTGTTGGCTTCAGCTGTACCCCCAGCATTGGCAAGGGAGGATGAACCTGTCAAAGCTCCAAGTGTTGCTGAGATTTCAGCTCCTTTGGCCGTAGAGCCTGTGGCAGAACCTGGGGCGCAACTAACGGGTAGCGAGACGGGTATATTGCTGGAAACGACAATGGCTCCCCCTTTAAGTCCGACAACTGGACTTGTATCGCTTGGTATGACCCTTAGCATTTTATTTTTTTGCCCGTTATTATTTTAACGTGACACTGCTTTTCTGGTCTTCTGAAATGCAGGTGATCAACTTCTTTCGCCAATGCACTCGACTACCCAAGTAGAGTCTGACATAGAATGGACCATTCTGGCTTTGTTGGTGGTGTGGGTAGCTCTGTTGGTGAGTTTGCGGTTGATTATTCCACACCGGCTCCTGCCTCTGTTTCCTCTTCAATTCCCCTAATTGACGAATTGGGAAGTGACGAGAGAACTGAGATTATTATCGCAGCTGCTGCTAATGAGGCTACACCTTCTCCTAGTATGCCATCTCCAACGCCAGTCTGCTTTACTGAGACATTTCCCATAGTCGTTGGCGTGCCTTCTCAGTCAGCGATTTTAACGTCGTCTGTTGTCGTGGCTGCTGAGATGCCTGCAACTCTTCCGACTTCAAGCCTTCCAGCAGGGGAGGAGAATAATTTGAAATTCTCGTTCGAAGATGCTTCTCCCACCGAAGGAGTTTCAGGCGAAGTGGTCCCATCTTCTCTTCCTGTTGGTGGGGGTACCCAAGTGATCTATACCGACGGTACTTCGTCTGGGGTCTCCAGCTCTTCCAGATCTGCACTGGCTCTATTGGTCCCCCAGATTATGAATTTAATGCAGGGACGGGCTTCTTCTTCTCCAATTCCAGCCACTACTGCTCTCTTGTTCACGGCACCTCTTTTGGCACTACCTTCTTTGCCTACCGACACTGCAAATCCTCTTGAAAGACTTTTCGGCTTTACTGTCGAGGATTTTATGCATTTGTTAAGAAGATGTGTCGAGATGGTTCTTAATGGCCATGATTTCTTCAGCTTTGCACGTCCACTGTTATTCCGCTACCTAGGAAATATTGAAGAATTCGGTGGACAAGATCGAGCAGCTCCATACCGGGCCCGCCTTGTAGCTTTGGAAGAACAGGTGACCACACTACACACACTCCGTCAGGCGGATGTGGAGGCGATCACTGAGATAGAGCTGGCACGGCTTCGGGCAGAATCCTTATCACGAAGAAATATTTTAAGGCAGCAGGAGGAGAGATGGTCTCAGGAGCTGACAGAGCTTCGGACCAGTCGGGAATCCGTTCTTGGCGACCTGCAGAGGGTAAACTTTGGAATTGAGGAAAGCCAGACGGCCATTTCTAAAGCCCAGGAGACAATTGCCAGAGCTCGGGCCACCTTGATAGAAAATGAACTCCGATTAGGAGAATCTGTCAAGAAACGGGAGATGTTGCTTGTCCAGCAGGAGCAGATTCAGCAGGAAGAGATGGCCAGGAATCGTGCCATAGAAGAATCTTGTCAGCAACAACTTTCAATAAGTGATGATGAGTTGCGTAGGCAAGCTCAGCAAACCGTGGAGGCTTCTCATCGTAGAAATTTGGACGAGACAATAAACCAATTGAGACTTCTGGGAGGCCAATAGTTTCATCTCTCTTTACACTTTTATCTTCCTTGTAATAAGAACTTCGTAAACAGGAGAGAGATAACCTTACGATGTTTCTTTGAAATTCTTTTTGTATCTTCACCTTTTTAATAAAGATGATTCTTTTGACTCTTTTATTTGCCGGCTTCAAAACAGATTTGCTTGCCCAACAAATAACCTGTCGTCAAAACGAAATTTCTCGAGCCGAAGTAAGAATTAAAGTTTAATATGGGATTTTTAGCAAACCCCCAGCTATTAACGGATTTGATTAGCCTTTACCAACTACCGTTTGAGTTGGGCTAGCCATGTTATTCCCCTCAACATGATGAGTTGTCGAGGAATTCATTTCCTCTCCCCTTTGCCTTTAATCAGCATCGGGTAGTTAATTTCATACTCTTACCTCCAGTATGATGGGTTGGCGAGAAACTTGTTCTCTTCCCATAGCCTAGTCGGCGAGAAACTCGTTCTCTTCCCATTGCCTAGTCGGCATTGGGCAATTCATACTTTTACCCCAGTATGATGGGTTGGCGAGGAATTTAATCTCCTCTTCCCATTGCTATATAAGCGTTGGGCAATTCATACTTTTACCCCAGTATGATGGGTTGGCGAGAAACTTGTTCTCTTTCCATAGCCTAGTCGGTGTTGGGTAATTCATACTTTTAGGTCAGAGGCGCTTAATTACACATGCCTAAAAGAAAGATTGGGGGCTGTTCAAACTTGAGAACTGAGCACACCAGGTTTAGGTCAGAGGCGCCAAACTGCACATGCCCAAGAAAAGACTGATGGTGGTTCAAACTTGAGAACCAAACTGGAGGCGGTTCAAGGCTCTCTCGCGTAACTCGAACTGGGTACTCCAAACACACCAGGTTTAGGTCAGAGGCGCACAATGCGCATGCCTAGAAAAAGACTGGAGGTGGTTCAAACTTGAGAACCAGACACGCCAGGGTTTAGGTCAGAGGCGCCAGACTGCGCATGCCTAGGAAAAGACTGGAGGTGGTTCAAACTTGAGAACCAGACACGCCAGGGTTTAGGTCAGAGGCGCACAGTTGCGCATGCCTAAAAAAAGACTGGAGGTGGTTCAAACTTGAGAACCAGACACACCAGGTTTAGTGGGTTAAAATCACCAGAATAGAAGAAGTCCAAGTGCTCATCTGCGTAACTTGGATAAATTGGAGGCTTATATTCCCAGAGATATTAAGCATAGTATTTCTTCAGAAATTTGCCATTGATCGGCATCATCATCCTATCGTCGTCTTGATTCATTAAGCGATAAGCTCCACTGGAGTAGACTGTCTCCACAATGAACGGTCCCTCCCACTCGGGTTCAAACTTACCCTTAGTCTTGTGGGTTAGCACCATTGGCCTTTTAACAGCCAGAACCAAGTCTCCTTGTTTAAAGGTCCTTGGTTTAACGTTCTTATTGAACGTTTGAGATATTCGGGCTTGATACAACTCAATTTGTTGTTGAGCCCTGAGACGTTTTTCATCTAACGCCTCTAGTTCTTGCAACCTTTGCTGATGGCGCTCTTCTGTCGTCATCTTTGTGGCTAAAGCCACTCTCAATGATGGTATCTGGATTTCAAGAGGCAAGACAGCCTCACTTCCGTAAACCAAAGAGAATGGGGTAGATTTAGTCGGGGTGCGAACGGTGGTGCGATAAGCCCACAAACATTCTCCTAACTTTTCATCCCAATCTCGTTTATTGGAAGAGACGAACTTCCGAAGGAGTTTGATGATCGTCTTGTTGAAAGCTTCGGCCAACCCATTAGCCGCAGGGTTATATGGTGTAGAAGCGATATCTTTGATCCTGAATTTATTGCAGAATCTGGAGAATCCCTGACTGATGAATTGCGGACCATTATCATGAATGATCCGTCGAGGGACGCCAAACCGGTAAATGACATGATGCTTGACGAACTTGATCACATCTGTCATCTTCACCTCTTTCATGGGCACGGCTTCGGCCCATTTTGAAAAATAATCGGTTATTGCAAGAATAAACCGATGTCCTCTGGATGACGGGGGAGTTATTGGCCCCACAATGTACATTCCCCAGGCTTCAAATGGCCAGCTTGCGACGGTATTGTGCAAGTATTCTTGGGGTTGATGAATAAAATTGGCATGTATTTGGCATGCATGACATCGTTTAGCGTATGCCATTGCTTCCGTAACCATGCTCGGCCAGTAGTACCCCAGCCTTCTTATACGGTCTCCAAGTTTGGGACCGGGCTGATGAGCTCCACATATTCTATCATGTGTTTCTTTCAGCACTTGTTTTGCTTCTGCTTTCGATATACAGCGTAGCAATAGACTACCTCTTGACTTTCTATACAAAGTCTGAAGTTTATGGTCATAATAAAGTCCTTGGGCCTTCCTCTTTATTGAGGTGGCTTCCTTAGGATCTTCTGGTAATATCCCATGCAAAGCATAATCCACAAACGGAAATCGCCAATCACGGGGCTCTAAGTTTAAGCCAATCTGGCATACCTCTTCGGTTTGAGATACCACATCTGGGTGGAGGAGTTCTCTACTACCAATGGTGATGCTTTTAGCTTCACCTAGCGGGATTGCCAGAGTTGCAGCTAATGCGGCAAGAGCATCTGCATAAATGTTCTCGTTTCGAGATACATGATATATGTAGAATTGTTCAAAATATCCTGCTAGCTCAATAGCTAGCTGATGATAGGGGATGAGGGCTTCATGTCTGACTTCATACTCACCTGTCATCTGATTGACAATGAGCTTAGAATCTCCATATGCCTCTAGATGGTTTACCCCCAGTTGCAGAGCTATTTTTAAGCCGATAATGAGCGCGTTGTACTCCGCTACATTATTAGTGCACGGTTCTGTTAATGAGTAACCGTTAGGCAATATATGTTTATGTGGGGATATTAGCACAACCCCCACTCCAGCAGCAGATCATCTCGCGGCACCATCAAAGAATATTTGCCAAGGCTGTTCTTTGGTAACTGTGTTGACTTCTGATGTCTGCTTTAATTTGGACCAAATTGGATGGTCTGCAAGGAAATCAGCGATTGCCTGTCCCTTCATGGCCTTTTGAGGGACAAAATGTATGTCATAGGGCTATAGTAAGAGCGCCCATTTTGCCAATCGGCCATTCAAGGATCCTGGTTTTGTCATCAGAATCTTCAGGGGATTAACCCGTGATATGACATGAATTGTTTGCCCCGAAAGGTAGTGTCGCATTTTCTGAACAGCAAACACTAGGGCTAAACATTCTTTTTCAATCGGGGTATACCGCTGTTCTGCCCCAATAATTGTTCTACTTAAATAGTAGAGGGCATGTTCATGGCCCTGCTCATTATATTGAGCAAGTAATGCTCCTAAAGCATTATCCATGGCCCTTACATATATAAGGAAGGGCTGCTCAGGGGCTGGTGCCATTAGTACAGGAGGCTTAGTAAGGTACTCCTTGAGGTCATCAAATGCTTGCTGACATGCCTCATCCCATATGAAAGACACTCCCTTTTTCATAAGTTTGGAGAATGGTTGGTATCGTCCAGATAAGTTGGATATGAAGCGCCGAATATAAGCGAGCTTTCCTTGTAATCCCCTTAGTTCCTTAAGATTGTGGGGAGGCGGCATTTCGCTAATCGTTTTTACCTTTTCAGGGTCGAGGAAAATTCCTTTTGAAGTTATTACGAACCCTAGAAACTTCTCGCTGGATACCCCCATGAATGACTTAGTGGGATTCATCTTCAAATGATGTTTCCTCATAAGATCGAAGACCACTCTTAAATCGTGAAGATGATCTTCTTTGTCTTTGCTTTTAACTGCTAAGTCATCCACATAGCACTCTACTGTTCTGCGTAGGTGTTCTTTAAATATGGCGCTCATTGCGCGTTGGTAAGTCGCACCTGCATTCTTTAATCCGAATGGCATCACCGTATAACAGTATACCCCCTTTGGCGTTCTGAAAGCTGTATGCTTTTCATCATCCGGGTGCATCTTGATTTGGTTATAACCTGAGAAGCCATCCATAAAGGACATCCTCTCATAACCGCAAGTATTATCGATCATCACGTCGGTGATGGGGAGTGGAAATTCATCTTTGGGACATGCAGCGTTCAGATCTCGAAAGTCAATGCATATCCGGATTTTACCATTCTTTTTGCGAACTGGCACTATGTTTACCACCCAGTCTGGGTGTTGTTCTTCACGGATGAACCCGGATTGTATAAGCTTGTTGACCTCGGCAACTATTACCTCCATCAATTCCGGTCGAAAATGCCTCTGTTGCTGTTTAACAGGTTTGACATCTTCTTTTATATTTAACCGGTGTGTGGCAATTTGAGGGTCAAGCCCAGGCATATCTTCATAACTCCATGCGAACACATCTATATACTCTTTGATAAGAGATATAAGTTCCTCCTTTTCTAAAAGAGTTAGTGTGTCGCTTATGAAAATGGGTTTCGGATTTTCTTCCGTTCCCATGTTAACCTGTATTAATTTGTCTTCTGTGGGCGGGTCACGCTGTTCAAAGCGGACATCCCAGAGAGTATCCATGTGCTTAGCCCAAGCGTCATCTTGAATGTCAATTGGTTCCTCGTCGCTTTCTGGCGCGGCTGAAACCATGTTGATCGTCAAAGATTGAAACCAAGCACCGGTGCTTATATCTGAATCATGATCTGGTGAAGATATTTCTTCTTTGGCCGAAGAACTCTCTTCATCCTTGTATGGCGATGAGGGTGGAGTAGACACATAGCCCAACCCCCTGCGGGTCTTCTGATAATAATCAGGGCTCTTTCCTCTCGGTCTAAACGAGGGTATGAGATTCCGCCGCCCTTTTCCAAAGTTTTAATCCCGGCTTCTGGGTAAAATTATATCCCATTTTCTCCATCATCTGTCGGGACCTTTGCTCATATAAGTGAAATTGAGGTGATGTTTGTTCATCACTTTCACTACCTTGTCTCTGTCGAGGCGACGTGGCCACTTTGCCGAACATGATCGGCCTTTCGGACTTCTGTCGGGGAGGCACTTCAAAGAAGTGCCCTTGATCCTCGGTAATTTTTAATTGAGAGAGGAGGGAAGACCTGAGGGGAAAATGGTATGCCGCCAGAACTTCAAGTTCGGTCAGGCCATCCGCTTCGGTGGAGGTACAAGAGGGCTCAGACTCAGTAGCTACATCATGCTCGTAGACTAACTTTACATTTTCATTAATAATCCATTCACTTTCTATTACATCCACTATATTATCAAGACCTAAGCTAAGATCTAGGTGAGGGTTGATTTCGTAATCACCCCCATCATCTTCTCCAAGGAGCTCGTACTCAGTGTCGGCTTCATTGCCACTGTCGTCAGGCCTTGGAGATTTGCTAAGGCTGTCATTGGAGGCTTTATGTGCTGGCTTGTAGAGTGCAGCATCTGTGAAGTAATTTTTCAACCCTTTGAATGGCTGCTTGTCAGCAATTAGTGTCCGGACCTCTCCTTCCTCATCGCAATATTTCATGCACTGGTGAAGAGTCGACGGAACTATCATATGAGAGTGGATCCAAGGTCGCCCCAATAAAATATTGTAGGAGGTATCAGCATAAATTACGTAGCATGTAACCTCCGTTTTCAAGTCTCCAATTTGACACCGCAATCGGATCTTACCAAGAGGATGGCTATTATTAGCATTGAATCCATAGATGGTAGTATGTGTAGGTGTCAAGCGATGAAGGGAAATCCCCAACAGCTACATCAATCTACTGGGCACGACGCTGAGTGCAGAACCTGGATCAATCTGAATTCGGTCCACTTTTGTGGACCCGACATATCCAGTGAAATATAAAGGCCTATTATGCTTTATATTCCTCACCTGCATGTCTTCTGGAGAGAAGATGATTTGTGGGACTTGCCTCCTCACTTGATGACAGTGGGGGCAAGAGTTCCGCTCTTCGATGGCCGGCTCGACGATCTGAGCTAGGAACGACTCAGAGTCTGCCAAGGCCTCTCTTAGAGCTTCACGTGTTGATTTTGATAATCTCAACAATTCGTAAAGCGTTACTCGCGCTGGGATGTTAGCCAACTGCGCAATTATGTCAAATTCGAAGGGAGTTTCTTTGGCTCCTTCATCTCTGGTAGGATTCATCTGGAAACGAAGTCCTTTCTGCTTTGCAGGCTTTGCAAGTTCTGCATAGATATCTTTTGGATCCACTCTAGTGTAGTCCTTAAGATATGTCTTTCCAGATCGAGTACTGGAAGGGCCTGGCCCATCTTGATGGGTGACCATAGTTTCGGGTTCTTCTTCAGAACTTGTGAAGGCGTCTGAAGCTATATATTCTTCCCTTATGTCTGCAGAGATGGCATTGACAGCCCGTTTCTTCTCTGGACCTCTTGAAGTAGTCCATTGTTCATCTTCCAGCAAATCAGGGTGAACCCACATAATTTCCCCTCTTTGGGTTGTTATGGGGACAAGTCCTTCTTGGGCTTTGTTGTAAGGATCAAGATTCTTTGTAACTGCCTCACCCTTTGGGATTGGGGTCACTCCTGCGAGGAACTCGTGGGTTCCAACCACTATGGTTGCCATATTGGCAGTGACCTTCTTCTGCTCTTCCTTAAGCGTCAGAACCCCAGCTTCTATTAGTGCTTGGATCCTGTTCTTAAGGGGAAAACAATCCCGGGTAGGGTGTCCAACATTCCGGTGATAGAGACAGTAGTTGGGATCTTTTATCTTACCAACGTCTTCTGGCTTCTTATTCTCCGGAAGTTTTAGCATTCCCTTCTTTTGGAGCAGGTGAAAGAGGACTGGTGTCTTTTCAGCTTTGAAAGTGTAATTCCTTTCTTGCTGCGGTCTAATTTGCCTTAATCCTCGTTGACCTTGAGATTTTGGCTCTGGCGGAGGACTGGTTTTCTGAGGAGCAGTTTCTGATGACATTACTGCTTTCCCTTTATTCTTGTTGCTGTTGTTTTGGGTATATGATTTACTACCCCCAGCACTCCTTGGCCCGCGGGACTCTTCAACTCGGCGAATCAAGTCTTCAGCTTGCTCTCCTTGTTTGAGCAGGTCCCTCCACGTCTTAGACTCTACGGCCCCCATTTTGAGGAGTACATTGGTCTTAAGGTTGTGTCGACAGGTTTCGACTAGAGTTTCCTGGATCATTCCGTATTTACAATGTACGGACTTCTCCCGGAACCTTTCTATGAAATCTTTAACTGCTTCTTGTTCTCCCTGCCTAGTTGCAAGGAGGGAATGAACCGTAATCTCGGTGTCATCCTCGAAGAAACGTGAGAGAAATAATTTCTCAACATCTAACCAGGTATTAATAGTACCTGGGGGCAGCTGCATGAACCAAGTAAAGGCAGGCCCTCGCAAAGTACTTGCAAATACTTTGGTCATGATGGGATCATTACCCATTAAGTATCCTGCTTGGGACAAGAAATAATAGATGTACTGACTGGGCAATCCCTTCCCGTCATAGGGCTCCAACTTGAGCAGCTTATACTTTGGAGGATAGGGTACCACATCCCATTCCGCTGGATATGGTCTAGAGACTCCTGACTCCTTCAACTCTTTTTTACGCATCAAGGCTTCGAGTTGATTCTGTAACTTTTCAAGCTTTTCTTCATGCGGATCATGGAAAGAAAATCTATCTTCTTCCTCATGCATCGAGTGGGCTTTCTCCTCCTGTTCTTCTTCATTTGGAGTCTTCTTGCCCTGTTTAGCATTATCTTCAACAACTTTTAAAAGTAGCATCTTAAGGTCTTCAATCGTTTTCTGTTGCTCTTGAATCATTCTTTCTTGAGCCTCAAATCTCTGATTGATATCACCAGATTTATCTGCCATGTGCGACGCTGACTTCTGTAGCCGAGACGATATAGAGGATGGGGGCGAGGCTATAGCGGAATTATCGCTGTTCTCGTCGTAAGAACCCCCTGCGAGCTTCTTATAATTTCGGGGCGGGACGGCTCCTGATCTTAGTCGAGTAATACGATGAAGTTCATCATCGCTCGATTCTGAATCATCATCCGTCTCTGCAATTTTCTTCCCTTTTCCTACCATGTTGGAAGTTACAACTCTCCCTTGTTTCAAGGGAGTGGTTCTTGTCTTCTTAGCAGGATTCTGGTTTGACTCATTTAATCGGTCGAATACAGATATCCTGTTCTTGCTGCAGCCACAGTTATTCATCACGGCTGATACTGTTGTCATAAGTTGCTGGCAATGGCAACTATGTTCAACTTGAAGTTGGTCTATGCCTCTCTTCTTAGAAAGATGCTCCCTGAGGTCAGTGCCTCTAGCCATGAAATCAAGAGGTCCATTCAACTCTTGAGAGTGTTTAGAAATCCACTGAAGCTTCTTTGATTGATCAACCCTGACTCTGGGGTCGGACTGATCCTCGCGTGGCTTAGGAATAGCCTCGCGTTTCACATTGCGGGCCTGAAAAATAGCTCCGCGCTGATCCACACTAGCCTCGCATTTCTCGCTGGCTTGGTGTGTCCTTGGAAGTTTAGCTTCTGGAATAATAGCCCCACGCGAAGGGAAGTTCTTGCACGCTGGCTTATCTTTGCGATTAACGCAGATCATAGCTTCGCGCTTAGCGCGGTTTTTACGACTGACAACTATTTGCCAATCATCCTCACGTTCCTTGTGGGTGTCAGAAGTCTTGCGTTTATTGCAAGTATCACTGGCTTCGCGTCTCTCGCTAGGCACAGTAATAGCCTCGCGTGGAGAATCGCACGCTAGCTTTGAATAATTTTTATACTCGCGTAACTCGCGAGTGTTGGGTATTCTGCGACTAGCGCAACCCTTACTGGCTTCGCGTCTCTCGCTAGGCACAGTAATAGCCTCGCGTGGAGAATCACACGCTGGCTTTGAATAATTTTTATACTCGCGTAACTCGCGAGTGTTGGGTATTCTGCGACTAGCGCAACCCTTACTGGCTTCGCGTCTCTCGCTAGGCACAGTAATAGCCTCGTGTGGAGAATCACACGCTGGCTTGGAATAATTTTTATACTCGCATAACTCGCGAGTGTTGGGAATCTTGCGTAACTCGCCAGTATTACCAGCCTCGCGTGGAAAATCACACGCTGGCTTTTCCTTGCTTTTAAGGCAAGTTGTATCTTCGCGTTTAACGCTGTAGAGATTGGTCTCGCGGGTAGCGCGAGCCAATTTGCAAGGGACCATAGCCTCGCGTCCTCTAGGGTTAGCTCCGCGTCCAAGGCAGGCTTTGAGGGCTCTACGCCTCGCCCTCCGGTTCCTGTTCCGGAGTTGGGTCCTGGTCAGTCCAGTTCCCATGTCTTCTTTGGCAATCGGAAGCTCTTCCTCGGTTAGGATTTCTTGTGTGAACTCCGGCGCTATAACCGTAGTCTCTAAGGATCCCCGTCTCTCGGTGGATACCTTTCTACCCGTCACTCGGGCATTGGAATACATACGACGATAGTGCCGTGTCTCATCCAAGTCACCTGATCTGGAGGAGAGGAACTCCTCGTACTTCTGTTGGTCGATTTCAACGACCAGCGTGTCTACTTCGGATCCGATCAAGTCAACGTCCGATTGCGCCACAATCTCTTCATCAGTGAAAGAGATGGCTCCCACTGTGGTCGCCAGTTTGTTCGTCGCAAAAGTTGCTTCGCTTCCTCCCATTGAATTAACTTAAATTACAATGAAAGTGAACAAGATATAAAAAAGAACAAACGAGAGGATTTTATATTTCAATCTCTCTCTTTTACAATAGTTGTGGGATCTGTGGCGATGGGATCTATAGTAGTTCCTTTGGACGATCGGTACGTTGAAATCTTCTCTTTTAAAGATATCGGCCGAATATAGACGATCTTCTCTGGCTTTGATTTGTTCAAGGCTCTCTCGTGTAACTCGAACTTCTCAAGAACTCCAGAAAGAAGATGGTGATTTTCTCTGATCTTCACGAAATCAAGGCTCTGTGCGTAACTTGAATTCTCCAAGATTTCAGAAGATGATCGGCAAAGGTTTCAAGGCTCTCTCGCGTACTTGAATTGCCAAAGGATCGATAGGAGGCTTCCGATGCCAAAAAGAAGAAGACCCGAAAAGAGACCACCCCTAGGGTTTCACCAGGAAGGTATTTATAGCCCCAGGTTAATGCAAGAGTTTCTATCTAAATAGAACTCGCATTCATCAAGGATTCCAATCAAATATCTTAGTTTTGATGGAATTCTGATTAGACTTGATTCGGGTATTTAGATAAGCCCAAAATTATAATCTCAATCAATTTGAGATTCTGGTTATCTGCTTACGCGGAGCTTTAATCGCATCAAAATGCGGCGCTAAATAGTCAAAACGCGAAGCTAATGATCATCTCCGCGTTTTACTCAAACGCGAGGCTAATATAAGCCAGACTGCGGAATCAACGCAGAGCTATTAAACATCTCCGCGTTTTATTCAAATGCAGGGTTAATATAACCAAACGCGAGGCTATTGAATTAGCTCCGCGTTCTGTTGTGGAAAATCCTTTTAACTTAGAAATTTTCACTGCCAACACAGCCCTAGTGGTTGGAACCCATGAGTTCCCCGCAGGGGTGACCCCAATACCGGAGGGAAAGCTGGTCATAAAAAATCATGACCGACATAAAAAAGCCCAGAATGGACTTGTCCCCGTAACAACTCAAAGGGGGGAAGTCGTGTGGGTCCACCCTGATTTACTACAGGATGAACAGTGGATTACCGCAGGGGGTCAAAAGAAAAAGCGGACTAGCAATACTATTTACGCAAAAATAAAAGATGAATACATAATTGTTGGGGCATTTACAGACTCTGAAGAAGAGCCCGAAGTTATGGCCACTCATCAAGATGGGGCAGGCCCTTCTGGCAATCAATCTGGTAAAACATATCTCAAGGACTACACCAGAGTAGACCCAAAAAATATATACGGGGAACTCGCGAAGCCTGCAAAACAAAAGGAACTTCGTTTCCAGAAGAATCCTATAAGAGACGAAGAAGCCAAGGAGGCTGCATTTAAGTTTGATATAATAGCTCAGCTGGCAAATATTCCAACTCGAGTTACACTTTATGAGTTGTTGCGATTATCGAAATCAACTCGCAAGGCGTTAAGAGAGACCTTGACAGACTCTGAGGCATTCCTAGCTCAGATTGTCGAGCCAGCTAATCAAGAACAGGACTCTTGCCCCCGCTGTCATCAAGTGAGGAGGTAGGTCTCGCAGATTACTTTCTCTCTAGAGGATATGCAAGTAAGGAATATAAAATATAATAGGCCTTTATATTTCACCGGATACGTCGGATCCACAAAGGTGGACCGTATTCAAATCGATTCGCGGTCTGTATTAAGCGTTATTCGCAGAAGACTGATGCAGCTATTGGGAATATCTCCCCATTGTTTGACGCCGACAAATACTACTATATACGGATTTAACGCTAATGACAGCTGTCCTCTTGGTAAAATCCGACTTCGGTGTCAAATTGGAGATTTGAGGACAGAAGTTACATGCTATGTTATAGATGCAGATACGTCTTATAACATTTTACTGGGGCGACCTTAGATACACGCCTATATGATAGTCCCTAGGGCTGAGCATAAAACCGAAAAAACCAAACCGAACCGATCGGTTCGGTTTATTCGGTTTTCGGTTCGGTTTAAAAACTAAAATTATTTACGGGTTTCGGGTCGGATTTCGGTGGTTTTAGCTTCAACCAAAACTGACAGAAAAAACCGAACTTTTATAATTATAGCTTTTTTTACTCAATGTGTTTTTCTTTTAAATTTTTAATGAAAAACATGTGATTGCTATTTTAATAAGTAGAAAAAGAAAAAATAGAAAGAAAATTATTATTTTTCCTATAAAAAACATGCGTTTATCACATAATTAGTTTCAAACCCTAAAAACCGAAAACCGAACCGAACCAAAAATTCGGTTCGGTTTTCGGTTTTCACTTTGTTTCGGTCGGTTGGGTTTCGGTTTTATAAGTTCGGTTCGATTTTCGGTTGGATTTTTTTTCAAAAAACCGAACCGAACCGACCGATGCTCACCCCTAATAGTCCCATCGACTCTCCACGAGTGCATGAAATGCTGTGATGATCAAGGAGAAGTCCGGACTTTAGTCGCAGACAGGCAGCCATTCAAAGGATTAGAGAACTACTTTATAGATGCTATGCTTTACAAGCCAGCCCACGAGGCCTCCAACGATAGCTGCAACAAGCCTCAAGAACCCGAAGATAGCAGCAACAAGGCCGATACTGAGTACGAATCTTTGGAAGAGGACAATGGGGGTGATTATGAAATCAACCCTCGCATAAACCTTCAAATGAATTTTGATAATAATGTAGCCAACGTAACAGAGGATGAGTGGATTATTAATGATAATATAAAATTAGTTTGTGAGCCTGCTGTAGTTACAGAGTCTGAGTCTTGTTGTACATCCACCGAGGCAGATGACCTATCCGAACTTGAAGTTTTGGCGGCATATCACTTGCCAATAAGGTCGTCTCTCATCTCTCGGTCTAAAATAACAAAAGGGCAAGATCACTTCTTCGAAGTACCGCCACGACATGTATCGCATAGACCGATTGTCTTCGGCAAAGTGATCACATCGCCTAAATAAAAACAAAGTAGTGAAAGTGATGAACAAACATCACCTCAATTTCACTTATATGAACAGAAATCCCGACAAATAATGAAAAAGATGGGTTATAATTTTACCCAAAAATCGAGATTGAACTTTAGGAAAGGGCGACAAAATCTCATACTCTCGTTTAGATCAAAAGGGAAGAGCCCAGATTATTATCAGAAAACTAGAAGGGGGTTGGGCTATGTGTCTACTCCACCCTCATCACCACACAAATACGAAGAAAGCTCTTCGGCCAATGAGGACTTACATCCACTCGACCATGATTCGGATCTAAGTCTCGGTGCCTGGTTTCAATCTCTAGCAGTAAATATAGTTTCAGCCACACCAGAAAGCAACGAGGAACCAATCGATATTCAAGATGATTCCTGGGCTAAGCACATGATACCCTTTAGGATGTCCGCTTTGAACAGCGTGACCCGCCCACAGAGGACACACTAGTACAAGTTAATATGGGCACGGAAGAGAACCCGAAATCCATTTTCATAAGCGACACACTGACTCCCCTGGAAAAGGAGGAACTTATATCCCTTATCAAGGAGTATATAGATGTGTTCGCATGGAGCTATGAAGACATGTCCGGTCTTGATCCTCAGAGTGCCACACACCGGCTAATCAAAGAAGATGCCAAGCCAGTGAAGCAACAACAGAGGCGTTTTCGGTCGGAACAGATGGAGGCAATAGTCGCTGAAGTTAATAAGCTCATAAAATTGGGATTTATCTGAGAAGAGCAACATCCCGATTGGATGGCTAATATAATATCGGTTCGTAAGAAGAACGGCAAAATCCGAATATGCATTGATTTTCGAGATCTAAATGCTGCATGCCCTAAGGATGAATTCCCACTCCCGATTACCGACGTAATGATTGATAACACCTGCGGTTATGAGAGGATATTCTTTATGGATGGCTTCTCAGGCTATAACCAAATTAAAATGCACCTAAATGATGAAAAGCATACGGTTTTCAGAACGCCGCTGGGGGTGTACTGTTATACAGTAATGCCTTTTGGACTAAAGAACGCTGGTGCCACCTACCAACATGCAATGAGTGTTATATTTAAAGAACATTTGTGCAAAACAGTAGAGTGTTATGTGGATGACTTAGCGGTCAAAAGCAAGAACAAACAAGATCATCTTCATGACGTAAGAACAGTCTTCGATCTTATGCGAAAACATCACTTGAAGATGAACCCTGCCAAATCTTTCATGGGGGTGCGCAGCGGGAAATTCCTTGGGTTCATAGTTACCTCAGAAGGAATCTTCCTTGATCCTGAAAAAGTAAAAGCGATCAATGAGAT
This sequence comes from Dracaena cambodiana, assembly GCA_036321105.1. Taxonomy (NCBI): domain Eukaryota; kingdom Viridiplantae; phylum Streptophyta; class Magnoliopsida; order Asparagales; family Asparagaceae; genus Dracaena; species Dracaena cambodiana. The sequence goes on from JAYEPQ010000010.1 coordinate 12,575,940, forward strand.
GCCGCCTCCTCGCAATCTTAAAGAGTTAAGAGGGTTACAGGGAAAACTGGCCTATATCCGACGCTTTATCTCTAACCTATCAGGGCGATGCCAGCCGTTCTCCAGACTCATGAAAAAGGGGGTTTCTTTCGTATGGGATGAGGCATGTAAACAGGTGTTTGACGATCTCAAAGAATACCTTACCAAACCTCCTGTTCTTATGGCACCGGTCCCTGGGCAACCATTCCTCATATATGTAAGGGCCATGGATAATGCGTTAGGAGCATTACTTGCTCAGTATAATGAGCACGGCCATGAACACGCCCTTTATTATTTAAGTAGGACAATGATCGGGGCCGAGCGTCGGTATACCCCGATTGAAAAAGAATGTTTAGCCCTAGTATTCGCTGTTCAGAAAATGCGACACTATCTTTCAGGGCAAACGATACATGTCATCTCACGGGTTAATCCCTTAAAAATCCTGATGACAAAACCGGGATCCTTAAATGACCGATTGGCAAAATGGGCATTATTGCTGTCACCATATGATATACACTTTGTTCCTCAAAAATCCATGAAGGGACAAGCGATCGCCGATTTCTTAGCAGACCATCCAATTTGGTCCAAGTCTAAACAGATGTCAGAGGTTAACACAACTGGCAAAGAATAACCATGGCAGATGTTCTTCGACGGTGCTGCCAGACGATCTGCTGCTGGAGTGGGGGTTGTGCAGATATCCCCACATAAACACATAATGCCTAACGGTTACTCATTAACAGAGCCGTGCACGAACAATGTGGCGGAATACAACGCACTCATTATTGGTTTAAAAATGGCTCTTCAACTGGGGTGAACTATCTAGAGGCATATGGAGACTCTAAGCTCATCGTCAACCAAATGACGGGTGAGTATGAAGTCAGACATAAAGCCCTCATCCCCTATCATCAGCTAGCCATCGAGCTAGTAGGATATTTTGAACAGTTTTATATCTATCATATATCTCGAAATGAGAACGTCTATGCAGATGCTCTTGCCGCACTCGCTGCAACATTGGCGATACCGCCGGGTGAAGCTAAAAGCATCACTATTGGTAGCAGAGAACTCCTCCATCCAGATACGGTATTCCAAACCAAAGAGGTGTGCCAGACAAGCTTAACTCTGGAACCCCGTGATTGGTGATTTCCATTTATAGATTATGCCTTATATGGGATACTGCCAGAGGATCCAAAGGAAGCCGCCTCGATAAAGAGGAAGGCCCCGAGATTTTACTATGATCATACACTTCAAACTTTATATAGAAAGTCATGTGATGGTCTCCTGCTACGCTGCATATCAAAAGCAGAAGCTGATGAAGTGCTGAGAGAAATGCATGATGGAGTGTGTGGAGCTCATCAGCCCGGCCCAAAACTTGGGGACCGCATAAGAAGGCTAGGATACTACTGGCCGAAGATGATTACCGATGCAATGGCATACGCTAAACGATGTCATGCATGTCAGGTACATGCTAACTTTATCCATCAACCCCCATAATATTTGCACAGTACTGTTGCTAGCTAGCCATTTGAGGCATGGGGAATGGATATTGTGGGGTCGATAACTCCCCCGTCATCCAGAGGACATCGGTTTATCCTTGCGATAACTGATTATTTTTCAAGGTGGGCCGAAGCCGTGCCCATGAGAGAGGTAAAAACGACGGATGTGATTAAGTTCATTAAACATCATGTCATTTACCATTTTGGCGTCCTCCGAAGGATCATTCATGATAATGAACCGCAATTCATCAGCAAGGGGTTCTCAAAATTCTGTGATAAGTTCAGAATCAAGGACATTGCTTCAACACCATACAATCCCGCGGCAAATGGATTGGCCGAGGCCTTTAATAAGACTATTATTAATCTCCTTCGAAAGTTCGTCTCTTCCAACAAACGAGACTGGGATGAAAAGCTGGGAGAGTGTTTGTGGGCTTATCGCACCACCGTTCGCACCCCAACAAAAACTACCCCGTTCTCCTTGGTCTACGGAAGTGAGGCCATCCTGCCTCTTGAAGTCCAGATACTATCATTAAGAGTGGCCCTAGCCACAAAGATGATGACAAAAGAACGCCATCAACAAAGATTGCGAGAATTAGAAGCATTGAATGAAAAACGTCTTCGGACTCAATAACAAATTGAGTTGTATCAAGCCCGAATCTCGCAAGTGTTCAATAAGAACGTTAGACCAAGGACCTTTAAATAAGGAGACTTAGTTCTGGCTATTAAAAGGCCAATGATTCTAACCGACAAGACTAAGGAAAAATTTGAGCCTAAGTGGGAAGGACCGTTCATTGTGGAGACGGTATATTCTAGTGGAGCTTATCGCTTAATGAACCAGGATGGTGATAGGATGATAATGCCTATTAACGGCAAATTTTTGAAGAAGTATTATGCCTAAAAAAAAGATAATTTAATGATTTACTGTCACATCTGGTTCATAATCCCTAGAAGTATAACCATCCACTTGTTCAAGTTATGCATATAAGCATTTGGACTAGGCATGTGCAATTAGGCACCTCTGCCGAGATCTGATAATCATCACCTGATTATTTTGACATGAGCAGTTCAAGTTATGCATAAGAGCCTTGAACTGACTCCATCAAACTAAGGCATGTGCAATTAAGCGTCTCTGTCTAAGTTAATGATCCTGACTCGATCCCTTGGTGTAAGTAGCTAAACACTTTCACCAAACTATCACTTTGCTCTAATGGAGAGCTTTACCGTGTTCAATAATTTTGATCCAGTTATTTTGGTATTAATTTAAGTTACGCAAATGAGCCTTAGATTATCTTACCAAAACTATGAACTTTTATTTGTTGCACAAGGAAAATTGGTAGCCAACAGATAAAAGAATCAAAAGAATTATCTTTATTCATAAATCAAAAGAATAAAGTTACAAAAGAATGAAAGAATTCAAAAGAATCATTGAGTTCCTTTTATTACAAAAGAATAAAGAATAAAAGGGAGTTATGGCTCTCCCAAAAACTTCAATTTATTTGTCGTCTCATCAATTACTTGACGACGAGTCTCCTCCATGGAGTGTTGAGCTTGCCGGCGCAAATTATCATCATTTATTACGAGTTGCTGGGTCAATCGCTGACGAGATTCTTCAATAGCACGGCCTCTTATTATGCCCTCCTGTTCGAGCTGTCCTTGTTGAAGGATCAGCTCTTCCCGTTTTTTAACGGACTTCCCTAGCCGAGACTCGCTGGCTTCTAAAATAGCTTGGGCCTTAGTGATAGTCTCTCGGGCTCTTAGGATGGCGGCCTGGCTCCCCTCAATCTCAAAGTCCACCATCTCCAGTCCCCTCAGAGTTGACTCCTGGCCGGCCCGTAGCTCCGCCAACTTCCGCAACCATCCTTCTTCCTGTCGCCTCAGCTCCTCTTGATGAGTTGTTAGCTCTGCTCGTAGCCGCGCCATCTCAATCTCGGTTATCGCTTCCACATCCACTTGGCGAACTGTGTTTAGCGTTTGCACCTATTCTTCTAAGGCTTCTAGGTGGGCCTGGTAAGGAGCTGCTCGTTCGCGACCACCGATCCTTTCAATATTGTCCAAATAACTGGACAACATTGGACGTCCAAGATTAAGAAAATCTCTTCCGTCCAGGATCATCCCGATACATCTCCTTAGTAGCCGCATAAAATTGTTAACGCTGTGGTTGAAGAATTCCTCAAGAGGGTCCACAATGTCCATATTTAGCACGGGCAGTACCAAGGAAGATGTAGCCGGAGGAGGAGTAGTTTCTACAGGAGTCGATGAAGAAGCTCGCCCCTTTACCAGACTCATAACATGCAGGGCCAGTAAAGCCAATAGTGACTTGGCAGAACTGGGAACCCGAGGAGAAATATCATCGGTACTAGTGGGTCGAACAACTCCGCTAGCAGGGGTAGATGTTGGAGTGTCTTCATCGAAAACTCCTTCCGTAACAGAAGTAGCTTCAAACGAGAACTTCAAGTTGTCATCGTCCCCTGTTGGCAAGCAAGCTGGAGCAGGAGGAGCCACCGGTCTCTTAACAGCCATTATTGTTGATGACGTTAGCACAGCAGGATGAGGAGTAGCAGGCACGCCAACGATGATGGGGAATGTATCCTTAGAGTGGACCGCTGGAGTTGGAGACGGTAGACTCGGAGATGGAGGAGCAGCCTTGGGCACGACAACATCAGTCCTATCATCACTCCCTAATTCATCAATAGGAATCGATGAAGGAACCGAGCATGGGGCTAGACTAAAGTAGTCTGCGTCAAACTCGTTCGCAGAACTACCCAATCCGCTCACCGACCCAGTGGTGCCGGAGTAATCTACCAACTCCTCGGACTCCATCCTGGTAGTCGAGTGCATTGGAGAGTGAAGCTGACTACTTGCATCTCAAGAAACAAACAAGGAGTGTTGCATATAATATAGTGAAAATGGACAAAAGGAAAAAAAATACATATATATATAAACTTGAGAAAACCATACCAGGGGATACGAGTCCTGTGGTTGGACTTGTGGGAGGAGCTGTGGCCGACTCCAGAAGCACACCCATTTCGCTACCGAGAGGTAACGTCATAGTGTGTTCGGCAGATCCCGTGGCCGGCAAGGTCATAGTCTCAGTAGCATTGCGAACCTCGGTAGACCTGTTCTCTTCTGCCGACCCAGAAGGCAGGGTCAAAGCAAGCAAGTCAGTGGCAAATTTGACCGTTGCCTCTTCAGGGATCACCAATGTTTTCCCGCCCGGCTTCCTTTTCTTTCGAGCTGGCTCACCCCTTATGGGCCCGCGGCGTTTTATTGTCGGACTCCGAGATCGAGTCACGACAGGTGGGGGAGCACCACCAGCGTCGCCGTCATCATCAACACCATCATCTCCATCAGAGTCACCTGCATCTGACGGATCAGCTGCTGTGCTGAGGAACTCGTCCATTCCCTTTACCCTCACTCTCTTGGCCCCTTTTCGGCGAGAGTAGAAGGCCTCTATCTCCTTTCAGCAACTGTGGCTGATAGAGAAATTGGGTACGTCGGCGTTTGCAACACTGTACTAGGTGCAGAAGCTCAAGGTCATATTTAAGTCTGGCACCTTTTGGGGCAATGAGAATTCAGCTTCGGTTTCCCCAGCAACGAAATGGAACCAGCCCCGTGCTCCTGCATACAGGTTTCCTTCATACGCTAGCCCCTTCATACGCTAGCCCCTTATTCGGATTCCCTATATAGAGCTAAGAATATCCGAATTGATGAGCAAATTGGCTAGGAATATATGGCTCTATATAGCACATGGTGTCCTACTTGTACACCAAGTGTCCGGGGCGAATATTTAATAGCCACTAGAAAGCCCCCAAAGATAAACTGGTAAAATTGTTGGCTCCCAGAATATCTTTGAATTTAGATCCTTACTCTCCTCCAGGGAAATCTGGGAAGCAGCGGAAGATCTCATAGTTCTGGTGGTGGCGGAGTGTTTTGCGGATCACTGACATATAATAGCTCTTCCAAGTAGAGCGCTCATACTTCTCGATGAAGAACGGTTTGTCGATTGGGTTGTAATCCACAGCACTCATCAAAGACGGGCAGTGCATGACTAGCCACGCCATTAAATATGTGTAGACATCTCCACCCTGGGGTGCGGTCTCTTCAACGGAGCAGCTTCTTTTACTGCTTTACCCTTTCCAGCTTTGCCTTTGTTCTTTTTTGCTGGCATGAAACTATTGCAAAGGGCCCGGAGTCTGCTCTGGAGGTTACTAACCATCGCTGGCAGGAGCCCGAATTGTCGTCCATAGGCCAATAGAACGGCTGGGTAAACGACGTTCTTGGCAATGGCCTCCTTAGGCAAAGATGGGACGACACACCTCTTCAACCAGAGCATCAAAAAGCCTGCAAGCAGACCCCTATCCGAAATCAGAAACTGTGTTTGGTAGTGAAAGCTCTGGAAGACGGTGTCTGGACTGAATCCCCCTTCACTGGATTTAGTAATGTAAGTTGTGGCTTCCAGCTTGGAGATACGCTCCTTGATTTATTCTATACTCACGGGAGGACACCCACGAACCATAGGGAGACTCTCCTTCAGGTTGATGCCCACTTCTTATGACCGATCCCTTGATTCCTCACTCCAGCAAGATCGGCACAAATATGGTAGTAACACATCATCTCCCAATAAGTTTGGAAGATGTGCACGTCCCCCGCTTTCAACATCTTCAATTCTTCAGCGGTAGGGATATACTCCTCATAAGGGATTTCGCCCATTGATAACCCTGACACTTCAAATATCTCGTGGAGAGTAAATACTAACTCACCCACGGGAGTAAAGAAGGTATCCGTTTCGGGGTTATACATCTCTAGCAGGCTGAAAAGGTGGTATGAGATTTGAGGCAAGCCAAACTAGACGTTTCTAATGGTCTTGTACAAGCCAATTTCCTTCAGGGTCTGCTCATGGGTGTCCAACACATACTTGACGAGGTTGAACCACCACATGTTGCCCGATGAATTAATCCACCCGGGCATTCTGAAGTCTTTGGCAGGTTATCGACCATCCTTGCCAAGAACTCGCTAAGAAAAGTCTTAGCATGAGTCGGGACCTCCCCAACAGGGTGCTCCTTGGTGACTCTGCCGGGAAGAAGCCTAGTAATACATCTAGGGGGACCATCTTGGAAAATCCCATTTGCACCAAACTTGCCTATTGCAACTCCGTTATATTCACGAGTTAGCTCCCATTCTAACTCGCGATGAGATGATAACCTCTGGAGATATACCAAAGGATAGCTACGCTCCATATCAGGAAGAAACATTAGTAAGTCACTGTTCTGATAGAGCCATTTGCTCTCTTCTTCAAAAAGAATCTCATCAGAGTGTTCTATAGCGTCTCCAAAGAGGAACGCCGACTTCTCCAATGCCTCTCGGTTCATAGCTTCGAAAGGAGCATCAGTAACGATCTCCCATGCAGTAGCAAGGCTGTATCTGATTAGTTTCTCCCTGCGCTCCCTCAAGCCCGACTTGTATGCGGCAAAAATGGTGGTGAAACGAAACTGGGTGATTGAGTCTGCACCCCCGCCATAGCCAAAGTGATGCCCTTGGGAGATTGGATCCACTGAGTAACCAACTACAAAAGAAGAATCAAGAGTTAGAAAAGTTATTACAAGATCAGAAAATTTTCTAAGTATGGAGATGCGGAGTTAAATATAACTCCGGGCGAAGTTAAGGAAATAGCCTCGCATTTTGACAAAACGCGAGGAAGACAACCTAACTTCCCGTTTGGATAATAAACGCGAAGCTAAGGGGATAACTCCGCGTTACGAAATGCAAAGCTAAAATTGTAACCTCGCGTAAAAATGCGACAGTTAGCAAAAAATAACTTCACGTTTAGAAAGCGAAGATAATGCGATAGCTTCACATGGAGGAAGACCAGAGGTCTTCTCCTTCTTCTCCAAGCTATTCGGCCGGAGTACGGCGATTTTGCCGATTAGAAAAGTGATTGGCCGGTCAAAACTGAGCTAAATCACTCCAAAATTGTCATAAAATGCCCAAATTCAGAGGTGCTTACCTCCGATTGGCGCAATGTGGGCTGGGTCGCCACTGCGGCCACTCCCTCGGCCGCTGTTGCCGCTGCTAGCACCGGCCGCTGACGGTGAGGAGGCATGCGAGGTCACGATCTTCTTGGGCGCCATTGATCTTCGAGGAATCTTGGTGAAATCGAAGGAAAATCGGTCGATCGGGTCGTCGGGGTCGTCTGGATCGCCTGAGCTCTTAGATTTCTTGAAATTTTGAATGAAGTGAGGAAGAAGAAGAGTTAGAACTCTGTTTAAATGAAAAAACCCCGCCCCTTGGTATTCAGCGCGAGAATCGGAGCAATTACTAAGCAGTTACCCACTGAAACGCGAAGCTATTAGCTCCGCGCAAGTATACAAAATGCGAGGATAGCTTGGTATTTGAACTCCGTGTTTCAGTTTGAATATCCAAAGTATTTTAAAATTTGCTAAATTCTAAGTAATTTTGAAAGCTTTGGAGGGGGTTCTGTTGGCAGTGAAAATTTCCAAGAGAAATGGAGTTTTCTAGAGCAGAACACGGAGCTAATAAGTTAGCTCTGCGCCTGGCTATTTTAGCCCCCTGCGTATGAGTAAAACACGGAGCTAATCAATAGCTCCGCGTTCTGGTTTCTTAGCTCCGCATTTTGATGCGATTAACTCCACGTGAGCAGATAAATCAGAATCTTAAATTGATTGAGATTAAGATTTGGGCTTATCCAAATACCCAAATTAAGTCCAATCAGAATTCTAAATCAAGAGATTTAAATCAAAACTAAGATATTTGATAGGAATCCTTGATGAATACAAATTCTATTTAGATAGAAACTCTCATATTATCCTAAGGCTATAAATACCCTCTTGAGGAACCCTTAGGGGATCTTTTGGAAGTTTTTGTGAAGTTCGCGTTATGCGTGAGAGCCTTGAACGAATCAAAACCAGAGACGATCATCCAAAATTGGTCGGCATCTTCTTCATCAAGAGCAAGAAGACCATCGTCGTCAGATCGTCCAAATGAGCTACTTCAATAGATCCCATTGCCACATAGATCCCACGTTTCATTGTAAAAGAGAGCGATAATTTATAAATCCTCTCATTTGTTCTTTTTCTTGTTCACTTTCATTGTAATCTAAGTTGTATTCAATGGAAGGAAGCAATAATTTTGCGACGAACATGCGCGTGCAGATTTGCACGCACGTTCCTGCCAAGTGGCGGATGCCCTGCTGGCCGGATGGGTTAGCTGCCAGCCTGTAGCCCGTAGGGTTTTCTCATTGGACGGCCACCTACAGCCTCCATTTGGGTTTCTCATTGGGGCGACCACCCACCGCCTTTTTTTCGTTTCTTCTATTGTGGATGTTGATCTTGATACCTCTGCCGATCACCTTTGCCGACTTGATATCGTTCCAATCTTCATCTCGTGAACTCGACTCTGAATTCATAACCATAGCTCTGATAATATTTGTTGGGGATCGAATGCCTCATCGAGATTGCAAAGACAAAGGAAACAATACAACACAAGAAAAACACAAGAATTAACGTGGTTCCCAACCAATTTCGACCTACGTCTACGGGAACAATGAGAAAAATACCCACTATGAGAAAAATATGTTTCAAAAAGAGATACAAGTATCTTTCTATCTCTCACATCTCTCATAATATTAGAAGTATCTCTCTTATCAATTGCTCTAGTTTCTCATATCACATACAAGAGATGTATATAGTGTTCCTATGCTAATCGTATTAGAATTGCACTATCACTATCTAATTGGTGTTCCAAACCAATTAGAACTCTGGTCTTCTAACCTAAGTCCAATTGGTACTCTTTGTGATCCTTGATCAAATCTGGATACTCAACGGATGCAAAATACAAACCCAACAATCTCCACCTTGGCTCGTATCCGATGAGCCATGCATCTTGAAGAAACTCCATTGTTCTCGTCATCCACTCGCAGACATCCACCGCACGATCACCATACTCCACCGACTAGGAACAACTTGTATAATCATTACTGCCTCTATACTTGAGCACTCATGATTACTAAACAATGCTCTCCTCCGAGCACTCATGATCACTAAACCGTACTCCTTTAAACACTCACGATTACTACACCACGCTCTTCACCAAGTACTCATAATCACTCCACCATGCTCCACCTCAGTCAAAACACCTGAATTACCTGAGTACTCACAATCACTTTCATTTTGTACACCATACAAAAGTGATCGATATATCATACTCCACCTTGATAAAAAAAAAATCATAACCAGCTCTAGAGACAAATGTAGATAATTATACATTATCATGTGCTTCATCATGTCATGAAGTAGCTGCATCCATCATCATGAAGTACCATGCTGTAACTCATAATCGTGCAATCAACCAACCATCGATCATCGATCATCTCGGTCAATATCGATCCCTCGATCATTGTCTAATACTACTGGTCTGCACAAAATCTACTCTAAACAGTAGATTTTGCCCAATATGCATCCACTACTGCATTCAGAATGCTGAAAAACATAGGATTCAACTCCTAGATCATGTAAATCGGACACCGATTTCTCGATCCACGCTCTGATCAACCACAGTCATTGATCTACGCCTTCGAATGAGATCACTCCTTTCGGTGTTTACTGTTCTGGAGCCCATAGCAAATCAAATCAATTATTTATGGGATCCATCAACCATATGGTGTTTGGTGTTTGCCATTACACCAAATCCCCAATCTATGTAAATTAGATCTCATCGTCTTCAACTTCTCAAAAGAGAGACCCAACCCAGAGCCATCACCAGTTGCTGATCGGAAGTACTATCGCCGCGCTGTAGGCTCCTGGGTCCTCGTCCCACGAGCGGTGCCTGGCGCGCGCTGCACACTGCGCATGTAGATTTGTACGCACGTGCCTGCCAAGTGGAGGATACCCCGCTGGCCGGATGGGTTAGCTGTTGACCTGTAGCCCATGGGGTTTGCTCGTTGGACGGCCACCTGCAGCCCTCGTTTGGGCTGCTCATCGGGGTGACTACCCACCGCCTTTTGTTTTGTTCCTTCTATTGCGGATGTTGATCTTGATGCCTCTGCCGATCACCTTTGCCGACTTGACATTGTTCCAATCTTCATCTCGTGAACTCAACTCTGAATCCATAACCATAGCTCTGATACCATTTGTTGGCGATCGAATCCCCCATCGAGATCGCAGAGACGAAGGAAACAATACAACACAAGAAGAACACAAGAATTAACGTGGTTCGGCCGACCAATTTTGACCTACGTCTACGGGAACAACGAGAGAAATATCCACTATGAGAAAAATAGGTTACAAAAAGAGATCCAAGTATTTTTCTATATCTCACATCTCTCATAATATTAGAAGTATCTCTCTCATCAATTACTCTAGTTTCTCATATCACATACAAGATATATATAGTGTTCCTATTCTAATCGTATTAGAATATCACTATCACCATCTAATTGGTGTTCCAATTCAATTAGAACTCTGGTCTTCTAACCCAAGTCCAACTGATATTCCTTGTGATTCTTGATCATATCTGAATACTCAACGAATGTAAGACACAAACCCAATAAGTGTGATCCTGAATTTTGGCCCTGACCGCTCTCCCCTGACATGCGTCTCCCAAATTTCATCCCCACTTTCATTCTCCTAACACCAAACAATCTCTAATATGTCCACATGGACCCCTGCGATGGGTCCAAAACTAGTGCCCCTTAACTTTTGGAGCTCACATTTTAAATATATGCATATAGACGACTTTCGGAGCCAAGTATATGTTTATCAACGAATTCTTTGTAATAATCACCAAAGCATCCCTTTCAATATGTTGGTCAATATAACTATTGTTTAGAGCAGATAACTTTAAAAGTAACTATAGAAATAACATAAAATATATGTTTGTTATAGTCTTTATTTAGTTATGATGTTTTAAAAAATAACACAATGTTCAGTAAGATTTCTTTATTTTCATTCAAACTTTATAGAGGCTATTATATATTTTTGAACTATAAAAAGACTATAGTATGTTTTTTTTTTAGAAAAAATCAACTTGTGTTTCAACCAGATTAAAGAGATCAATTTGTTATAATCCCTATTTTGATTACTTTAACATGAAAATTTGACTTTAGCACTTGGAGAAATTTGTAATATTTTCTTATTTCACCCCCATTAACATGCACACAATTAATTTTTTTTAGATAAAACTGTGAAGTATAAACTCTCAAACGTTCCATTAAAAAGATATTAATAGAACATTCTCTGGATAATAAAAAAAATACAAAAAAAAATAGAAAATACTTCTTTCACATATGCATATGCAAAAGAATACAAACAAGCAGACTTCTTCTCGATCACATGTTATTGGTGTATCCGTCTGGTGAATGTAGAACATGTCATGGGAACCTACTCTATCATCTTTCAATCTCCCCTATACACTATGACTATTGCTGCTAATGCTCGTATCGATGGATGTATTCTCTGCATCACACTCATTACAGCCACATAGACAACTACACCGCCCACGTCTAAATGCACGAGGCTGGAGTTTGGCCTCTGACATTTCATGCAGACATCTCCTAGATCCAAACCTTGTCTTCGTCTAACCGCACGAACTCCATTGGATTCAAATTCAAAATTTGAAGTTTTGAATCGACTGAATCTCGTCATTCATCAGGAACTGTTCCCCACAACCATTAAATTCTATCAACATCGGATCAACAACTAGCAATATGCCTTTTAGAGGATACCAACTCACTCTAATACCCTCTCGGCCACCAGACCAAGTCCCACTTGATGACTTATTCAAACCAATACAAACCAGAATATCAAATCTGTTTCAACAGTTTGGTCTAGAAAACCATCGAACAAAATCTCAATGGATTTCGCATTAGTTGGGAATGTCACGTGCCCACCGATGGACGACGGACGTGTGAAGGTTGTCCCGTTTTGACTACTTTTGGATAGCCAAGGCGGCGTAATGCGGTTATTAAGCGATCCTGCCCTTTGATGCCATATCTTCTCCATATACCTGATTACTGCTAAACATCGCAGTTGAGGTCTTTAAGCAATGATGTTACAGGCAAAAAATATGTTTGTAATCTCGCTCTTCTATCTTCTAGTGTCATCATCGCCCAACTTCGGTGAACTCCAGCCATTCCGAAAGAACTCCGACCGTTCCGATCAATCCGGAAGAGCTATGTTCAGTCACGCCTATGACCATGAACAATCAACAATATGCCAAATCTGAGTCGTACGAGCAAAATTACCTCTTAGATTTTTTCCTTACACTAGATCCATACCAGATCTGAGGCAAGAATGAGAAAGGAAAAGAAAGACACCACTTTTGAGCAACAAAATAACAAAACCAGCAAAAAGACTCTCGAAGACAGTCAAATTCTGAGTCGTATGAGCAACACCTCTTAATTTTTTTCCTACACCAGATTCAGACCAGATCTGAAGGCTAGAGTGGGAAAGGAGAAGAAAGATACCACCTTTGAGCAACAAAAAGCTAAAACCAACAAGAAAAAAGTTGGAGAAAATATAATGATTAAATTTTGAATGTATAGGGAGCTTGAGGGAGGAGAGGAGAGGCAGGAACAGGCTACTGCGTTGCACTCCCCTCCTCCCCCCCACAGTGCAAGGACTTGTTGTTGGGTAAGAGGGGGAGAGGGAGAGAAGGGCCGATAGACTATCCCACAATTATTATTAATTGTTATCAAAAATACAAAAAAGAATACGAAATGAACCACAGTGAATAGAGAAGTGGCTGAGGTTAATTTGAAAGGCAAACTTAATCCAAAACATGCCAACACTAAATATATGCTGTTTTTACGCAGATAGAGGTGGAGTGAGGGGCGATTTCCAACGAACCAAGTAAGAGAACTCCGGTAAAAAAAAAAAAAAAAAAAAAAAAAAAAAACAAAGGAAATCAAATCACCCCCAATCTCTCAAAGGGCTGGGCTCTAAGAGGTGAAAATATCTGCCTCAAAGCGTTTTCATCACCGACAGACTGCTTTCGGGGGCAAGTTGGAAGGCCATTTCCACGACTTGTGACCACTCATCTCTCCGATGGAGTTAGCTTGGAGCTGGCTAGGTAAAGGCAAAAATAGGGAGGAAAATACCAGTGATGAGGATAGAAATCCAAAACATAGGAGGAAAAGTTAGTCTGAAGTTGTTAGGGAATCGCCGGTCAGGGAGGTTCATCCACCCTCATCTTCGATGTTCCCTCCCACCAAGTCCTCCTACTCTGGAGAAGAAGTTCTTGCCCTCTTGGCTGCGGCAAGAGGTGGCGATTACATTGCCCCGAGTAAATGTAAGGAGGATGTTCGCAGCAGAAATTTGCTTCCCTTCCATTGAATTCAACTTAGATTACAATGAAAGTGAACAAGAAAAGAACAAACGGGAGGATTTATAATCTATCGCTCTCTTTTATAATGAATTGTGGGATCTATGTGGCGATGAGATCCAACTAGTAGCTCCTTTGGATGATCTGATGACGATGGTTTTTATACTCTTGATGAAGAAGATGCCGGCCGACTTTGGATGATCTTCTCTGGTCTTGATTCGTTCAAGGCTCTCACGCGTAACTCGAACTTCACAAAAACTTCCAAAAAAGATCCCTTAAGGCTTCCTCAAGAGGGTATTTATAGCCTTATGTCAATATGAGAGTTTCTATCTTAATAGAATTTGTACTCATCAAGGATTCCAATCAAATATCTTAGTTTTGATTTAAATCTCTTGATTTAGAATTCTGATTGGATTTAATTTGGGTATTTGGATAAGCCCAAATTTTAATCTCAATCAATTTAAGATTCTGGTTTATCTGCTCACGCGGAGTTAATCGCATCAAAAACGCGGAGCTAAGGAACCAGAACGCGGAGCTAAGGAACCAAAATGCGGAGATATTGAGTAGCTTCGCATTTTGCTCAAACGCGAGGCTAAAATAGCCAAATGCGGAGCAATAGAGTTAGCTCCGCGTTCTGTTGTGGAAAATCCTATTTACTTAGAAATTTTCACTGTCAATAGAACCCCCTCCAAAGTTTTCAAAATGACTTAAAATTTAGCAAATTTTAAAATACTTTGGATATTCAATTTGGTGATCAAGTTAAGATCAAGAAATTCGGTAGAGGTGCTTGAAACTTTGATGGAGGCGGTTCAAGGCTCTCATGCGTAACTTTGAACTGCACATGCCAAAATGATCGAGTCATGATCATCAGATTTCGACAGAGGCGCCTAATTACACATGCCTAGTCCAAGTGCTCTCATGCGTATCTTGAACGGAGATGGAAATAATCCAAATCATACTGTCAGAGGTAAGAGCTTAACATGACAGGTCCACGAAATTTTTAGCAAACCCCTAGCTATAAATAGATTTGGTGAGGAACTTGATCTCCTCTTCTCGCCGCTTTAATAGGTAGTTAATTTCATACTTTTACCCCCAGTATGATAGAGTTAGCGAGGAACTTGATCTCCTCTTCCCGCCGCTTTAACAGCATTGGGCAATTTTTTTATAGCACTCAATTAGCCATTCTAATGGCTAGTAAAAGTAGCGAAAGCAACATGATATTTATCATCGTCAATAATTTTTGGCACCCCTAGCCAAATCCGGCTGCTAGCCAATGAGAATGACTTTGTCACAGCTGTGGTTCGGAGCGTACCCAAGGGGCTAGCTTGCAAGTGCGGGCTGCCCGTGCTTGGTGTCGATATTGGCTTCCCTACTGGTACAGGGATCGCTCTGGTAGGGAACTCATTGGTTCCTACTACTAAACTTGTCATATTTGCAGAAACTTTCTTTTATTCCTCTTTAAGTGTGAGAATCCCGACTTCTATCAATGCCTGAATTCGGTTCTTAAGAGGATAGCAATTCTTAGTTGGGTGCCCGATATTCCGAAGGTACAGGCAATAGTTAAGGTTGCTGGTTTTACCAGCGTCTTCCAGTTTTCCATTTTCCGGATGCTTGAACATGCCCTTTCTTAGGAGGAGATGGAATAGAGTACCTGTCTACTCCATCTTGAATATATAAGTTCTATCTTGGCAGGGTTTATTCTGACATGCACCTCTAGGATTTGGAGGTATTGGCTTTGGATCTGCAACTGACGTCATCACAGCCTTTCCTTTATTTTTAGGATTCTGTGGATATTACCTATTATTCATAGAGTTTCTCGTGCTACGAGATTCCTCAATCCGGCGAATTATATATTCAGCCTGCTCTCCCTGCTTCAGCAGATCTTTCCAAGTTTTAGACTCTACAGCTCCCATTCTTATCAGCACGCCGGTTCTGAAATTATGCTTACAGGTTTCTACTAGGATTTCTTGGGTCATATCATGTCGATAATACACGGATTTTTCCCTAAAGCGTTCAATGAAAGTCTTAACTGTTTCATCTTCTCCTTGTTTCGTCGCAAGGAGGGAATGAACCGATATTTCGGTATCATCTTCAAAGAAACGTGCCAAGAACTGTTTCTCGACATCATACCAGTTATTGATAGTACCTGAGGGCAACTGCATGAACCATGTAAAGGCAGGCCCTCGCAAGGTACTTGCAAATACCTTGGTCATTATAGGATCATTTTCTATCAGATGACCTGCTTGCGATAAGAAGTAATAGATGTGCTGACTGGGAGATTCTTTCCCGTCATATGGCTCCAACTTAAGCGGTTTATACTTTTCGGGATACGGTGCCAAATCCCATTCAGGAGGGTATGGTCTTGAAACCCCCGATTCTTTCAATTCTTTTTTGTGCATTAGGGCATCCAGTTGGCTTTGCAATTTCTCGATCTTTTCTCCATGAGGATCATGGAAAGAGTATTTGTCATCATCCTCATGTGTCGAATAAGCCTTTTCTTCTTTAGTTTCTTCATTTGTCTTAAGTGGCGGTTCCGAAGAAATTTTAGCCTGATTATCGGCTATCTTCTGGGTATTTTCGACCACTTTTAGAAGCATTAGTTTGAGATCATTAATGGCCTTTTGCTGACCTCGAATCATCTGCTCTTGGACTTCTATCCTCTAGTCAGTATCATCTGACCTGTCTACCACTTGCGAGTGTGATTTTAGTGATCGGGAGGATGCACAAGATTGTATGGAAGCTATGGCTGAATTGTCGCTGTCATTATCATAAGAATCTTTTGCAAGTTTCTTGTATTTTCGAGGAGCGATAGTGCCAGATTTGAGCTGGGTGAAATGATGAGGTTCTTCATCGTCTGCATCTGACTAATATTCTTTCTCCATAATCTTTTTGCCTTTGCCAACCATATTTGAGGTCACTGTATTTAATTCTTTTTCTTTAATTTTGTATCTCAGATCATTCTTTCTCCTCTTTGGAGTACCTTGACAAGACTCAGTTATTCTGTTAAATAGAGACACTCTCTTTTTAGTACAACAGCAATTATCCAATACAACAGATATGGCTGTTATGAGCTGCTCACAATGACATGTTGAGTGTGGCTGAGCTTGAGTCATATTTCTCATTTTTGTCAAGTAATTTCTGAGATTGGCGACTTCGGATGACAAAGAATCGTGGGGGCCACCTGGTTGTTGAGAAGGTCCAGGGGCCCACTGAACCTTCTTGGAATCATTAGAATCAAGTCCTGATCCAGTAGTGTGATTATCAAACCTGATTCTATATTCAGGTTGATTTACGCGGAGCTGAGAACTAGCTTCGCGTTCACGTGGAGTTGAGAATTAGCTTCGTGTTTTGATACGCGGGGCTGAATAATAGTTTCGCATTTTTGCACTCTAGCCTCACATTTCACGCTGGCTTGGCGTCTCTGCAGAAGTTTATCTTCTGGGATATTAGCCTCGCGTGGAGAAAAATTCTTGCATGCTGGCTTACTTTTGTGATTTACGCAGGTGATAATTTTGCGTTTAGCGCGATTTTTGCAATTACCGCAAATTTGCCACTCATCTTCACGATTTACGCGAAGGTGAGGAGTCTCGCGATTAACGCAAGTGTTACTGGCTTCGCATTTATCGCTAGGCTCAGTTTTAGCCTCGCGTGGAGAATCACACGCTGGCTCTAGGGAAATTTTATCCTCGTGGTTTACGCGAGTGTCAGAAATCTTACGATTAACACAAGTCTTACTGGCTTCACTTCTATCGCTAGGCTCAGTAATAGCCTCGCGTGGAGAATCACACGCTGGTTTTAAGGAAATTTTATCTTTGCGATTAACGCAGGCTTCTCTGGTTTTAAGCCCAGATAAAATAGCCTCACGTGGATAATCACACGCTGGCTTGTCCTTGCGATTAACGCAAGTTGCAGCTTCGCGATATTGTTAGGCCTTGCGATTAACGTAAGCCAGTTTGCGAGGTACAGTAGCCTCGCGTTCTGCTGCCTGAATAGCCTCGCGTTTACCACGGGCTTTGAGGGCCTTTCGGCTAGCTCTCCGATTTCGGTTGCGGAGTTGGCCTCTAGTCAAACCAGTTTTCAAGCCTTCTTCGGCAGTAGAGAGATCACCCCCTACTAGGGTTTCCTGCCCAAACGACGGCTCTGTGGCCGCAGTCTCCAAGGGTCCCCGATTAACGGTGGATGCATGATTACCCGATTTACGGATATTGGAGCGCACGCGATGATAGCGCCGCGTTTCGGTCAGGTTACCTGACTCAGAGGAGAGATACTCCTTGTACTTCTACTGATCGATCCCCACGACTAGCATGTTAATGTCAGATCCGATCCTCTTGATGTCAGATTGTGCCACGATCTCTTTTTCGATAAAAGAGACTTCTCCCACTGTGGTCGCCAGTTTGTTCGCAACAAAATTTTGCTTCCCTTCCATTGAATTCAACTTAGATTACACCGAAAGTGAACAAGAAAAGGACAAACGAGAGGATTTATAATCTCTCTCTTTTACAATGAATTATGGGATTTATGTGGCGATGGCATCTAACTAGTAGCTCCTTTGGATGATATGACGACGATGGTCTTCTTGCTCTTGATGAAGAAGATGCCGGCCGACTTTGGATGATCTTCTCTGGTCTTGATTCTTTCAAGACTCTCACGCATAACTCGAACTTCACAAAAACTTCCAAAAAAGATCCCCTAAGGCTTCCTTAAGAGAGTATTTATAACCGTAGGTCAATATGAGAGTTTCTATCTTAATAGAATTTGTACTCATCAAGGATTCCAATTAAATATCTTAGTTTTGATTTAAATCTCTTGATTTGGAATTTTGATTGGATTTAATTTGGGTATTTGGATAAACCCAAATCTTAATCTCAATCAATTTAAGATTCTGGTTTATCTGCTCACGCGGAGTTAATCGCATCAAAAACGCGGAGCTAAGGAACCAGAATGTGGAGCTAAGGAACCAGAATGAGGAGCTAAGGAACCAGAACGCGGAGCTATTGAATAGCTTCATTTTTGTTCAAACGCGAGGCTAAAATAGCCAAACGCGGAGCTATAGAGTTAGCTCCGTGTTATGTTGTGGAAAATCCTATTTACTTAGAAATTTTCACTGCCAACAGAGGAGACTTGGAAAACCGTTAAGTCAAGATCCACAGTGAAGAAGGAGCGGGCCACCAGGGCTGTACCTACCCGTGGGGCTATAAAAAGAAAATTCTCTCCGGTTAGGTGACTGACGCTGGGGAGCCCTGAAACATGCTGGATTTGTGGGAAGATTGGCCATTACAAGGACAAATGTCCCTTCATTAGATGTAGGTACTATAAAGTTTTGGGACATCGTATTGGAGAATGTCTGGTATCTCTAGCTAAGAAAGACTTCACTGCAAAAATGATTTCCCCTACCCGGGTCAACAAGCAAGCAGAGGGACTACTCACCCACAATATAGAGCTGTCTTTAGCTCCGGTCAAGCACACTGCCAAGAAACCAGCAGTCTTCATCCCGACCTCAGAGATGACTTTATTGGAGCAGCAACGCCTCACCAGCATCCTAGGGGTAATTTACCCTACTCATGGAAACCCATCACCGGATGAGATAGTTATTATCCTGAAGACTCTCAGTCCGCTGCCGCAAGTCATACCTGGAGACTGGACAGGAATGGGGATAAATTTATCACTCTATTCCCCTCTAAAGAAACACTTACCATAGCAACAAAATACTCCCCATTTGTTTGTCGTGATTCCAACTAAGGTTTCAGAATTGGTGTTTGGAGACGAGATGAAGATTCCCAGACTTACCCCTTCCCAGCTACCGCTTGGATCGCCATACATGGGGTTCCCCTTCATCATTGGAATCGAACTGATATTGGTAAATTGCTAGCAAAATTTGTACATGTAATTGATATCAGTGAACAAACCAGCAAAAGATTAAGCATGGATTTTGTTCGGGCTTTTGTGGGTTGTGATAACTTATCGTTGATCCCCTGGCAGTTTCAGGCCGTTTTCGGTGATCAAGTATGCGACATTAAGGTAGAAATTACCTACAAAACTGAATCTCTGGCGATAACATCTCTCTCATCGGAGATCATGGCTCCATCATCCAAAGTAGCTACCTCGGTCTCGGTGAGAGGGAATGACATCTGGTTCAGCCAGGATCATATTTTCCGACCGGCCAACTCACGGTACCGTTTTTCCCTCCACCGGTCCCCGGAGGAGCTACACTTGGAGACGGAGCAGTGATTAGCAAAGACCCAGCGGTCAAGAGAGGTTACCTAACACAAGGACTACGAGGTATGACAGAAACCGGTCTCAGTGGAGAAAGAGGGAAGAAATCAAATCCAATTTTGGGGGAGACCAACTTAACTAACTCTATAGGGAAAGTGGGATCGGGCGATCTAAGAATAGAAGAAGAACTAACCACTTCCCCCCGTTGAATATTGCCTCTCCGAAACTCTTCTCTCAGGAGAGGAAAGGGCAATCTTCTGGGCAAGAAAACCTATCGGATACACGACTCAGACTTACCCTATTGACCAGCAGGGCTCCAACCTCGGCCTTATCTGCCAGGACGAAAAGGGGCGTCTGATCCTCGACCTTTCGCAGTGGGACAGAGCGGAAGATTTCCCCAAAGTCGGAAGAGGAAAGGAGAAGATCAGGGTAGAGGGAGAAACGAACGAGGCGGCGGATTTGAGGAGAAAAGATAAGGAGCATTTAATGATCGCTCCAACTGATGCTTTTTCCTCGTGGGGAGTGCCCACCTCTCGTCCACTCTCCGAAGAAACAAAACGAGGCAAACTCTCTGGGGGGACCCATCTGCCTCCGATGGAAGACTTGGGGGAGATCGGGCCCGCCAAAGGTGGGGAAAATGCTGGGCTAGACAAAAGTGGGGGGGAGTTGGATCCGGCCCATGCTATTAATTCAGAGGAATTAAATGGAGCCCAATTAAACCTACAACTATCTCTACCCAAGCCCGATATCCCACAAAATATTTTATGCTCTGTTGATAAAGATGAAGGCTGCTCTAGGCAAACGCCTTTGGATTTTATGGGTTTGTTTTCAAATCTGTGGAATTTTGATAAAGATTGTGCTCGTGATACTATTGTAAAATTACTGGAAAATGTAATGTGAGGGGAGCAGAGCAAAGGCCCTCCTAGATTCCGTAGAAGACAGGCTTCCCATCTACAGAAGCGTATTCGGGATAAGAACAAGCTTTTGACAAAATTAGCAGTCATCACCCCTCAGATAGTAGAGCAGGCCCCAGAGGATATACTACAAGATACCCAGACTACTCCTGTGAATGAGACAGAATAGACTTTGGAGTTTACTACTAAGGAAGTAGATTTCGTGATGGACTCTCAATTGATGGCGCCTATAGAGGAAGTGGAGGCTCCAGTGGCCAGGCAGGCCCTTCCTGCCATTAACCCCTCTAGATGGAGCAGGAGATTGGATTGGCCAAGTTGCAGGCTCAGCTTCAAGACGCAAGACTCTCATCACTGATTTAAAAACAGGTACTTCTCAAACTCGGCTTAATATTCTGAATTTAATTTCGGATGATTTGTTATTCTCTTTAGCACAGACTTGTGATATTAATATGGGTTTAAATGACACTGAGCACAAGCACAAACTATCACAATTAAGAGCTATAGAGGCCTTCGGAGGGGAGGAGTCCTCTAGGAGGATGGATTGAGTACATCCCCTATATTGTGGAGAAGTGTTTAGACTTTGCTTTATGAATTGTTTATTTTAGAATATTCGTGGTTTGGATAACCCAACCAAGCGGCATATAGTGGCGGAGGTCATTCGCACCAATAAGGTTGATATAATTTGCCATGAAGAGACCAAACTCACTAACCTGAGCCACATGGTACTTAGATCTATGGGCCCAAATGACTCATTCTTGTTTAGATATAAAAACTCTAGGGGGGCTTCGGGTGGGATCATCATTGGAGTGAGTAACAAATTTGTTATTTTAGATGTTTGGGAGGGAGCGTTTTCCCTCTCGATCAATGTGAAGAGATTATCCGATGGGTGGGTCCAAACAATCACAGCAGTGTATGACCCTAACGATACACAAATGCGTCCTAGTTTTTGGGATGAGATTAGGAGAATCAAGAATAAATGGGGTATCTCATGGGTCATAGGGGGAGATTTTAACATTACAAAATTTGCCCACGAGAGAAAGGGGGTCGACCGTAACCCCCGAGATCGGGAAGCTTTTAATGAGGTCATCGCCCAACTTAGCCTCATCGACCTGCCTCTTGGTAGCTATCTTTTCACTTGGTCGGATATGAGAGAAGCCCCTAATTTAGCAAGATTAGACAGAGTTCTAGTTTGTAATAGATGGGATAACAAGTTCCCATTAGCAAAACTCAAACCGCTTCAGAGACCAACCTCCGATCACGTCCCAATTTGTCTATACTCGAGAGAGGGGATAAAAGTGATGCGACGATTTCGGTTAGAAAAATGGTGGTTGGACCACATGGAGGTACACAACCTAATTAAGAGAGTTGGTCTCAACCTACTTCAGCAGTGGATGCCACCGGTAACTTCTGCATTAAATTGAGACGTCTTCGAAGGCTCCTATAGAGATGGGAGTATAGACATCGACTCCAATCTAGGGAGCACAAAGAGGATATTTAATGTCAAATGGAGATGTTGGAAAAACAGGAAGAGGTGCGACAACTCAATGTGGAGGAGAACTATAGGTTATTGAGTTTGAGGAGATCTATGGAGGAGATATACAGAAGGGAGGAATTGATTTGGAAACAGCGTGCCTGTTGTAAATGGTTGAAAGAGGGAGACACCAACACTGCTTTCTTCCACAAGTATACCTGTATGAGATTTAAAAGTAATAAAATACACTCTGTAAGGACGGATAGTGGCGAAATACAGGGCCTGCTAATTCAAGAACACGCCTAGGGAGGCTTCTTGGCTTACAGATTCTCAAAGGTCGTGCAATATATCTAGATTCTGGAAAGGTATTATGATGTTTCGACATATTGCCTGGCCCAGCTTAGAGTTTAAGCTGGGTAATGGGCACAATATAGTATTTTGGCACGACAGATATTGCTCTCAGATCCCTCTAAAATTTTTATTCTCAGGGGCCTACCAACTTTCTAGAGATAAGGAGGCCAATGTATGTAGGTTGTGGGACCGAGTTAGATGGTGCCTGAATCTTCGACACCTATTTTCTGTCATTGAAAACTCACAATCTCGAGAGTTGAAGTCTCTCCTTAGTAACTTCATACCTAATCAACTGGTAGAGGACCAACCCCACTGGAGATGGAGCAAAGATAGAGTCTTTTTAGTCAAATGTACAAACAATCATTTTATGGATAGTGATATTGCTCTAACTGATTCCACTTGGATTTAGAAGACTGTTTGCTCACCCAAAGTTAGGATGTTTCTCTGGTTGGCCGTTAAAAAAAACTCTGCTTACCTTACCAGCCTTACAGAAAAGAGGATGGATAGGGCCGAACATTTGCGTTCTCTGTAATAGGGATGAAGAGTCCACCGATCACCTTTTGTTGAACTGTCATTTTACTCGTGAACTGTGGTTGAAATGTGCCAGAAGGTTTGGAATTAGTATCAACACAGGGGTATGCACTAGTTTTGATGACAAATTATTTGTTAGTGGCAAGATCTCACAATTGGCTAGAACCCTAGTAGCAGCCTTATGTTGGAATGTGTGGAGTGAAAGAAATAGTAAAATTTTTAATTCTATTGCACGCTCATTGCACACATGTATATGTACGATTATTCATGATGTTATTCTTTGGGCAGATATACTCTCGGACGAGGAGCGTGTTCAAATCTCAGGTGGGACATCTGGTGAAGATTCCAGCGACACTCTTCCATCTCCGGACCAGACATAATAGATGGACTTTTTGGTGGACTTTTGGTACTTTTGGTGGACTTTTTCGACTTCTGGTTGTCATTGGAGGACTTGTTTTTACTCTTTGTGTACTCTTTTTTAGCTAGTTTAATGTTTTTTTTTTTATGTATTTTTGAGTTTTTCAAATATTATTATAGTTCTATTATCCGCTTGTTAATAAAATGCGGTGGGCTTCCACCAATCATTTTTTGGTCAAAAAACATGCCAAGACTAAGTTTATGTCACGTGTTTTTTTTTTTTTTTTTTTTTTTTTTTTTTTTTTCCACAAGGATGGTGGGTATAACTCCCATGTTCTACTAAATAGATTTTAACAAAACAAGTAAATACATAGTAGGATGTCAGCCGCTACTATTGGACTATTGTCTTAATACAAATATTAATACAAACTTTTAGACTTTACTGTAACCACTCTCTAACAAATAAGCTTATAAAGGGTCTTTCTCTTCTTTGTCTGAGACTGCTCTATTGGATGAGTGTCTCCCTCTCGTGCTCCACCACTTGCGGAGAAAAATGGAAAGATTAATCCACGAATTGAACAGCAGAGAAAATCCAAGAGCTAAAATCTATGGTTTGCAAAACAAAATGGATCCATTGGGAGTTTCTTTTAAAGGCCACATGTTCTTTGCTATTTCCTTCACTACGCAGCATTTCAACATAAAAGTATTAAAATATAGAAATATATGTGCATAAAAGACCAAATTTATAGAATATAAGCATATATTCAATTCATATCTTAACATCAAAATTTTAATTTTTCGTTGTCCTTTCCGCCTTAACGATGAGGCGTTATGCTTAGTGTTTTTTCTTCATAAAACTCTCATAATTTATTTGAAAAACATGTGATTATCCAGTTATTTTATTCAATTATCAGGCCTGCAGCTTCACCTTATTTTGAATTTATCGATTATTACTTGTAACCGTACCAGATATTCTACATCTATACATATCTTTCCCAATTTTTATCTTATTAATTTATTACACACTTCTATATCTTTCTGCCTTCTTCTCTTCTTTCTCTCTTTTCTATCATTTTTTTTAATCGTACATGTTTCGATAATTTCCTAAAATACCAATCAATTTTGTGTGCATAAATATCGATTTTTTCTATATAGTTGATATCCTTAATATGTTAATGGTCGGCTGTCCTCATCCCTTTGGCTCTCTTTCCGCCAAAACACAAAATATAATAAACGAAGAAGAGAAAGAGACCCAAAATTGAAACAGAGGGTAAGGGGAAAAAAAAAAAGTGATAAAGATGGGTTCTTGGTTCTTGTTCTTACCGCTATGTCCCCATTCAATCTGCCGCCCACATCGAACCAATTTGGCATCTTATCCGACTACTACTACTCATCTCATTGCTTCTGTTATCACCACAGGCAATGGAATTTGCTGCCACCTCGCTCTCCCAGCAACAAGCTCAGACAATGGTGAGATAAAGTTGCCTCTTTTGTTTCCTTTTTCTTTTTACAGACATTTTCATGTTTTTGTTTGATGGGTATGTTAGAAATTTAGAATCGTGATATGGGTAATTGGTATTTTGGAATTTTAGTGGACTTTTGCAGATTTTTTTGAGTTCTGAAGTGGTTGATTGAAATTGACGTTGGAAGCTTAGATTTTTATACATGAAGCACTTTTACAAAATACAAATTTGAAAATTTCATTATACTGGAAAATTTTATTATCCTGGCTCGGTGAAAAAGTTGTCCCAATTTTTCGCCCACTAACTGTTTGAGAAAATTCAACTGATTTTGCATTTCGATGTTCATTCTGCAATTATCTATTTTTTTTTTTTTTTTTTTTTTTTTGTATTTCTTTAAAAGTACAGATTTCTTGAAACTATTTGGTACAGAGAAATATTTGGGGTTGGTGATTAATGTTTTTTCATATTAAGGAACTTACAAGTTCCCAATTTAGGTTGCACAAGTACTGATAAGATATGTTAAAAGAAAGATACAGCAAACAGAATTACTACATTGATAGATTTCCCAAATTGTTGTTCCGTAGTTTGATTTAGATTCACAGAATACTGTGCTTGTATTTCGCTAATTTTTTTATAAGCATATTGCTAATACACGATTTTTCTGTTTTCTGTAACAATGTAGACTGAGCCATGGAAGCAAACATTACTGCTCGCATTCCAAAGCCTCGGCGTAGTTTTTGGTCAGTTGAGCATTGGTCCACTATTTGTCTTTCATACAGCAGCTGTCGATGAAATTGAATCAAAAGAGATGCTATATGGACTCATGTCCTTCATATTTTGGACAATGACATTGATTCCTTTCATAAAGTATGTCTTCATAGTACTGAGGGCTGATGATAACAAAGAAGGTACTTTCTGTGGGGGACCAAAACTTTGATTATTGATTAAAATACGAAGGATTTAGAAATCCTAACCAGAATAGAATTACCGATGCAGGTGGAACATTCGCATTGTACTCACTTTTGTGCAGGCATGCGAAAGTTGGCATGCTCCCTAATAGTCTGATTGAGGATGATGACCTTTGCTTGTGCAAGGATAGTGTAGAATCAAAGGATAAAATTTCCGTTGAGAAGAACAAAAAGAGTCGCTACATGATGTGGTTCATGGCTGTGCTTGGTTCATGCACTGTTATTGCCTGCGGGGTTCTTGTTCCAACCATATCTGGTCTGGAAATACTTTGCAGGCCTTGATTTACTATTTTGAAAGTTTTTTCATTGCATATTGATGTGTATGTTGTATTTGCAGTGCTCATGGCAACAAAGGATCTTGATAGATCTCTGAAAGAGTTACTTTTCCAGTGTAAGATGCTGAACCAAGAATAAACATCAACTAGCTATTAGTCTTGTCTTTCCTGATTTGCTGGTTCATCTTTTACTTTATGTGGAGTTTTATATTTTCTTTTTGTAATTTTTTTTAATGATTCTTGCAACAGCACAAAAACGAAGAGATAAATTTGGCAATTGTAAGTCTTCTGCCAGATATTTTCATGTCATAACATCCCTTTACCGCTATACTATTTGTATCGTCATCAGTACTGTCTTCAAAATCCTAGTTATAATTATAAGACATTTTCATGTTGCGCTTAGTTATCCTAATTTTTCTTTTAGTATTATGTATCATCACTTAGTTTCATACATTGAAAAAATTGTCATTTGATAGTGAAAATGCAGGCTAGCTACTGCGGAGGTATGTGTCATTTGATGGGTATCAATCAACAATTATCAAGAACAGAACATATCTCAAGTTATCAAATAGATTAGACTCAGAGATTTTTAACGTGGAAAAACACAAACAAGGAAAAAACCACAAAAGAACTACATTATGATTTCAAATCATAGTTAATTATAGTGATTTGACCATAGTCAGTAGATAGCCATGACTAACCAATAGCCTAAGATCTATTTCGTCTGGTAGACAGTCACAACCAAAGTTTTACAATCAGACTATTTCAAACCTAGCAATGACTCACCATTGAAGATACAGATCTATAAATATTAAATTGTAAAATAATTACAAACGAGTAGAAATTACTGCAACCATTGATTAAGTACTTGTTTGTTAGTTAGAGATATTGATAGACGTTGATCTCCACAAACCATGAACTAAACCTCCTTCTTGTTCAATATAAATCTCCTTTTTATTCTTCTTGAGAAGCTCTCTTTTCCTTCCTTTTTCCCCCTCTTTTCTTCCTTTCAACTTCGTTGAAGATGATGACATATAAAAAGGATTTACACCCTCCAAATAAGTCCTCAAACTCTCTTTTAATCATATCCATTGAAGTTAAATCCAATGAACCAAAAGAAATCACTTACCAACTTAAATCCTATAAGAAAATTGCCCAAAAATATCTTTGAACATGCATGCTGCATTCCGTTGTCCAAAGCCCCTTCAGCAACCCCTTTACGTTGTCCAAAACCACTTGAATATTGTGGTGTTTCAGTGAGTGTTGTTGAATGCGTAATCATTTAGCACTTTAGTAAAATGGCTGTGACTTTTGATCTTGAAGTCCAATTTGGGTGATCCAAGCATCATTGGAAAGAGTACCAAAACTTTACAACTTCTTCATTACAAATTTTTCCAATTTTGCCAACATCACTTTTAAAACTTGACTTGAGGTTGATGTTGCTGCACATCCTTTATCAATTATTGCTACTGCTTCTTTCCAATTTTGAGTGATCATAACTTTCATATTCGAACTCCTATTTAGCTAATCTTGATGTCCTTACAAAGGTCATTCAGAGCTCTAACTTTTCTAAGATTCTTGTATAGCTTTGTCAAATTAGTGTATTTATCGTACCTATCGTATTGGTTTTTATCAACTTTGAGTTTGGTTTATGCTCAAGTACTTGGACTAGATCTTCATAAATTTTGGTTGCGATTTGCCACGTATGTAAGATAAGAAATGCTAATAATCTCCCCTTTGGCAATTTCGTGAAGAAACTCTTTATTCAGTGTATAACCTATGATATACGCGGAAACAAGATCAAGCGCAAATATACTTGAAATATATCAAAAATAACAAGATGCACACACGCACATGCATAAAGTACAAGCACATCATGAAATCAAAATTGCTCCTCTAGTATATATGCTCCCCTTGACACTCATTATACCTCAATATATAGTACTCCCCTTTTTTGTTAGAAATTTACAAATACAAAAGATATAAATATCTACATTATAATACACAAGGGAGTCACGCATAGAGTTAATATATAGCAATCAAACATCAAGTATTCATCATTAAATGTATATATTGATACACAAGTGTGAGGAATCTCTAAATTATGTTCAAATCTCATGTGTTAGAAATTTCCAAAATACAGTTAGACAAATAAATTATAGACATAAGTCATATTTCGAAGTTTTCAGTAATATATATCAAGTTTCAAAATATGATCATAACTTTTAAATAACTTCTCCATCAATGTGATATTCAAAAAAAATTTTCCTACACTTTTTATTTTTGTTGAGCTTATACCACCATATTTTTTTCTTTTCAGCTGCTCACCTCATTTTCGATGAGCTTATACGTTCTATTCTTATGATGGTGACTTTGACCTTCATGAGAAGTAACCATAATTATGAATTCAAAATGCGTTACTCTTAATATTTGTAGTCCTTTTCCACCACTAGGAACAAATATTCTCCTTTAATTTTCCTTCACATGGGAGTAATAAGTACGATCATACCTGCAAAAAAAAGATATATGATATAAACTTAGTTATTTTACTTTTCATATTAAGTATGGAGGTTGTCTATATATGAAAATGAATTAGTCTAACAATAATATTGACTGAAACAAAATAAATCACCTCAGCACAAGTAGACAATAAAATAAGAGGGTGTCATATTTATACCTATAGGAAAAGAATATACATGAAATCAATGTCCTAGACTATTTGGTCCTATGTGATTACTCAAGTTTGCAAATCCCTATAGTACTCCTAAGATGAATGTATCTTTGGGTGTCTAGAGCTTTTGAAAATGTCAGTGAGCTGAGTTTCGGTTGGAACATATTCAAGAGCAACAACATATTTTTCAACTAGCTCTCATATAAAACGATGAGTTATGTTAATATGTTTTGTCCTAGAGTGTTGAACTGGATTTTTCAATATATTTATTGCACTCATCACAATATAAACATTTCACTTTGTTCAATAACATAATCACTCAATATTTTTTTTCATCTAAATAGTTGTGTACAACACGTACTTGTTGCAATATACTTAGTCTCAACTGTCAATGATGATACTGCATTTTGCTTTTTGCTATGCCATGCCACCAAATTACTTTCCATAGAGAAACATTCACTTGATGTGCTCTTTTGCCCTTTACATTTCCTGCCCAATCAACATTGAAGAGCCTACAATAATTGTATTGGAGTCAGAATAGTACCATATACCATATTTACAAGTGCCATTGATGTATTTTATGATGCTTTAACAATACTCAAATGTGACACCTTAGGATTAGCTTGGACCATACACACACACACACACACACTAAATGAGATGGTTGGTATACTTGTAGTTAAGTATAACTGACTACCAATCATGCTATAGTACATTGTGTGTCCAATAGGTGTTTCAGCATCATCTTTAGTGAGTTTAAGCAGTAGTCATGGGTGTCTTGGCATGTTTTATGCCATCCAGGTTAAATCTTCTGACAAGATTCTTAACATATTTCGTTTTGGATACAAACTCCCATTAGACATCTGAATTATCTGCAGTCCAAGAAAACAATTTTAACTCACCCTAAAGACTCATTTCAAACTCAGAGCTCATTAGATCATAAAACTTTTTACCCAAATCATTACTTAAACATCCAAAAATAGTGTCATCCATGTAAACTTGCAATACAAGCAAATCAGGACAATTCTTTTCAAAAACAAAATTTTTTGACACAACGTTTAGAAAATCCAAAATCAAGTTAAAAGGTAATCAAATGATTGTACCAGACTCTTGGGGCTTATTTCAATCTATATAGTAATTTCTTTAATTTTAGCACATGATCATAATAGTGAGTAATCCGAAATCCTTTGGATTGTGAAATATAGACCTTTTTTTTTTTTTCAAATACCCATTTAGCAACGCACTTTTCATATCCATTTGATAAAGTTTTAGGTTAAGAGTGCAAATAATAGATTAAATATACTGACACTAACTTAGCCACAAGTGTAAATGTTTCATCAAAATCTATCTCTTCTATTTGTGTATACACTTGTGCAACAAAAGATGTGCTTTTTTTTTTTCTAATAACAACTCCATTTTCATCAGTTTTATTTTTGAACATCTATTTCGTGCCAATGATATTTATGTTATCTGGTTTTTCTACTAATTTTCAAATGTTATTTTTGATTTTCCTCTTCATGCATGAAATTAACCTAATATTCATCTTATAGTGCATCATTTACGGTCTTTAATTCAATCATGAAAATATGACACTTACTAAAAACACTAACCGAATTTTGAAGTTTCTTATTTGTCATCATGGGATAAGTTAACTCACTAATTACCTATGACTTAGGATTATTTAACATTACTAATGAAGAAGGTTGAAGCACGACTGTTGTAGAGTCATTCTTTTTCTCCTTCTCATCATCTATCCTTATGCCATGTGTCTTCTCTTCATCTGTCTCTGTAATCTTGTTTTGTGAAGGAGTGGGATCATTTGTTGCTTTGCACTGTTTAGATTGTGCATCTCCGAGTATGTCATCAATTCCATCAGGATCATGTAAGTAATCTGCATCATCAACTATATTAATGGACTCTATAACAGTTTTAGTAGTAAGATTATATACACGATAAGCTCTACTATTAAGTGAGTATCCTAGAAAAATACCCTCGTGCCTTTCCAGTCGAACTTACCAAGATATTCTCAATTACTCAGTATGTAACATTTACCACCAAATACTCAAAGATAGAATGGTGAAGGTTTCTTACCTTTCCACAGCTTACATAAAGTACACTTTGTACCTGGACACATATATACACAATTGATTAAGTACACTACTATGTTCACCATCTCCGCCTAGAATTTCTAACACAACTCCTTTGCGTGAAGTAGAACTCTAGCTGTTTCATGAACAGTTATGTTTTTCCTTTTAACAAACCCGTTTTGTTGAGGTGTTGTAGGAGCAGAAATTCATGACATAGATATTATAGAAGTTCACAAAATTTTCATTATCAAATTCTCTCCAGTGGTTAGCTCTAATACCATTAACTCCAACTAGGATGTCCCCTTTTTCAGTTTGTGATATTTCATGTAGAAAGAATAGCCAAGAAACTTAAACACATCAAAAGTTTATGATATTTCATGTAGAAAGAATAGCCAAGAAAGTCTAAAGTAATCATCAACAGATAGAAAATATAATGTTTTCCTCCTAAGTTTTCAGTTTTCATAGGACCCATCAAATCCATAAGACCAAGTTCTAATAAAGTGCAAGGACTATCAACTTTCTAATGTGAAGCATGTTTAAGTTTCTCTAATTAACATGGACCACAAACAAAGTTTTCAATTTTGGTCAACTTTGGAATACCTCGCATAAACTGACTAGTGGTCAATTCAATAAGAATTTTATAGCTGATGTGTCGTAAGCATTGATGGCAGAGATTGTATATCAGAAAAAATTACTTTATTTAAACTTATAAAAAAATTACACTAAAACGGTTTCCGTTTATGGAAGAAAAGGAATAATAATTTCTTTTTTTTAGTTGGGGTTCTACGTGGTGATGGAGGTCAATCTTGTCTCAGTTGATGATCTGAGCAATGAACTCTCCAAGTGGGAAGGTTCTGTAGTTGAGAACTCTTTGAAAATTTAATTCATAGATTCTTAGCGCAAGTGTTTAAATGAAGATAATTCAATCCTTTTCTCAACCCAAAGCATGACTATTACGGGGGTTTTGGGGCTCATAATTCTGGTGTAACTGATCAATAAAGAGCACTTTTAAGAATGATTAATTTACTTAGTTCAAGCTTGTAATTCCTGCATTAAATCCATGGGATTTGTAACTGCAATGCGGATTATTGCAGATGATCCGCATTTAGCTTTTTAGCAACGCGAATTGCTTGGGCAGATCTGTGTCTAGCTTGAAATGGGGATGATTCTTATCCCTTAATATTATAAAGTTGAAACACGACTTGTCGGGAATCGCGTTTTATCTTTAGTTTGGGAGTCTTTCCAATTAGTCCTTTTGGCTCGAAACATGGATGGTACATGAGTCCATCTGCATTTTAGGCAGTCATTATTGCAAGTGACTCGTCGATTCTGATTGTTGACTCGCGTTTAGCTTTTCTAATGATGCATATACTTCCATAGTCCCACATTCTACTTGCGAAGTGGTCTTCATAGGTTTGCCTTCATTATGGACAAAAAAGTGCGTGTTCTTGTTAGAGGACAACCTCTTTTCTTAATTGCATTATTCTATCTTTGGGAGGAAATTGCGGATGATCCGTATTATCACTTCTTTCATCAAATTGAATCGGAAATGATCATTAGATGGTCCGTGTTTGCATCAAAATATGAATTTCCCTTAATGGTTCATAAAATGAAAACATGGTCACTCTGCGTAAGTGTGACACATTTGGAGCTTAAATAGTCGTCGTTTCACCCGCGCCTCAACAGATCTGCATTAGCATTTAAATTGCTAATTTTCTTACAAATAGAGATTTGTATTATTAATAACGTAGAGTTATTTACCGAGACTTACCTTGTGACAAAGTCCATAGCGATTGTCAGAGGTACATTTATTTTTCATTACAGTCTTACCATTTTTGTCAACAACCATGCACATCTCTTTTAATAAGTTTACTTTATAACCCACGTTGCATAACTCCTTGATGCTTATCAAATTTGCTTTTAATCTTGCAACATATAAAATATGATCAAAATTATGCATACCAACACAATCTATAGTTCCTTTACAACAAATTTTTGCAGTGTCACCATCACCAAATTTTACTTTTCCTTCATTACACTCAATAAGAGAAACAAACAGTGATTTGTTGCCCGTCATGTACCTATAACACCCTCTATCTAAGTACCATAAGTGAGTTTTGCTAATAATCATGGCAAACAATACAACATTACATCTCAGCTTAGACTCTCTATCCAAATTTTTTATTAACTTACCCTTTTACTAGAGTTAGGCACGCTTGGATTAATAAGATCAATGTAATATGGTCTAATGTGTCCTAGTCTCTCACAATGATGATATATGGTACACATATGAAAGTAAATATTAGAAGCATAATCATACTTGTTAGTAGTACTCTTTGATGAGTAGGTATACTTTCCTTTGATTTCACCACTTTGGTTACCTTTCTAGCAATGGAAGTAGCTTGAGCAATTATGAACTTAACCTTTAGCTCTCGTCAGACATGTCCAAGTCTTTGATAATTTTTTCCCATCATTTGTACTCCAATAATCTTGTCAAGCTTTACTTCCCTAAAATCATGCATTGGAGAGACAAAGTAGGTTTATCCAAATCAATCCTTAGAGTACTTACAATAGTATCAAATTTTGTGTTGGAGTCAAGAAGATCCCTATTCTCTTTTAGACTGGATCTCTATCATTCATCAGTTTTTTTTTTTTTATCTTCCCCTAGAAATGATCGTGGACATGGAATTCAATTTGTATGCCTCAAAATTTTCAATACTCTTACTTTCAAATGTCAATTTGGATTCTGCTTCTTCTTGATTCTCTTTAGTTTTTTGATCTTCTTTGTCAGTTTTATATTATGTTTCTTCATGGTAAGCGATACTTCATACAGTTTGTTATATGATTCCCGAAGATCTTCATTATAATTCGAATCGTGAGCTTCATCATCAATATCTATATTTTCTATAGACTCACAAGAAGAATTAGAAGAACTAATTGAAGAAGTAAAAGTAAAAAAAATATTTGAATTATCATTAGATCCCTCATCATCGAAATAGCTTGAATCATCCCATGTAACTTGCATAGCTTTACCCTTCTTATTTTTCTAGTTGGCATGCTCACGAGCATAATGGCTATACCCAAAACATTCATAAGACTGAACTCCAATTGGCTTCTTATTTGGGCACTTTTTGTCACCTTTAATCTTTACTTGATTAGCTTGGGTTTAACTTTTACTTGTTAGAGTTGGTTAAATCATTAGCCAATATTTTTTAAGAAGTGCTTCTTGTAGCGTTTGACAATGTTTGTAACTATTTCATGGTCAATTTTAGAATTAGTGTCTATATCAATACTTTCAGTTTTGATATTCAATGTAAGGCCCTTGAACTTCTTTTTCTTGTGATGGTTTGCCTTGCAAGTTTGTAGATTCCATACCAATTCATCCAAGTTTAATGTATCCACATCCTTATTTTCTTCGATTTTTGGTTAAAATCTTCCTAGAAGAGATCTCAGAATTTTTCTTATGACTTTAATGTATCCACATCTTTTCTTACGACTTTAGAGTCCCACGTTTCTTTTGCTCTCTCATTGGCACTTATCCTCCTATACTCGGTTACTTTCACCCCATTAACGATCGCATATAGAGATTTGATGTTCTATTGAGCAAGTTCTTGCTCAGTGGGCGTCCAATCCCTTTCTGGCTTTAATTTCTTATTTCACCTAATAGGGTTCCCAACTGTTACAAACAGATGACCATGACTTTATATGTAAGGACACTATAAAAACTCTCATTTTAGCTTTACAATAGAATAATTATGTCATTCCAACAATGGTGGTCTATTAGTAGATTGTTCTCTAGGCATCTCCATCAAAATAAATAAATCTTAAAATATAGTAGACTTTCTCTTATACCTATTGAAAAAGCAAACTAGTTACTGTGGAAGTGTCTACTATGTGATGAACAATCAACAATCAACAAATCATCAAATAGATTAGACTCATTAACATGGAAAAATCCAAACAGTGAAAAAACATTAAAGAATTGCACTATGATTTCAAATCAATTACAGTAATTTGAGCACAACTTCTAGACATCCACGACCAACCAATAGTTTAAGTTCTAACTCGTCTACTAGACAGTCGTAGATAGAGTTCTAACTCAGACTATTTCAAACCTATTGATAACTCATCACTCAAGATACAAATCTAGAAATATTAAATTATAAAAGGAAATACAAATGAATAGAAATTATTACAATCATAGATCAAGTACTCATCTATTGGTTGGAGATATTGATAGACGTTGATCTCACAAACCATGAATTAAATCTCCTTCTTGAATAAAATTCTCCTTTTTATTTTTCTTGAGAAGCTCTCTTATCTCTATTTTTCTTCTCCTCTTTTCTTCCTCTCAACTTCGTTGAAGATGACGATATATAAATAGGATTTATACCCTCCAAATAAACCCTCAAACTCTCTTTTAATCATATACGTCGAAGTTAAATCTAAGATCCAAAATGAATCACCAAGAAAATCACCCAAAAATACCTTGGAATACACATGCTGTGTTCCCTGTCCAAAGCCCCTTTAGCAACTCCTTTATGCTATCAAAGGCTGCTTCTACAGACCCTTCAATGGCTATATACTATGGTGATTCAGTGAAGGCTGTCAAAGGCACTGGTCGACAGCCCTTCAACATCCTTGTAGCACTTCATTAAAAGATTGTAACTTTTGATTCCGAATTCCGATTTGGGTGATCCAAACACCATTAGAAAAAGGACTTAAACTTTCATAACTTCTTCCGACACAAATTTTTCCAGTACTGCCTGCAATACCTTCAAAACGTGACTTGAAGTTGATATTATTGCACAACCTTTATCAATTCTTGTTGCTGCTTCTTTCCAATATTGAGCGATCATAACTTTTGTGTTCAAAATCCAATTTAGCTGATCTTGGTGTCATTACGAAGATTGTTTAGGGCTGTAGACTTTTATCGTGATACCTTTCTAAGATTCTCACTATAGTTTTGTTCAAATCAGTGTATTCATTGTATTTGTTGTAGCTTTGTATTAAAAAAGTTGCAAAAATGCAGACTATTAAATGGATAACAAATTAAGCACTATTTATCAAAACAAAACAATCAATCAAAGCACAACAAATAATCTCAAATAATCAATTAGATGAACACAAAGATTTTAATATGAAAAAGCACAAACTGAGAAAAAGCCATGGACGAACTACAATATAAATTTTGGTTTTTACAATCACTTGTCTTACAACTATTAAACAACTATAGTTGTTATCATTGATCTAAACATCAAGTCATTAGAAAATCATGAATTAGATTCTAACTTTCAATCATTCATGTTATCTATCCTCATTCAAAATTATAGTTACAAATCAATAATCAATAAGAAAAATCTAAACATCACGTGTTTACCATATGACCACATGAAAAAGTGAATTTGGAAAGTCGAAACTTGCTGTTGTCAGCCAGAGCTACCAATGGGATCATCGGAGGGCTTATGGTGGTTTTACTGGTGTGTAGGCTTGGGTTAACTCAGGTTATTAAGCCACTAGTGCCTATGGCTGGCTCAGTTCATAAGCCACCGATAGCATCACCTGTGGTCTCACTGGTGGGGCCACAAGTGGGCCTGGTTTTTCTGACCTACTAGCCCTTCTTCACTTCTCTGATACGGCGATAACTTCTTTGTGCGATCATTGTTATGACTAAACTTGGTATCCTTATAACGATCATTCCTAGCTCTTCACTTTTGCAGCCTTTTACTCAATAGATCTTTGATTTATTCTTTGTTCATGATTTGAATATTTTCAGGCATGTGGACCGCCTTAGACTTAGTACAGATTTTCCTTGAATCTACCGTTACGAAAGCCAAAGGTAAGTATCGCAGGTGGACATATTGAACTAAAATAAGACATCAGATTGACATCTTGATAGACTGATTTACTATAATGAAAAAGAGAGTCAATGTAGTTGACACCATCATGAGATTCAGGTTGCAGCTCCGTCAAGTCAGTTGTATCAGTCATATCGGTATCCATTATTATCGATCATCATCTTTACATGATGCTCTCTATTGTTTGGCCTTTCCTTCACGTTTTTGGCAGGTTTTGCCATAGGGTAACAAATCCTAACAAAACCTAACTCTAATCTCTAATTTCAATTCAAGAGGTGCAATATGAAGCGTGAGGCATACGCTAGCTTTGTGCCTCATATGCTGAAGCATATGCCTCATGGTCCTATGTGTTTTATGTCCTTGTCAAGACATTTTGCCTAAAAAGCCTTGTGCTGCAACATGTTAGCAATATTTTAAATGTTGAAACAAAATAATACGAAATGATATAGTGTGACATCTATTCTAAATCCATCTAGGATGCCTTTATAGCTACAAAGGAAGAGACTCTCAGGTTGAAAAGACCCACTTGGGGATCGGATTTGCATAGATTTGACTCCTTACCACTGTCATAATGTAAAAAGAAAGGATATGTGCTCATTCCGATTCGCCGTCGGGATTGTTTGCCATAAAATCGTAAATGATTCTCTATTGAGCTATTTCAATAAAGGATTACAATTTCAACGGTTTCCTATTTACAAAAGATGAGAAAAAAAAATAAAATTTCTCTTTGTTTAAAGCTGGGTTTTAAGGTAGCTGTGGAGGACGATCTTGCTCTCCGTTGGCACTCTGCACAAACTCTTTCAATTGGCAAAAAGGCTCTGAACTTCTGATCACAAAGGATAGTTTGAGAAGAAGATGACCGATCCCGTTTCTTTTTCCTGCTTTCCCGCTCTTTATAGGGATTTCAAGGCAGCGTCCCCGTCTTATTCGCCCAACGGTTAGCTCCATTATTCTAGTGGTGCCGTCAGATTCGTTCGACAGTTACCTCCACGATCTAAATAGTACCGTCATACTCGTTCGGCAGTTAGCTTCACGATCCGAGGTGGCAACTTCCTTTCTTCGGGTCGGGCGATTTTGTATTAAACCCCTCCCCAGAAACTATGGATAGCATCGCGAATCTCAAACTTTAGATTCGCGGATCTACTCTGTCGTAACTAAGTCGCGAACCTCGGATTTTAGATTCACGGATCTGCTGAGTCGCGGACCTCAAAGCCTAAATTCCCGGATCTACCTTATTTTGACAGATGACTCCAGAATTTCTCGCCGACAAAACCCCCTCTAAAGTTTTCAAAACTTTCATGATCCTTGGAGGTGTTTTGGAATACTTTGGATATAACATTCTCCTTCTGTATTAGAATCTCAAACTTCTACACCTCCGAAAGTGCAATTCTGTATTAGAACTACAATTGAAGGTAGCATGATCCTGTCTTAGTATCTTGGACTCTCATTTTGAAAGGAATACAACTCTATATTAGTGCTATGAACTTGCTGTTTTTGAAGAAATACAACTCTGTATTAGGGTCGCAAACTTCCCTTTTTGCAGGAGAATACGACTCTGTATTAGAGTCGGGAACTTCCACTTTTTGAAGGAGAATACAACTCTGTATTAGGGTCAAGAACTTCAACTTTTTGAAGGAGAATACAACTCTGTATTAGGGTCGCGAACTTCAACTCTTTGAAGGAGAATACAACTCTATATTAGGGTCGCGAACTTCCCTTTTTGCAGGAGAATACGACTCTGTATTAGGGTCGCGAACTTCCTAATTTTGAAGGAGAATATGACTCTGTATTAGGGTCGCGAACTTTCCTTTTTGCAGAAGAATACGACTCTATATTAGGGTCGTGAACTTCCCATTTTGCAGGAGAATACGACTCTGTATTAGGGTCGCGAACTTCCCTTTTTGTTGCAGAAAATCCAGAAGACGGTTACTTTATACGGCGTAGAGATTGAGACGTTCTCTGAGCCGCATTAAATGAAAAGGTACTCACGAGATTTGGGCTAGAGATCACGTCTATCCAAAGATCTCGGCCGTCAAATCATCTGTTATATAATCTCGATTTCATGAAATAGGGCATTTCTAACTTCTCTCTGAGAGATTTGAACTCCATGTTCCTCTTCAAGGTTTTCAAGGCTCTTCATCTTCGGTCTCCCTTAACCTTCGATTTCTCTTGTAAAATATTTTCTTATTCTGCAAAAGATGCCGAAGAAAGCTTCCTCCTATGATGCTTCTGCAAGTGGTCGTCGAGACCTTCAGACAACCTTCGGACAACTTCTAGCTCCATAGTGGTTCGGCAGGAACCCTTGGTTGGATGTAATTTTCTTGTCATACACTAGAAAGTGGTTCTTTTCATAGAAAGTCTTTTTTCTTATTTTAATCCCAAATTTTTCTTCACAGTTGATTATGCCTTAAACCCCTAGCCAAAAGACCATTACTTTGGTTATTCAGGCGGCTATGACGAGAAGGAGTTTAGGTTCGGCCAGATTTTCCAGGTTGCACCGCCTCCAGTGGCGGAGAAAGGGAAAGCAAAATTCTCAATCCTACTTGCCCGATATTGCGAGAGCTGATGACCACTGCTCCCTTTGATGGAGACAACCATGATTTGTTGAACAAGCCTGCCTTCCTATTTGGTGATCACTTCTCGATACCCAACGATGGTTTGGATTATGGGGGTTTACAAATGGCTTTGCCAAGTTAACGACTGTAACCTGTTCCTTCCCAACATGGAGAGATCTTACCCGTTTCTATTTTTCCAATCTCTTTCCATTCCTAGACAAATGGACTGGCATTTAAATAGGCTGCAAGATGGTGTTTTGCTGGGAGCATTCAATGCACAAGGTGCTTTCCCTCGTTCTACTGGAAAGCATTTTTGTGGGTTGTTCACAGGGTCTTTCAAATAGGATCTTCCTATAGGTGAAACACCTATAGTCGTCCAGACTTTCCTACACCGATTTGTCAATGTGCAAGGAGAGTTTCTAGTTCAAGACTTTCGTCCTCCTGCATGGGTCCACTGCTCTTCGAAAGGAGAGTAAGTAATTTTAACTGATTTTTTTCTGAAGGCTTTCAGAGATTAGCTACAGCATGCAAGCCTTTATCATGCCATTAGGGCGGTTCAACATGGCATTCCTGCTAGCCGATTCTATTTCTTTTCTTTGTTAGAATTGTACAATCCTGATACTTGTACAATTTTCTCCCCCCGCGGCGAATTGGGTTTCGCCCAGTATGAGATGTATAAAATCTCGGGGTTACTTATGGGAGACATCTCACATGAAGAGTACGTCCCTACTGGAGAAGAGCTTCATTTGTTGAAAACTCGGGACCCTATAGTCTATGACACTTATTGGGAATTGCTTTGCCACTATCACATTTATACTCACATATCTGGCACAAGCAATGTAAAGCAAAAGAAGTGGCTGCAATATCTCCTTTCTAATTTTTTAAAGAATAGACCCAATTTTACTCGTCTCCCTTCAGTTTCTGAAAAGGAGGTCAAGAGGAGGATTGCCAATTTTGGGATAGATGCTTATGTCGCCGAATCTGACAATGACGTCTTCAAGGCTGGAACGTCCTTTGAAAGCTTCCATTACCAAGCTCTTCAACCTCTAACTGATCCATCATTTCTAGCAAGTTATTTGATGCTTTGGTTGAAGAAATGTGTGATTCCCTCACAGGATACTATACCCATCAGGGCGACATACCTAGCCGTCTTGCTCGTGTTTGGTCGGTTGATAAGTTTAGCATTGTCAGGAAGGAGCAAAACGACAAAGGAGAGTTGATCACTAAGACTCCCAATCCGCGTGTGGAGCTTCCTTACACTTATTTCATGGCATGATTGGTCTTGCACTGCCTTATTTTGATGAGTCTTGCTGATTCGCAGGTTGATTTAAGCGCTTCCAAAGTACAACACTACGAGAGATCGTAGTGGAAAGGGGGCTACATGGCTGCAATTCGCAGGACTCTTTGCTATCATGCGAATTTTGAGTTGTTCAAATGCTTCCCATACTTTCCAAATGCTGGATATGGGGAGGAATTTGCGGATGTTGCTGGTGTTGACAAATTCACAATTTTATCCCCGGGATGCTTCTGGTGGCTAATAAATATCCATTCAGGGCATTTGGTTCTCCGTTTAGGGAGCCACTTGTATATAAAGCCTTACTATCTAAGTCGCTTTGCTTGACAGTTCGGGTACAATCAGTTTTATGTTGGTAATCTCAATAAAGAAGTAAGTTTTGCTGAAAATTTGTTTGAAGGAGCTCAGGCTTGGTTCCACTTCATCGCAGGTGGTACTCAAGCTAGTTTTGACCTTCCAATCAAGACTCCGAACTCGTATATGAGTTTCGATTTCTGCAAGTGGTACTTCGCTGCTAACTCCGCCCCTCAGAGTTTTAGTACAAATCTTACTTGTCTGAAGGAAATTAGAGCATAGTATGCTCAGAAAAAGGAGGCTGGCAGCACGAAGGTGGCCGGAATGGAGGATTTCGGAGCAGAATGCGGTTCGGATGAGTTGGAACCGACAGTTCAATAGGGGGATGAAGGTAATAACAAGGTGGTCCTGTCTACCCAACCTGTTTCTCTTGATATTTCTCCACTCCCAACGCCAAAAGAGACTTCTCCTCAGCCAAAATCTCCTCCAAAAAAGCTTTTGTACAAACGGAAGAGATTGAGGCATCTCAGCGATTTGCCTATCACCTCGCAAGACATGTCATCTGAAGCTGATACAGTGGTTTCCAGTTCGGTTCTTGAAACTGTTGCAGAGGAACCAGAGGAAGATGAAGATGACTCGGCTCTAATTCTTCGTTCTTCCAAGAGACGTCGAAGTCAAGGGTCTGTCTTCCGTAGTGATTTTGCGTTGGTGGCTGCTCCTTCCTATCCTGCCCTTCCCGCGCAAGGAGATTCTGCATCCCTCGCTCACCAAACTACTGTCAATGATGAAGTGGCTCCTCCTCCTACTGCGCGAGAGGGTTCTATGACCCTCACTCACCAAGTTGATGTTGATGATGAGGTGGAAATAATTGGGGAAGTTCGCGCGTCAGATTCCCCAAAGGTAGCGTCTCTTCTAGTAGATCATGATGATTGGGAAGATGATGATGATGTTAGGAGCGGAGATCTTGGTTCTTGTACTCCTCCATTAGATCACAACAAATACATCTTCTTGAGTGAAGATGTTCGAGCCGAGGTGTATGAGCCTGGAGAATCCAGTGCTCACCCTCCAGGTTTACTTCTAACCTCCATCCACTTTTTATGCCAAAATTTTACCATTATCTAACAATACTGTGACATTCAATTGTGCTTCCCTCCCTTTTTTAGCAGCTCTTGCTTCGACTCCAACCTTAGGGCATATGGCTGTAAACGACATTCTGCAGGATAGCACCGTCGCGGAAGTCTTTACTGAAGTAGCCCATGGGGTAACTGAGATCATCACTTCTGCGACTAACACTTCTGAAGTAGTGGTTCCTTTAATGGAAACTGCCTCACATATTGTCCCGACTGCAGTTGCTGCAACTGTTGTTTCTGTTGAAGGTGTGGAAGTTGTTATTTCTGATACTGGTACTACTACTTCTTTGCAGCAGAGTACAGTTCAGGCTACGCCTACCCCAGTTGTTGCTGATTCTTCCCACGCGGAGGTTGATGCCTTTGAAATTAACTTGCTGAGAGATATGGTGGAAACTTTTCTCCATTTTCTGGATCGTTGCATTAGAATATACTGAAAGAGGCTTCTTTTGCTTCACTCGCTAATATTCTCAATATTTACTTAACTAGTATAGTCAGTATTGGTGGGGAGGAGAAAGCTGCTCCTTACAGGCTTATAATAGCTCAACTCCAAAACTATGCTAAGTTTTATCAAGATCGCAGAGTGTTGATAAGTCCGAAGTAGTTGAAGCTATCTTCCAGAAGCTGATGGAGGAATAGCTTGGGTTCCAAAAGGAGCTCAAGGAGAAAGCTGATGCTTGCAGAGTTTCCTCTGAAAAGAGCCAATCACACAGCCAATCTCTAGTCTTCCAAGTAGAGACTGCTGTTTTGGTTGTCAAGAACCATGACCAAGCCATCGCTTGAACCTAAGAGTCCATCACTAAAGCCCAAGCTTTCCTGGCTAAGATCACTAGGGAACGCAATGAGTCAATGAAGAATCTCACCAGTTTATCCAGACAGCGGGATAATGTGATTAGAGATATTCAGGCGATATAAGCTGAATTAGAGATACTGGAGGCTGCTTCAGCACAAAGTACCATTGCCAGTGAAGAAGAATTGCGCTTTCAAGCCACTGTCAAGCTTATGAGATCATCCAGTAAGAAATTAGCGATGCTGAGGTGAAGATAAAAACTCTCCTGAATCATTGAACTATAAAGACCTTTTTCTCCTTCATAGTTCGAGTTTTTGTAGTCTTTTTTTTTCAATTCTTCTGAATTTAACTTTGCATGGCATGTCTTATCATTTGCGTAGTGAACATGATTTTGCACCTCTGAATTGCGATTTTGTATTTGTCTTCAAAGATTTGCGTCAAACTTGCTATCTTGAGTTTTGAAGCCTGCGAATTTGCATAGGACCCCTGGTATCTATATATCAGGCATGTTTTAACATCTAAAGACCTTGACTTCTTTCCTTTGTCAGGTGCATGCGACCTTCATGAGCTTTCGTCAAATTCGCGACTTTTCATCCGGAAGTCCGCGAGATAAAAATTCTTTCTTAAGAATTTGTAGCAGTTTTCGCGAGTCACGACATAACCCTTTATTTGATTAACCAGTGCGGAGTCCCAAGCATTATATGCTCTTATTAATGATGAGATCCTTTGGCTACGATATCTAAGCGTCCCATGCAACAGTAATAAATTCTGTTGGGGTCCGCGTCAAGAATCTCAATCGAAAATTTGGCATTATCTTCTCCCAACCAAAGATTTTGATCAAGGGATCATCTATATAAGACGCAGGACCTCTTCTATAGAGGAGCATTCTGACATAAGAAAAGTCTCTACCTCTTTGTCTTCTCTTCCTTTCTTTTATTGTTGATTTTCCCATGCAGCCATATTT
Organism: Dracaena cambodiana; assembly: GCA_036321105.1. Classification (NCBI taxonomy): domain Eukaryota; kingdom Viridiplantae; phylum Streptophyta; class Magnoliopsida; order Asparagales; family Asparagaceae; genus Dracaena; species Dracaena cambodiana. The sequence continues at coordinate 12,619,970 of JAYEPQ010000010.1, forward strand.
TCTTCTTCTTCAGTCGAAGTGATGGATGGCGGTTGACATATTACAAGACCTCCAGACTGCATCAATCCAAAGGGGCATTCCATCGAAAAGATTCTTATGACCGTAGTCATTTTCCTTAACTAAGGTAAAATTATTCTTCTGGTCAATGTCATTCTTTCTTCTCTTTTTTTTTGACAAGATTTTGAATTGGCTGTAGGAGATAACCGTAGTCATTCTCCTTAACAAGGGCACATATTAAGCAATCTGTAACCTTGTTCTATTTCCTAACTAGCATCCCACAAGGTTGGGGTGCTAAATGGTTAGGGTGGCACTCAATTTCAGCAATCCCTCAAGTTGTACGCTTGGGAACATGCATTTGGTATGCCCAGTTTTGTACTAATCAAGTCACTGGTGACGTCAATTATGACTGAACGAACCAACTTGGTGGCCCTAACCATTGGTAGAAAAGACTACAGAAACAAACTTTTACTTTTAAGCCATCCTTGAAGAGGAGGCTACAGAAATAAACTTCTACCTTTAAGCCATCCTTGAAGAGGAGGCTACAGAAGCAAACTTTTTACCTTTAAGTCATCCTTGAAGAGGAGGCTATAGAAGCAAACTTTATGTTTTCTTATGTCAATGAATTGTATTCATTCTTGTTGATTGTACAGTGCTAGGGAACTCTCTGTAATTATGATTTGATAATGAATAAAGAGATTTTCTTTTATAACCAGAAGTGATTGATGAATGATTTTGGTATTGATTATCAGAGGTAACTGTTAACTTGATGATTATTGAAGCCATTATTAAATCGCCCAAAACTTTCCAGCAACTCAAAGTTGTTGCGAATGAGAAAATGTCTTGAATCAGGATAGAAGAAACTGTTAACTTTCCTGATCAAGTTAAAATTCACACTGTTTAGTGACTTACAGTATAACGGCTTTTGATTTGCCAGAGGTATTTTTTAACTTGGCAAATTTGGAGGAAATGATATTTTGATTTGCTAGAGATATTTTTTAACTTGGCAAATTTGGAGGAAAGGATATTTTGATTCGCCAGAGGTATTTTTTAATGTGGCAAATTTGGAGGGAAGGATATTTTGATTTGCCAGTGGTATTTTTTAACTTGGCAAATTTGGAGGGAAGGATATTTTGATTCGCCAGAGGTATTTTTTAACTTGGTAAATTTGGAGTGAACGATATTTTGATTCGCCAAAGGTATTCTTTAACTTGGCAAATTTGGAGGGAAGGATATTTTGATTCACCAGAGGTATTCTTTAACTTGGCAAATTTGGAGGAAATGGTATCTTGATTCGCGATCAGAAATCTTTAGTCCAGAATTGTGAATTTTTGTTAATGAACCCCCGATTATAGATAAACTTTATTCATCATTTGCATTGAACTGCCCAAGCTACATTACAGCTAGTGTTTCACAGTTTTTCTTTTCACTAAGAATAATATTTCTTCAAAAACTTGTCGTTCATTGGCATAATGATTTTATCACCATTAGCTTTTGTCAACCGATATGCGCCATTGGATTAAACCGTATCAATGACAAAAGGCCCCTCCCATTTCGGCTGGAACTTTCCTTTAGGCTTCTGGTTAGTTATGATCGGTCTTCTTACTGAAAGGACCAGATCGCCCTTTTGAAAGTTCTTCATTTAGCCGTTTTGTTAAAAGTCCTGGAGATTCGCGCCTGGTATAGTTCAATACTCTGTTGAGCTTTCAATCGTTTATCGTCCAGGGCTTCTAATTCTTGAAGCCTTTGCTAATGCAATTCTTCTTGTGTCATCCTAGTCGTTAGTGCAACTCGCAACGATGGAATCTGGATTTCAAAAGGCAAGACCGTCTCTAACCCGTACACTAAAGAAAAGGGTGTGGCGTTGGTGGGGGTTTGGACCGTAGTGCGATACGCCCACAGGAATTCCCCAAGTTTTTCATCCCAGTCTCTTTGAATGGATGAGATGAACTTTTTGAGAAGTTTTACTATAATCTTATTAAAAACTTTTGCTAGACCATTGGCTGCAGGGTAATATGACGCCCCAAAGTGCTAGAGCACATGGTGTTTAATGAACTTGATCACATCCAATGACTTCACTTCGGTTAGAGAAATGACTTCAGTCAATTTCGAGAAGTAATCTGTTATAGCTAGAATGAACCAGTGTCCCCTCGTTGGTGGCGGAGAAATTGGCCTGATAATGTCCATTCCCCATTGCTCAAACGGCCATGATGTAGCCGTTGGATGTAAATACTCTTGAGCTTGATGTATGAAGTCCGCATATATCCGGCAAGCTTTACACTTCTTGGCGTAATTAACCGCATCTGTCATCATTTTAGGCCAGTAATAACCCATTCTTCGGATTCTATCCCAGAGTTTCGTCCCTGATTGGTGCGCTCCGCAAATGCCAGCATGAGCTTCTTCAAGTATTTGTCAGGCTTCTCGGTTAGAAAGACAACGAAGTAAGATCCCATCATAGGATTTTCTGTATAATGTCTGAAACTCAGCATTGTAATAGAATCGAATAGCCCTTCTTTGGATCGCCCTGGCCTCTTTGGGATCTTTGAGCAATATGCCGTAAAGGATGTAATCTATACAAGGGAATCACCAATCCCTTGGTTCTAGGTTTGATTCGAAAACACAAATCTCATATTCCTGTTGCTTTCTCAATTCCTCTTTGAGTTCGTTCTTTGAACAGAATAATTCTCTGCTTCCTAATGTAATTTTCTTCTTAGCATGTTTGGGCAAAGCCAGTGTAGCAGCTAAGAAAGCCAGTGAATCTGCGTAGCTATTCTGATAGCGCTTTACATGACTAACATAGAAATCATCGAAACCATCAGCTATCTTAATTACTGCGCGATAATACGGCAAAAGGTCTTCATGTTTGACTTTATATTCCCCTTTAACTTGGTTTACGACAAGTTGAGAATCCATATATGCTTCCAAATATTTCACCCACAATTGTTTTGCTATTTTTAAGCCGATTAGGAGGGCATTATACTCCGCAACATTGTTGGAGCATGGGTTTGTTAACGAGTAGGCTCGAGGAATGATGCGGTTGTAAGGAGAGACGAAAATAACTCCTACCCCTGCTGTCATTTTTCCCTCGGATCCCATTTGGGAGGCACCATCGAAGAAAAGTTGCCATACGTCTTTTGTGACAGTATTTGCCTCCGGGAACTCTTGTGAGATGCCTTCTTTTAGAATTGGAGCCCATTCACCTAGCTCTCCAGGAATTTCTTTGCACAATTTTGAGGATGCCAGGATTGGTTGTTCGGCTAGGAAATCAGCTACGGCCTATCTCTTAATCGATTTTTGCGGGACAAAATGCATATCATATTATGATAATAAGATAGCCCAATTAGACAGTCTTGAATTCAATGACCCGAGTTTAGTCATTAATATCCTCAGGGGGTTAACTCTTGATATAACGTGAATAGTTTGTCAACTAAATAGTGTTGCATTTTCTGTACTACAAACACTAAAACTAAACATTCCTTCTCCACTGGGTTATATCGGTATTCTGCCCCGATCATTATTCTGCTGAGATAATAAATAGCTTGCTCGTGACCCAACTCATTTTTTTGTGCCAACAAAGCTCCCAAAGAGTGATCCATAGCCTTCACATATAGCAGGAAAGGTATCCCCGAGACTGGGGCTACGAGCACTGACGGTTTAGTAAGGTACTCCTTGACTACTTCGAAAGCCTTTTGGCATGCATCATCCCAGACAAATGACACTCCTTTCTTCATTAATCTGGTGAAGGGCTGACATCTACCAGATAAATTTGATACGAATCTGTGGATGTATGCCAGTCTACCTTGCAGTCCTCTTAATTCTTTGAGGTTCCGAGGAGGTGGCATATCTTGGATTGCCTTAAGTTTGTCCGTGTCGAGATGAATTCCTTTGGAAGTTACTACGAAGCCGGAACTTTCCGCTAGAGACTCCCAAAAAGGATTTAGTTGGGTTCATCTTGAGCTGGTATTTCCTCATAAGGTCAAACACTATCTTCAAGTCTTGAAGGTGATCACCCTTGTTCTTACTTTTAATTGCTAGATCATCTACGTAACATTCTACTGTCTTTCGTAGATGCTCTTGGAATATTACGTTCATAGCACGTTGATACGTGGCACCGACATTCTTTAGGCCAAATGGCATGACCGTATAGCAGTATACTCCAAGTGGTGTTCTGAAGGACGTATGCTTCTCATCATCAGGGTACATCTTTATTTGATTATACCCTAAGAATCCATCCATAAATGTCATACGTTCGTATCCACAAGTATTGTCTATCATAACATCTGTGATGGGTAATGGAAATTTGTCCTCAGGGCAGACTTCATTCAGATCCCTGAAATCAATACAAACCAGGATTTTTCCATTTTTCTTGGTTACAGGAACTATATTCGTGGCCCAATCAGGGTGTTGTTCCTCGCGAATAAAGCCTGACTCGATCAACTTTTTGATTTTAATCTCAATAGCCTCCATGATCTCTGAACGGAATCTTCGTTGCTATTGCTTTACTGGCCTTGCATTTGGTCGGATATTCAATTTGTGAACCGCAACATTCAGGTCTAGTCCTGGCATCTCATCATAACTCCAGGCGAAAATGTCGATGTATTTGCGAATGAAGGATATCAATTCCTTTTTCTCCTCTGAAGATAGGTTCTCACTTATAAATATGGGTTTAGGCTTCTTTTCGTCACCCATATTTATTTGGATTACTTTATCTTCGGTCGGAGGCTCGCACTGTTCAAACTGAATTTCCCACTTCGCATTAAGATGTTTGGCCCAAGAGTCATCTTTTATCGGTGAAGCTTCACCTAAGTCTTCGCTTTCTTAGATCGCAGAGGTCGCGTTCGTGGAAGATCATGCCTACACTGACATCTGAATCCCAGCAGGACGATTCTGACGAATGGTCGAATTGTCCTTCTTCTGTTCTCTCATCTAAGGAACCCTCGGGAGTGGTAACATATCCAATTCCCTGCCAGTCTACTGATAATAACATGACAGTTTCCCTTTTGGGACAAAGGGTCAGAGGACTGTTCGCCTTCCCTTTTCGAAATTCAACCCCCTGCCTTTGGTTAGATTGTATCCCATTTTCTTTATTAATTTATGAGAGTTCTCATTATAATGGAAGAACTCGGGGTTTTCCTATTCCTCTTCAGAATCTAAGTATTTCTTTTTACTTTTGTCGTTCGCTTTTCCGAATATTATCGGTCTCTGAGTTTCATCCTTGGGAGGAATCTCAAAAATGGCCTTGTCGGCATTTTCATCATCATCACTCGGTTCGCGAAAGGACGATCGGATAGGTGCTTGGAAAGAAGCTAGAGAGCACATTTTATCGAAACAATCGTTGACCGCATCAGTACTAGTACTTGAGGGTTTAGAATCAATACCAGAAGAATAAGCAAACTCTAAGATTTCATTTATTACCCATTCACCATCAGAGTGAACGGTGTTATTTACATCAAGGCCTTCAAGGCTTATTACAATGGGCTCACCGTCCCAACTTACATCCTCGGATTCTGAATCTTTGAATCTTGATTCTGTATCAGCTTCATCACCACTATCAGAGATATCTGGAGCGGGTCGTTCTGAAGCATCGAATGCATCTTGATATAACAACACGTCGGTAAAATAGTTTTCGACTCCTTTAAAGGGATGCCTTTCCGCCACCAAAGTCTTCACGTTCCCGTCTTTGTCTACATATTTTATGCACTGATGTAGTGTAGATGGCACAATGAGATTATTATGGATCCAAGGTCTTCCCAGTAGTAGATTATAAGATGTGTCAGTATCTATCACATAGCACGTGACTTCTGTCTTTAGATCACCGATTTGGCACTTTAGCTTTATCTTGCCCAATGGCCTACTACCATTGGCATTGAATCCAAAGATAGTAGTATTGGTTGCCGCTAATCTATTTGTTGGGACTCCAAGATACCGTAGCATCCTCCGTGGCATGATGCTTAAGGTCGAGCCTAAATCAACCTGAATGCGATCGATCTTTGATGACCCTAAGTATCTTTTGTAATACAAAGGGCGGTGATGCTTGTTGCTTTTAACTTGCATGTCTTTCGGAGAGAAAGTTATGCAAGGGATGCTTTTACCAGAGGTCTAATGACATGCCGCGCAAGAAGATTCTTTTTTTTTTCAACTGTTTCTGGTATCTGCCCTAGGAATACCTCTAAATCTTGCAGAGCTTCTCTCAAAACTTCTCTAGTTGACTTAGAGAGTTTCAGGAGCTTATACAAGGTGACTCTTGTGGGAATGTTGGCTAACTGCACTAAGATGTCGAATTGGAATGATTTTTGTAGATCTTCCACAGGCTCTTTCCCTTTTTTCTTCAGAGCTTTGTCAAACTTAAGCTCTTTTTGTTTGTTCTTTTTTGGAAGTGACTGGAATTTTGCGGCCTGCCCATAATTCTTCAAGTAATCTTTTCCTAAACGGGTTCCAGAGGGAGGTTGGTCCGCATTAGCTGCCAGAGTGTCTCTGATCTCTTCTTCTGAATCTGTCAGAGTAGGAACGTCCTTGTCATCTTTGGGAATTATAGATACAACATTAGAAGTAAGAATCTTCCCTTTTTTCTTCCTTCTGAATGAATTGGAAGTCCACTGCTCATCATTAAGAAAGTCCGGATGTACCCACATTATCTCCCCTCTATCAGTTTCGAAAAGGATAATCCTTTCTTCTGCTGATGTGGATCGTAGTTTATGATCTACATTGTGTCTTTGAGAATGGGTTGCACTCCATCTTGAATTGTTGACTCTATCCAGTCAGGTGCTTTGTCAAACTTGAAAGTCACCATGTTCGCGGTCACTTTTTTCCGGTGTTCTTGAAACTTAATGATCTTGGCATCCACTAAAGCTTGAATTTTTCTCTTGAGAATATAACAATTCCGAGTAGGGTGGTTAATAATCTTATGGTAGACACAATAATTAGGATCATTAACTCTTCCTGCTTTTTCAGGGAATTTGGGCTTTGGTAGCTTTAGCATCTTCTTTGTCATGAGGAGATTGAAAATGGTTTTCGTATGCTCATCTTCAAAAGAATACTGCTGTTGAGGAACACGCGACTGAGGAGGAAGTTTTGGAGAAGACTTAGTGGGTTGCGGAGTATCAGCCACCATTATTTCCTTCCCCTTATACCCCCTGGATCGAGGCCTATGGTTATTACCGTTATTTCACCTCTGTTTCTCTTCACCTCCTTCTTCTTCAAGCCTTTGCGCTATTTCTTCAGCCTCTTCAGCTTGTAGAGCGAGATTCTTCCAGGTCGAGGATTTCACAGCTCCCATCCTAACTAGAACCTTAGTCAAGAGATTATGTCGATAGGTTTCCACCAAGGTCTTCTCTGGTATCCCATGTGGACATATGAGAGAATCATTTCTGAATCTTTTAATAAAGTCTCGAGCTGACTCCCCCTTTTTCTGCTTGGTGGCCAGAAGCGCCGGCATCGATACCTCCATATCGTCTTCATAGAACCTTGTTAGGAAGGCTTTCTCTATGTCGTTCCACAAATTAATCGTTCCTGGTTCTAGCCTTCGGAACCATTCAAATGCTAGTCCTGTCAAGTTACTAACAAATACTCGTGTAATAATGGGGTCGTTTTCAGCTAAATGCCCAATTTGAGACATGAAATAGTAAAGGCGCTGATTCGACGACCCTTTACCATCGAATGATTTGAGCTTCAATGGTTTGTAGCTCTCTGGGAATGGCATGCTCTCCCATTCTACCGGATATGGCCTTACAATGCCTAACTCTTGCAAATCACTTTTATGCATGAGAGCGTTTAATTGATTTGGAAACTCTCCATCCAGATGGTATTTACATTCTCTTCCTGATTTTGGGTTCTTCCTTGATAATGAGAATGCGTGGAGCGATTGTCATCATCTTCATGATGATCTTCTTCATCTCCATTTGTGTGGGGAACGTGACCTTCTTCTTCCACATTCTTCCCTTTGTCAATTTTGGGTCATAAAGTGGAGTCTCTGAAGAAGATCCTCCTATATTCTTTATTCTCGTCTTTTCCAGTTCCAGCAAAACATGCAGCATGTCTTTGATCTCGCTGATGGCATTTTGCTGTTGTTGGATGCTCTTATCTTGTTCATCCATCCTCCGCATAAATTCCTTTGGGGTACTGTTCTAGGCCATGTACGCAGAGGCAGAGTCTTCTAGAAATGAATTGGACGTTTGCGACTTGGCCATAACTGATCCGGTCATGTCTTCCTCATCGGAGGAGACTCCGGCCATTTGTCATAGTTCATTGGGATTGCCACGCCACTTTTGAATCGAGTGTTTTAAAAAACACCTCACCCCTCACTGAACACGCTCTTCAAGCCTAAGGAGTGTTCAGAGTCAGAAGCATCTCTCTCAAAGACCTTCTTCGTCTTCTTTTTCTTCTTCTTTTCCTTGAAACCTATCATGCTAGACGATACTTTGGGATATTCAGGTTCATAGGATTCGAGCCTGTTGCGTCGTCTTATTTTTGATGGTTGAGATGAGGATGTTGTTAGTCGATGAAAAACCGATTGCCTTGCAGGAGCATGGGTTGAACAATGACAGTGCGATAGTACTGCATTGATTAGTTGTTCGCAATGGCAATGAGATGCATGAGATTCTTCTTTCTTTCTATTTAGAAGTTTCCGAAGATCTCTTGTATTAGAACTCTTAGTGATGGCGTCATCTCCGAAAGAAAGCTTTGGGACAGGAGTTTTTGTCTCTTCGAAGGCCCTCGAAGCAAGTTTCACCCTAACTGGAACAGTGGGTGGGATAATTTTAGCCTTTGAAATAGGTCCTCTGTCGGAAGCACGCTCTTTGCAAGTCACGCAAATATGAGGTTTGAGTGCGCTTTTGGTTACGTGATCATGCTTTCCCCCCCGTAGTTTGAGGGTGATATATGCGTCCAGTAATAGGAACGCGAATATAGATTCCGCGTTTGTAATCATAAATGAATTTGGTGTGTTTATTCCGTGTCCTGTAAGAAACGCGAGTAAACCTTTTCGCATTTTGATTTAGTTTCGCATTTTGGCCTCCATACTTGTACAATAGGCTTTCGCAATGGTGGGTTGGTGATTTTCTGTTGCCGCATGGTCTTGCGAAGGGCACGAGGTTTGCTTCTTCTTAGATTCCTTCTATTGTACGAGTAAGAGGAACCTCCTTTCCCGCGTCATCTTCCTGAGGAGCAGATAATAGCCATTTCCCCTTATTATTATAGAGATCCTGATCCATTTTGCTAAGGAGATCAGGAGTCTTAGCCAGAACTGGCTCAGAGCTTGATGTTGGTGAAGGAGAGGATCTCAGACCAGTTTGGTCTGCTGAATCCTTTGCTTGGGTTGTCGTCTTTAAAGTCTCCTCGAAGGTCGAACCTTTGGAGACCTTACGACATCTCCATAAGGAAGTAGGGCTCTTGGAGCCGAAAGAAAGGAATTCTTCGTACTTCTCCTGGTCAACCTCAATAGTGAGCGAATTGACCAAGCTGCCAATCGGAATATTATCGGATTGAGCTACTACCAGATCACCGGAGGTGATGGCAGTCCCTAGCGGAGTCGCCAATCTTCTGTTCGCCATAAAATCGTAAATGATTCTCTATTGAGCTATTTCAATAAAGGATTTTAATTTCAACGGTTTCCCGTTTACAGAAAATGAGGAAAAATCAAATTCCTCTTTGTTTAAAACTAGGTTCTGAGATAGCTGTGGAGGACGATCTTGCTCTCTATTGACACTCCACACAAACTCTTTCAATTGGCAAAGAGGCTCTAAACTTCTGATCACAAAGGATAGTTTGAGAAGAAGATGACCGATCCCCTTTCTTTTTTCTGCTTCCCCGCTCTTTATAGGGGTTTCAAGGCAGCGTCCCCGTTTTTTTCGCCCAACAATTAGCTCCATTATTCTAGTGGTGCCGTCATATTCGTTCGGCAGTTACCTCCACGATCTAAATAGTATCGTCATACTCATTCGGCAGTTAGCTCCACGATCCGAGGTGGCAACTTCCTTTTTTCGGGTTGGGCGACTTTGTATTAAACCCTCCTCGGAAGCTATGAATAGCATCACGAATCTCAAACTTTAGATTCGATGATCTACTCTGTCGTAACTGGATCGCGAACCTCGGATTTTAGATTTGCAGATCTGCTGAGTCGCAGACCTCAAACCCTAAATTCGCGGATCTGCCTTGTTTTGACAGATGACTCCAGAATTTTTCGCCGATAGAGATAGGTATAGATTGCCAACTACATCTACTATTTTATGGTTGACAGATGAAGTTTTGGATGAGTTTTCTTCCAAGAATGACTGTTGCTTTATTATGTAATTAACTTGGTCACTATCTTAAGAAGTCCCTAGGGAATTGCTTGATTCTGATGTCGTATCTCTTTCTTGATCAATAAAATATTTATTCTGATTTGCCACTGGCTAAAACTAATGGTGTTATTAAACTTATGATCTTCGAACTTGTTTGTTGGCATCTATCTTAGATCCCATTGACCAAATCATGCACAAAACTTGCATGATTTTAAAACCCAGAAATAGGATCTGGTACTAGTTTATTGTGCATTTGGGATCAAGAGGAGACTGCATAATTGGATTATCGATCAACAATGCTTGAGACATTGACAAAGATTAAATATAGAGTGAAGAAAAAGGCAAGATTCTCACATGTGCTAAACTTTGACGCTATGGCCTACATCCATGGACAAAGGAGAATAATCTATTAACGTTAAAGAGGTCTACACTTGAGTTTTCTGACCAAAAATCTCAAAACTCTCGATATGCCCTTAACTCTCAAGAGAAAATAAAGAAAACCCTATATGGGTAGACGTGAGTCTTCTTTTCAGCTCTTCTCGAGTGCCTTACAACCCTTAACAAGAAAATCTTTATTTATAGATTGCAGAGATGAGATTGATTGAGTTATGAAGAAGCTGTATATACACACTACGACTGCAGTTTTGTTGATGCTAAACAATGGGATGACAAGTCAGATCTGGAAAACTTGTCTTCGACCGGTCACTTGATCAAGCAATAAATTCAAATTTAAAGAGAGTATCCTAGTGATGGAAATGAGATCATATCAAATAGGATTTGATATGATTCTTTTTTTATTATTATTAGGATTTTAATAAGATCTGATAGGATTTTGTTTGACTTTGAAAATCAGATCAGATAGGATTTTATTTGATTTTGATGGGATTTTGCTCTTATCATTATTGTTAAAAATTTTATATAAATAAGCCTTGTAATCAACATTGAAAGATAGAATGAAAAATGATAAAAATTTGTGAAAACTATGCATAGATTCGCATGTTAAAATCTTTCTTCGTGGATTCGTTGAAAGTAGGCATGGATTTGCCTGGGTGGATTTCCAAAATAATATTTAAATCTCTCATCGTTGATTCGTTGAGAGTGGGTGAGAGATCACTTGGGTGGATTCCCAAATCAATCTTTATTTTTTTATTTTTGTTCTAAATTTCAATAAAAATTCTATTTTTTGTTCTTTCTTAAATTTCTAGTAATAAACCCTAAATTGGCTTTCGTCCTGCGTCAAATTTGATATCAGAGCCTAAATTTTTCTCTCCATCATTCCATCTTATTATTATTATTATTTTCTTTTTTGTGCTTTAGATTTTGAGAGAAAAGAAAAATTCAAAAAAATGAGCAAAAAAATGAAAATAATTAAAAAATGAGTGAAAAAAAAATCAAAAGCAGAGAGCAGAAATAAAGAAAGAAGAAAAATCTAAAAAAAAGAAAATCAAAATCAAATCAGGAAATCCCGATCTTCCCCTTCTTCTTCATCACTCCAACAACCCAATCTACACAAATCTCCACAAACCTCCGGCAAACCCCTCAAATCTCTACAAATCTCCATATAAATCTCCACAAACCTCCAGTAAATCCCCTCAAATCTCCACAAATCTCCAGCAAATCCCCTCAAATATCTACAAATCTCCACCGAATCCCTACAAATCTCCACTAAATCTCCACAAATCTCCATCAGATCCTCATAAATTCCCAATCTCATATGTTTCAATCTCTCCCATCTTCTTGTGTTTTTATTTTAGTTTTTCTTAAAAAATTTCATTTGATTCCTTCTTTTAGATATGAGAAAAAGAAAAAAGTAAAAAAAAATTGTGAAAAAAAAGAAGTAAAGAAAACCCAATCTCCCCATATCCTTCCTCAGTTATCACTCCGTTGTCATTCTGTTCAACTCAACAATATCAGTGACAGCATCACAGGACAATATCCAAATCACTGCAGCCATCCTCCATTACTGTTGAGCAATCCCGAATCCGACATCACCCTCTCCTCCATCAAAACCCGAGTAGCATCTCAACTGCAATGGTTCAGATATTATGCACAAGTTACAGACTTGATCGCCACCATGGCCCAATTCATGCTTTATAGAAGGATGCAAATCAGTTCAGCTTGGACGTATTTAGCATTTCTTATCTCTGCATTCATCGGGATGAATACTTTGAAGTCAGGAAGAATTGATGGAAATCAGATCATATCAGATAGGATTTTATTTGATTTTGATAGGATTTTATTTTTATTATTATTATTAGAAATTTCCTATAAAAAAGCCTTGTAATCAACAATTGAAAAATAGAATGAAAAATGAAAAAAAATTATGAAAACTATGCATGGATTCGTATGTTAAAATCTCTTTTCGTGGATTTGCTGAGAGTAGACGTAGATTTGTCTGTGTGGATTTCCAAAACAATATTTAAATCTCTCATCGTGAATTCGTTGAGAGTGGGTGAAAAATCAGCTGGGTTGATTCCCAAATCAATCTTTATTTTTTTATTTTTTCCTAAATTTCTAGCAATAAACCGTAATTTGGCTTCCGTTCTGCATCACCAAGTCACAAATTTCAATAGTACATGTCAGGCAAAACAATCAAAGGCTACAATGTATGGAGCAGAATAAAGAATTACATTGCTTGAAAAAGTATGATTAAAAAGTTGAATTTATCAATCAGTGAGTAGAAAGTAATTTGAGAAAGAATAGTAGATATTTAAATCTGTAACTGAATTGCACACATTAGCCTGATTCTGTCGGTCTTAATCCAACATTGTTAAATTAGTAGTAATTAGCCTGACTGTTTTCAGCAATGCCACACAAAATAAAAGAAAAAAAGTACATTAAATGTGATCGAAGTTGTAGTTTAGCACGCAACAAAAATGCTTTTTAGGACTTGAAAACCAACAAAGAGCAAGAGTAGTCTATTGAATTAAGATTTCCTGTATATGAGAATTTTAAAATATTCATGGTGAAAAGAATGCAATGATGAGTCCATCATGTGTAATTGCAACCTCAAACTACATATATTTGAGCTTAAGTTCTTCATGAACCATGAACTTAGATCATGTGACTTCTTCAAATAGGTATGAAAAGATCAGGATAAATGCTGACTATCAATTGACCAATCTATGGTATGGTCTAACAATGAAGACACATGAATTACAAAAGAACATTATGACACTTCAATCCAATGATCTATGATCAACATTGGTGCGGAATAAATGTGAGAGACTTTGTAAAAATGCTCTAGAAGTGTTATATGTGAGAATATCTCTCTGCTTCTTACTAAACCTATTGTTCGGATGCTTTTTTATAGAGCTAAACCCTGATCCAAATTAAATGCCTCCCTCACAGCTTGTTATCCTACCGATCTCCCCAGCTCACTAAAAATAATCTCTGTCAGCCTCCGTTATTGCTGCTTATCATGTCATCTCTGTCATGTTGTTTATGTACACCAAACCAAGATGGAATTGCCAAGCTGAAGAATAATTAGGATTGCAGTGAGCACAGTGGAATAATTATGTGATCTATTGATCACTATTTACAGCATGTGCAAATTATTGTGTAATCGAACGAATATCGCCTTATGTGATTATTGGACTAAGACAAGTTAAGGTTGCACTTTGTCACCTCTTATGGCTTATGTTTTTTCCCCCTCTTCCATTTATGCACATATTTGTTTTTTTTTTTCATATTTTTTTACCCAATGAGAATATTTTGGGGGCTAGTTCAAAAAAGAAAAATGTGCCTAGTCTTAAATACAGCTATTCTGACTTGCAGTATGTTTCTTCTTGCACAGATACGGAAATTCCCATTGCCTGTGCCATTATAATACCCCTCTTTGTGTTGCAGCACTACGGCACACATAAAATTGGTTTCTTGTTTGCACCCATAATAATTGTGTGGCTCCTATTCATCAGCGGACTTGGTATATACAACATTTTCCACTGGGATCGCTATGTCATTGCAGCTCTTTCCCCTCAATATATGTTCAAGCTTCTACAAAACTTAAACATCATTAACTGGAGGTCATTAGGTGGTGTGCTTTTATGTACAGCAGGTTCTGTCTATAACTCATCACACTATCATCTAATTAAGTTACAGAGCAGAAGTTGAAGGTTTAATTTGCAGGGTCTGAGGCAATGTTTGCAGATCTAGGTCACTTCTCAAAAAGATCAATCAAGGTATGATGCAATTTATTCATAGAATTCTTGAATACAACGTAAAAATAGTCTTAAGAGTTCCTTACTCTTTGTAACTAACATTATTTACTTGATAGATCATATTTTACAATGTGTTTGCCCTTATTCGCTGCGTATCTTGTGAAGGTGTTGCTACTGGTGATTGATTGATTACTTTGTGGTTTCTATTGCTTCTATTAATCGATCATGTTGCTGTTGATGTTATTTTTTAACTACTACTTTTATTACTGCTGCACCGTCTACTAAGATTTGTATACTGTAAGTTAAATTTTGATCTTTAACCACAGCTTAACGATAGTGATTCTTTTTCTTTTTTTTTTTGACCAAAAACGCTAGTGATTCTACTACTGGCTTAAATATTACTAGTAGTGCTATATCTAATGGCTATGATCATATATTTTCTAAATGTACTACTACCATTGTTACACATAATAGTGATAAATAATTGTTATGCTCTCAATCCTTTTATGTATTTGTTGGAGCAAATTTGTCATCTTATAGAACCTTAAAACAAATACCAAGCAAAAACTGAAATAAAAAATCTAAACTGAAGCGAAAACAGTGGCAAATTTTTTTTTTATCTGTTCTTATCTATATATGACACAGTAGATAAATTATAAAAACAATGAGAAAAAATAAAACTGAAGAAAAAACAGTGAAAAAAAATCAAAATTGAAGCATAAAACAGTGAGAAAAAAAAAATCAAAACTGAAGCAAAAAACAGTGAGGAAAAAATCAAAATTGAAGTTAAAAAACAATGAGAAAAATCAACACTAATGCAAAAACATGAAGCAGAATATATGAAATTCTAGGCAAGTTTCAAAAACTGAAACAAAAAATTTCGACCCAATGCAAAAACTGAATAAAAAAATTGCCCGCAATTTAGGATCCGATATCGGCCGCAATATCGGCTTCGACCCGATATTGCGGCGCAATATTACTGAAAATGATAAATGCTTTGAAACTCCATATATCGTTGCGTTTTGAATTCAAAAACGCAATATCGGCTGCAATATTGATATTGCGGCCGATATTTAAAATATTGTCCACATCGCCTATGAATTTATTTGAATGGGGTTGTGATACCTATTTATGTATCCCTAGACTTATAATAAGATTATCTGACTATTTCACAACATATTCCATTGTCAGAAGGGTGAGATATCATGGAGAGAAGTCCTTCGCTTCTATATAGGGTTGGTTTGGCCAAACTGTGTAAACATTGTGTTCTGCTTGTTTGAGCTTTTCTTATACTTTGTTCTTGTTGTTAATTGAGCCCTATTGCCGCAATGGGTTTTGGTACACTGAAACGTGTTCAAAACCGGTTCAAATCCGTTATGATATAATATAAATATGGGGGTTGTGTGGCTAGGGTTTTGATTAAGCCGAATTAAAAAGAAAACAATCAATTGTGGAAAATCATCGTTTGGCCAAAGGAAATCAATTGGCGGCTGCTGTTTTTGGCCTTAGGAAGATAATTAGTGGCTGCTAATTATTTTGAAGGAGGGCTGCAATTTCTTTTCGGCCAGAGAAGAAGAGGTGCGGCCTCTGCTCTTATTTTTCGGGATTGAAGGGTTCGGCTGAAACAAATAGGAGGAAGGGGGCGGCTTCTTTGGCGAATCCTTCAAGATTTTTCAGCGGCCGAAGCAAAGACGAAAATCACTGTAACAAGAGGTTAGAATTTGATCTCAAAATCTTGTGTGATTTCTTTGTCAATTCTCATGTGCTTGAGAACTAGAAAGTTGTAATCCTCTTTTGATATAGTAAAAGTTTTCAATCGTGTTCCCGTGGATGTAGGCATATTGCCGAACTACTTTAAATCTGTGTGTTCTCTGTCTCTGCTATTTTTCTCTTTGGTTAACTATTTGATTCCACAGGCTGTTGCATTAGTATTATTTCGCTATTTTTGTTAACAACTGGTATCAGAGCTCTAGTTCGGACAAAATTTCACTCAGATCGGTATTGATTTTGAGTAGGAGTTATGGCGGAAAATAGGAAGGAAAAAATTGAAAAATTTGATAGGACAGATTTCTAATGGTAGAAGTTGCAGATGAAAGATTATTTATATCAAAAGAATTTACATCAACCACTGTTTGGAGAAAAGCCAGTAAAGATGACAGATGAGGAGTGGGAATTGTTGGATAGGAGGGGTTTGGCGCAGATTCGATTGTGCCTGACAAAACAGGTTGTGTTCAACGTCTCCAAGGAGAAAACCACTTCAGGTTTGATATCAGTATTGGCTAAATTATATGAGAAACTGTCTGCTTCAAATAGACTGTTTCTAATAAAAAAGTTGTTCAACTTGAGAATGTCTTCTGATAGTTCAGTTAATCATTTGAACAAATTTAACACATTATGGACACAACTTGAATCCTTAGATTTTAATTTTGCTGATAACATTAAAACTTTGATGTTTGTGTGTTCATTACTGGATAGTTGGAGTAATGTTGTTATGGCCATCAACAATACTTCCAATATAACTCTTAAATTTGATAATGTTTTGAGTACAATCATGACTGATAAATTGATGAAAAAGATCATGGGTGAGAATACAATTTCTACAAGTACTGCTCTGTCTGTTGATAATAACAGAAAGAAGGAAAGAGGTAGAACTTTAAGCAGGGAGTCAAAGAAAAGAGAGAGATCAAAATCTAAGGAAAAGTTTAAGAAAAAATTAGTGTATTGGAAATGTAGAATAGAGGGTCATATGAAGAAGGATTGTCCAAATAAAGATAAGGAAGGAGCGAATGTGGTGAATCCAAGTAAGAAGTATGATGACTTGTGCTTGTCTGCTCATACAGAATCAAGGTCAGATCTGTGGTTTGTAAATTCGGGAGTTTCGTTCCATTGCACTACTCGCAGAGAATGGTTTGAGAATTATGTCCAAGTTGATTTTGGGCATGTGATTGTTGGTAATGGGCAGGAATGCAAGATTGTCGGTAAGGGGACAATTCACTTGAAGTTGCACAACGGTGGAAAGTTACTTTTACAAGAGGTCAAGCACATACCAGATTTGAAAAAGAATTTGATATCTGTTAGCAAATTGGATGGCAAAGGTATAAAATCTCATTTGAGAAGAAACAGTGGAAAATTAGCAAAGCAGCAATGGTAGTGGTCAAGGGTGAGAGAGTGGGAACTCTATATTTACTCTCAAGCACGATGGATCACATTGTTTCTTTGGCCACCGTGAAGAATGAGAAGGCTACCTTATGACATCAGAGACTCGGTCACTTGAGCGAGAGCGGCATGAGGGTATTGCAAGCCAGAGATATGTTGACAGATATGAAAGATGCTAACTTTGATTTCTGTGAGAACTGTGTGTTTGGAAAGCAGAAAAGAGTTAATTTTATGAAGGATGGCAAGGAGAAAAAAATCGAGAGATTAGAATTTGTGCATACAGATGTATGGGGGTCTTCTTCGGCGAAGTCTCTTGGAGGTAATTCTTATTTTGTCACTTTCATAGATGATGCAAGCAGGAAAACATGGGTGTTTGCACTTAAGCAGAAATCCGATGTCTTCAAAATCTTCAGGGTATGGAAAGCTCTTGTTGAGAATGAAATGGGTTTGAAGGTGAAATGTCTGTTGTCAGACAATAGTGGAAAATTTTGCAATAGAGAGTTCGATGACTATTGCTCTATCCACAGGATCAGGAGAGTAAAGACTGTACCGAGGACACCGCAGCAGAATGGCGTGGCTGAGAGGATGATAGAACCATTTTGGAGCAAGCTCGGAGTATGATACTATATGCAGGTTTGCCTTTGCAACTTTGGGGAGCCGCTGTAGATACGGCAGTCTATCTGATCAACAGGAGTCCAGCTAGTGCTTTAGATGGAGGAATTCCAGAAGAGGTGTGGTCTGATAAGACTGTGAATTATTCATTCTTAAAAGTATTCGGTTGTATAGCATATGCACATGTGGATCATGAGATGAGAAACAAACTTGATTCTAAATCTCAGAAGTGTGCATTCATTGGATATGATGGCGACGAATATGGTTATCGCTTGTGGGATTATAAGCATAACAAGGTGATTCATAGCAGAGATGTAGTATTCAATGAGGGCTGTATACATAAAGACCGAATGGAGAGTAAGAGTGAGAAAACAGTTGAGAAAGAGCACTTGGAGCTGGATGAGCCACAAGATGGGATGGATCCCATGGATAAAAAAAAGGAAGAAATACCTACATCTGAAGGAGAAGAAATGGCTACACCTGAGAATACACAAGTTTCAGATGAGACCGAACAGGAAAAAGAGTAACTGACTGAAGTAGATGGTTCTAGTACTTCATTAAGGAGATTCCCACTTTGAGGAGGAGCACGAGGATAAGGAAGCCAACCTAAAAACTTTGTCTTCCTTTATATCATTGTATACTGATGCAAGTGAATCAGAGAGTTACCAAGAGGCTATGCAGGATAAATTTCATTTTAAGTGGGAGCAAGCCATACATGATGAGATGTCTTCTTTGGAGGAGAATCACATATAGAAATTGGTGAAAGGATCGAAAAAGATGAAAATATTGCATAACAAGTGGGTATACAGGGTAAAATATGAGGCAGGAGGGACACAAAGATTTAAGGCTAGACTTGTGATGAAGATATACGGTCAGAAAAAATGTATTGATTTTAATGAAATATTTGCACATGTTATCAAGATGACTTCTATCAGAGCAATACTGAGTATTGTGGCTGTGAAAGGATTGTATTTAGAGCAGCTCGATGTGAAGACTGCTTTCCTTCATAGTGATTTGGAGGAGAAAATATATATGGAACAGCCGGAGAGATATAAAGTTAAAGGAAAGGAGAATTGGGTATGTCGACTGAAAAGAAACTTGTATGGGTTGAAACAAGCGCCGAGACAATGGTACTTGAAGTTTGATAAGTTTATGTTGGATTCGGGTTTAGCTAGATACAATTCAGATCATTGTGTATATCTACAAAAGTTTAAGGATGGTAACTTTATTATACTTTCTTTGTATGTAGATGATATACTTGTGGCAGGTACATACATGAAGAAAATTAATGATCTAAAGAGGAAGTTGGCAGGGAGATTCTTTATGAAGGACATGGGTGAGGCTAAACAACTTCTTGGAATGCAAATTACCCAAAATAAGAAAAGCAAGAAATTGTGATTATCTCAGGAGGGGTACATCAAGAAGGTGTTGGAGAGATTCAACATGGAGAATGCAAAATTGGTAACTACAGCTCTTGGTGGTCAGTTCAAACTGTCAAAAGAGTAAGGTGCCAAGACATATGAGGAGACGAGACACATGGAGAATGTGCCTTATTCATCGGCCGTTAGGAGTCTCATGTATGCAATGGTGAGTATAAGACCAGATATTGCACATGCAGTGGGAGTAGTGAGTAGATTCATAAAAAACTCTGGAAAGGAACATTGGTAAGCGGTGAAGTGGATTTTCAGATATTTGAAAGGTACTTCAAAGTATTATTTGTGTTTTGGGGGTGATATCATTGATATGCAAGATTTTGTGGATTCGGACCATACGGGTGATAGAGACAATGGCAGGAGCACCATATGTTATGTTTTTACTATAGGAGGGACAGCGGTAAGCTGGATTTCAAGATTACAATCAATTGTTGCTTTATTTTCGATAGAAGCTGAGTATGTTGCAGCTGAAGAAGCAAATAAGGAGTTTATTTGGTTGCAGCGATTGATGAGTGAGTTGGGTTTTGATAGAGTGGATTGCAGGTTATTCAGTGATAGTTAAAGTGCAAATCATCTTGCTAAAAACTCAGCATATCATTCACGGACTAAACATATTAGAGGATGACCAATTGAAGTTGGAGAAGATTGAGACAATAAGAATCCTGCAGATATGTTGATAAAACCGGTTGATAGGAAACAATTGAGCTATTGATCAATTTTGGTGCATTTGTATTGAATGCTGAAATTGGGACTTTAAACGATCGAGGTAAAAGTTTTGGACACTAGGATTGTCATGTATAGAGATTACAATTTTGCAATAGGTCTCCAAATGGGAGATTGTTGCTAATGGAGCCCTATTGCCGCAACGGGTTTCAGTACACCGAAACGAGTCCAAAACCGGCCCAAACCCGTTATGATATAATATAAATATGGAGGTTGTGTGGCTAGGGTTTTGATTGAGCCGAATTAAAAAGAAAAAAAATCAGTTGTGGAAAATCATCGTTTGGCCAAAGGAAATCAATTGGCGGCTGCTGTTTTTGGCCTAAGGAAGATAATTAGTGGCTGCTAATTTTTTTGAAGGAGGGCTGCAGATTTCTTTTCGGCCAAAGAAGAAGAGTTGCAGCCTCTGCTCTGATTTTTTGGGATTGAAGGGTTCGGCTGAAACAAATAGGAGAAAGGGGGCGGCTTCCTTTGGCGAATCCTTAGGATTTTTCGGCAGCCGAAGCAAAGAGGAAAATCACTATAACAAGAGGTTAGGATTTGATCTCAAAATGTTGTGTGATTTCTTAGCCAATTCTCTTGTGGTTGAGAACTAGAAAGTTGTAATGCTCTTTTGATATAGTGGAAGTTTCCGATCGTGTCCCCGTGGACGTAGGCATATTGCTGAACCACGTTAAATCTGTGTGTTCTCTGTCTCTGCTATTTTTCTCTTTGGTTAACTATTTGATTCCGCTGGTTGTTGCATTAGTATTATTCTGCTATTTTTGCTAACAGTTCTTCATAATTGCCATTAAAATCTAGGAGAGTATAAGAATTTTTTTATTTTTAAAACTTATCATTCAAATCCCAGAACTGGTATAGAAAAATAAACAACAAGAAGGTGTTAGCAAAAATAGCGGAATAATACTAATGCAACGAATCAAATAGTTAACCGAAGAGAAAATAGCAGAGACAGAGAACATGCAGATTTAATCTGGTTCGGCAATATGCTTACGTCCACGGAGACACGATCGAAAAATTTCCACTATATCAAAAGAGAATTACAACTTTCTACTTCTCAACCACAAGAGAAATTACAAAGAAATCACACATGATTTTGAGATCAAATCCTAACCTCTTGTTACAGTAATTTTTCTCTTTATTTCGACCGCCGAAAAAACCAAAAGAAGCCAGCCGCCTCCGCAAAATTATTTTGCTTCGGCCAAAGGACAGAAGCCGCCGCACCAAATTAATTTTTCCCTTGGCCAAAAATAGTAGCAGCCTCCTCTCCTCTCTCTCCTTTTTGTCTCTGGCCGAAACCCTTGATTTCCTTTTTTTTGCCCAAATAATTAGCAGTCGCAACTTGAATAGAAAACCTTGGCCAATATTTTCTTTTTGGCTTCTGTTTTTTCAGCTTATACAAACTTTAGCAGCACAACCCCATATTTATATTATAACATAATGGGTTTGGGCCGGTTTTGGACCCGTTTCGGTGTATCGAAACTCATTACGGCAATGGGCTCTTTTAGCAATAATCTCCCACTTGGAGACATATTGCAAAGATTGTAATCTCTGTACATGATAATCCTAGTATCTAAAACTTTTACCTCGATCGTTTAAAGTCCCAATTTCAGCATTCAACACAAATGCACCAAAGTTGAGCAATAGCTCAACTTTTTTCATCAACCGATTTTGTCAACATATCTGCAGGATTCTTACTACTCTCAATCTTCTCCAACTTCAATTGACCATCCTCCAACAAGGATCTAATGAAGTGATATCTCAAATGAATATATTTAGTCTGTGAATGATACGCTGAGTTCTTAGCAAGATGAATTGCACTTTAACTATCACTGAACAACCTGCAATCCACTCCATCAAAACCCAACTCACTCATCAATCGCTGCAACCAAATAAACTCCTTATTTGCTTCTTCAGCTGCAACATACTCAGCTTCTGTCGAAGATAAAGCAATAATTGATTGTAATCTTGAAATCCAGCTTACCGCTGTCCCTCCTATAGTAAAAACATAACATGTGGTGCTCCTGCCATTGTCTCGTATGGTCCGAATCCACAAAATCTTGCATATTAATGATATCACCCCCAAAACACAAATAATACTTTGAAGTACCTTTCAAATACCTGAAAATCCACTTCACCGCTTGCCAATATTCCTTTCCAGAGTTCTTCATAAATCTACTCATTACTCCCACTGCATGTGCAATATCTGGTCTTGTACTCACCATTACATACATAAGACTCCTAACGGCCGATGAATAAGGCACATTCTCCATGTGTCTCGTCTCCTCATCTGTCTTGGCACCTTACTCTTTTGACAGTTTGAACTGACCACCAAGAGCTGTAGTTACCGGTTTTGCATTTTTCATGTTGAATCTCTCCAACAGCTTCTTGATGTACCCGTCCTGAGATAAGCACAATTTCTTGCTTTTCTTATCTCGGATAATTTGCATTCTAAGAAGTTGTTTAGCCCCAACCATATCCTTCATAGAGAATCTTCCTGCCAACTTCCTCTTCAGAACATTGATTTTCTTCATGTATGTACCTGCTACAAGTATATCATCTACATACAAAGAAAGTATAATAAAGTTACCATCCTTAAACTTTTGTAGATATACACAATGATCTGAATTGCATCTGGCAAAATCCGAATCCAACATAAACTTGTCGAACATAAAGTATCATTGCCTTGGTGCCTGTTTCAACCCATACAAGCTCCTTTTCAGTCGACATACCCAATTCTCTTTTCTTTTAATTTCATATCACTCCGACTATTCCATGTATTTTCCTCCTCCAAATCACCATGAAGGAAAGCAGTCTTCACATCGAGTTGCTCTAAATACAATCCTTTCACAGCCACAATACTTAATATTGCTCTGATAGAAGTCATCTTGACAGCAGGTGTAAATATTTCATTGAAATCAATACCTTTTCTCTGACCGTATCCCTTCACCACAAGTCTAGCCTTGAACCTTTGTGTCCCTCCTACCTCATGTTTTCTCCTGTATACCCACTTGTTATGCAATACTTTCATCTTTTCCGGTCGCTTCACTAATTTCCATGTGTGATTCTCCTCCAAAGAAGACATCTCATCACGTATGGCTTGCTCCCACTTAAGATGAAATTTATCCTGCATAGCCTCTTGGTAACTCTCTGGTTCACCTGCATCAGTATACAAAATATGATATAATGCAAGATAAAGTTTTTGGGTTGGCTTCCTTATCCTCGTGCTCCTCCTCAAAGTGGGAACACTCTCTGATGAAGTACTGGAACCATTTATTTTAGTCAATGGCTCTCTTTCCTGTTTGGTCTCATCTGAAACTTGTGTATTCTCAGGTGTAACCATTTATTCTCCTTCAGATGTAAATATTTCTTCCTTTCTTTTATCTATGGGATCCATCCCATCTTGTGGCTCATCTAGCTCCAAGTGCTCTTTCTCCACTGTATTGTCACTCTTACTTTCCATTCGGTCTTTATACATACAGCCCTCATTAAATACTACATCCCTGCTACGAATTATCTTATTATGCTCATAATCCCATAAGCGATAACCATATTCGTCCCCACCGTATCCAATGAATGCACACTTCTGAGATTTAGAATCAAGCTTCTTTCTCATCTCATGATCCACATATACATATGCTATACAACCGAACACTTTTAAGAATGAATAATTCACAGTCTTACCAGACCATACCTCCTCTGGAATTCCTCTATCTAAAATACTAACTGGACTTCTATTGATCAGATAGACTGTCGTATCGACAGCGGCTCCCCAAAGTTCCAAAAGCAAACCTGCATGTAGTCTCATACTCCGAGCTCACTCCAAAATAGTTCTATTCATCCTCTCAGCCATGCCATTCTGCTGCGGTGTCCTCGGTATAGTCTTTACTTTTCTGATCCCCTGGGTAGAGCAATAATCATCGAACTCTCTATTGCAAAATTCTCCACCATTGTCTGACAACAGACATTTCACTTTCAAACATGTTTCATTCTCAATAAGAGTTTTCCATACCTTGAATATTTTGAAGACATCGGATTTCTGCTTAAGTGCAAACACCCATGTTTTCCTACTTGCATCATCTATGAAAGTGACAAAATAAGAATTACCTCCAAGAGACTTCGCCGAAGAAGGCCCCCATACATCTATATGCACCAACTCCAATCTCTTCGTTTTCTTCTCCTTACCATCCTTCATAAAATTAACTTTTTTCTGCTTTCCAAACACACAGTTCTCACATAAATCAAAATTAGCATCTTTCATATCTGTCAACATATCTCTGGATTGCAATACCCTCATGTCGCTTTCGCTCAAGTGACCGAGCCTCTGATACCATAAGGTAGCCTTCTCATTTTTCACGGTGGCCAAAGAAACAACGTGATCCACCGAGCTTGAGAGTAAATATAGAGTTCCCACTCTCTCACCCTTGACCACTATCATTGCTCCTTTACTGATCTTCTACTGTTTCTTTTCAAATGAGATTTGATAACCTTTGCCATCCAGCTTGCTAACAAATATCAAATTCTTCTTCAAATCTGGTATGAGCCTGACCTCTTATAAAAACAACTTTCCACCATTGTGCAACTTTAACTGAACTGTTCCCTTACCAACAATTTTGCATTCCTGCCCATTACTAACAGTCACATACCTAAAATCATCTTGGACATAATTCTCAAACCATTCTCTGCGAATAGTGCAATAGAACGAAACCCATGAATCCACAAACCACAGATCTAATCTCGATTCTGTATGAGCAGACAAAAACAAGTCATCATACTCTTCACTTAGATTTACCACATTCACTCCTTCCTTATCTTTGTTTGGAAAATCCTTCTTCATATGACCCTCTGTCCTACATTTCCAACACACTAACTTTTTTTTGAACTTTTTCTTAGACTTTGATCTTCCTCTTTGCTTTGACTCCCTATTTAAACTTCTACCCATTTCCTTCCTTCTGTCATTATCAATCGACAGAGCAGTACTTGTAGAAACTGTGCTCTCACCCATGCTCTTTTTCATCAATTTATCATTCATGATTGTACTCACAACATCATCAAATTTAAAAGCAGTATTGGAAGAATTACTGATGGCCATAATAACATTACTCCAACTATCCGGTAACAAACACATAAATATCAAAGTTTTAATGTCATCAGCAAAGACAAAATTTAAGGGTTCAAGTTGTGCCCATAATATGTTAAATTCGTTCAAATGATTAATAACTGAACTATTAGAAAGCATTCTCAAGTTGAATAACTTTTTCATTAGAAACAGTCTATTTGAAGCAGACGGTTTCTCATAAAATTTAGCCAATGATGATATCAAATCTGAAGTGATCTTTTTTTTAGAGACGTTGAACACAACCTGTTTTGTCAGATACAATCAAATCTACCCCAAAGCCCTTCTGTCCAACAATTTTCACTCCTCATCTGTCATCATTTCTGACTTTTCTCCAAACAGTGGTTGATGTAAATTCTTTTGATATAAATAATCTTCCAAGCAACTTCCACCATTGGAAATCTATCCCATCAAATTTTTCAATTTTTCCCTTCCTATCTTCCGCCATAACTCCCACTCAAAATCAACACGATCTGAGTGAAATTTGACCCGAACCAGGGCTCTGATACCAATTGTTAGCAAAAATAGCGGAATAATATTAACGTAACAACCAGCGGAATCAAATAGTTAACTAAAGAGAAAAAAAACAGAGATAGAGAATATGCAGATTTAACGTAGTTCGACAATATGCCTACGTCCACGAAGACATGATCGAAAAACTTCCACTATATTAAAAGAGAATTACTTTTTAGTTCTCAACCACAAGAGAAATCACAAAAAAATCACACAAGATTTTGAGATCAAATCCTAATCTCTTGTTGCAGTGATTTTCCTTTTTGCTTCGACCGCCGAAAAAACCAAAAGAAGCCAGCCGCCTCCGCAAAATTATTTTGCTTCGGCCAAAGGACAGAAGCTGCCGCACCAAATTAATTTTTCGCTTGGCCAAAAAATAGCAGCAGCCTCCTCTCTCTCCTTTTGTCTCTAGCCCAAAACCCTTGATTTCCTTTTTTTTTTTTTTTTTTTTGCTCAAATAATTAGCAGCCGCAGCTTGAATAGAAAACCTTGGCCAATGTTTTTCTTTTCGGCTTCTTTTTTTTCAGCTTATACAAACCCTAGCACTACAACTCCATATTTATATTATGTCATAACGGTTTTGGACCGGTTTTGGACCCGTTTCGATGTACCGAAACTCATTACGGCAATAGGCTCCATTAGCAAAGAAGGAACTCTCAGGACTGAAATTTATTCTTCTCTAATTGACTTGTCTCTCATATTTATTTTTTTCCCCCTTTGATATCTGCACATGACCTCTACAGGTTGCTTTCAGCCTTCTCGTTTATCCTTCACTTATTTTGTGTTACATGGGTCAAACTGCGTATATATCTAAGAACTGGAAAACAGTAGGAGTACAGCATGTTACTCATCTAAGCACAACTGTACCAGGTGAGTCATTCTTTTTTGTGATTATGTTTTCAGACCGGCTATTACTGTCATCTTTATTTCTTCTACTGAAATATACCTGTTACTGCAACTTGGGAAGTCCAGGAGGACTTCGCCATATCTACCCATGGATATGTCTTCTCGCTGCTGCTGTAGGCAGCCAAGCAGCAATTACGGCTACATTCTCAATTATAAAGCAGTGCCTTGCACTTGATTGTTTACCTAGGATGAAAGTTGTACATACTTCCAGTGAGATTCATGGGCAGGTTTATATTCCGGATGTCAACAGGATCTTGATGGCTCTTTCCCTTGTCTTCATTTTTGCATCTAGAAATATTGCCCATATTGGATATGCAATAGGTAAATTTGTTTGACATGTTAGTCTATTTGGTTAACTCGTGCTTTCGTTATATAACCCTTTTGAAAGTCAACTGACTACTTTCAGGCCTTGCTATAAACATTGGCATGCTGATCACGACCTGCTTTATGTCGCTGATAATTGCTTTGCTCTGGAATAAGAAATTACTGGCTGTATGCTTTCTGCTCCTCTTTGGGTCCATTGAGGCCATCTACTTTGTCGGTTGCATTCTGAATATTGAGAAAGGTGCGTGGATTCTCGTTGTTCTCGTAGAAATCTTATTGATAATTGTGCTATCCTGGCACTACGGAGTCATGAAGAAGTACCAGTTTGATATGCAAAATAAAGTCTCAATTGACTGGCTCACAAGCCTAGGCCCAAGCCTAGGAGTTGCGAGGGTTCCTGGCATCGGGTTTGTTTGTACTGAAATCACAAAGGGAATTCCATCCTTCTTCTCTCACTTTGTGGCAAATCTTCCTGCCTTTCACGAGGTTCTCATCTTTGTTTCCTTCAAGTCCGTGCCGGTACCACAGGTTCCATCAAGCATGCAATTGCTTATTGGAAGAATGGGACCGAAAGAGTACAGGGTATATCGATGCATTGTGAGGTATGGTTATCGTGATAGAATTGGAGATGTAAATGAGTTTGAGGATCAAATCATTCACGGTATTGGAGAATTCATTTCACAGGACGATGGAAACTCTGAGGCCACGTGTTGGTCCCCAGAGGCTCGAGTTGTTGTTTCCGGGAGAGTGCATGCAGGCAGTGCTTTAATTGCTGTGGCCGCCACTGATTCGCACGCTACTTGTGAGAGAATAGAAGATATTGAATGTCAGAAAGTGCAGACTGGCGAACTGCCTTTGGCAAGGAAAAGGAGGGTTCAGTTCATGTTACCTCCAGAGAGCCCGAAGATGACCCTGGCTGTCAGGGAGGAGCTGCAAGAGTTATTGGATGCAAGGGAGCATGGCACGACATATGTTCTGGGGAAGTCACACTTCTGTGCCCGGAGAGGATCTAATTTTCTAAGGAGGTTCATGGTAGGGGTGTATGTTTTCCTCTCCAAGAACTGCAGAGAGCCGTCGATGGTGCTAAATATTCCTAACGCTGCTCATGTTGAGGTCGGTATCTCATACACTATATAAATTGATAGAGCATGATACACGAGTATCTATGTAGTGTGTGGTACTAATACTTGCATTTGTATCCTAAATGATGATACTAGCTTACAGGTATAAATTGATAGAGTATGACACACAAGTATCCAAGTCGTGTGTGATACTGATACCTGCATTTGTATCCTAAATAATGATTCTTGCATACAAGTACCATTTAAGGAAAGGAAAGGCATGCATAGAATTCTAGTGATAGACTCATCTATCATGTTATTGCACATTTGGCTATTAATAAGCGGGAAGCAGGCAGCTCATATATTTAACATCTATTGATTCATTTTACTCATTTCGTAATTTTTCCTTTTCCTGTGCTTCGTACATTCATTGACATTCAACATTGAGAAGAATTAACTGTACTGCATCGACATTGAGAAAAATAAATGTAATTAATGTTTTCTGCTGTTACTATCTATGTTCCAGTGAATTATCCTGTGTGACTCAATATTGTACATATTGATTTGCGATACTGCATTACTGGACTCTCTCTTTTTTGTGTCTGTGTGAAGATGATGATAACCGGCGATGAAGGGTCCAGTAATAGACCTTCTTGACCTGTTACAATGCTAAGCATCCCCCTGAACCAAAGAAGTTCAGAAGGGATATTATTCATATTAAATTCCCTATCATAACCTTTTCCTGCCATGTTGTCAGCAGGAGAATTATCTTCTTCAGGAATATTTGAAACTTTTGCCGCCTCCACTAGTTGCAACCAAAAACGGATATACGAAGCTAGAATGCCTAAATAACTCCAGAAGCATCACCCTCTACTCAAAGTTTAGTAGCCCCTGCAACAAAAATAGCATATCTGATAAATATAATAGCGCATGTGATAGACGTTAATCCTAACATAATGATATCTAAGAGTTTAACGTATGTGAAAATTGAAAATACTTGCATGCAGTGTGTGACATATAGTCTCAAAAAGGTATGACATAATATGTAAACACGAAATATCCATGCAAAGCAAGAAACTAATTTTATTTAAAATGAGATATAGAATAGCATGTAAATTAAATCTCGATAAGTAAGGTTAAGCCCTTGGGTGGTCCATAGGACCTGAGCAAACTAGAGGAAGTCCTTTTTTATAACATGGCAATTACAATTCTACTATGTATTCAATTTCCATATGGTACTAATTCTAATACTTTAATTATGAACCTTGTATTGTGTGAATGCATTCATTTGGAACCACGAAATTATGAACCTTGTATAGTGCGAATGCATTCATTTGGAACCAAGAAATGGAGGGATAACATCTTAAGAGAGTATCCTATAAACACCCAGGACTATGGTCACATCACGCCTTAGCCGGAGAAACATGAGAAACATATCAATAGCATAGCCGGAGAAACATGAGAAACACGTCAACATTGTAGCCGAAGAAACATAAATAACATGTCAACAGCATAACAGGAGAAACATAAGTAACATGTTAATGGCATAGCTGGAGAAACAGAATCCCTACTATAGTTTGGATTAATAACAATACGAGACTATGATAGTTGATCAACCGTTTAAGTATTTCCCATTAATATGTTACAGGTCTCCACTCCCAACTGTTTTAATATGGATATGTTCAAGAATCAAGTTATATTAGGTTATAGGTGGTATCATGCAAGATCAGTATTATGATAGCATAACATGCAAGTTATCACATCTAAAAACAAAATATTTCAGGCAAGTTAAGATCCGAGTACATACCCAGACAAAGCAAGAGAGACACTTGTAATACGATACATGTGTATGATACTAGTAGGGTCGTTATCAGTAAAATATTGTGACACCTTATTATCGAATTAACATATCATGTAATCATTAGTCAAGTATAATCATTCAGGTACAATCTGAGTAGGGTTAGAATATCAAGTAAATAAAGTAAGGCATTTAAAATAAATCAATTAATTATGCAATCAAATTGACTTCAAACTAAATCTTGATAAAAATACTGAATGAGCTTGAGCTAAATTTCAAAGGATAGTTGGTAGGATTGAATTGTTGGTGGAGGTAAGCCAAGTTGGGGAAGATAGCAAAATTGGTGGAGATGAATCAAGCCAGTGAAAATAGCCAAGTTGGCGGAGATAACGTGAGTTAACAGAATCGGTGGAGATGAGTAGTGTTGATAGAGTTGACAGAGATGAGTAGTGTTATCGGAGTTGGCGGAGATTAATAGGTGGAGTTTGAGAGATTAAATGAGAATTAAATAATCAAAATAACATATAAATCACACAAATCAGATCAAGATAGAGTTCATAAACTAGCCCTACTATTAAGCGAAACTCGCAAACAGAACGACAAGCCACAAGGAGTTTCAGCAAACCCCCATGCCTTTTCCACTACTTTCTACCTCATTAATCGTCTATCCACTCCCACACTCCAACTCTTCTCACCATATGCCAAACTCTTCGGTACACCGCCAAATTTCTCCAAACTTTGTCTGTGTTATCCTTGGTTGCGTCTGTATTTCTCACACAAACTAGCTCCTAGTTCCACTCCTTGTGTCTTTCTTGTCTACTCCTACACCCAAAGTGTCTATCTATGCCTTGATCACATCACCTCACGTCTATGCACATCTCGTCATATAAAATTCGTCGAGTCAATCATGCCATTCAAACCATTCAGCCCAATCTTCCACATCCCTCCTCCTCCATGTCCTCCGTCTGGTTCTCCGGCCACCATCACACCATCTATCACTCTTGAGCCTGACCCTCATGCGGAATCTACTCAAAACTCCACAGCCACCTCCACCACCATTTTTCTACCATCCAGGCACTCCTCTCTCCCATCCAACCTAACCCTCAGCGCTGCGGCCCCAACCTCTCCGTGCCGCAGTTCCACCTTTCTCATGCCTCGACGCCCACCAGCCCTCCCCAAATGCAACATCCACATCCGCCTCCACTGCATTCCAATCGCCACAGCCACTAGACCACACACCCATTCCTCCTCAGCCTCAAGATATAGTCACTCAATTCAAAAACAACATCCGAAAACCAATCCAAAAACTTAATCTCACTGCGCAACTCTTTACCAATCCTGACTTTGAACCCTCTACAGTGACCCAGGCCATTAAAGATCCCAAATGACCCAAGCCATAATTTAATCAAACTTTTTAAACCATTTTTCAGAAACATTCTGTCAATTAATCACTGTCCATAATAAGAAAAAAAAAACATCTAAAAGTAGAGACATTTTGGTTACGTTCGGTATCTTGTTTACTGATCTCTTTCGTCCCTCCAAAAGCAATGTAATAAAACATTGGATAGAAAAACTTTTCGTATACTTTTTCACTCTCCCTTATACCATCCTCTCATGTATTCACAAAAATGAAACAAGAAATGAATTTGGCAATCTCCAATTAGCCTTTCTCTATACAAGTTTAAGGTTCTACAGATTAGGACACCAAAGTTAGAAGAGAAAACTTCACATGGATACCGATCTTTCCCTTCTCAACGTCTAGCTTTGAGTTAAAGGATACAGTTAACTGAATGATGGAATTGGGAGAATGAATTGGTACCTAGCAGTATTGCCATAGAGCTGTGGCTCCATGAGATTGAACTTGAGGGATGGCGTTCGGATTGACCGGTTCGAGCATGGGCCCAGTAGGAGGTCAGTGAACATTTTATAGTGTACTATTTTGTAGTTCCTCTCCTTGGAAACTATGCATATGATGTTATGTTCTGTTATAATTTATTAATGGTATGCGGATGGCAGTATCTTACTGTTTTGCCTAAAAAATACAACAACAATAACAACAACAATTAAGCCTTTTATCCCAAGTATTTGGGTGTAGGCTACGTGAACCAAATGAGAATCATGTCGGATCGATCACATCGATAATTCTTCTCCATTCATTTCTATCAAGTAATATGTCCTCATTTAAATATCTAGAATTTATATCTTTTCGTATCACCTCCATCCATATTTTCTTCAATCTTCCTTTCGCTTTTTTAACTTGTCCTATGTTTATAAGTTCTCATCGTCGAACTAGTGCATTTATAGATTTATGTTGCACATGACTAAATCATCGTAAGCGATTTTCTCGCATCTTCTCTTTGATGGAGGGCTACACCTACCTTAGAATGAGTATCTTCATTTCTCACTTTATCTCTTATATTATTGCCGCATATCCTATGAAGCATGCTCATCTCTATTACACTTTTTTTTTTTCTGTAAATAACATTTTTTTATAGCCCAGTATTACGTACCACATAATAAAACTGGTCTAATAGAGTCTTATAAACATTTTCCTTCAGCCTTAATAGAATATTACGATTGCAATAAACTCCCGTTGCACTCCTCCATTTCAATCAGACAATTTATATCCTATGGTTGACATCAATATTAATCTCTCCATCATTCTAAATAATAGAACCCAAATACTGAAATTAACTGCTCACTTGTGTCTCTTTTCCGTCCAGTGTCATAGCACTATAGTTTAAGGTTCGTTGTTTACTAAATTTACACTTCATATACTCTATTTTGGACCTACTCAATTTAAAATATTTAGATTCTAATGTGTGCCTTCATAACTCTAATTTGACATTCACTCATGTTTTTGTCTCATTAAGTAAGACAATATAATCAGTAAATAACATATACCAACGTATGTTATCCTGCATGTTCTAATATTGACAACTACTCCATCATACATATTTTTAATTATATCAATATATTTAATGTGGGCTCTTTTCTTTTTCATTGTCCATCAAAGTAGCTCTTATGGTATCTTATTATAGACTTTCTCTAAATCAATAAAAACCATATACAAATCCTTGTTGCTCTCTTAGAATCACTCTATAAGTTGACGAAGTAAATAAATAGATTTTGTCATTGATCTCTCCGGTATTAATTCATATTGGTTCTCTGATATTTTAACAGTCTGTCTCAATTTATATTCAATTACCGTTTCTCAAATCTTTATAGTGTAACACATGAGTTTTATTCCATGATAATTAGAATAACTCTGAAAATATCTCTTATTCTTATATAGAGCTATTAGAGTACTCTTATTCCATTCATTTAAAAAAAAATTAATTTGTCAAATCTTATTAAAGAGATCAGTCAGGTACCTCACACTCATCTCTCCTAAGTATCTCTATAACTCCATAGAAATCTTATTTGGACCAAAAATTTTTCTTGAATTTTTTCCTCTTTAAAATATTTTTTACTTCAAATTCTTTAATTCTACGCATAAAACTACAATTTATATCCTCACACTGTATAATAAGGTCTCTCAGATCTTGAGTAAACTACCATTGTATAATCTATCAAAATAATTTTTTCCATCTTTTTTTAATCTCTTTGTTTTGAATTAGAACATTCTGATTTTCATCTTTGATACACTTTATAGTACATAAGTCTTTAAATTTTCTCTCTTTTATTCGA
Organism: Dracaena cambodiana; assembly: GCA_036321105.1. Lineage (NCBI taxonomy): Eukaryota > Viridiplantae > Streptophyta > Magnoliopsida > Asparagales > Asparagaceae > Dracaena > Dracaena cambodiana. Next base: position 12,653,733 of record JAYEPQ010000010.1, read on the forward strand.
GCAATTCTGTTTATATCTTTTTATACCTTTTTATTGTCCAACTTCTCATATATTTGTTTATATAATTTAGTTTTTGCATCCCGAATAGATTTCTTAGCCTCCTTCTTGACTACTTTATACCTCTCTAAAATTGTTCCATCAATGCTCTTTTTAAATCTCTATAAAAATCCCGCTTAATCTTAATAGCATGTTTTATCTCTGGATTCCACCATGATGTGTCCTTTAATGATGGAGTACCGTTTCTCGACTCATCAAACATATCTTTAACTATCCTCTTAATATAACTAACCATTTATTTCCATATTATATCAGGACCATCATAGTTTTTTCAAGATACTTCTTATACTATTTTATCTACAAAAATTTTTTGATTACTTTCTAATCATCACCACTTAATTTTAAAATCTAACTTATGCTTAACCTTTCTAAGTCTCTTTCTAATCTAAATACATAAAACTAAAAATTTATGTTGGGTTACTACACTTTCACCTGGCACTACCTTACTATCGCTCCAACTAACTCTATCTACTATTCTAGTTGAAAAAAAATCTATTTAGCTCGCACTCGATCCACTTCTAATAGTAATCAAGTGAGAATTTTTTTTAAACCAAGTATTCACTAAAATTAAATCATAAGACAAAACAAAATTTAGAATTGAGTTACTTGCTTTATTTCTTTCTCCAAAATCAAATCTTTCATATACACTATCAAACCTGTTATGACTAGTTCTTACATGGAGATTAAGGTTACCACCAATAAATATTTTTTTCTCTAGCGGGTATTTCTTATACTATCTCATCTAGATTAACCCAAAATTGATATTTACTAGATTTATCAAATCTTACTTGTGGTGCATATACATTAATAGTATTAAAAATCTCTCTATTTAAAATAAGTTAACTAATAAAATTATACCACTCTTCCTCCTAACCTCCACTATATTCCCAAATAATTACTTATCTATGACTCACACTTCTCCATTATGATTTCTATTTATACCCGTATACCAAATTTTATAACTCCAAGGCACTCTGACTTTAACTTTCTCATCTACCCATTTAGTTTTTTGTACGCAGAAAATACTAACCCTCTTTTTAATCATAGTACTAACTAACTCTGCTAATTTATTTGTAAGTGAATCTATGTTCCACTATGTCAACTGAATCCTTGTTCATGAGCTAATTTCTTTACCCCTACCAACTCATTAAGATGTGGGAACCATTTTATATTTGACATCACATCCAAGTGTCAACGTAGCACGTCACTTCTGGGCGATCCTTACTTAAGACAGACAGAAAAAGAATAAATTTTTAAGCACAACACTGAGGGGGTTATTTGGCTAAAAAATAGATTTCCATAAGTTTTACTTATGGTGACTTTTTTGAAATATTTTTTGCAATTTCCTTATTACTCTTACATGTGCCACTGAATTAAAATTAAGAAATTCCTTCTTCTTACAGGGAAAAAAAAAAAAATTAAGAGCCTTTTTGTAGTTAAGGCCACTCTGTGCAATAAAATTGAAGAAAACATTCGTCTATACATAGGTGCCACACGGATGAGGCTACCATAATGTTAGCAAACATAAACAAGAAGACTTGACTTGCAGCCATACGTGAAGCATTAGGGAGCAGACGAAGATGAAGAGATTCCAATCAATCAGGAGGAAAAAGAGTGAACTGTCGGTTAAGGAGGAGAGAAGATCAACTCAATAGAAGAAATGAAATCACAAAATAGAAAGAGGGTTGAAATTCTTCAATTTCATGTACTTTTTTTTCTAATTAAGGCCACCCTATAGGAAGTCCTTATTTTGTATATCATATATGTACTAATGATGTTTTATTAATTGCCTATTAATGGAACATAATAGAGGGTTACAAATGTGCACTATATATGCTTAAAAAAAATTTAAGAGCATGTCGTTTGTACAAACACATGAATGACATTGAAAATTTTTAGTTACTCTTAAACTTGACCAGAACTAACATTGACAACACACAGACAATATCAGTTCGTAACAGTTTTAACGTTGCTATCTTGATAGTTCAATGCATACTGAATCAACATTGTCAAGTTCACGTCTGATGATCCACCCTCCTCAACTGCCTTCTTTGCCATCTCCGCATACTCCTTCGCCATTCTTCTTCGCCCTTCTGCCTCTTCTCCGTCGTCCATCAATCTCTCCACGGCTTTTGCTATCTCCTCTCGCCCCAACACCACCTCGTCTTTCACGTCTCCCGCCCATTCCGTCGGCTTACTCACACCAACAGGAACTCCAATCTTTAGAACCTCTACAATCAATCTTTCATTCAAAAACTGCTCAGCAAACATTGGCCATGTCAGCAATGGCAGTCCTGCACACACGCCTTCAAGCGTCGAGTTCCACCCACAATGTGTCACAAACCCTCCTATCGCTATGTGGGACAGAATCATCGCTTGCGGTGCCCAGCCTCTGATCACAATGCACTTGGACTCATCAGAGATATTCTCCGACAACCAATTCTCTACCTCTGAGTCCTGCACTGACTTGATCACCCAGATGAATGGTCTGTTAGAAGCTAGCAGACCTGAACCAAGCTCGATCAACTGGGCAGGAGCAAATGTGCCCATGCTGCCAAAGCAAACATAGACCACCGACTTTGGGCTCATGGAATCGAGCCAGCTCCTGCACTTTGTCTCATCAATTGAAGTTTTATTGCCTCGTTCAGCCAAATCTTGGCTCCCCTTGTTGCAAAGTGAAACTGGCCCTATCATCCAAGCTTTCTTTCCAGTCGATTTCTCTAGCAGCTTGCTGTATTCAACCTCCAGCTCATCGAAGCTATTGATCACAATGCCATCTGCTCCAAGTTCGGACTTCCTAATCTCTTCGTAGATCTCCGGGTACTGACGTGACGCTTGAAATTGCCTAGGTAGCTGAATCCTAGTGATTTTGATTTGCTGTGGCAAGCCTGGAAGCACCAAGGGCTCTGAATCCGATGACACGGTTTCGTGCGTCTTGTGAAATGTCAGATTCTCAACGCACAAAATTGCGAAGCAGTTGTACCCCTGGAAGATAAATCGGGGTACGCTGAATTCATGAGCAACGTCGACAGTCCATGCATGGCCGAAATCGGAAATGATGCAGCTAATATTTGAAGTATTTGGGTCACGAAGGTAGTCGATAAGTGGCTGCTTGAGCATTTTGGATGCATTGAAGAAGTTGCGGATCAGTGATCTAGATGGAAGGGAATCGAGATTCTCGCATCCGTCAGGCAACCCGAATTCGACTGAAGGGAAGGCAAATGGGACGAAGTGGATGGGGAGTTTGGATTGGGAGACTCGGTCTGCGGTGGGTTTGATGCGGGACAGATTAGCTGGTGTGGTGATCAATGAGACTGCGATGCCACGACGGGCAAGGAGATGGGCGATGTCAATCATGGGAATCATGTGTCCTTGGGCTAGCCATGGGACGAGAACAAAGTGAAGGTTTTGGTGAGTTGAAGAGCGAATCGTCTTCTCCATTCTGCTAAGGTTAATTGGTACATAAGAGAGTCATCACGGCGAGCTAAGGAAGTTTTATATACTAGCTAACGATCTGGTCATGACTAATGCAAATACGTAAGCTTTGTTGGAGATCTCGTTAAATTCTGACTGGAAGAGAGAAGGTCATCGTGTTTTGTTTGGGATGCTTCCTTAGGCTTTCGGCTCCTCCGAAGGGTTAATTTGATATCTTTCCTTCGTTGGTACACTTTGTGGTTCCCTCTTAGACAACTAAGCCATAGAGTCATAGAGAAGGCAGAATGGGTCAAGCATGCATTCTGCGAAAAAACTTCAACTTTTTTCAACTTTGTTGTGCTGGTCATCCGTTTACGTAATTTAGTGAGAAAGCATGTCAAGTAATTACAAACTGTTACTTGTCTACCAAGTTTTTGGTGGAGTTGGAAGGTTCAATTTTTCTTTTCCCTTTTAAATTTTTTTTGACTTCTGACCAGGAAACTTTTTTTTTAGGAATAAGCAATGGATAATCCCCCATGTTTTATTAATTAGAACTTGCTGAAACTGAGCATAATTTAGTATTACATATTATCTTCACTCTCTGTAGTGAGGTTGGATTACAAAAAACTAATTAAGATAAAATACTAAATATAAAATATCAAAAACGAGGTATATTGACATCTCTGTCGCTATGACAAAGTCTTGGCCTGACGTGGTCTCGTCGTCTATCATATGTAGGTCATTCTGCCAATATGAGTTGATGTTCTCCCTCCCTCCTCTACCCTCTCTCCCTCTATCTCTTCTCGGAGTAGCTGGGGTAGCTCGAGACATCCGTGAGTGTCCCTCGTTGTGTATGTGGATGTACTGTTGGATAATCTTGTTGCATTGCCTCAGCGTTGTTAGATAAGAAGACTAGTTCAGTTAGGTTTTGAATTAGTCAAGATTAGTTCAGTTTGTTATTTGAATTAGTCAAGATTAGTTCAGTTTGTTATTGTTATTAGTAATCCGATTGGATTGGTGTTTTGTACTCCCTATATATATATAGATGAAATAATCAAGAGGAAATGCAAGCCCTCTTCTGAAGAAAATCTTCCTCTTCTATTGCTGTTTTTCTCTCTCTACATTTGGTATCAGAGCTCGTGTTGTATGCCAAAGATCATGCCGCGAAGCATCATCACCAGCGGAGTTGACGGGGCTGCCTCGGGTGCGCTGGCGAAGGAAAGCACCGGCGTCTCCCTCCACTACCCGATGCTGACGAATTCGAACTACGCAACTTGGGCTATCAAGATGCGCGTATACCTACAAGCGCAAGGTGTGTGGGACGCCATCCAGCCTGGGACCGACGTGGAGACAAGGAATGACAAGATGGCACTCGCCGCCATCTATGAAGCTATCCCCGAGGAAAACCTTCTTCTCATAGCGGAGAAGGAGACGGCTAAGGAGGCTTGGGAGACGCTCAAGACAAAGTACGTGGGTGCTGATCGAGTAAAGCAGGCGAAGCTCCAAACTCTAAGGAGTGAGTTTGAAACCCTCCGCATGAAAGAAGCAGAGACGATAGATGACTTCGCCGGAAGGCTGACAGCCATAGTCAGCAAGACCGCCGGCCTCGGCGGCAAGATCGAAGAAAGCACCGCCGTCAGGAAGTTCTTGGTCGCCGTCCCCAACAAATTCCTACCCATTGTCACATCGATCGAGCAGTTTGCCGATTTGACGACGATGACATTGGAGGAGGCGATTGGTCGCCTCAAGACTTTCGAGGAAAGGATTCGCGGTGCCGATGGCAAGGACGATGAACATCTTCTACTCATGAAAGCAAAGTGGAAGGCTCGCTGGAAGCAGTCCGGTGAGGGTTCATCATCGAACGCGTCAAAGGGGCGCGACAAAGGAGCCGGGCGCGGCCAGGGGCGCAGCCAGGGGCGCGGTTCTGGACGCGGCCGCAGCACTGAGCCTGGAGAGGAGAACCGTAATGAAGAGCAAGGTGAGGAGAAGAAGAAGTTCGACCGGAAGAAGGTCAAGTGCTTCAACTGCGGCATTCTCGGGCACTACGCAAGAGAGTGCCGCAAGCCGCGGCAAGAGCGCAAGGAGTAGGAGAATCTTACACAGGCTCAGGACGATGAGCCCACGCTGCTAATGACGCAGGTCTACGCGTTCACGGAAGCCCCGACCGTTGACATCATGCTCAACGAGGTTCACGCGCAAGTGCACCTTGGCCGAGAGAAAGAGTACCACGACGACATCTGGTACTTGGACACCGGGGCTAGCAACCACATGTCTGGGTGCAAAGCGAGCTTTGCTGAGCTGGACTCCAATATAAAGGGCTCGGTGAAGTTTGGAGATGGCTCCGTCATCGACATTTGTGGACGGGGAACGGTGCTTTTCACTTGTCACAATGGCGAGCACCGTGCGCTGACGGACGTCTACTACATCCCAAGGCTCCGCAGCAACATAGTGAGTCTTGGGCAGCTCGACGAACACGGCTACCAGACGCTCATCGAGGACGGTATGCTGTGGATCCGCGATTGGCAACGACAGCTACTTGCCAAGGTAAAAAGGACCAAGAACCGCTTGTATGTACTTAACCTTGATTTATCACAGCCTGTGTGCTTGGCGGCAAGGTGCAGTGAAGATGCGTGGCGGTAGCACGCGCGCTACGGACACCTGAATTTTCAGTCCCTCCGTAGGCTGGCGCAACATGGCATGGTTCGTGGGCTGCCACAGATTGATCAGGTGGACCAAATCTATGACGGCTGCCTTGTGGGCAAGCAACGGCGGACCCCGTTCCCGAAGGAGGCGAACTATCGAGCGGAGAACGTGCTGGACCTGGTACATGTCGACTTGTGCGGGCCTATCACGCCGACCACACCAGGAGGCAAGAAGTATTTCCTACTCTTGGTGGATGATTTCAGCCGCTACATGTGGCTGACACTCTTGGAGTCAAAGGACAAGGCAGCGGCAACCATTAAGCAGTTCTAGGCGGGAGTTGAGCTGGAAGCTGGCCGCAAGTTGAGGGCCCTCCGCACCGATCGTGGCGGCGAGTTCACGTCCGTGGAGTTCAGCAATTACTGCGCAGACCGCGGCATCAAGTGTTTCCTCACAGCGCCATACTCGCCGCAGCAGAACGGCATCGTTGAGCTGCGAAATCAGATAGTGGTCGCAATGGCCAGGAGCCTGCTCAAGTCCAAAGGGATGCCAGGAAGGTTTTGGGGTGACGCTGTCACAACGGCAGTACATATCCTCAACCGCGCGCCAACCCGCAGTGTCGACGGCAAGACGCCTTACGAGGCGTGGTACGGGAGACGTCCGAACGTACACTACTTTCGTACATTTGGGTGTGTTGGACACGTGAAGGTTGGGAAGTACATCACATGGATGTCAAATTGGCATTTCTCAACGGTGATCTTGAAGAGGAGGTCTACGTAACCCAGCCGCCCGGTTTCGTGGATGAGGACAATGAGCAGAAGGTGTTGAAGCTTAAGAAAGCGCTCTATGGCCTGCGCCAAGCACCTCGAGCATGGAACTCGAAGCTTGACAGCAGGCTTATGTCACTCAGTTTTGAGAGGTGTCCATCGGAGCATGCTGTGTACAAAAGAGGTATTGGCTCATTAAGTTTGCTTGTGGGTGTGTACGTTGATGATCTTATTATCACAGGACCACATCCGCAAGAAATCAGCAGGTTCAAGGAGGAGATGAAGAAATTGTTCAGCATGAGCGACCTGGGTTTATTGAGCTACTACCTGGGCATAGAGGTGCAACAGACCGGCGATGGTATCATTCTGAACCAGTCGGCCTATGCACTAAAGATCCTGGAGAAGTGTGGCATGGACGGCTGCAACCCGTGCCAAGTTCCCATGGAAGCAAGGCTCAAGTTGAGCAAGAAGAGCACCAGTCCTCCTACTGATGCCACGTTCTATAGAAGTGTCGTGGGGAGCCTGAGATACCTGGTGCATACGCGACCAGACATTGCCTACTCGGTAGGGTCCGTAAGTCGTTTTATGGAGGCTCCAACTACTGAGCACCTAGCAGCCGTGAAACATATTCTGTGGTACATCTGTGGTACTCACAATATGGGCTGCTACTATGAAAGGAGGAGAAAAGAAGGGCTACATTTGATCGGGTATAGTGACAGCAACATGGCAGGAGATGTAGATGACTGCAAAAGCACAACGGGTGAGCTATATCTGCTCGGGAAGAGCCTTATCAGCTGGCAATCTCAGAAGCAGAAGGTGGTGGCACTGTCGTCTTGCGAGGCAGAGTACATTGCTGCGACAACGGCGGCATGCCAAGGAATTTGGCTAGGGCGCCTATTTGGTGATTTAACAAAGAAGGAGCCCAGCAGCGTCACACTCAGAGTAGACAACAAATCAGCTATATCCTTGTGCAAGAACCCTGTTTTCCATGATCGAAGCAAGCACATCGATACCCGCTATCATTTTATTAGGGAGTGTGTTGAAGGTGGAAAGATTGCGGTTGAGTACATTAGCTCGGATGATCAGCTAGCCGACCTCCTAACGAAGCCTCTCGGACGCATCAAGTTCCTGGAGATGCGCAAGAAGATTGGGTTGATTGAGGTTAAGAAAGTGCAACAAGATTAGGGAGTGATTGTTGGATAATCTTGTTGCATTGCCTCAGCGTTATTAGATAAGAAAACTAGTTCAGTTAGGTTTTGAATTAGTCAAGATTAGTTCAGTTTGTTATTTGAATTAGTCAAGATTAGTTCAGTTTGTTATTGTTATTAGTAATCCGATTGGATTGGTGTTTTGTACTCCCTATATATATATAGATGAAATAATCAAGAGGAAATACAAGCCCTCTTCTAAAGAAAATCTTCCTCTTCTATTGCTGTTTTTCTCTCTCTACATGTACCTTGTTGGTTGTGGGCCAGTCGTCCTCTCCATAGCCAAGTGAGAGACTGTCATGAGAAATTTTTGTAATAATTGAATCAAAATAGGTATTTTAAAGCATATGTCGAAACACTAGGGAGCTTCGTCTCCTCAGAATTGGATTTCCCTTGTTCAGTTATTTGTTTCAAGGGATTAATGTCTTGAATTTGCCTTTCCTTTCGTACTATATGTGGGCTTTGGACATCATATTTGGTTGATTAATATTTCTTATCAGTTTATTCTTTCGATTTCATATTTTCAGGAACAAAACAGCATGACCTCACCACAACAGGCAAATTGCACGGGACAAACTGTAAGGACTCCCCTCCTGAAAACAATAATGTCATAGTTCATCACCCCTCTTGTCCGCACCCTTGATGCCCTCCCATCCACCCGGCTAATATCCTGGAGGTAGTTGTCATCGTCATCAAATAAGCACACTTGTTCTCTATCTGGAAGCTGATCTGTCCATAATAAAACATCCATATAAATTTTAATTACACAACCATCTATGCGTGATGTGTTATTAAAAATTCTATCGTTCTGTTCCTCCCATATGCTCCAGCAAATAGCTGCAATAATAATAGCAACAAAACCCCATTTTTCCCTGTGCGCCTGTAACCTTGCCCAGATGCTAGAACACACGAACATATCTATGTGTAGACTAAAGACTGAAGCACTTTGAACCATACTAGAGCGGAGTACAGACAACCCAATAATAGATGTGTACTGTCCTCATTGTCTGATCTATAGAGGGCACAATAATCAGGTCCCGTCTATCCTCGTTTCTGTAGATTTACCCATGTCAGAATGGAATTCTTAGCAACCAACCACAACACAAGAGTGTTCGTACTTTCAACACACTTTGACTTCCAAATGGGTGCAGCATATTGTGGCGCACTCCTCCATCTATTAAGTGATTATATGTAGAGCTGACTGTGAACTATTTTATAGTATGATTAAAAAAGTTCGATTTGTCAATCAGTGAGTGGAAAGTAATTTGAGAAAGACTAGAAGATATTTAAACTAGCGACTGAATTGCACACATTAGCCTGATCCTATCAGGCTCAATCCGACATTTTTAACTTAGAACTAATTAGCCCGACTGTTTTCAGCAACGCCACACAAAATAAAAGACAAATAAGTACAGGAAATGTGATAGAAGTTGTAGTGTTAGGTGGCCTCCCTTGGCCAAATCAAATGAAGACTTTGGTGGCAAACAAAAGCTTTCAATCATGCCATGAATTATGCCTTGAATCATGCCATGAATTATGCCTTGAATCATGCCTTGAATTATGCTTTGAATCATGCCTTGAATCATGCAACAAAGGTTTCAAGCTTATGCCTATAAATAGAGGGAGAAATTCTACTCTTGATGAGAGACAACCAAAACAAAACCATTTAGCCAAAATCCTTTTGAGTGTTGTGAGGTTTTGTATACTCCACGAGTTTATCATTTGATAACTCTATTTATTCAGGGAGTATAGTGGTTAGGATATCTCCAAAAGTCCGTCATCATATCTTGTATATTTCTCCACATATTAGTTGAGAGTTTTGGCTCCGCTCCGGCCGTGGACGTAGGTCAGTTTGACCGAACCACGTAAATCCTTGTGTCCATTGTCTCATTTATTTTTCCCATTTTATTGTCTTTGTTATTGCCTATACGGGCTATCTACATCAACTGGGACTCGCGTCCCTAACAAACTGGTATCAGAGCTAGTTGAGAGTTTTGGCTCATTCTTTTCTTGCGAGGGTGCGTAGTTACTATTCATCTTGTGCGGGGTCCACGGTCACTATTCACGTCGTGTGGGGCCCACGTTACTATTCACCCGAGAGTCAAATTTTGTAGTCATCATGCCAGTAACAAAGACCTCTATTGAAAAGTTTGACCGAAGTGTCAACTTCGGTATGTGGCAACTCAAGATGGAAGCCATTCTTATACAGGATGGGTGTGAGTTAGCACTGGAAGGAAATGAGAAGGAAGGAGATGACAAGACCACGGGACCAGTGATGTCGGCAGATAAATTTGCAGATCTGGACAAGAAGGCTAGGTCAGCCATTATTTTGAATTTATCTAATGAAGTTTTGCAGGAAGTTGCAAATGAAAGGACGGCGAAAGGTATGTGGGACCGGTTAAAGGCCATGTACATGAAGAAGACGGTGGAGAATAGGCTTTATTTAAAGCAGAAGTTATACATGTTAAGGATGACAGAAGGTACATCTATACTTTCCCATCTTGATAATTTTGATTCCATTATTATGGATTTGGAAAATGTAGATGTTAAAGTTAGTGATGAAGATCAGGCCATATTACTGTTATGTTCCTTACCCCAGTCCTTTAAATATTTTCGGGATACTATGATTTATGGGAAAGAATCTGTCTCATATAATAGTATCAAATCTGCATTAAAATCTAAAGAGCAGATTGATAGGGACATTACAGGGGAGACTAGTGGTAGTCAGGCAGAGGGACTATTTATAAGGGGTAGATCTGAAAATAGAGATCCTAATAGCAGTAAATCCAAGGGAAGGTCAAAATCTAGACATAAAAATCTGATTTGCAATTATTGCAAGAAAAAGGGGCACATTAAGGCAGACTGCTATAAATTGAAAAATAAGGAGAAAAATAAAATTGTTCAAAATAGCAGTACCACCGCTGAAGCTAGTTTAGCAGCAGATGAGAATGATGGCATAATCTTTGTTGCCACGGAAAATAAAATAAGGTCTAGTAGTGAGTGGATTCTAGATTCGGGTTGTTCTTATCACATGAGTCCCAATAGGGATTGCTTTTCCACATATGAATCTTTTGAAGGTGGAGTTGTTTTGATGGGCAACAATGCTGCCTGCAAAACTGTTGGTAAAGGTACAGTCCGGATCAAGATGCATGATGGAGTTGTCCGAACACTCACAGATGTTAGACATGTTCCAGATTTGAAGAAAAATCTCATCTCTTTAGGCACTCTCGATGCCCTTGGGTGCAGGTATTCAGCTGAAGGTGGAGTCTTGAAGATTTGCAAAGGTGCTCTTGTAATGATGAAAGCTTGCAGGTCTGGAAATTTATATATCTTGCAGGGATCTACAGTTACAGGTGCAGCAGCAGTCTCTACATCATCGGAGACTGACATCACCAAATTGTGGCACATGCGGTTGGGACATATGGGTGAGAAAGGCTTAACGTTGTTAAGCAAGAGAGGTCTACTTTGTGGTCAAACTACTAGTAAGATGGACTTCTGTGAGCATTGTATCTTTGGGAAGCAGAAACGAGTCAGCTTCAATTCTCCAGCAGTTCATAAAACAAAAGGTACTTTGGACTATATTCATTCTGATCTTTGGGGGCCCTCTCGTAATCCGTCTAAAGGTGGTGCCAGGTATATGCTGACTTTTATAGATGATTACTCAAGGAAGGTTTGGGTGTATTTCCTTAAACATAAGAATGATGTTTTCCTAACATTTAAACAATGGAAAGGTTTGGTTGAAAAGCAGACAGGAAAACATATTAAGCGGCTGAGGACAGACAATGGTCTGGAATTTTGTGGCAGTGAATTTAATGATTACTGCAAGAATGAAGGAATCGCTCGACATCGCACAGTCAGGATGACGCCTCAACAAAATGGTGTGGCCGAGCGAATGAATCGGACTCTTTTGGAAAGAGCTCGATGTATGATCTCCAATGCTGGGTTGGCACTTGATTTTTGGGCAGAAGCTATTGCTACTGCATGCTACATTGTCAACCGTTCTCCATGTGCTCCTCTCGATTTCAAGACTCCAGAGGAAGTTTGGTCAGGTACTCCTGCTGATTACTCTAATTTAAAAATTTTTGGGTGTCCAGCATATATGCATGTAAATGAGGGAAAATTAGAGCCTAGGGCTAAGAAATGTATTTTCCTTGGTTATGCTTCTGGGGTGAAAGGATACAGATTATGGTATCCTGATCCCAAATCACCTAAATTTGTAATTAGCAGAGATGTTACATTTGATGAGTCATCAATGTTGTACCCTAGAAAAGAGTCTTGTAATCCTTGTGATTCAGAAAAAGAGGATAGCACACAGAAAAAGGTGGAGTTGGAGTTTGATAATGCAGGTCCTTCTTCGGGTACCTCCACAAGTCACACAGATCAAGATGGTGGACAAGATCTTGATCATGTTGAAGAAAAAGCGGAGGATGAACATTCCATTGCCAAAGATAGACCAAGAAGAGAGATTCGACTACCACAAAGGTATGAAGATTATGTTGCCTATGCTTTATCAGTGGCACAGGAAACAGGTGGAGACGGTGAACCTTCCACATATTCAGAGGCGATTCGAAGTGCCGAATCAGATAAGTGGGTGGTAGCTATGAATGAAGAAATGGAATCTCTTCACAAGAATGGTACTTGGGTTCTTATGACGCCGCCGAAAGGAAAGAAAATTGTTGGTTGCAAATGGGTCTTCAAAAGAAAAGAAGGAACTTCAGGTGTTGAAGATGCAAGGTATAAGGCACGATTAGTTGCAAAGGGCTACAGTCAGGTACAAGGTGTTGACTTTAATGATGTTTTCTCACCCGTTGTAAAACATAGCTCTATTCGTGTGTTACTTGCATTGGTTGCCATGTTTGATTTTGAGTTAGAACAGCTTGACGTCAAGACAGCTTTTCTACATGGCGATTTAGATGAACAGATCTATATGAAGCAGCCTGAAGGTTTTGAAGTTGAAGGAAAGGAAGACCATGTATGTCTGTTGAAGAAATCCTTGTACGGACTGAAGCAGTCTCCAAGACAGTGGTATAAGAGGTTTGATTCTTTTATGTTGGGTCATGGTTACTCCAGGAGCATGTATGATAGTTGCGTATACTTCCGGAAGATAAATGATGGTTCATTCATTTATTTGCTATTATATGTTGATGACATGCTCATTGCGGCTAAGAATCTTGCAGAAATTCACCAGTTGAAGGCCTTATTAAATGGTGAATTTGAAATGAAAGATCTGGGAGCAGCTAAGAAGATTCTTGGAATGGAAATAAGACGTGATAGAGGAGCTGGAAAATTGTTCCTGACCCAGGAGAATTATATCAATAAGGTTTTGGAGAGGTTTGGCATGCGAGACGCTAAACCAGTAAGTACTTCTCTTGCTAGTTATTTTAAACTATGTGCTGCTCAATCACCACAGTCAAAGGAAGAGATTGATTATATGGCACGAGTTCCTTATTCTAGTGCCGTTGGGAGTATCATGTATGCAATGGTTTGTACTCGTCCAGATATTTCACAAGCAGTTAGTGTTGTTAGCAGGTATATGGCAAATCCAGGAAAGGAACACTGGCAGGCTGTGAAGTGGATTCTCAGATACTTGAAGGGTACTTCAAGCAATTGTTTGGAGTTTGGACGTTCTAATAACTCATTGATTGGTTTTGTAGATTCAGATTACGCCGGTGATCTCGACAAACGCAGGTCTCTTACAGGTTATGTATTTTGCATTGGAGGTTGTGCTATCAGCTGGAAAGCTACTCTACAACATGTAGTGGCTTTGTCCACTACTGAGGCAGAATATATGGCAGTTACAGAGGCTATTAAAGAAGCTTTGTGGTTGAGAGGTTTGTTCGACGAGTTATCTCTACAGCAAGGGGTTATTACCATTTACTGTGATAGTCAAAGTGCAATTCACTTGACTAAAAATCAGATGTATCATGAGAGAACGAAACATATTGATATCAAGTATCACTTCATTCGTGATACCATTGCAGAAAAGAAGGTCCTTATTCAGAAGATCAATACAAAGGACAATCCAGCAGATATGTTTACGAAGGCTCTTCCAGTTTACAAGTTCAAACAGTGTTTGGACTTGATTGGTATTTACAGTTGGTGATTTTGCCCGTTAGGGCATTGCCGGAGAAGGTGGAGCATATCATTGATTGTTCGGGCCAGGCAGGCCAAGGTGGAGATTTGTTAGGTGGCCTCCCTTGGCCAAATCAAATGAAGACTTTGGTGGCAAACAAAAGCTTTCAATCATGCCATGAATTATGCCTTGAATCATGCCATGAATTATGCCTTGAATCATGCCTTGAATTATGCTTTGAATCATGCCTTGAATCATGCAACAAAGGTTTCAAGCTTATGCCTATAAATAGAGGGAGAAATTCTACTCTTGATGAGAGACAACCAAAACAAAACCATTTAGCCAAAATCCTTTTGAGTGTTGTGAGGTTTTGTATACTCCACGAGTTTATCATTTGATAACTCTATTTATTCAGGGAGTATAGTGGTTAGGATATCTCCAAAAGTCCGTCATCATATCTTGTATATTTCTCCACATATTAGTTGAGAGTTTTGGCTCCGCTCCGGCCGTGGACGTAGGTCAGTTTGACCGAACCACGTAAATCCTTGTGTCCATTGTCTCATTTATTTTTCCCATTTTATTGTCTTTGTTATTGCCTATACGGGCTATCTACATCAACTGGGACTCGCGTCCCTAACATGTAGTTTAGCATGCAACAGAATGCGTTCTAGGACTCTAAAACCAACAAAGAGCAAGAGCAGTCTGTTGAATTACGATTTGGTGTATTTGAGAATTTATAACATACATGGTTAAGAGAATGCAAGGGTGAGCTCCATCATGTGTAATTGCAACCTCAAACTACATATCTTTCAGCTTAAGTTCTTCATTAAACATGAACTTAAAGCATGTAACTTCTTCAAATGGTTATGAAAAGAGCAGATAAATGCCGTAGAAGCTGGTCGGATGTGGCCAAGGCATGCCGGTGGAAGGTGAAGCTGCTCAACCAGCCTCCTTCTCCACATCGGTGAGTCCGAGGATCACTGATCCTAAAGAACCATACGCCGGTAAGGAGGTGGAGGCATTGCTGGAGGGCCTGCGAAGACAAGAGGAGGAGGGGGGGGGCCCGTGGATGGCCTAATGATCGAAGAGTGCCCTCAGGAGAGAAAAAGCATCTGCAGGGACCTCTACCCTAAAGAGGAAGTTATCACCCACAGGCGCCGATAAAAAATTGGGCCGCGAGGGATGCTGAACGACCATTACAAAGATGAGTGCCGCCCCTCCATCCGGTACAGATATTGTAAGGTCCTGGGGCACAAAATAGCAGAAAGTCCACTTCTTCCGACGAGACAAAAATCCCCAAAAGAAAAGCAACTGAACAATCAGATGGCTATAAAGAAACATGAGCCAGCTAGACAGTCAGGTGGACTTCGGCAAACCTCAGCTGGTTTCGCTAGCAACACGAGAAAAGAGGAGGAGGAAGAATGGAAGCCCCAATAGTCAAGCCAAACCCGAAGCCGACAGTCTACATACCGGTTTCCGATCAGGCAGCGGAGGAAAAGGAGAGGCTCAGGAGGATGATGGGAGTCGTGTACCCTGAGCATGGAACTCCATCAGCTGAAGACATACTGGTACCTCGCCAAATGGGGCAATTACTTCATCACCAAGTTTCCGGACTCGGAGGATTAATTTGAGCCATGCAATTAGTCAAACTTGGATCCCTTGCCGGAATCACGAGGCGGGATTTAAGGTGTTTCGATGGTCGGGCGAGGAGGATAACAAATTTCAGACCTTCCCGGCGAATGCATGGATCTTCATCTCCGGCCTTCCTCTTCACCATTGGAATCGAACAGATATAAGCAAACTGATCATAAAATTTGCTCACCTGATAGATGTCGAAGAGGATACAATAACAAAGAAGAACATCCAAACTCAATGCCATCCCCCGGGAAATTAATGTGGTGCTAGGGAAGCAGCTATGCAGGATAGGGATCATCGTCATGGCTAGCTTCACAGTTCCTAGAGGCTCGGTATTACCTCAACAGGCTTCGCCGGAGCATATCGCGCCGTATGCTGCCGCGGTGGGGCCTTCGGTGGCAGATTGCAAGGGAAAAGGGCTAGAGCTAATGGCATCCACACCCTCAAGATCTACTGCCGGAAAGCATCCTACCGGCATGCGACGCCACCTGACATGGCACAGACGAGAGGAGCGAGTGAATTCCAAAACACAAACCGCCAAGATGACACGGCGTCCAACAAAGCGCCAGTCGCACAGTCAACAGCTGCCGTTTAAGGAGAGAACTGCAAGAGAGGCCAAGAGGAAGGGGAGGCCAGGGAACTTTGCAGCCGAAGAGAAGGGAGAAGGAGAAATTCTAAATGCGCACCACTAGTCACAGTTAGCACCAGATGCTATATTGTAACGTGATTTACAACATAGGGGCAAATGGTGCTCACTAGCAAAAAATGGTGCGCATTTAGAATTTTCCAGGGAGAAGACAGAGTGGGAAACAGCTAATCTAAACCCTACCAACCCGCTCCCAACAAATCTTCACAAAAATTGCAAAAGCAATGAAAGATCAAAGCTAGAGAGAGCTAATGGAGGGAGTTTCCAAAGGAGCACACCACTTTTTCTGGTAAGTCCACTGAATAGTTCTTTTTCATTTCGGTCTTTCAGTTGAAAAGTGGGCTTACTAGAAAAAATGGTGTGTACTTTGGAAACTCCCTTAGTGGGCTGTTATTGTACCAGGGGGGCAGTGCATAAGTACCCACGCATCATTAATGAGGGCGGAAGAAACGAAGTGCCTTTTCCATTGAGCAGCGCAGAGGGCCACTT
Source organism: Dracaena cambodiana (assembly GCA_036321105.1). Classification (NCBI taxonomy): domain Eukaryota; kingdom Viridiplantae; phylum Streptophyta; class Magnoliopsida; order Asparagales; family Asparagaceae; genus Dracaena; species Dracaena cambodiana. Next base: position 12,670,662 of record JAYEPQ010000010.1, read on the forward strand.
AGGTGAGGAACAGGACCGAGCAGCACAGGGCCCACTTGATACGGGAACAGTGCAAAGCCACTAGGACGAGAACCAAGAGGAGAGTGGGTCCCACAATAGATCATTTTATGAGAACTAGGGCCTATGCGCTGCAGGAGGAGATGGGACTTCGACCCAAAGAATTACTCGGAAGGTGGGTTCCACGGACAGCTTCAGAAACTGAACAAAGACATACGCCCCATTACTGAGAGAAGGGAGTTTCTAAATGAGCACACCACTTTTCATAGTTAGCCCGCTGAGCCAGTGTATTTTTGATTTGGGCTGAAAGTCCAAACCGTTATTAAGTGGGCTCACTAGGAAAAGAAAAATGGTGTGCTCCTTTGGAAACTCCCCTGAGAGGGGGTGTCCCAGTATGGGAGCCAAATCACGGGAGCCAAGGGGGCCAGACAACAGCAGCTGCGAGGTCCATCTTGATCCTCATTCTCCCAACATCCCCATGGAAGCTGAGGGCGAAAACAGAGTCATTTCCAGTACCCCCCAATGAATTCCTGTCCAACTTAAGAAGCATGGGCTCGACGAAGAGGATGACGCTGCAAAATCTATCAAGCAGCTTGGTCTTTTACTACTAATGCTAGGATTGGATAGAGAAATAAGGAAAGAAGCCACTGTAAGACTCATAGAGCAAATTGTTTGGGGGGAAGACACTACAAATACTGTAAGGATGAGAAGACGCCAACCATCGCGCATGCTAAAGAAAATTCGAGACATGATACAGGGTCACTGAAAGAGTCTACCCATCACTCTCCATCAGTTCAGGAGTGTATGACTGAAAGCCACGCACAAGGAGTTGAGGCCAGTAACATCCCTGAAGAACCTGATATACAAGGAGTTGTAGTGGAGGATGCGCAGTTGACCACCAACAGGCCGGGGGTGCAGAGCTAGAAGGGACAAGCACATTGGTCAAGGTTCCGATAGCAATGCCTAGCAGACACAATAGAAGTCTGGAGCAAAAAAGAGGAGGAACTAACTACCAGAGTGGTTAGGCCGCTTCATTGGCATCCAAACGCAAGTCCTCCCAATCTGAGTTCGATACAAGTATGCAGTATAATACTTTAGAAGTGCTTAATCTTTTTACAGATGAAACTCTATTAGATATTGCATGTACATGTAACATTGACATGGGAGGGATTCTATGTCTCACGAAATCTAGTCACAATTAGGGGAGTTGAGGCCTCAAGGACGTTAGTCACGGAGCCGGTCGTTAGCGATGGGGAATGATAAGCCCCACCTAAATGGAGAAGGTGATATTTTGGTCATGATTATTACATTCTGGAATGTGCGTGGTTTGGACGACTGGGCCAAGCATATAATGGTGTTAGAAACATGTCATCGATGTAACATAGTAATTATATGTTTGGAAGAGACCAAGCTGTATGAACCCCCTGACTCAGTCTTAAGGGACATAGGGGGGTGTGGAGGATTTGAATGGGCAATAAAGAATTCTAGATGTGCATTTGGGGGTATACTAATTGGGACCAAAATTCCTGTTTTCGGACAGATAGCATCGTGATGCGATAGATACTCACTTTCTGTAATTATTAGGCATAGGTCTGATGGATGGACATTGATGGTGACTGCCATGTACGTGCCAAATCACACGAAAAACTGGGGGGACTTATGAAATGAGCTAAGAAGTGTTAGAAGGTGGAAGGACCTTCAATGGGTAATTGGAGGAGACTTTAACATCGTTCGATTCTTGAATGAGATGAAAGGAGGAGGCAACAATGGAAGAGATAGATAAGAATTCAACAACCTAATCAATGACCGTAAGAGCATTGATTGGCCTTAGGGGAACACCAGTTCACTTGGTCAAGAATGAGGGAGGACCCGAGCCTTGCAAAACTTGTTAGGATCATGATATCCGGGGATTGGGAAGGGAAATTTAATCTAGCAATAGCACTGGCGATCAGAAAGCTGACGTCTGATCATGTTTCGGTTTGTCTAATGTCCGGTGAGGAATGGTAGAGAAAGCCTCGAATATTTTGGTTTGAGAAGTGGTGGCTGGAACATGAAGAGGTTCGAAACTCAATAAAAGAAATCTCTGGGGAATGGACTATAGACACAGATGCAGTAAGGAAGATGTGTTGTAAACTGAGAAGATTGCAAAAGTCCCTCTGAAGATGGGAACGGAGACACCTAGCGCAACAGAGCCTAAGAAAGGACTTATGAGTGAAATCAATGGACTCGAAAAACTGGAGGAAGTTACGCCCTTGGCAAATGACATGAAGAAAATACTATATAACTTTAGAACGGTGTTACGTGAACTATATAGAGGGAAGAGGTCATGTGGTGCCGAGAGCAAGATGCAAATGGCTAAAAGGAGGGCGATGCAAACACTAGTTTCTTTCACAAAATAGCAAATATGAAGAGAAGAAGAAGCACAATCCACTCCCTAAGTCTAGGAAGCAAAAATCACATTAGATGAAGGGGAGATAAATGGCCAAATTTATTCACACTTTATGAAAATATTTGTCACAGCCAGGTTGTAAGTTTAACCTCATGTTTGAATCATGGGGAAACGACACTGACCTTAGCAGACTGGTGTTGGCAATGAAAAATTCTAAGTAAAAGAGATTTTCCACAGCAGAACGCGGAGCTAACTTAGTAGCTCCGCGTTTGTCTATTTTTAGCCCCGTGTTGGAATAAAACGCGGACCTATTCAATAGCTCCGCGTTCTGGTTTCTTAGCTCCCCGTTTTGATGTGATTAGCTCCGCGTGAGCAGATAACCAGAATCCTGAATTGATTGAGATTAAGATTTGGGCTTGTCCAATACCCAAATTAAGTCCAATCAGAACTCTAAATCAAGAGATTTAAATCAAAACTAAGATATTTAATTGAAATCCTTAATGAGTACAAATTCTATTTAAATACAAAATCTCATATTGATCTAAGACTATAAATACCCCTTTGAGAAAGCCCTATGGATGTTTTTCACATCGTAGAGAATTCGAGTTACGCGTGAGAGCCTTGAATTCATGAAGACTAGAAAAGATCAAGATTAAGTCGACCGCCCTCATCTTCAAGAGAGAAGATCATCGTCAGATCGTCAAAAGGAACTACTAGTTAGATCCCATGTTTTTATTGTAAAAGAGAGCGATAAATATAAATCCTCTCGTTTGTTCTTTTTCTTGTTCACTTTCATTGTAATTAAATTATTTCAATGGAAGGAAAGCAAATTTCTGCTGTGAACAAACTGGCGACCACAGTGGGAGACATCTCTTTCACAAAAGAATAGATCGTAGCGCAATCTGACGTCGAGAGAATCTGATTCGACGTAAACATGCTAGTCGTAGAAATCGACCAGCAGAAGTACGAGGAGTATCTCTCCTCTGAGTCAGGTAACCTGACCGAAACGCGACGCTATCGTCGCGTGCGCTCCAATACCCGAGGATCGGGTAATCGGGAATCCACTGTTAATCGGGGACCCGTGGAGACCGTGACTATAGAGTCGTCATTTGGGCAGAAAACCCTAGCAGAGGATGACCTCTTTACTACCGAAGAAAGCTCGGGAACTAGATTGACCAGAACCCAACTCCGAAACAAAAATCAGAGAGTTAGGCGAAAGGCTCTCAAAGCCCGCATTGAACGCAAGGCTAACTTCACAAAACGCGAGGCTACTGTCACAAAACGCGTTAATCGCAAGACCAGCCAATATCGCGATAAACGCGAAGCTAAGACTTGCGTTAATCGCAAGATTTCTGACACTTGCATTAATCGCGAGAATAAAATCTGCTTAGAGCTAGCGTGTGATTCTCCACGCGAGGCTACTACTGAGCTTAGCGATAAACGCGAAGCCAATACAACTTGCGATAAATGCAAGATTTCTAACATTCGCATTAATCACGAGGATAAAATTTCTTTAGAGCTAGCGTGTGACTCTCCACGCGAGGCTACTACTGAGCTTAGCAATAAACGCGAAGCCAGTAATACTTGCGTTAATCACAAGACTCCTTACCTTCACGTAAATTGCGAAGATGATTGGCAAATTTGTGTTAATCGCAAAAATCACGCTAAACACGAAGCTATGACTTGCGTTAATCGCAAAAATAAGCCAGCATGCAAAAATTTTCTTCCACGTGGGGCTAATATTACAAAAGATAAACTTTTGCAAAGACGCCAAACTAGCGTAAAACGTGAGGCTAGCGTACCCAAATGCGAGGCTATTTCTCAGCTCCACGTACCAAAACGCGAAGATACTTCTCAGCTCCGCGTATCAAAATGCGAAGCTACTGCTTAGCTCCGCATAAATCAACATGAATACAAAATTAGGGTTGATCATTTCACTGTTGGACCAGAACTTGACACCAATGGTTTCGAGAAGCTCCAGTGGGCCCCTGGACCCTCTCAATGGAGGAGTGGGCCCCACGACTCCATATCTAAGGCCACTGATATCAGAGAATATCTAGCTAAGAAAAGGAGTATAAATCAAGTTCAGTCTGAACCTACTTGTCATTACCAGCAACTTATGATAGCAGTATCTGTTGTAGTGGACAGTTGTTGCTGCAGCAAGAATAGGGTATCGGTGTTCGACCGATTAACTGAGTTGGACAAAACCCTGCTAAAAAGATAAAAACTGCTCCCCGAGAAAAAAAATGGAGAGTTGTAATTTCTAATATGGCCGGAAATGGTAAGAAAATCATAAAAAAGAATGGTGATTCAGAAGAAAGCGATGAAGAACCTTATTATTTTACCCGACTTAAATCAGATGCTATCCCAGCCAGAAACTATAAGAAACTTGTGAAAGATTCTTATGACGACGATAGTGATAACTCGGCCATAGCCTCTCCTCATTCTTCGGCATCGTCTAAATTGCCGAAGTCAACATCACATATGATGGATAGATCTGACGATATCGACCAAAGATTTAAGGCCCAAGAGCAAATGATTCGGGAGCAATAAAAGACAATCGAGAATCTTAAAATGATGCTCTCAAGAGTGGTGGAAATACTCAAAAAATTATCGAAGATAACGCCAAGAAGGGAAAAGAAACTCCGTTCAACAAAATGAACGAGGAAGATAAAGAAGAAAAAGCTCACTCGACACATGAGGACGAGAATAAATATTCTTTTCATGACTCTCATGAAGAGAAAATCGAGAAGTTACAAAGCCAACTCGAAGCACTAATGCACAAAAAGGAGTTGAAAGAATCAGGGGTCTCAAGACCATACCCACCTGAATGGGATTTGGCACCATACCCTGAGAAAGGATCTCCCAGTCAACATATTTATTACTTTTTGTCTCAAAGCAGGGCATTTAATGGGCAATGACCCAGTAATGACCAAGGTATTTGCAAGTATCTTGCGAGGACTTGCCTTCACTTGGTTTATGCAGTTGCCCCCAGGTACTATTAATACCTGGTTTGATATTGAGAAGCAATTTCTCGCACGTTTCTTCGAGGATGATACCGAAATTTCGGTTCATTCCCTCCGTGCAACTAAACAAGGAGAAAAAGAAATGGTAAAAGATTTTATAGAAAGGTTTCGGGAGAAGTCCGTGCATTGCAAATACGGAATGGTCCAGGAAGCTCTGGTGGAGACGTGTCAGTATAATCTCAAGACCAACATGCTCTTAAAAATGGGGGTCGTAGAGTCTAAAACTTGGAAGGATTTGCTCAAACAAGGAGAGCAAACTGAAGACTTGATCCGTAGAGTTGAAGAGTCTTGTGGATCAAGAAATACTGTAAATAATAAGCCGTATGCGCAAAACAATAATAAAAAAGGGGAAAGAGGTCATGGCATCAGAAGTCGCTCCGCAGAAGACAAATCCTCCGAGCCCGAAGCCTCAAAATCAAAAAGGCATAAGACATAATAGGCCCCAGCAAGAGAGGACATACACCTTTAAAGCGAAACAGACGTCTACACTCTTTCATCTTTTCCTTAGGAAGGGAATGCTGAAACTTCCAGAAAATAGAAAACTGGAGGACGCTGGCAAAACCAACGACCCCAACTATTATCTCTACCATAGGAATGTCGGACACCCTACTAGAGATTGTTATCCTCTGAAGAACAGGATCCAAGTATTGATAGAAGTTGGAGTCTTGACGTTAAAAGAGGAGCAAAAGAAGGTCACTGCCAATATGACAACCCTAGTGGTCTGAGCACATGAGTTCCCCGCGGAGGTGACCCCAATACCAGAGGGAAAATTGGTCATGAAAAATCATGACCCATATAAAAAGGCTTAGAAAGGACTTGTCCCCATAATAACTCAAAGAGGGGAAGTCATATGGATCCACCCTGATCTACTATAGGATGAACAGTGGACTGTCGCAGGGGGTCAAAAGAAAAAGCGGACTAGCAATACTATTTTCGCAAAAATAAAAGACGAATACATAATTGCATGGGTATTTATAGACTCTGAAGAAGATTCCGAAGCTATGGCCACTCAACAGGATGGACGGGCCCTTCCGGCACTCGATCTAGTAAACCATACCTCAAAGATTACACCAGAGTGGACCCGAACAATATATACGGGGAACTCGCGAAGCCTGCGAAACAAAAGAGACTTCGTTTCCAGAAGAATCCTGTAAGAGACGAAGAAACCAAGGAGGCTGCATTTAAGTTTGATATAATAGCTCAGCTGGCAAATATTCCTGCTCAAGTCACGCTTTATGAGTTGTTACGATTATCGAAATCAACTCGCGAGGCGTTAAGAGAGGCCTTGGCAGACTTTGAGTCATTTCTAGCTCAGATTGTCGAGCCAACTAACCAAGAATAGGACTCCTGTCCCCGCTGTCATCAAGTGAGGAGGTAGGTCCCACAGATTACTTTCTCTCTAGAGGATATGTAAGTAAGGAATATAAACTATAATAGGTTTTTATATTTCACCAGATATGTCGGATCCACAAAGGTGGACCGTATTCAAATCGATCTGGGGTCTGCATTAAGCGTTATTCCCAGAAGACTGATACGCTATTGGGAATCTCTCCTCATCGTTTGACACCGACAAATACTACTATATACGAGTTTAATGCTAATGACAGCTGTCCTCTTGGCAAAATCAACTTCGGTGTCAAATCGGAAATTTGAGGACAGATGTTACATGCTATATTATAGACGCAGATACGTCTTATAACATTTTACTGGGGCGGCCATGAATACACACCTATATAATAGTCCCGTCGACTCTCCACCAGTGCATGAAATACTACGATGATCAAGGAGAAGTCCGGACATTAGTTGCAGATAGGCAACAATTCAAAGGATTAGAGAACTACTTCACGGATGCTATGCTCTATAAGCCAGCCCAACGAAATCTCCAAAAATAAATGTAAAAGGCCTCAAAAACCCGAAGATAGCTGCAATAAGACCGATACTGAGTATGAATCCCCGGAAGAGGATAACGGGGGTGATTATGAAATTAACCCTCGCATAAATCTTAAAATGAATTTTGATAATAATGTAGCCAATGTAACAGAGTCTGAGCCTTTTTGTACCTCCACTGAGGCAAATGACCTATCCGAGCTTGAAGTTTTCGCGGCATATCACTTTCCAATAAGGTCGTCTCTCATCTCTCGATCTAAAATAACAAAAGGACGAGATCACTTCTTTGAATTACCTCCGCGATATGTATCGCATAAACTGATTATATTCGACAAAATGATCATGTCGCCTAACCAAAGACAAAATAGTGAAAGTGATGAATAAACATCACCTCAATTTTACTTATATGAACAGAAATCCCGCCAAATGATAGAAAAGATGAGTTATAATTTTACCCAAAAATCGGGATTGAACTTTGAAGAAGGGCGACGAAATCTCATACCTTCGTTTAGACCAAGAGGGAAGAACCCTGATTATTATAAGAAAACTAGAAGGGGGTTGGGCTATGTATCTACTCCTCCCTCATCACCAGACAAAGACGGAGAGAGCTCTTCGGCTGATGAAGATTTACATCCGCATGACCATGATTCAAATCTAAGTACTGACGCTTGGTTTCAATCTCTAACAGCAAACATGGTTTCAGCCGCACCAGAAAGCGACGAGGAACCAATTGATATGCAAGATGATTCCTGGGCTAAACACATGACACTTTCTGGGATGTCTGCTTTGAACAATGCAACCCGCTCACAGAGAATAAACTAGTACAAGTTAATATGGGGATGGAAGAGAATCCGAAGCCCATTTTTATAAACGACACACTGACTCCCTTGGATTAGGAGGAACTTATATCTCTTATCAAGGAGTATATAAATGTGTTCGCATGGATCTATGAAGACATGCCCGGTCTTGATCCTTAGGTTGCCACACACCGACTAAATATCAAGGAGGACGCCAAGCCAGTCAAGCAACAGCAGAGGCGTTTTCGATCGGAATTGATGGAGGCGATAGTCGCTAAGGTTAATAAGCTTATAAAATCAGGATTTATTCGTGAAGAGAAACATCCTGATTAGGTGGCTAATATAGTGTCAGTTCGTAAGAACAATGGCAAGATCCGGATATGCATCGACTTTCAGGATCTAAATGCGACATGCCCCAAGGATGAACTCCCACTCTCGATTTCCGATGTAATGATCGATAGCACCTGCGGATACGAGAGGATGTCTTTTATGGATGGCTTCTCAGGCTACAATCAGATCAAAATGCACCCGAACGATGAAAAACATACGGCTTTTAGAACACCGCTAGGGGTATACTATTATACATTAATGCCCTTTGAGCTAAAGAATGCTGGTGCCACCTACCAACGTGCAATGAGCATTATATTCAAAGAACATCTGCATAAAATGGTAGAGTGTTGCATGGATGACTTGGCAGTCAAAAGCAAAAACAAAGACGACCATCTTCATGACCTAAGAACAGTTTTCGATCTAATGCGAAAATATCACTTAAAGATGAACCCTGCCAAGTCTTTCATGGGGGTGTCCAGCAGAAAATTCCTTGGGTTAATAGTTACCTCAGAAGAAATCTTTCTTGATCCTGAAAAGTTAAAAGCGACAACGAGATGCCACCTCCCCGCAATCTTAAAGAATTAAGGGGGTTACAAGGAAAACTGGCCTATATCCGGCACTTTATCTCTAACCTATCAGGACAATGCCAACCATTTTTCAGACTCATGAAAAAGAGGGTTTCCCTTGTATGGGATGAGGCATGTCAACAGGCGTTTGACGATCTCAAAGAATATCTTACCAAACCTCCCATCCTCATGGCACCAGTCCCTGGGCAACCATTCCTCATATATGTAAGGGCTATGGATAATGCGTTAGGAGCATTACTTGCTCAGTACAATGAGCACGGCCATGAACATGATCGGGGCCGAGCATTGGTATACTCCGATTGAAAAGGAATGTTTAGCTCTAGTGTTCGCTGTTCAGAAAATGCGACACTATCTTTCACGGCAAACAATTCATGTCATATCATGGGTTAATCCCTTGAAAATTCTAATGACAAAATCGGGGTCCTTAAACGGCCGATTGGCGAAATGGGCATTATTGCTATCGCCAAATGATATATACTTCGTTCCTCAAAAAACATGATGGGATAGGCGATCGCCGATTTCTTAGCAGACCATCCAATTTGGTCCAACTCTAAACAGACGTCAGACGTCAACGCAACTAATAAAAAATAACCATGGCAGATATTCTTTGATGGTGCTGCCAGACGATCTGCTGCTGGAGTGGGGGTTGTGCTGATATCCCCACATAAACACATACTGCCTAATAATTATTCACTAACAGAGCCGTGTATGAACAATGTGGCGGAATACAACGTGCTCATTATTAGTTTAAAAATAGCTCTGCAACTGGGGGTGAACTATCTAGAGGCATATGGAGACTTTAAGGTCATCATCAACCAAATGACAGGTGAGTATGAAGTCAGACATGAAGCCCTCATCCCCTATCATCAGCTAGCCATTGAGCTAGCAGGATATTTCGAACAGTTTTATATCTATCATATATCTTGGAACGAGAACGCCTATGCAGATGCCCTTGCCGCACTAGCTGCAACATTGGCAATCCCACCTGGTGTGGCTAAAAGTATCACTATTGGTAGCAGAGAACTTCTCCATCTGAATACGGTTTTCCAAACTAGGGAGGTGTGCCAAGCAGGCTTAACTCTGGAACCCCGTGATTGACAATTTCCGTTTGTGAATTATGCCCTATATGGGATGTTGCCAGAGGATCTGAAGGAAGCCGCCTCGATGAAGAGGAAGGCTCAAAGATTTTATTATGATCATATGCTTCAAAATTTTTATAGAAAGACAAGTGATGGTCTTCTGCTATGCTGCATATCAAAGGCAGAAACAGATGAAGTGCTGAGACAAACACATGATGGAGTGTGTGGAGCTCACCAGCCCGGTCCAAAATTCGGAGACCGCATAAGAAGGCTAGGATACTACTGGCCGAAGATGATTACAGAGGCAATAGCATACGTTAAACGGTGCCATGAATGTCAAGTACACACTAATTTTATTCAACAACCCCCAGAGTACTTGCACAGTATCATTGCTATTTGGCCATTTGAAGCATGGGGAATGGATATTATAGGGCCAATACTCCCCTATCATCCAGAGGATATCAGTTTATTCTCACAATAACCGATTATTTTTCAAGGTGGGCTGAAACCGTGCCCATGAGAGAGGTAAAAATGACGGATGTGATTAAGTTCATTAAACATCATGTCATTTACCGTTTTGGCGTCTCCCGAAGAATCATTCACGATAATGGACCGCAGTTCATCAATCAGGGGTTCTCAAGATTCTGTGATAAGTTCAGAATCAAAGATGTTGCTTCAATGCCATATAACCCTGCGGCAAATGGATTGGCCGAAGCCTTTAATAAAACTATTATTAAGCTCCTTTGGAAGTTCGTCTCCTCCAACAAATGAGACTGTGATGAAAAGCTGGGAGAGTGTTTGTGGGCTTATCGCACCACCATTTGCACCCCAACAAAAACTACCCCGTTCTCCTTACTTTATGGAAGTGAGGCCGTCTTACCTCTTGAAGTCCAGATACCATCATTAAGAGTGGTCCTAGCCACAAAGATGACGACAGAAGAACGCCATCAAGAGAGATTGCAAGAATTAGAAGCGTTGAATGAAAAACGTCTCCGGGCTCAACAATAAAGTGAGTTGTATCAAGTCCGAATCTCGCAAGCATTCAATAAGAACTTTAAACCAAGGACCTTTAAATAAGGAGACTTGGTTCTGGCTATTAAAAGGCCAATGATTCTAACCCATAAGTTTAAGGGTAAATTTGAACCAAAGTGGGAAGGACCGTTCATTGTGGAGACGGTATACTCTAGTGGAGCTTATCGCTTAATGAACCAGGATGGTGACAGGATGATGATGCCTATTAACAGCAAATTTTTGAAGAAGTACTATGCCTAAAAAAAACTATTTGCTATCACATCTGGTTCATATCCCTAGAAGTATAACCATCCACTTGTTCAAAGTTACGCATATGAGCACTTAAACTTCCTTATCAAACTAAGGCATGTGCAATTAGGCGCCTCTGTCTAAGTTAATGATCCTGACCCAATCATCCTAGTGTAAGTAATTAAACACTTTCACCAAACTATCATTTAGCTCTATTCAAAGGGTTTTACCGAGGTTAATAATTGCAACTTGGTCGGTATTAACAATCTAAATTACGCAGATGAGCCTTGGATTATTTTACCAAAGAAAACGATGAACTATTTTGATGACAACTTATTTGTTGTGCAAGCAAATTTTGTAGCCAACAGATAAAAGAATCAAAAAAAATATCTTTATTCATAAATCAAAAGAATAAAGTTACAAAAAGAATGAAATAAATGAAAGAATTCAAATAATTGTTGAATTCTTCTTATAAAGAATAAAGAATGAATAAATAAAAAGGGAGTTATGGTTCTCCCAAAAGATTCAACTTATTTGTCGTCTCATCGATAACTTGACGACGAGTCTCCTCCATGGAGTGTTGAGCTTGCCAGCGCAAATCATCATCATTTATTACGAGTTGCTGGGTCAACCGCTGACGAGATTTTTCAATAGCAGGGCCTCTTATTATGCCTTCCTGTTCGAGCTGTCCTTGCTGAAGGATCAACTCTTCCCGTCTCCTGACGGATTCCCCTAGCGGAGACTCGCTGGCTACTAAAATAGCTTGGGCCTTAGCGATAGTCTCTCGGGCTCTTAGAATGGCGGACTGGCTCCCCTCAATCTCAAAGTCCACCATCTCCAGCCCCCTAAGAATTGACTCTTGGCCGGCCTGTAGCTCCACCAACTCCCGCGACCATCCTTCTTCCTGTCGTCTCAACTCCTCATGACGAGCTGTTAGCTCTGCTCGAAGCCGCACCAACTCGATCTCAGTGATCGCTTCCATGTCCGCTTGGCGAACTGTGTTTAGCGTATTCACCTGCTCCTCTAAAGCTTCTAGGCGGGCCCGATAAGGAGCTGCTCGGTCACATCCCCCGATCCTTTCAATATTATCCAGATAACTAGACAACATTGGACGTCCAAGATTAAGGAAATCTCTTCCGTCCAGGATCATTCCAATATATCTCCTTAGAAGCCACATAAAATCGTTGACACTGTGATTGAAGAACTCCTCAAGAGGATCAGCAGTGTCTAAATTCAAAGCAGGCAGTGCTAGGGAAGATGTTGTCGAGGGAGGAGTAGCTTCTGTTGGAGTCGAGGAAGAAGAAGCCCGTCCCTGTACCAGATTCATGACATGAGGGGCCAGTAGAGCCAATAAAGACTTGGCAGAACTGGAAACCTGAGGCGAAATATCGCTGGTACAAGTCATTCGAGTAGCACCACCAGCAGGGGTAGATGATGGAGTATCTTCACCCGAAACTCCTCCTGTGGCAAAAGTGGCTTCGAACAAGAACTTCAAATTTTCCTCATCTCCTGTTGGCAGATGATTTGGAGCCGGAGGAGTCACCGGTGTCTCGACAGCCATTATCGTTGACAGCGTCAATATTGCTGGCTGAGGAGCAGAGGGCACACCAACAACCACTGGAAAAGTTTCCTCAGAGCAGACCACTGGTGTTGGACATGGCAGACTTGGAGATAGAGGGGCCTCTCTTGCTGCGACCGCGACGACGACCTCTGTCCTATCATCGCTCCCAAGTTCGTCGATTGAAGGAGCTGAAGTAGGAACAGAGAGAGGAGCTGGCGTAAAATAATCCACGCCAAACTCCTCCGCCGAACTACCCAGACAGCCAGTGGTGCCAGAATAGCCGACCAGCTCCTCAGACTCCACCCTAGTAGTTGAGTGTATAGGAGAGTGGAGTTGACTACCTGCATCTCAGAAAGCAAATAAGGAGTGTTACATATAATATAGAAAAATGAACAGAAGATAGAATATAAAATTTGAGAGAACCATACCAAGGGATACAAGTCCTGTGGTTGGACTAGAAGGAGGAGCGGTCGTCGTTTCCAAGAGTACACGTCTCGCCACCTAACGGTTGCGTCGCAGCAAGCTCACCAGAATCTTCAGTTGATAGGCGAGCCAGAGCATCACGAGCGTTAGGGGCTTCACCGGGCATATTCTCCTCTGGCGGCCCAGATGGCAAAGTTGAGGCCAGCAGGTCCGTGGCAAACTGGACAGCTTCCTCTCGGGGGACTACTAGAGTTCCCGAGGACTACATATATGTATATAGATATATGTATGTGTGTGTGTGTGTGTGTGTATATATATATATATATATATATATATATATATACATATGTATATATATATATATCTATATTTAGATTTGTATCTATATACATATGTATATATCTATATCTATATATATGTGTGTGTGTGTGTGTATGTATATATATATCTCTGTGTGTGTGTGTGTGTGTGTGTGTATATATATATATGGATTACTTTAGGTGAGCCGCCAGCTCAGGAAAAGTTACGTGAGCTAGCGGCAAAACTATAATGATCCAATGATTTTTCTTCAATTTTTTTTATAATTACAATCTCTACCTTCTTAACTTCTTTTGGATTAAATTTCATAAGTTTTAGAGTTCATTTACCCTTTCATCAAGTGCATACAAAATGTTTTATTCATTGAAAACCGTTAATTTTGTATTAATTTGATGGAGGTTAAATGAAAACTAAAACCCAAGAAATCGGGTATGAGTGAACCCTAGGGGATCGAGGTCATAATCCAAAAAAAAATTTTTAAAAAAGATTATTGGAGATAGTGGAAATGAACTGCAGCTCAAGTAACTTGCATGAACTGTCAGCTCATTTCCATTTTTCTCATATATATATATATATATATATATATATATATATATATATATATATATATACACACACACACACACACACACACACACACACACACACACACACACACACATATATATGTATATATATATATATATATATATATATATATATATATATATATATATATATATATATATATATATGTATGTATGTAGATATGTGTATGTATGTATGTATGTATGTATATGTATATATATAGTAAACGGGAAATTCATCGGCGGTGAAGGGAGTTCCTTCACCGCCGCTTAGGTGGCCCAATAAAATTATTATTGGTGGCGCCATTCAAGATAACAAATAAATGAATTCTCTTAACCGTCCTTTGAGTGGTACTACGTGTAATAATTTTTTTGGGTCACCTAAGCGGCGGTGAAGTAACTCCCTTCACCACTAGTGAATTTCCTGTTTACTCATATATTCATATATATATATATATATATATATATATATATATATATATATATATATATATATATATATATATATATATATATATATATATATATATATGTTAGGATGTTATGACCCTTCCTAACAATTTCATATTAGATAGATATGAGATAAGAGTTAGTATAGTTTATATTTAGTCTCAAGAATTCATAAAGTAATCATAATTAACCTTTTTGAGAAAGTAATATGTGGTCAATTATAAACTATTTTAACTATTTATATTATATTGGAGTCTTAGTTTCGAACATACAATCCACGTTTCTACTATCCAGATTCCTGATAGGAAGCATTATATTTGTGATTTGAAGTGTTGATGGAAATGGAGGCAAAAGCCCATGAGGATCTACTCCAGCTTACACAAGCGACTGCCCTGCTCACGATCAAGATGTGAAGGAGTACTAGAGCTTAGTAATCAATATGCACTCATCCTTGTTAGCAAAAATAGCGGAATAATATTAATGCAACAACCAGCGGAATCAAATAGTTAACCGAAGAGAAAAATAGCAGAGACAGAGAACACGCAGATTTAACGTGGTTCGGTAATATGCCTACGTCTACGGGGATCCGATCGAAAAAACTTTTACTATATCAAAAGAGAATTACAACTTTCTAGTTCTCAACCACAAGAGAATTGGCAAATAAATTACACAAGAATTTGATATCAAATCCTAAACTCTTGTTACAGTGATTTTCCTCTTTGTTTCGGTCGCCGAAGAAAAAACCCCGAAAGAAGCCCCGCCTTCTTTTCTTTTCTTCTTTGCTTTCGGCCTCAAATAATTAGCAGCTGCCTCACATAAAATTGCAGCAACAGTAGCCTTTGGCCTCTTATGCTTTGGCCAAAAAATAATTCCTTTGGTAGCCAAAGGAATTATATTCCTGCTTTCAGCCGAAAATCAATAGCAGCAGCCAAGCAATCTTTTTTTCTTTTCTTTTCGACCTGATCCAAACCCTAGCCACACAACCCTCATATTTATATTATATCATAACGGATTTGGTCCGGTTTTATACCCGTTTCGGTGGACCGAAATCCGCTACGGTAATAGGACTCTATTAGCAACAATATCTCACTTGGAGACCTTTTGCAAAAATTGTAATATTTTTACATGATAATTCTAGTGTCCAAAACTTTTACCTCGATCGTTCAAAGTCCCAATTTCAGCATTCAACTCAAATACACTAAAGTTGAGCAATAGCTCAACTTTTTTCCATCAACCGGATTTGTCAACATATCTGCAGGATTCTTACTGTTCTCAATCTTCTCCAACTTTATTTGGTCATTCTCCAACAAGAATCTAATAAAGATATACCTCAAGTGAATATATTTAGTCCGTGAATGATACGTCGAGTTTTTAGTAAGATGAATTGCACTCTGACTGTCACTGAATAACCTACAATCCACTCCATCAAAATACAACTCACTCATCAATTGCTGCAACCAAATAAACTCCTTACTTGCTTTTGCAATTGCAACATATTCAGCTTCTGTCGAAGATAAAATAACAATTGATTATAATCTTGAAATCCAGCTTACTGGTGTCCCTCCTACAGTAAAGACATAACATGTGGTGCTCCTGTCATTGTCTCTATCACCCGCATGGTCCGAATCCACAAAACCTTGCACATCAATGTTATCACCCCCAAAACATAAACAATACTTTGAAGTACCTTTCAAATACCTGAACATCCACTTCACTGCTTGCCAATGTTTCTTCCCAGGGCTCTTCATGAATCTACTCACTACTCGCACTGCATGTGCAATATCTGGTCTTATACTTACTATTGCATACATGAGACTCCCAACGACCGATGAATAAGGCACATTCTCCATGTGTCTTGTCTCCTCATCTGTCTTAGTACTTTACTCTTTTGACAGTTTAAACTAACTACCAAGAGCTGTAGTTACCGATTTTGCATTATTCATGTTGAATCTCTCCAACACCTTCTTGATGTACCCCTCCTGAGATAAGCATAATTTCTTACTATCTCGGGTAATTTGCATTCCAAGAAGTTGTTTAGCCTCATCCATGTCCTTCATAGAAAATCTCCCTGCCAACTTCCTCTTCAGATCATTGATTTTCTTCATATATGTACCTGCTACAAGTATATCATCTACATACAAAGTAAGTATAATAAATTTACCATCCTTAAACTTTTGTAGATATACTAATGATCTGAATTGCATTTGGCAAGACCCGAATCCAAGATAAACTTGTCGAACTTCAAGTACCATTACCTCGGCACTTGTTTCAATCCATACAAGTTTTTTTCAGTCGACATTCACAATTCTCCTTTCTTTTAACTTCATATCCCTCCGGCTGTTCCATGTATATTTCCTCCTCCAAATCACCATGAAGGAAAGCAGTCTTAACATTGAGCTGTACTAAATACAATCCTTTCACAGCCACAATACTTAGTATTGTTCTGATAGAAGTCATCTTGACAGCAGGTGTAAATATTTCCTTGAAGTCAATACCTTTTCTCTGACCGTATCTCTTCACCATAAGTCTAGCCTTGAACCTTTGTGTCCCTCATGGCTCATATTTTACCCTGTATATCCACTTGTTAGGCAATATTTTCATCTTTTCTCGCTTAACCAATTTTCATGTGTGATTCTCCTCCAAAGAAGACTCTCATCACGCATAGTTTGCTCCCACTTAAGACGAAATTTATCCTGTATAGCCTCTTCGTAACTCTCTGGTTCACCTGCATCAGTATACAAAATATGATATAAAGGAAGACAAAGTTTTTGGGTTGGCTTCCTTATCCTCGTGCTCCTCCTCAAAATAGGAACACTCTCTGATGAAGTACTGGAATCATCTACTTCAGTCAGTGACTCTTTTTCCTGTTCAGTCTCATCTGAAGTTTGTGTACTCTCAGGTGTAGCCATTTCTTCCCATTCAGATGTAAGTATTTCTTCTTTTCTTTCATCCATAAGATCCATCCCATCCTGTGGCTCATCCAGCTCCAAGTGTTATTTCTCAACTGTTTTCTCACTCTTACTTCCCATTCGGTCTTATACATACAACTTTCATTGAATACTACATCTTTGCTACGAATCACCTTGTTATGCTCATAATCCCATAAGCGATAACCATATTCGTTGCCACCGTATCCAATGAATGTTACGAATCAACTGAACACTTTTAAGAATGAATAATTCACAGTCTTACCAGACCGCATTTCCTCTAGAATTCCTCCATCTAAAACACTAGCTGGACTCCTGTTGATCAGATAGACTGTCGTATCTACAACAGCTCCCCAAAATTGCAAAGATAAACCTGCATGTAGTCTCATACTCCGAGCTCGCTCCAAAATGGTTCTATTCATCCTCTCAGCCACGCAATTTTGTTGCAGTGTCCTCAGTACAGTCTTCACTCTCCTGATCCCGTAGGTAGAGCAATAGTCATCGAACTCCCTACTGCAAAATTCCCCACCATTGTCTGTCAACAGACATTTTACTTTCAAACCTATTTCACTTTCAACAAGAGCTTTTCATACCTTGAATATTTTAAAGACATCGGATTTCTGCTTAAGTGTAAACGCCCATATCTTCCTACTTGCATCATCTGTAAAAGTGACAAAATAAGAATTATCTCAAAAAGACTTCGCCGAAGAAGACCCCCATACATATGTATATACCAACTCCAATCTCTCGGTTTTCTTCTCCTTGCCATCCTTCATAAAACTAACTATTTTCTGCTTTCCAAACACATAGTTCTCACAGAAATCAAAATTAGCATCTTTCATATATGTCAACTTACCTCTGGATTGCAATACCCTCATGCCGCTTTCGCTCAAGTGACTGAGCCTCTGATACCATAAGGTAGCCTTCTCATTCTTCACGGTGGCCAAAGAAACAACATGATCCACCGACCTTGAGAGTAAATATAGAGTTCCCACTCTCTCACCCTTAACCACTACCATTGCTCCTTTGCTAATCTTCCACTGTTTCTTCTCAAACGAGATTTGATAACCCTCGCCATCCAACTTGCTAACATATATCAAATTCTTCTTCAAATCTGGTATGTGCCTGATCTCTTGTAAAATCAACTTTCCACCATTGTGCAACTTCACCTGAATTGTTCCCTTACCGACAATCTTGCATTCCTGCCCATTACCAACAGTCACATGCCCAAAATCTCTTTGGACATAATTCTCAAACCATTCTCTGCGAGCAGTTGATGTGATAAATTACTGCAAGCATATAGTGTCAGTTGTAACACTATACAGGTCGTCCCACAAAGATCTCATGTGTTTTGCAATTCTTACTATTTCTTTAGTTCTAGTTGATTAACTAAGAGTTTCTAAATTGAGGGAAGATTGGTTCTAAGTTTAAAAGATTAGCCTAGGATTTCGAATCCATTAGAATAATAGCCTAACAGTGAATTAACTCTTTCTTCCTATCTTTTTAATTATGCACGGTTAAGTGACATATTACAAATGTGATCCTTTTAATTTGATTTTAATAAAGTGCCCCTAAGTATGACCTATCAAGTGATGTGCAAGTATAAACCATCAAAGATAATACCTTTCTTAAAAACAAATCATATCGAGTAGAAAATATTATAAACAAAAGAAAATAAATAAACTTCAAATCCTAATCTAAGCATAGGCTATCAAAAGACTGAACTTAAGTATAACCTATCAAAGAAATCAGATTTTACAAGTTTATCCCATTCAATTTATTTATAGAAAAATCTTTATTGATAATTCTAAAATAAACAAAGAATAAGAATTCCAAACTTCATCTAAGTATAGATTATCAAAATATTAATTAAGCATAATTTATTAAAAAATTATGATTTGTGAACTCTATCTTTTATTTATTTATAGAAAAAATCATAACTTTATTTATTTATAAGAATAAGATGAGATAAATCAATGTTAGATCTATTAAACTAACTTCATCTACATCCTAGGGCTAAAGAAAATTATCTATCCATATTTCTAATAAGCAAAATCGAATTTTTATTCATGAACACAATAAAATCTAATCTAGAAAGCGAATAAATCTATACTAGAAAGCAATTAACTCTATCTAAAAAGAAAATAAAGAATTAAAAATAATGGCTTACCTCTGTAGCACGGTATTGTGGCCGTCACTCCTTTAGCAAAACTCTAATTTTATTAAATTAAAAACGAGTATAAAACTTACAGGATTCTCTTAGAATTCAAGAATAAGACCAATATATAGGCTTTGGAAATTAAAACCTAATTCTAAAATAACTGAAAAACTACAAAACTACAAAGAAATCACCGAAGAAAAATCAGCTTGTGGAACCCAATATGGACCGCTATTTGACGGTAATTACCGCTAATTGGTTGCATTTTTTTGAGATATTGGCTTGAAATTTCTTCCACATGAGTCTAATTTCTCGTACTCTTGGTTTTCTTGACTGTATTTGACTTTTGACTCTTGAAAGTATTTTAATCTTGTAGTTTTGCTCTCTTTAAACTCTTTTCTGGACTTGATTTCCTATCCGGCTCTGATTTCATGCCATCTCCTTGTACAAATAAAATTCCTGAAAAACACACTAAAAATATCCGAGTAGTATTATTTATATATAAAAATAGTTAATATGAAGGCTATAAATATGTAATATATGGCACTCATCACACCCCCACACCTATCTTTTGCTAGTCGTCGAGCAAAACCTAAATCTAAGAAGAAAAAGAAAAATCCTAACTCACTTTCGCAGGAATCGTGATTGCACTTAGCATGTGCAACAAGTCTTTAAACCCATAGGTTACCCTAATAGATGAGTGTTGTCTCGTGAGGGTTTGAAGTGAATATACCTACAAAATTCGTGAAGAAATAGATTAAGAAATAAAAAAATACGGATAACCGAAAATTAAGAAAAAAATAAAAAATAAAATAAAAGTTTTATACAAAAAAAAAATCTTTTTTTATAATATTTTCATCAATTAATCTCACTAATATACAAACTCAAGAATGCATTTAGATTATTAATTTTCAAATTGAGCGTCATATCAAATACACTTATTATTTTAATCAAAAATTTAAATCCTATCTTTCAATACCCACTAACAGATAATCTATTGGCTCCTATGCATCTACGTGCACGTGAGATAGTCTACTTTAGTTTTGGACTCTAACTCTAACTCATGATTCATCTCCTCTCTCATAATTTTCTTTTTTTTTTCTTTTTTTTTTAAGAATATTTTACCTTTCATGCGAATATTCACGCTTGTTTAGGCGCAACGTATCCGATTACTCGGTTCATAATCTTTTCTTTTTCTATTTTTTTAGAATATTTCACCTTTCATGCGAATATTCACGCTTACTTAGGCGCAAAGTATCCGATTACTTGGATCATACTCTTTTTTCACTCTTGAGGCTATTACTTTAATACCAGGCGCACCCCATTATTTTATCACTCTCGAGGCTATTGCCTTGATACCAGCCTCATCCCATTATTTTATTCTCACTTGTTTTTTTGTTTAGAGAGAGAAGACTTACTCATTCGTTATCATTTTTGTCCTTAACCTAATAAACTATTATGAAGTAAAAAATAAATGTATACTTGCCTCAAAACTACTGTTAGCGGTATTGATTTTTTGGATTTTAATTTTTTCATAAAATTCAAAGTGTATCGTCCAATCAACTCTCCTATTAAATTTTAAATATAAATTTATTCCTTTATCTATAATTAGGTTGATCTTTTGATAAAAATACATAAATTTGTTGTTAATTTTTTTTTAGTTTTATTTTAAAAAAAAAAATTTCAATTAGTTACCCTAAAAACTACCCAAAGTGTAAAATAAAGAAACCCAAAAATCATCTAAAAATAAAATAAAAATTCTAAAAAAAACTAAAAACCCTAAAAAATACGAAGAAAATATTCTAACCCAGTCCCCACACCTAAACTCGTATATGCCCTCATGCAGAAACCAAGTGTGGTAAAATAAGTGAGAAAACTATGATATACATATTATACATTTTCTATAAAATTCAAACCGGTTGCGATCTCTTGATCACTTTCCACTCTCATAATGTATCTTTTACGTTTTGATATTGATGAACATAGCCTTTTTGTCAATTTTGCATTTAATCTCTCCATCTTGTTTTTGATTTTTCTCAATTTATTTATACTTTTCTTTTTTTATTCAATAATAAAATTTTGAAGTTGGAAATCGTACCTTTATCGTCCATATTCGACCCACGAGCATCTTTCCTAGCAGTAAGTATTTTGGTTTTATCAACATGTGAAATAACATACTCACTTTGATATAGTGGAATCATGAGCTCAATTTTGGATCGTCCTTCCAAATTATTAGGCACTATAATCTCTTCATTTTGTAGTTCCTTCTAATCTTCAAATATTATAGGCTTGTCATGCAAATTTTCTTCAATCCTGTCATCAAAATTCTCAAAAGAAAATGTTATACTAGTGGACTTATCATTAGTCAAGTTATTATGAAGGGATAAAAATTCTTCTTCACAAATTTCTTCCCAATTTCCATCAAAAGAAGCAAATGATAATGTGTCACTAGTAAGCTCATCATGAGACAAATCACCAAGCAAAATATTTTCTTTATCACCAGTTTCATCATAATTATTTTCACAATGGTCTAAAATAGGTTGATCACAATGTTGAATTATAGACTCATCATGCACAAAATTATTTAACTCATTTTGAATCATATCTACTTCAAAAGATGACTGAAGTGGTTACTCATTGGAGTCAGATATGTTCAAAACTATTAGATGGTTGATCTCCAAAAAGTTTAGTTTGAGAAATCACTTTGAGAAGATCTTCCATACAAGCTGCAGTTTTAGAGGATAAATTTTGAGAGGATGATTTTAGCAAACCTTCTATACCTTCCTCAATTCTACGTTTTCGTTCCTCAGACTCATGATTGTATTTTTCCTTATTTTCTTCAAATAATTGCATTTCAAGATCATAAGTGAAATTTGATGGTGGATATGATAGATCTGTGTACATATTTGATGACAGATATGAAGTGGTTGAAGGTAAATTCTCATGACATACATAGTTTGCTTCTAATTTTTTTAATCTTTCATTTAACATGTTCAATTGAATATCTTGTTCATGATTGAATGTAGAATATGAAGATGAATAGCCCATAAAGAAATGATCAGATGGAGAACTCTCTTAGTATGGCTCTTGATTATATGCAAAATTAGAATTATTCATCCATTCATAATTGTAATTTTGTATATAAGAAGCGCTCGCAGGTTCATTATATGGGTTGTGAATTTGATTATAATCTAATCCTAGCGAACTTCCTATCCATGGACCCTAATAATAATTATGATATGGATCACGATAATGATAGCAATCAGTTTGATTTTGAAATTTTTTTTAATTTTTTTTTTTTTGAAAAAGGTGGAGAGGGAAAGAGATGGAAAAGAAATAAAAAAAATTGATTTTTTTTGAATTTTTTTATAGAACCAGGGAACCAAATTACAGAACAGGAGGAAATTTGGGTTCAGAATTACCTTTACTTGCCGCCAATTGGCGGTTTTGGCATCTAAATAGTGGCTAAACTAGAGAGTTTGACTCTCTGATTTCTGCTGCTTAGTCAAGAGGTTCTTCTGATCCTTTTTACTTCCTGTATCTATAATTACTGTTCCTGCACACTCAACACACACTGTTAACCTGTTAAACGTTATAAAAAGCAAGAAAAACACCTTCGATCCCCGGCAACGGCGCTAAAAGCTTGATGTGATAAATTACTGCAAGCGTACAGTGTCAGTTGTAGTGCTATACAGGTCGTCCCAGAGAGATCTCAGGTGTTTTGTGATTCTTACTATTTCTTTAGTTCTAGTGGATTAACTAAGAATTTTTAAATTGAGGGAAGATTGGTTCTAAGTTCTAAAGATTAGTCTAGGATTTTGAATCCATTAGAATAATAGCCTAACAGTGAATTATCTCTTTTTTCCTATCTTTTTAATTATGCACGGTTAAGTAACATATTAAAAAGGTGATCTTTTTAATTTGATTTCAATCAAGTACCCCTAAATATGACCTATCAAGTGATGTGCAAGTATAGACCATAAAAAATAACACCTTTCTTAAAAACAAATCATATCGAGTAGAAAATATTATAAACAAAAGAAAATAAATAAACTTCAAATCCTAATCTAAGCATAGACTATCAAAAGACCGAATTTAAGTATAACCTATCAAAGAAATCAGATTTTACAAGTTTATCCAATTCAATTTATTTATAGGAAAATATTTATTGATAATTCTAAAAATAAACAAAGAATAAGAATTCCAAACTTCATCTAAGTATAGATTATCAAAATATTAATTAATCATAATCTATCAAAGAATTATGATTTGTGAACTCTATCTTTTATTTATTTATAAAAAAATCATAACTTTATTTATTTATAAGAAGAAGATGAGATAAATCCATATTAGATCTACTAAACTAACTTCATTTACATCCTAGGATTAAAAAAAATTAGCTATCCATATTTCTAATAAGCAAAATCGAATTTTTATTTATGAACACAATAAAAGCTAATCTAGAAAGCGAATAAATCTATACTAGCAAACAATTAACTCTATCTAAAAAGAAAATAAAGAATTAAAAACAATGGTTTATCTTTGGAGCACGGATTGTGGCCGTCACCCCTTCAGTAAAACCCTAATTTTATTAAATTAAAAACGAGTACAAAACTTACAGGATTCTCTTAGAATACAAGGATACGACCAATATATAGGTTTCGGAAATCAAACCCTAATTCTAACATAACTGCAAAACTACAAAATTACAACGAAATCACTGAAGAAAAATTAGCTTGTGGGGCCCAATTTACCGCTAATTAGCTGCAGTTGTTTGAGATATTGGCTTGAAATTTCTTCCGCATGAGTCTAATATCTCGTACTCTTAGTTTTCTTGTCTGTATTTGACTTTTGACTCTCGAAAGTATTTTAATCTTGTAGTTTTGCTCTCTTTAAACTCTTTTCTGGACTTGATTTTCTAATCTGGTTCTAATTTCATGCCATCTCTTTGTACAAATAAAGTTCCTGAAAACACACTAAAAATACTCGAGTAGCATTATTTATATACAAAAATAGGTAATATGAAGGCTATAAATATGTAATATATGGCACTCATCAGCAGTGCAATGGAATAAGCCTCCTGAATCCACAAACCATAGATCTGACCTCGATTCTGTATGAGCAGACAAGCACAAATCATCATACTCCTTACTTAGATTCACCACATTCGCTCATTTCTTATTTTTGTTTGGACAATCCTTCTTCATATGACCATTTGTTTTATATTTCCAACACACTAATTTTTTTTTAAACTTCTCCTTAGATTTTGATCTTCCTCTTTATTTCGACTCCCTACTTAAACTTCTATCTTTTTCCTTTCTTCTGTCATTATCAACAGACAGAGCAGTACTTGTAGAAAATATGCTCTCACCCATACTCTTTTTCATAAATTCATTATTCATGATTGTTCTCACAATATCATCAAATTTAAGAGCAGTATTGGAAGTATGCTAATGGCCATAACAATATTACTCTAACTATCCGGTAACGAACACATAAACATCAAAATATTAATATCATCAGTAAAGACAAAATCTAAGAATTCAAGTTGTGCCCATAATATTTTAAATTCGTTCAAATAATTAACAACTGAACTATCAGAAGGCATCCTTAAATTGAACAACTTTTTCATTAGAAACAGTCTATTTGTAGCAGACAACTTCTCATAAAATTTAGCCAACGCTGACATCAAAGCTGAAGTGGTCTTCTTCTTGGAGACATTGAACACAACCTGTTTTGTCAGGCATAATCGAATCTGCGCCAATACCCTCATGTCCAGCAATTCCCACTCCTCATCTGTCATCTTTTCTGGATTTTCTCCAAACAGTGGTTGATGTAAATTCTTTTGATATAAATAATCTTCCATTTACAATTTCCACCATTGGAAATTTATCCCATCAAATTTTTCAATCTTTCCCTTCCTATCTTCCACCATAACTCCCACTCAAAATCAACACCGATCTGAGTGAAATCTGACCTGAAGCAGGGCTCTGATACCAATTGTTAGAAAAAATAACGGAATAATACTAATGCAACAACCAGCAGAATCAAATAGTTAACCGAAGAGAAAAATAGCAGAAATAGAGAACACACAGATTTAACGTGGTTCGGTAATATGCCTACGTCCACAGGAACCCAATCGAAAAAACATTCATTATATCAAAAGAGGATTACAACTTTTATTTCTCAACCACGAGAGAATTGATAAAGAAATCACACAAGAATTTAAGATCAAATCCTAACCTCTTGTTATTGTGATTTTCCTCTTTGCTTCGGCCGCCGAAGAAAAAAAAACCTCGAAAGAAGCCCTGCCTTCTTTTCTTTTCTTTTCTTCTTTGCTTTCGGCCTCAAATAATTAGTAGCCGCCTCACATAAAATTGCAGCAACAGTAGCCTTTGGCCTCTTATGCTTTGGCCAAAAAATAATTCCTTTGGCAGCCAAAGGAATTATATTCCTGCTTTCGGCCGAAAATCAATAGCAGCAGCCAAAAAATCTTTTTTTTTTCTTTTCGGCCTGATCCAAACCCTAGCCACACAACCCCAATATTTTATATTATATCATAACGGGTTTGAACATGTTTTGGATCCGTTTCGGTAGACCGAAACCCGCTGCGGTAATAGGGCTCCATTAGCAACAATCCTTACTAGCTAAGGTGCAGATAGGGAGCTATTCGACAGTAGTAGCACACTTGGATCTCTCATGCTGTGAGATGTCAAAGGACGATGTGGCGGTGGATTGTGATGGTTATCAAGGATAGCCATATTATGTGTCAACGTTTACAGTAGTGATAACGGTAACATATTATTTTTTTTCTCTGTTAGATTATGTCGCATATACTGTAATACATAACGTATGTTAAGCAATTTACTATTTATTTAATAAAAATAAATATAAAACTATGTAAAATAATTCTTATAAATTGAAAAGATAAATTTAAAACTTCTAAAAAAGAATATAAAACCATTTTTTGTAATACAAAATTTATTCTAAGTTTATTAAGTTTTACAATAATTTTCATATTTATTTTCATAAATTATATTAAGTCTACGATCGTAATTATAGTCATAATCTAAACAGGATTCCAATTTTTTATTTCATTTTCAGTTATTATCATTGTTGTAGTTTATATTTTGTAATATTCAATTTATTTTATTTGAAATTATTGATTCCAATTCAGTTAAAAATTCAATAGAATCAACTAGTACGATATTTCAATAACTGGAGGAGAATTACAACAAACGAATAAGAAATCAATTGCAAACTAACAAGTTAGAAATTACACAAGTATGGAGACACCGAAGGGAGCAGAGGTCGGTTGGCATTATTGTTGTACATGAATGTCGACGATGAGGTCATCATTTCTGGTTGAAATTTGAATTTTCAATTTTGATATTAAAATTTGATCCGCATTTGCTAGTGCCGAATGTGTTGATTGCTGAAAATGTCAAATCAATTTGATCCCATGTTGATTGTCCTATTTAGTGTTTGTTCATGTATTCTACACTTTTCTAGTTCTTCCTAAGCAACCTTGTATACCTTTTGTGCACACAGTGTGTGTGTATATATATGTGTGCGCGCGCATGCATGTATATGTATGTATGTATGGTGGGCGTGTGCATGTGCAAGTGCGTGTGCGCTTGTTAGCGTGCATGGGGTATGTGCATGCGCATGTGTGGTGTGGGTGCGTGTGTGCGTGATGTGTGTGCATGTGCGTGCATGTATCTATATGTAGCTTATTTCGTTAACACTTGATCAATGGAACGTGGGGAATTTCCAACCGTTCATGCTAAAAAAAATAACATTCTCAATATATTGACAATGGAAGTTCGACTTACTAACTGACAAGTCTTCTTGTTCAAACTTTTTTAACCATTTTTCAAAAACATTCTGTCAATTAATCACTGTCCATAATAAGAAAAAAAACATCTAAAAGTGGGGACATTTTGGTTACGTTCGGTATCTTGTTTACTGATCTCTTTCATCGCTCCAAAAGCAATGTAATAAAACATTGGATAGAAAAACTTTTCGTATACTTTTTCACTCTCCTTTATACCATCCTCTCATGTATTCACAAAAATGAAAGAAGAAATGAATTTGGCAATCTCCAATTAGCCTCTCTCTATACAAGTTTAAGGTTCTACAGATTAGGACACCAAAGTTAGAAGAGAAAACTTCACATGGATACCGATCTTTCCCTTCTCAACGTCTAGCTTTGCACCGGTGACCATCCAATACCCTGGGCTATCTTGCGGACCCTTGCATATCTGAGCAGTATCTACAAACTTTAGAAGCTTCTGTGTGTGCACTGGCACCGGTGGTCCTGTAGGGAACACACCCGAGTCAATCACAATGACTGGTCTCTGCTGTTGCTGCCTCTCTCGTTCCCTTTCTACGCCGCTCGTGGTGAACGAGAAGAAACCTGACTTCTGAGAAAACCCTGATGGGCCTCGCTCCCACTTCGATTGCCCAATGACACAGCCCAGTACCTTGGAGAAGAGGAGCCTCAGGTGTAACACCCTAGTCGATTCGTAGGGCGCAACGTGGAGCTGAGCCCCAGTAACAATGAATGCTGATTCACCTTCAAATTAGAGAGAAAAAAAAAAATGTGTGAAGGCAACTATAGAACAAATATGCTGATCACTTGACAAAGGGTACCTCTTTTGCCCGCAGACCAACGTGAGTCGTACTTCACGGGGACAGTGCACACATGCGAAAACTTCTTCCGACTAATAGGCTCGTAGAATCTCTCATCAGCAATCGTCTCTGATCCTCTCCATAAGGGGGCAGATGTCTCAGGGCAGTTATCAATGAATGTGGGGGTATTAGATAGGTGCTGGAGGTGGACAGCTAACCTGATTTCACGTCAGCCATGTTAGCAAAGACACCTTGGATGCCTGGAGGTTGATAGCTTATTGAAAAGTAAATTACTTAGTACATAGATACATATACATAAAATATATGTGAAGAAAGGGAGCGTGTATTGCACCAGATTCTACCATGGACAAGAGAAAATATGGAGATTTGAGTACTAACCGGTTGTTGGTTTTGCCTTCGAGGTGGAGTCGCATCCCAGTGATGGGCCGCCTTCCGACAATTACCTGAGAGATTCTAGTGTTCTTCGAGTTAAAGGATTTTGTACACAGTTAAGTGATGATGGGAGTGGGAGCTAGGATGAATTGGTACCTGAGCAGTATTGACATAGAGCTTTGGCCCCATGAAATTGAACTGGAGGGATGGCGTTCGGATTGACCGGTTCGAGCATGGGCCCAGCGGGTGGTCATTCAGCATGGGAGCCCAGTCTTTGTGAGACTGGAAGTCCAGGAAATATGGTAAGTCCGATAAAGGAGGCTTATCTGCAGAGAAAAAGTGTGTCAAAATATAAAACAATTTTCTCAACCCTCACTACAATTTCGGAGTTGGTGCAGTGAAAGGGTTTTTCAATACGGTATCAGTGGAAGGGCCTGGACTCCCTTTGATGTAACGAAGAACACGCATAGCAGCAATCATATGAGGAATACCGGGGGCATGCATGAACTGACTGAGAATGTTGACGGTATAAACAATATCAGGTCGAGTGATGGTCAAATAAATAAGACGACCAACCAAACGGCGATAAATGCTAGATAAAGTGATTGCAGCTCTAAGACATCGGTCTATGGGAGAAAATTCACTTTTATCGTGTGCTTGACACCTTAAAGTTGATATACGCTTTTAAAGTGTGCTTGATTAAATAACATGCTGATATGTAGATCCTACCGTATCAGCTTAAGCTGATGTAAGGTAGGCATTGGACTGAGAATGTAAAGGAAGGAATTATTGAATGTAGGTAAACTGGAGCAATAGATGAGATTGAATGAGAGGGAACATACATCTCAGGTAGAGATTAATGGCGTGAGTCAAGAAGCCAGTGCCGGGCACACCCTTCAGGAGGGAGGTGATGGGCACAAACGTAAAGTTGATAACATCGGGCATGGATGGCACTGTGAGAAGCCACTCACAATGACCGCTCGCCATGGCATCTCCTCCTCTCTTCGAGCTTACGACTGTTATACCCTGAAAATTTTTAGCAGGTACCCTTTGTTATTCGAACAATGGAGAACATCTTATTGCTAGGAAAAAGCAAGGATATTTTGGGAAAGCAATATTTACTTAGCATCACAAGAAGCAGGGAAATTCTATTTACTTACCGCATTACAATTTACTCTTGATGCACATATTTGAAATTTGCAAAAAAAAAAAATTAATACAAGTTTACCAATTTTTTTTGACTAAATTATCTTTTTAAATCCCAAAATCTCTAAAACTTCTAAAAAAAAATTAAAATACTGTATCAGCTTCCTCCTTCGTTCTCTCTCTAAAATCCAAAAAATATTTTTTTACAATTTAAATCTTAAAAAAACACATCTCCCACAAAGTTATCGATTTCCTGACTCTCTAAAATTTTTACATTTGCGTTACTCAAAAATTTTGGAAGAATTTCAAATTCTTCGAATTTACTGTGACAAGCAAAATTACGATTTAGAGTTTGAATTTTTTTGAAGCAAATAGAGAAATCTAATGTGCAATTGGTGTCGGAGGACAAATCTCAGATGCGGATTAATTGTTACCATTTTTTTATTTGTAATAATTGTTACTATTTTTTTTTTGTTAGCGCGACAGTCAAGTCACTAGTTGGAATAAAGAGTTGGAGCTGAAGGCTATGGGTGGCGATGGAGTTGGAGGTGGTGACGGAGGCGGACGGACAATGAAGCATGGCTCAGAGAAAAGTTTGGAAATTTTAGAGTTCAGTCACGATATATGAAAGTAGGTGAGAGAGAGAAAGAGGGATTAAATTTGGAAAAAAAATTGAACATAGAGAGTAAATTGGTGATGTTTCAAAATGGTAGGTTGGTATAAAGAGTAACATGGACATCAAAAGTAATTTGCCGTAAGTAAATAGAATTTCCCCTAGAAGCCAATATTTATAGCAATGTAGATAATATGATCAATCTTCTTGGTTTTAAGTTATCATATATAAATAGTTAATTATTCTACGTATAAAATTTTAAATTCTGAACTTGGCTTGTTGCGGTTAAATGGTTGACATCCACGTACTGTTGAAGCAACCAAAAATTAATGTCTTCGTGATTATGTTTTTTCAAAACAAATATTAAGCTAATTTAATGCCAAGACTAACTTTTATGTCATGCTTTACTAATAGTCGAATGAATGGAATATATTAATATGATTATCTTGTGGGAGATTGGCTCGATTTCCAGGTTTTGGCTGCCGATGGCTAGCCTTGGACTATCGACAGGCCTGTGGACAGTTGAAGGCGATTGTTACCCCATGTAGCAGCTGGCCTGTGCAGGTCACCCCGCAGTCGATGGCAGGGTTGGCTCCACAACAGGTGGGACTTGCAGAACACGGGTTTTGAGCGGTTTTCGACTCATGAGTTGGGTTGAAACTAACCGTATACGACACAAGGTTTGCGCTAAACATCCTAAACTAGGGCCTTTGATAGTGTGTTGAGATTTTTTGGAACTCTTATTTGCAACCTTTCAGAGTTTTATGCCATCGTCTCAGTTTGTCGTCTCAGTTTGAGTACAATTTTTTTTAAAGTGATTTGATTGATCGCAAAATTTGTAATTTATAAACATTATTAATAGTGAATTTGATTTGGACCGTGGATGTAGGATTTGTTCCAAACCACAATGTTTCCTAGTTTATTCTTTTGATTTATCTTTTCTCTTAAAGTTTTGATTTTATTAATTTATTTTTAAATCTCAATATTCCTTATATCTCAGTTTGAACTTTCGTTTCTGCAACTAGTGGTATTAGCATCTAGATTTATTTCTTAGGATTTTTAGAGATTAAGGTAATTAGAGATTTAAAAAGGTGACCACTTTTTGAAAATCATATCAGGAAATTCAACTTCAGATTTTTCAGTGCCACAATCGGCTATAAGAGAGTCATTAAAGTTTTCAACGACAACATCCATAGTGACGGAGGGAGTCGTCAAAGTCTTCAACGATCTCAACATCCAGGGTGACAGATGCTAAGTTTGAGGTGGATAAATTCGATGGAACTAACAAATTTGGTATATATGTGGCAATGTGACATTATGGATGTCTTATTTCAATAAGTTTGTAGATGACGTTAGAGAATGGTAAGTTTGAGGGCATAACGGAGCTGAATGCCAGAAAAGTAGTCTTTTTGCATGTGGACTGATTAGATTTTGTTTGGAAAATGACCAAAAATTATTTGTGACTAAAGAAACTATAGCAAGTGACATTTGAAAGAAGTTTGAAGACAAGTATATGATATATGACAAGAGATGTAGAGAAATATCTTTATTTAGTGATATAAGAAACTTGATCAGTTTATGACTTAGAACTCACATACCAAAAGTTATTTTTATCATTGTGTCAAAATATGAAAAAGGATCCTTCTTTTATTGGCAATATGTTGATACCATCAAAGATCAAAGTGGAGCTAGAGGAGTTGAAGGTATAGGCGAGAAGCGAGTTTAATATGAAAAATCTTGGAGAGATGAAGAAGATTCTAGATATGGAGATTGAGAGGGATAGAGTGAAGAGAATAGTCTATTTCTCTATGAAACAGTATTTGCAGATTCTTGAAAACAGTATTTGTAGATGATGTTGAGTAAATTTAGTATTGACAAGTTTGTTAAATCAGTTACAACACCATTAGTTCCTAATTTTAAGTTGAGTTCCTAGTTACTTTCATGTACAAATGAGGGATGAGAGCTCATGGCTCAAGGCCTATATGCAATGTAGTTGGCAATTTGATTAAGCAATATTGTGTGTAAGATATGATATCTCTTAAGCCGTCTGCATGGTGAGCAGGTACATATACAAGTCTAGTAAATGATATTGGCATACAGTAAAGTGGATTTTACGATATACTATAGATACCATAGATTTGAAATTTGAGTAAGATAAGGCTCTTGGGTTATAGTTGGATATGTAGATTCTGATCTTGCAGGCAGTTTGGATAAGCACCATTTAATTACAGGCATTTATTTACTCTTATTAGACCAATAAGTTAGAAATTAACTTTGCAGCTTATCATGACTTTATCAACTATAGAAGTAGAGTATATGGAGATGATGGAGACCTTCAAAGCCGTGATTTGACTTCTAAAGTTGCTTGATAACTTGGGTATCTATCAAAGACATGTAGATGTTCAGTGTGATAATTAGACTGCTATCCAATTGGTAAAGAACTAGATATATTATTTGATGTTTGATTTTACTTTATTAAAAGGATACTATTGAAATCGATATTCTTTTAAGGAAGATTGACACGGCAGATAACCTGGCTAATATTTTGACTAAAGTAGTATTTAGAGTCAAATTCCAACACTGTAGGGTGACCAATGTCCTGAAAGTTAAAAGAATTTCATATCTATTTAGCCATCCGATATTTTCATTCATATTCATGATGATGATATTTGGGTCTTGGATTGTTGATGGAAGCTCATTTGATACTCCGTGTTGTTAGAAATTGGGAATTGAAAATCTTGTTAAGGTACAGATTTGTTGGAGATCGGCTCAATTTTCAGGTTTGGCCATCGATGGCCAGTCTTAGGCCATCAACGAGCCTATAGGTAGTTGTAGATGGTTGCTGCCACATGTAATGATTGGTCTGTGTAGGTTGACTTGCGGTTGATGACGGGTGTCAACCCCATCGACAGTGGGACACGCAGAATGTGGGTCTTTGCTGATTTTGGACTCGTGAGTTGGTTGAAACTAACCTTATTTGACTTAGGGTTCGTACCAAACATCTCTAAATTTTACAAGAGATTTTGATAGGACTTTGTTCGCAGCAGAAATTTACTTTCCTTCCATTGAAATAACTTAATTACAATGAAAGTGAACAAGAAAAAAAATAAACGAGAGGATTTATAAATTATCGCTCTCTTTTATAATAAAAAGTGGGATCTTGTAGCGATGGGATCTAACTAGTAGT
This sequence comes from Dracaena cambodiana, assembly GCA_036321105.1. Taxonomy (NCBI): domain Eukaryota; kingdom Viridiplantae; phylum Streptophyta; class Magnoliopsida; order Asparagales; family Asparagaceae; genus Dracaena; species Dracaena cambodiana. The sequence continues at coordinate 12,704,390 of JAYEPQ010000010.1, forward strand.
TCATTTTGACGATCTGACGACGATGATCTTCTCTCTTGAAGATGACGGCGGCCGATTTGGATCTTCTCTGCTAATCTTCACGAATTCAAGGCTCTCAGGCGTAACTCGAATTCTCTAAGATGCGAAAAAGAGAGATCTCTAGGGCTTCCGCAAAGGGGTATTTATAGCCTTAGGATAATATGAGAGTTTCTATTTAAATAGAATTTGTATTTATCAAGAATTCTAATCAAATATCTTAATTTTGATTTAAATCTCTTGATTTCGAATTCTGATTGATCTTAATTTGGATATTTGGATAAGCCCAAATTTTAATCTCAATCAATTTATGATTCTAGTTATCTACTCACGCAGAGCTAATCGCATCAAAATGCGGAGCTAAGAAACCAGAACGTGGAGCTATTGAATAGCTCCGCGTTTTGCTCAAACGCGAGGCTAAAAATAGCCAAACACGGAGCTACTAAGTTAGCTCCGCATTCTGTTGTAGAAAATCCCTTTTTATTTAGAAATTTTCACTGCCAACAGAACCCCCTCCAAAGTTTTCGAAATGGCTTAGAATTTTAGCCAATTTTGAATTACTTTGGATCTTCAAGCTGGAACGCGGAGTTTAAGACACCATATTATCTTCGCATTATGTATGCTTGCGCGGAGCTAATAGCTTCGCGTTTCAATGGGTAACTACTCAGTAATTGCTCCGATTTTCGCACTGAATACCAAGGGGTGGGTTTTTTTATTTAAATAGAGTCTATCTCTTCTTTTTCTTTAGTTCATTTGAAGAACATCCCAGAGATTATAGCCCAGGCGAACAAAGTTTAGGCGACAGAGCGATTTTCGACCAATTTTTTCCAATTTTTTCGTCGATTTTCACCATTAGAATGGCACCCAAGAAGAGCACAACCTCGTGCACCTCTTCACCATCGGCGGCCGACGCTAGCAGCAGCGGCAGTGGCCGAGGAAGTGGCCACAGCGACGAGCCAGTCCATGTCGCACCCATTGGAGGTAAAAATTTCAATTTTTGGACTCTTTAGAGCAATTTTGGGGTGATTTGGCTTGGTTTTAACCGACCAATCACTTCTTTTACCGGCAAGATCGCTGTTTTCCGGCGTACGGCCTGGAGAAGAAGAAAGGCTTCTGGTCTTCTTCCATGCGAAGCTATCGCGTTATCCTCGCGTTTGGAAACGCGGGGCTATTTTGGCTAACTGTCGTGTTTCAACGCGAGGCTATGAACTTTAGCTTCGCATTTGTAAACGCGAGGATATTAACTCCTCGTTTTACATATCACTGCGGAGTTACTTTTTAGCTTCGCGTTTTGTAAACGCGAGGCTATCTCCTTAGTTTTGCGCGGAGTTATTTTTAGCTCCGCGTTTCTATACTTAGAAGATTTTCTGAGTTTTGTAAAACTTTTTCTAACTCTTGATTCCTCTTTTGCAGTGGGGTATTCGGTGGACGCTTTCCCCCATAGGCACTACTTCGGATACACTGGGGATGTGGATCTGACAGCCCAGTTTCGATTTACTACTGATCTTCCGGCCTACAAGCCAGGTTTGAGGGAACGCAGGGAGAAGTTGATCAGGAACCACCCTGCTAGTGCAAGGGAGGTCATCACTGTTGCTGTTTTCGAGGCCACCAACCGAGAAGTGTTGGAGAAGCCCGCATTTCCCTTCGGAGATATAATGGGGCACTCAGACAAGATCCTCTTTGAAGAGGAATGCATGTGGCTCTATCAATCTAGCGACTTACTGATATTTCTACCTAGCATGGAGCGTAGCTATCCCCTAGTCTATCTTCAAAGGCTAGCCATGCACCGATCTTTCATCAGCGAAAGTAACACTAAAGAAGTCAGAAACATATGCAGAGTAATACTTTACAACATAGTTGCAGGTTTCAAGCTCTGGATCCACAAAGTAAACTTTTGAAGGAGTTACAAGAGCCCACGGCATCTCATTAAGTTTTCTTGAGGACCATTTCTGTTAGATGACAATCTTTGTTGCTTCCCAAAGTGATGGAGATGATCATGAATGAAATATAAGGGCTACAAGGGCTTGTTGCATGTCGAATTCAACTTGTGCATCTTCATTAGGATTCTTGTAGCAGTATCTTCAGATAATCCACTAAGAACTTTAAACAGATCTTAGTTGACATTTTCAAAGGAGATCTTTTGCATGTGAATAAGAAAATTGAGCTAAAAAAAGGCTTCTCGTATGGCATAGTACAATCAACAGGACAGTTCAAAATAGGATCGAGTTCTGATGACAAATACAACTGTTCTCCTTGCTTGAGGATTAGATTACCCAACTCCTAAAAAAAGGGCAGAGTCTTTAGAATTTTTGAATATGACAAGCCATTTGCAAGTTCCAAACAAAGGTAGCAAGACCTCCCAATGTTGTCCAGTTATCTGGACAATAATGAAAAGATCGGAGGACATGACCGAGCAACTCCTTATCGGGCCCGCTTAGAAGTCTTAGAAGAACAGGTGCAGAAGCTGAACACAGTTTGCCAAGCAGATGTGAAAGCGATTACCGAGATCGAACTAGCACGGCTACGAGCAGAGCTAACAGCTCGTCAAGAGGAGCTGAGACGACAGAAAGAAGGATGGTCACAGGAGTTAACGGAGCTACAAGCCAGCCAGGAGTCAGTTCTCAGTGGGCTGGAGATGGTGGACTTCGAGATCGAGGGGAGCTAGGCGGCCATTCTAAGAGCCCAGGAGACTATCGCTAAGGCTCAGGCTATTTTAGAAGCCAGCAAGTCTCGGCTAGGGGAGTCCGTCAGGAGACTGGAAGAGCTGGTCCTTCAATAAGGACAGTTCGAGCATGGGGCATAATAAGGAGCCGCGCTATTGAAGAGTCTTGTCAGCGGTTGACCCAGCAACTCACAATAAATGACGATGATTTGCACCGACAAACTCAACACTCCGTGGAGGAGACTTGTCGTCGAGTTATTGATAAGTCGACGAATAAGTTGAAGTTTCTGGGAGAGCCATAACTCCCTCTATGTATTTATTCTTTATTCTTTGTAATAAGAAGAATTCAACTATTATTTGAATTCTTTTATTTATATCATTATTTTTTTGTAACTTTATTCTTTTGATTCATGAATAAAGATCATTCTTTTGATTCTTTTTATCTGTTGGCTACAAATTTTCCTTGCACAACAAATAACTCGTCATAAAATACCTCATTGTTTTGGTAAAAATAATCCAAGGCTCATCTACGTAACTTAGACTGTTAATACCGACCGGGTTACAATTATTAACCTCGGTAAAGCCCTTTGAGTAGAGCTAAATGATAGTTTAGTGAAAACGTTTAACTACTTACACCAGGATGATCAGGTCATGATCATTAACTTAGACAGAGGCGCCTAATTGCACATGCCTTAGTTTAATAAAGAAGTTCAAGTGCTTATATGCATAACTTGAACAAGTGGATGGTTATACTTCTAGGGATATGAACCAGATGTGATAGTAAATAATATCCTTTTTTTTTACACATAGTATTTTTTCAAAAATTTGCCACTGATCGGCATCATCATTCTATCGCCATTCTGCTTCATTAAGCGATAAGCTCTACTAGAGTATACCGTTTCCACGATGAACGGTCCTTCCCACTTGGGTTCAAATTTACTCTTAGTATTGTGGGTTAGAATCATTGGCCTTTTAATAGCCAGAACCAAGTCTCCTTACATAAAGATTCTTGGTTTAACGCTCTTATTAAACGTTTGCGAGACTCGGGTTTGATACAACTCAATTTGTTGTTGAGCCCGGAGATGTTTTTATCCAACGCTTCTAGTTCTCGCAATCTTTATTGATGGCATTCTTATGTCGTCATCTTAGTGGCTAAGGCCACTCTTAATGATAGTATCTGGACTTCAAGAGGCAAGACGGCCTCACTTCCAGTGACCAAGGAGAACGGGGTAGTTTTTGTTGGGGTGCGAACGGTGGTGCGATAAACCCACAAACACTCTCCTAGCTTTTCATCCCAGTCTCGTTTGTTGGAGGAGACGAACTTCCGAAGGAGTTTAATAATTGTCTTGTTGAAAGCTTCGGCCAATTCATTTGCCGCAGGGTTATATGGCATTGAAGCAACATCTTTGATCCTGAACTTATCATAGAATCTTGAGAACCCCTGGCTGATAAATTGTGGTCCATTGTCATGAATGATTCTTCGGGGGACGCCAAAACGGTAAATGACATGATGCTTAATGAAGTTAATCACGTCCGTCGTTTTTACCTCTCTCATGGGCACAGCTTCGGCCCACCTTGAAAAATAATCGGTAATTGCGAGAATAAACCAATATCCTTTGGATGACGGGGGAGTTATTGGCCCTATAATATCCATTCCCCATGCTTCAAATGGCCAACTAGCAACGGTACTGTGCAAGTATTCTGGGGGTTGATGAATAAAATTAGCGCATACCTGACATGCATGACATCATTTAGCGTATGCCATTGCATCGGTAATCATCTTCGGCCAGTAGTATCCTAGCCTTCTTATGCAGTTCTCAAGTTTTGGACTGGGCTGATGAGCTCCAATCACTCCATCATGCGTTTCTCTCAGCACTTCATTAGCTTTTGCTTTCGATATGCAGCGTAGCGGGAGACCATCACTTGACTTTCTATATAAAGTTTGAAGCGTATGATCATAGTAAAATCCTCGGATCTTCCTCTTTATCGAGACGGCTTCCTTTGGATCCTCTGGCAGTATCCCATATAAGGCATAATCTACAAACGGAAATCACCAATCACGGGGTTCCAGAGTTAAGCTTGTCTGGCACACTTCCCTGGTTTGGAAGATAGTATCCGGTTGGAGAAGTTCTCTACTGCCAATAGTGATACTTTTAGCTGCACCCGGCGGGATTGCCAATATTGCAGCTAGTGCGGCAAGGGCATCCGCATAGACATTCTCGTTCCGAGAAATGTGATAGATATAAAATTGTTCAAAATATCCTGCTAGCTCAATGGCTAGTTTTGATGGTAAGAGATGAGGGCTTCATGTCTGACTCATACTCACCCATCATCTGGTTGATGATGAGCTTAGAGTCTCCATATGCCTTTAGATAGTTCACCCCCAATTGCAGAGCCATTTTTTAGCCAATAATGAGTGCGTTGTATTCTGCCATATTGTTTGTGCATGGCTCTATTAATGAGTAACCATTAGGCAGTATGTGTTTATGTGAGGAGATCAGTACAACCCCCACTCCGGCAGCAGACCGTCTGGCAGCACCATCAAAGAATATCTGCCTTGGTTGTTCTTTAGTAGTTGTGTTAGCCTCTGACGTCTGTTTAGAGCTGGACCAAATTGGATGATCTGCTAGAAAATCGGCGATCGTTTGTCCTTTCATTGCTTTTTGAGAAACGAAGTGTATATCATATGGCGATAGCAATAACGCCTATTTCGCTAATCGGCTATTTAAAGACCCTGGTTTGGTCATTAGGATTTTCAAAGGATTAACTCTTGAAATGACATGAATTGTTTGCCCTGAAAGATAGTGTTGCATCTTCTAAACGGCGAACACTAAGGTTAAATATTCTTTTTCAATCGGAGTAAACTGATGCTCGGCCCCGATCATTGTCCAGCTTAAGTAATAAAGGGCATATTTATGGTCGTGCTCATTATACTGAGCAAGTAATGCTCCTAACGCATTATCCATGACCCTTACATATATGAGGAATGGTTGCCCAGAGACAGGTGCCATGAGGACGGGAGGTTTGGTAAGGTATTCTTTGATATCGTCAAGTGCTTATTGACATGTCTCATCCCATACAAAGGAAACCTCATTTTTCATGAGTCTGGAAAACGGCTGGCATCGTCCTGATAGGTTAGACATAAAGCGCCGGATATACGTCAGTTTTCCTTGTAACCCCCGTAATTCTTTAAGATTGAGGGGAGGTGGCATTTCATGATCGCTTTTACCTTTTCAGGATCAAGAAAAATTCCTTTCGAAGTAATTATGAATCCAAGGAATTTTCCACTGGACACCCCCATGAAAGATTTAGTAGGATTCATCTTCAAGTGATATCTTCACATAAGATCGAAGACTGTTCTTAGATCCTGAAGATAGTCGTCTTTATTTTTGCTTTTGACTACCAAATCATCCACGTAACACTCTACCGTTTTGTGCATATGTTCTTTAAGTATACTACTTATTGAACGTTGATAGGTAGCACTAGCGTTCTTTAGCCCAAACGGCATTACTGTATAACAGTATACCCCCAACGGTGTTCTAAAAGCCGTATGCTTTTCATCGTTCGGGTGCATTTTTATCTGATTGTAGCCAGAGAAGCCATCCATAAAGGACATCCTCTCATATCCACAGGTGCTATCAATCATTACATCGATAATGGAGAGTGAGAATTCATCCTTGGGGCATGCCGCGTTTAGATCCCGAAAATCGATGTATATTCGGATCATACCATTTTTCTTACAAACTGGCACTATATTAGCCACCCAATCAGGATATTGCTCTTCACGGATAAATTCTGATCTTATAAGCTTATTAACCCCAGTGACTATCGCCTCCACCAATTCCGGTCGAAAATGCCTCTGCTGTTGCTTGACTGGCTTGGCGTCCTCCTTAATATTTAATCGGTGCATGGTGATTTGAGGGTCAAGCCCGGGTATATCTTCATAGTTCCATGCGAACACATCTATATACTCCATGATAAGGGATATAAGTTCCTTCTTTTCCAAGGGAGTTAGTGTGTCACTTATAAAAACGGGCTTCGGATTCTCTTCTGTTCCCATGTTAATTTGTACTAGTTTATCTTCTATGGGCGGGTCACGCTGTTCAAAATGGACATCCCAGAGAGTATCCATATGTTTAGCCCAGGAATCATCTTGCACATCAATTGGTTCCTCATCGCTTTCTGGTGCGGCTGAAACCATGTTTGCTGTTAGAGATTGAAACCAGGCGCCAGTACTTATATCTGAATCATGGTCGTGCGGAAGTAAATCTTCATCGGCCGAAAAGCTCTCTCCGTCTCTATATGACGGAGAGGGAGGAGTGCACACATATCCTAACCCCCTTTGAGTTTTCTGATAATAATCAGGATTCTTCCCTCTTGGTCTAAACGAGGGTATGAGATTTCGTCGCCCTTTTCCAAAGTTCACTCCCGGTTTTTGGATAAAATTATAACCCATCTTTTCCATCATCTGTCAGGATTTCTGTTCATATAAGTAAAATTGAAGTGATGTTTGTTCATCACTTTCACTACTTTGTCTTTGGTTAGGCGATGCGATCACTTTGCCGAAGACAATCGGTTTATGCGATACATGTTGCGGAGGTACTTCAAAGAAGTGATCTCGTCCTTTTGTTATTTTAGACCTAGAGATGAGAGACGACCTTATTGGCAAGTGATATGCTGCCAAAACTTCTAGTTCGGATATGTCATCTGCCTTGGTAGAGGTACAAGAAGGCTAAGACTCTGTACCTACAGCAGGCTCGTAGACTAATTTTATATTTTCATTAATAGTCCACTCATCCTCTACTACATTGGCTACATTATTATCAAAATTCACTTTAAAACTTATGTGGGTCTATCTCATAGTCACTCCCATCATTCTTTTCGGGAGACTCGTATTCAGTATCCGCCTCGTTGACGCTTTCGTCGGGTTCTTGAGGCTTTTTGCAGTCATTATTGGAGACTTCATGGACCGGCTTGTAGAGCATAGCATCCGTGAAGTAGTTTTCTAGCCCTTTAAATGGCTGCCTGTCTGCAACTAACATCCGGACTTCTCCTTATTCATCGCAATATTTTATACATTGATGGAGAGTCAATAGGACTATCATGTAGGCGTGTATCTATGGTCGCCCCAGCAAATTGTTATAAGATGTGTCTACGTCTATAACATAGCATGTAACCTCCGTTCTCAGATCTCTGATTTGACATCGAAGTCAGATTTTTCTGACGGAACAGCTATCATTAGCGTTAAATCCGTATATCGTAGTATTTGTCGGTGTCAGACGATGGGGAGAAATCCCCAATAGTTGATCAGTATTCTAGGAATGACGTTTAATGCAGACCTTGGATCGATTTGAATACGGTCCACCTTCGCGGATCCGACATATCCGGTGAAATATAAAGCTCTATTATGCTTTATATTCCTTACCTGCATATCTTCTGGAGAGAAACTAATTTGCGGGACCTGCCTCCTCACTTGATGATAGCGGGGCAGGAGTCTCGTTCTTCATCGGCTGGCTCAATAATTTGAGTTAAGAAAGATTCAGAGTCTGCCAAGGCCTCTCTTAATACTTCGCGGGTTGATTTTGACAATCGCAGTAACTCATAAAGCGTAACTCGAGCTAGAATATTTGCCAGCTGAGCTATTATATCAAATTTAAATGCAGCATCTTTGGCTTCTTCATCTCTTGCATGATTTTTCTGGAAACGAAGCTCCTTTTGTTTTGCAGGCTTTGCTAGTTCCCCGTATATATTCTTCAGGTCTACTCTAGTGTAGTCTTTGAGGTATGGTTTACCAGATCGAGTGCCGGAAGGGCCCGCCCCATCTTGATTAGTGGCCATAACTTTGGGCTCTTCTTCAGAATCTGTGAAGACTCCCGATATATGTATTCTTCCTTTATTTTTGCAAAAATAGTATTACTAGTCCGCTTTTTCCTCTGGTTATTTGAGGTGGTCCATTATTCGTCCTGTAATAGATCAGGGTGGACCCACATGATTTTCCGTTTTTGTGTAGCTACAGGGATAAGTCCTTTCTGTGTTTTTTTTCTGTGGGTCATGATTTTTCATGACCAGTTTCCCCTCTGATATTGGGGTCACCCTTGCAGGAAACTTATGGGTTCCTACCATCATGATTGCCATATTAGCAGTGACCTTTTTTTGTTCTTCTTTTAGCGTCAAGACTCCAGTTTCTATTAATGCTTGGATCATGTTCTTCAGAGGGTAACAGTTCCTGGTAGGGTGTCCAACATTCTTGTGATAGAGACAATAGTTGGGGTTGTTGGTTTTACCAGCGTCCTCCGATTTTCTATTTTTCGGAAGTTTCAACATTCCCTTCCTAAGGAGCAAATGGAAGAGTGTAGGCGTTTGTTCTGCCTTAAAGATATAGGTCCTCTCTTGCTAGGGCCTCTTCTGTCTCGTGCCCTTTTGATTTTGGGGCTTCGGATTTGGAGAGTTCGTCTTTTGTGGAGCGGCTTCTGACGCCATCACCGCTTTCCACTTGTTTTTGTTATTGCTTTGTGTATGAGGTATATTGTTCCCCAGATTCCTTGCTCCATGAGATTCTTCAACTCTGCGGATCAAGTCTTCGGTTTGCTCTCCTTATTTGAGCAAATCCTTCCAAGTTTTAGACTCTACGGCCAATATTTTTAAGAGCACGTTGGTCTTAAGATTATGCCGACACTTCTCCACTAGAGTTTCCTGAACCATTCCGTGTTTGTAATGCATGAACTTCTCCCGGAACCTTTCTATAAAATCTTTTACCGTTTCTTGTTCTCCTTGCTTTGTTGCAAGGAGAGAATGAACCGATATTTTGGTATCATCCTTAAAGAAATGTGTGAGAAATTGTTTTTCAACGTCAAACCAGGTATTGTTAGTACCTGGGGGCAGCTGCATAAACTATGTGAAGGCAGGCCCTCGCAAAATACTTGCAAATACCTTAGTCATCACTGGGTCATTGCCCATTAAATGTCCTGCTTGAGACAAGAAGTAGTAAATATGCTGACTGGGAGATCCTTTCCCGTCATATGGCTCCAATTTGAGCAGTTTGTAGTTTTTAGGGTATGGTGCCAAATCCCATTCAGGCGGGTATGATCTTGAGATCCCTGATTCCTTCAACTCCTTTTTGTGCATTAACGCCTCGAGTTGGTTTTGTAACTTCTCGATTTTCTCTCATGAGGGTCGTGAAAAGCATACTTATCATCGTCTTCATGTGTCTAGTGAGCCTTTTCTTCTTTATCTTCCTCATTCATTTTGTTGAACGGAATTTCTTTTCCCTTCCTGGCGTTATCCTCGATATTTTTTGAGTATTTTCGACCACTCTTGAGAGCATCATTTTAAGATCCTCGATCATGTTTTGTTGATCTCGGATCATTTGTTCTTGGACCTCAAATCTTTGGTCGATATCGTCAGATCTATCCATCATATGTGATGCTGATTTCTACAATTTAGACGATGCTGAAGAACGTGAAGAAACTATGGCCGAATTGTCACTATCGTCGTCATAGGAATCTTTCACAAGTTTCTTATAGTTTTGGGCCGAGATAGCGTCTGACTTAAGTCAGGTAAAATAATGAGGTTCTTCTTCGCCTGATTCTGAATCACCATTCCTTTCTAAGATTTTCTTTCCCTTTCCGACTATATTAGAAGTTACAACTTCCCATTCTTTTTCTCGGAAAGCAGTTTTTGTCTTTTTAGCAGGGTTTTTGTCTGACTCAGTTAATCGGTCGAACACCGATACTCTGTTCTTGCTGCAGCAACAACTGTCCACTACAGCAGATACTGCTGGCAATGGCAAGTAGGTTTAGACTGAACTTGATTTATACTCCTTTTCTTGGTTAGATATTCTCTGAGATCAGTGGCCTTAGATATTGAGTCGTGGGGCCCACTCATCCATTGAGAAGGCCCAGGGGCCCACTGGAGCTTCTTGGAACCATTGGTATCAAGTTCTGGTCCAACAGTACAGTGATCAACCCTGATTTTGTATTCAGGTTGATTTACGCGGAGTTGAGTAGTAGTTTCGCGTTTTGATACGCGGAGCTGAGAAGTAGCTTCAACGCGGAGCTGAGAAATAGCCTCGCGTTTTACGCTGGCTTGACGTTTTTGCAGAAGTTTATCTTCTGGAATATTAGCCCCGCGTGGAAGAAAATTCTTGCATGTTGGCTTATTCTTGTGATTAACGCAAGTCATAACTTCGCGTTTAGCGCAATTTTTGCGATTAACGCAAGTTTGCCAATTATCTTCGCGATTTACGCGAAGGTAAGGAGTCTTGCAATTAACTCAAGTTTTACTGGCTTATCGCTAAGTTGAGTATTAGCCTCGCGTGGAGAATTACATGCTGACTCTAAAAAAAATTTATCCTCGCGATTAACGCAAGTATCAGAAATCTTGCAATTATCGCAAGTCTTACTGGGTTCGCGTTTATCGCTAAGCTCAGTAGTAGGCTCGCGTGGAGAATCACATGCTGGCTCTAAGGAAATTTTATCCTTGCGATTAATGCGAGTGTCAGAAATCTTGCGATTATTGCAAGTCTTACTGGCTTCGCGTTTATCGCTAGGCTCAGTAATAGCCTCGCATGGAGAATCACACGCTGGCTCTAACGAAATTTTATCCTCACGATTAACACGAGTGTCAGAAAACCTGCAATTAACACAAGTCTTAGTTTCGCATTTATCACGATACTGGCTGGTCTTGCGATTAACGCGAGCCAGTTTGCAAGGGGCTGTAGCCTCGCATTTTGTGAAGTTAGCCTCGCGTTCAATGTGGGCTTTGATGGCCTTTCGCCTAACTCTCGGATTTCTATTTCGGAGTTGGGTTCTGGTCAATTCAATCCCTGAGCTTTCTTCGACAATAAAGAGGCCATCCTCTGCTAGGGTTTCCAGCCCAAATGATGGCTCTATGGCCGCGGTCTCCACGGGTCCCCGATTAACGGTGGATTTTCTATTACCCGATCCTCGAGTATGGAGCGCATGCGACGATAGCGTCGCATTTCGGTCAGGTTACTTGACTCAGAGGAGAGATACTCCTCGTACTTCTGCTGATCGATCTCTACGACTAGCATGCTCACGTCGGATCCGATCCTCTCGACGTCAGATTGTGCCACGATCTCTTCTTTGGTGAAAGAGATGTCTCTCACTGTGGTCGCCAGTTTGTTCGCAGCAGAAATTTGCTTTATTTCCATTGAAATAACTTAATTACAATGAAAGTGAACAAGAAAAGAACAAACGAGAGGATTTATAAATTATTGCTCTCTTTTACAATAAAAACGTGGGATCTTGTAGCAATGGAATCTATCTAGTAGCTCCTTTTGACGATTTGACGACGGTGATTTTCTCTTTTGAAGATGACGGCAGCCGACTTGGATTTATAGCCTTAACTCGTAACTCGAATTCTCACTCGTAACTCTCACGCGTAACTCGAATTCTCTAAGATGCCAAAAAAGATCCCCCTAGGGCTTCCTCAAAAGGGTATTTATAGCCTTAGGATAATATGAGAGTTTCTATTGAAATAGAATTTATATTCATCAAGGATTCCAATCAAATATCTTAGTTTTGATTTAAATATCTTGATTTAGAGTTCTGATTGGACTTAATTTGGATATTTGGATAAGCCCAAATCTTAATCTCAATCAATTTATGATTCTGTTTATCTGCTCACTCGGAGCTAATCGTATCAAAATGCGAAGCTAAGAAACCAGAACGCGGAGCTAATGAATAGCTGCGCGTTTTGCTGAAACGCGAGGTTAAAAAATAACCAAACGCGGAGCTAGTAAGTTAGCTCCATGTTCCGTTGTGGAAAATTGCTTTTTACTTAGAAATTTTCACTACCAACAGACTTTTGAGGATGTGTTGAGACTTTTGGGAACACTTTTTGTAACATTTGAGTGTATTGAGCTGTCATCTTAATTTTAGACTGATTTCATTGTAACTTTAAGAAATTCTAAAATTTATAATTTGCGAATATTATCAATAGTGAAGTTTGATTTGGCCTGTGGATGTAGGATTTATTTGAACCACGTAAAATCTTTGATATTATATGGTTTGATCTTCCGGATTGTTTTCTCTTTTAAAGTTTTGATTTTTTCCATTTATTTTTAAATCTTAATAATCTCTAGATCTTTGTTTGAATTGCTTCTTCTTCCGCAACATATCTTATAGGGTTAATTACACTCAGACCTCCTGTAGTATGAACGGTATATAATTTATCACTCTTAAAATTTAAAACTCTCACTTAGACCCCCTACCGTAGAAAAAAAACTGTTAGGGAAGCTCAGACGAAAATACTTGTTCCGCAATTCAAGGGGTCTAAGTGAGAGTTTTAAATTTTAGGGGTGATTTATATATCCTATACTATAGGAGTCTGAGTGTAATTGACCCTATCTTATACATAACCAAATTATTTTGGAGAAAAGGATCATTATATATAACCAAATCAAACTCTTTTTTCAAGAGAATGACATTACCATTGTGCCCTAGATGCATTTTAGGTTGGTCTCTTTTTAGAGTGAGAAACGCTTTCTATTTCTCTACCTTGGCAGTTGACTACAGTTCCCCACAGCAATTGTGGTAACTTTTCTACCTTGACTATATTGTCGACGTAATCTATATTGTTCTCTTAACTTTTGTCAAGCCTCTTTTGTTGCCCACACTTCCCTGGCCAAGAACTTCGATGATGTCTAGTTGATGGCTAAAGGCTTAGACGACGATAATTATTCAGTCCTCGCTGCATTTAGAAGGAAAAAAAAAAAAAAAAAAAAAATCTATGCGTTGATCGTTGTACGTACATCCTTGCATGATACAGTGGTGAAGCCATCTAGAAGCAGAGGTTGCGGGTCAAAGATATTGAATGCCTCTGGAACCTGTAAGCCAAATCAGCATCATTAGAATCAAAACATATGAGCCTGTACATTCATGTGTATCTGTTTTCATATGTGCACATATTACACCTTGATCAGCTGGTCTTTGAATTTAGATTTCAAGTGAAGAGGAGGGAGGTTGCAGGTCCCAGTGAACAGCTGATTGCCAAGATTGTCCAAATGCTGCTTGATCTCAGACGGAGAGAGGTCAGAAGAACGATCTTGCCTCACATACAACACATCCTGCCCTCCCATGCTCAGCCCAACTATTACGTGTGTCCCATAGTTTTCTATGAACCTGTAAACCAAATATATATATATATATATATATATATATATGAACTGAATCCTGATAACCGAATTATTCGAGTTGTAATTTACTGTTTGTGTTGATAATTACTCATCTCAATGGTAAGTTTCTTGAATTTCTCCTGCTTGGACTTACCTCCAGGCAATTTAGACTTCTTCAGCCTTTTTGGGTCAAAGCCTGTTAGTTGGGGAACCATTCTAAGAGCCATTGAACAGTTCTCAGACTAATCAAATCTTGCGGATTTTGAATATGTCGTAGGAGCGTTATACGATGACCAACTAATCAAATTTTATGAAATATTTATGCATTTTGTTTAAAATATCTTAGAATATTACCGTTGCTAAATATTGAATGCATTGACATGGATATAGCACACCAAAATCTTACTAGCTATGGAAATTAGACTAGGTCTTAGCACTGATGACGTGTCGACCAAGTTTTTTTTTTTTTTTTTGCCAATATATGAAATGTATACATTATTAGATATGCACTTTCCAGTTGCATAAAATTGAGAACATTATACCTTGCGAGGGCTGCAGGGTCCCAGGTCGAGGGGACGGCAGCAATAACACGATCGGAGAGAGTGAGGGGCCGGCGGTGGATGTGAAGATTGAAGAGGGAGATGAAGTAGCCATCCATTGCCAAGTACTTGGTCTCTGATGCGTCTCTAGCCCATGAGCTCCCATTGAATCCAAACATAGAGTTGAAGTGCCCTGAAGGGATCTTTCCTGTCAGTGAGCTCCTCTGGTTGAACAATTCAGACATCTGCATGGAATTAGTCCCCCCATTAATATAACTCTACAATATTAATATTCCAACCAATGACAATGGACATGAGTCCGAGGGCTAACCTATGGCCCGTTTTTTTTAAAAATTTGAATTAGAAAAATAAAAATTTATTTTTAATTTAAATTCTTGAATAGGACGAGTCAGAGTTAATTTTTCTTGAATCAGTTCATTCTCATTCGTAATTTGAATACAGATTTCAGACTACGAGAAGGAGGCGTGACACGACACCATAAGAGACAATAATGGTCAAGATGTCAAGTTCTGTGGATGGAATAAGTGATCACGTGGCTGCATTTAAATAGAGAATAGAGACAACCAAAACAATTGACCTTTTGCTGCTGTTTTTGAAACTGATGACTTCGTACACATTCTACACTAGAGAAATGATTTATCCTCGAGAGAAGCCTGCACAAGAGCCGATAAGGCTTTTGGAGCCTACACGGCTCTTCACATAGCGTCGGTCTTGCTTTATTTAAGACCTAACTATGTAGTTAAATTATTTTCTTCTTATAATTCAATTGTTTTTTTTTTTTTTTGACATACTATCCAAGTCTTTTTACTTTTGAGATTCAATCTTACCAAACAAATTTGATAAACATATCTATACATTTTGTGCGAATTCTACATGTGCAAGAAGTAAAAATAACAAGATTTTTACTGGGACTATGCCAATAATATAAAACTAAATGCCAAAAGATAAATATGAAACTTAATTTTTTTGCTTCTCTCATCCCTCTCTTCTATGTTCTTTCATGTGAACATATGAAGTCGTTGTAAGTTGCGGATAGTCACTGGCCATCACAATGTTTTCCCAACTTGATTTGAATGACATCAGTGAAACTGAGAGGTTTTGAATTGGTCATAAAAAATAATTGGGATCATGCAAGTAACAAGAAACTTTCATGTGAACTATGTATGAACACCAACTCATCTAGCCTCTTGTAAAAAATATAAATTTTCCATTTTTCTTTTTAAAGAAATATTGTTCGATCTTCAAGGGGACCATGGAAACTATTGTCACTCTCCTCCATTCATTTACCTTATGAGCCAAATCCTTAATCATAATAATAATACTACTACTACTAATAATAATAATAAATGAACAACCTCTGTGATGTTTTATATAGCTCTAATTAATTTCTATGCTTTAAGGTCATTAAGATAACAATAAATCTGCTTCTCCATCAGTGTCATAAAAATGAGTAAGTAACAAAGTAAGTCATCAACAATTTAGTATAAAGTTGCATAGCAACTGCAATAATGCAGGAAGAAAGTATTATAGCTAAGGATTTGCTATTATATGCAATCTAACTTTATATGCTGCATCTATCTATGATGGTGCATAGCAACTATGTAGCTCTGTTTCGTTAAAATCCATTTAATAAAACACGGAGGGTTACTGTTTATGCTAAAAAAAAAAAAGTATCACACGCTTTTATGAAGTTTGTTATATACAGGGCTTAATTAGATCATTCATCTATAGGGAAACATTATGATAGCTTATAAGAAGTACAGAATCAATGAAAAACTCTAGTAAGTAAAGATTGGATTAAGAATCTAAAATTTACTTTCCAGCTTCATTACCCAAAAGAATTGCAATGGCACAAGAAAAAACACATGGAAGGAGGGGAGGAGGAAGAAGAAGGACACAATACCCGATTGAACTCAAGGACATCGGACTGGTAACGCATCCGGTCGCCCTTATCGCACTTGATATCGACGGACACATCCGAAACGGATCCAAACCCGGGAACCGCAAGCTCTCTTCTCTCCTCCTCATTGATCACAACCACCCTCTCCTTCCCTTTGCAGTATTTTGCCCTGAAGTCACAGGCCACATCAAAGCCTTTGCCTAGGCACCTCAAGGCTCCCTCTACCGACTCGCTCATCTCTAACTAACAAAGTTTCCTTCTCTTGTCACCAACTCTCTCTTATATAACTATGTATATATCGAACTTGTTCAAACTAAGACTTTGTATTCTTTATTTATTTATTTATTTATTTCGTTTGAAAAACGTCAGTACAGGTTGGTTGCTTTGAATTGGTAGCACATAGCAATATAAATAATTAGTTTGTGGAGAGAATAGCTCAGTAGGAACTAAGAAGAGAATTGAGCAGAGAAAGGGATGGTTCAAGTTTAAATCAAGTTTTCGTGGCAACTGGCAAGGTTTGACTGAGGAAAATGACTGATTTACCCTTAGGCCAGGGGAAGGGGTAGTTTCTAAAGGAGCATACCAATTTACTTAGTGAGCCCACTTTTTAAGACTAAAAATACACTAAATAGTGGGCTCACTACAAAGTTGTGTGCTCCTCCAGAAAACACCCGAAAAGGATGGTGGGGAGACGGTGTGGGTGGTTTTGTCATTTGGCTGCCAGATATTTTTTTTTTTTTTTTTTTTTTTTTTTTTTTTTGCAAATAATCCAAGCACGACTCTAATCAATTTTGCCACCCTTTAAAACAAATAATGTAAACTATAACAAATTTTATAATCTATATGAGACTTCTTCTGGCTTAAATAACTTTCAAATAGGAACAAAATAGACGGATTTAAGAGTTAATTCTTAGACATCCAATTCAAAATTTTTAATTTACTAATTCAAATTTCTAAATACAACGGGCCTTCGAACATGTCTATTCTCATCTCTTCCTCCAAGACCAGCACTCAATGATAAAATGACTGAATTCAATTAGTTGACTAAATTTTAAAATTAGATATTAAATTAATGTTACTCATGAGTGATATATGAAATTACCACGAAATTACATGCATTGTTGGTTTTTATTTCTCTTGTATAGGTTGTGGCTTCAAATATTTTTATATTTATAATGATGAGAAAATTGTCAAATTGATCAGGCTCACCGCATAGAGACCTAGTTTCATGTTGCATCGGCTGACGCGAGAAACAGTTAAAATAGTAGTAATTCTTTAAGGGGAAAATGAAGGAAAAGGAAAAAAAAAAAAAAATAATAAGAAAGAAAATGGTTTCTATTATTTGGTTTGAGAGAAAATTTAAAAGAAAAAGAAATATTTTCTTACTAAGCATACGTCAAGAAAAATTCAATTTCCATCTTCTTTTCGTTCTTTTTCTTTTTCTTTTTCTTTCTCTTTCTTTCATTTTCTCTCAAACCAAATACAGCTTAAGGAAAAGTGACGGAAAAGAAAAGGAAAAAGAAAGAGAGAAGGAAAGAAAATGATATGAAAATTAGTTTATGTTTGGTTAGAAAGAAAATGGAGAAGAAAATCTCAAGGAAACTTTGAAAGAAAGCAATTTCTTATTTTTGGTTGCTCAATAGAAAATTAAGAGGAAAATGTAATTCTAATTAAATTATAGAAAATTTAATTTTAATTCACATATTATTAATATAATTTCTAATTTTTAATTAATTAAGCATATAATAATCCAAGAGTTCAAACTTTACAAATTTTAAAAAATACCTTAGGACTGGACAGATTAATTTCTAAAATTATAAGAAAATTTCTGCGAAAATATGAAAAACTAATGCAACATATAAGAACAAGGAAATGAGAACAATAAAAGGACTAGACAAATCAACATGCTATAATGTTTGAACCTCTATAAATTTGAATTGTTTTAAATCTAAAATTTCTATATTGAGCTAGTAATAAATCAACTATTGCTACAAAAATATTTCTGTTCATTTTCATCATGCTTCCTTGTTTGTTATTTGGGCATTTTCTGTTCATTTTTTAGCAACAGCAACAACATAGCATTAGCAGCAACAACAACAACATGGCATATCATTGGAGCGGAGAACATCGACGATGGCGAGAGAAGCTCAGATAAGATTAGAGATTGAGATCAAGGAACAACAAAATTTGAGAGAGAGAGAGAGAGAAAAGAGAGAAATTGGAGTGAGATTGGAGAGAGACACCAGAGAGTTCAGATCTAGATCTAGATGGAGAAAGAGCCGATGATTTTTCTCCGAGAGAGACATCGGAGAGATGAGAGGGATTGGAGAACTAATAATTTTTCTCTCTCCGGGAGAGAGAGATCAGAGAAATGAGAGCTGAGAGGGATGGAGAGATCCCGAAAAATTTTCTCCCTCTTTTTCCTTTTTCTCTCAACTTTTATTTTCTTTCATTTTCTCTTGGGTTTGAAAAAGAAAAGGGAAAAGAAAAAAATTCTGATATATTTTCTCTCACTTTCTTTCTCTTTTATTTTCTCTCCAATTTTCCTTCTAACCAAACAGTAAAAAGTCACTTTCTCTTTCATTTTCATTTCTTTTTCTTCACTTCCCCTCAATCCAAACGCAACCTAAAAGAAAAAGGAGAAGAAATAAAGAACAAACAAACGGCTAGTAGGTGGGCAAGCAACATAGTTTAAGCTCGAGCAAATAAACCTGTGATCAAATTCTTCGCTTTTTTCTCGTCTTTGACATTCCAATCTTTATTACTTTTTATCTATTTTTTGCTAATCACGTCACAATTATTAATTCATCCTAATAGTATATTCCTTATGATTGACTAGTAACAACAA
Organism: Dracaena cambodiana; assembly: GCA_036321105.1. Classification (NCBI taxonomy): domain Eukaryota; kingdom Viridiplantae; phylum Streptophyta; class Magnoliopsida; order Asparagales; family Asparagaceae; genus Dracaena; species Dracaena cambodiana. The sequence continues at coordinate 12,723,512 of JAYEPQ010000010.1, forward strand.
TTATGGTGATGGTAGTAGCAGCAATAATAGTAATAATAATAATATATATAGAGAAAGAGAAAAAAATACTCCCCTCACCGTCGCCCAATAAAATTATTACACGTGGCGCTACTCAAGATAACAAATAAAAGAACTCACTTAATCACTCTTTAAGTGGCGCAACGTGTAATAATTTTATTGGGCTATCTAAGCGTCGGTGAATTTTCCGTTTGCTCATATATATATATATATAGAGAGAGAGAACGGAAAATTCACCGACAGTGAATGGAGTTTATTCACTGCCACTTAGGTGGCCCAATAAAATTATTACACGTTGTGCCACTCAAGATAATAAATAAAAAAACTCTCTTAATTATCTTTTGAGTAGTACCATGTGTAATAATTTTATTGGGCTACCTAAGTACCGGTAAATTTTCTGTTTGCTCATATATATATATATATATATATATATATATATATATATATATATATATATATATATATATATATATATATATATATATATACACAGAGAGAGAGAGAGACACACAAAAATATACATACATACTAGATTTAATGTCAACTTGCTATTCATTTTTTCCTTGAGTTCAAACCAGGAGTGGCTTTAGGTTGTTTTTACCCTATTTAATTGTTTTCCAAGACTTGGAATCGGAGGTGAGAAAAGACTTGAGATTTGTTGGAAGAAGAAATCACTTTGACTAGGTACGAAGGACGTTCAAACTATATAGATTGGGAAACTTTAGCAGGCCTACTACTTTAATAGGCATCATATTGAATCCGTGCAACATCTTCGAACTCAAGCTGTTAGTTTTAAGCATTTTCCAATACTCAAGAAAAATGTCGAAATCCTTATTACTTTGGATAGCTACTACACTTGCTTCCTTGTTTTCTAAATGAGATCCCCGTGCCCCCTCTTTCTAGTGGACCTCGTCCTACAGAGAATGGCTAGGGTTAGTGTTCGAGGAGGAGGAGGAAGATCCACCTTATATTTGTCGACACGTGGTCTCACGATCAATTCACGACGTTGAGATCCATAGTGTGTTTGATTCTGATACCTTTTTTGGATCCCGTCGAAGACCGGTTTCCCCTCTCTCTCTCATCACCTCGTTCTATTGAGTTCCTGTTTCGCTCTCAAAAATGGGAGAAGTAGAGGAGAAAAATAGAAGTAGTTTTCAAAATGGAAGTTTAGGAAGATAATTGTTCAACAGCTCACTTTTAGAAGAAGTAAGAAGTAGAATATGAAAAATATTATTTTATTATCAAATTAAATAAAAAAATAATACTAATATATTTGTTAATTGAATAGAATTGAAAAGTAATAATGAGAAACTAATAAAAAAATAATATACTACCTTGTTCCTTGAGGTTTAATAGCACTTCCAATCAAAAATGAAGGGAAGAGAAAAGGAAAAGTTGGGATGCTACATAGAATCCACATTATCCTAGTGGAAATAGCTTTCAATTTTTTTCTTGACCAAACAAACTGTTAGTTGTTCATATGTGAGTATAGTCCCACATCGGATAGGGCAAACAAAGTTTATGGGTTTAAATACAAAATTGGAGGCTTAACCTAACGGCTTAAGTTTTTGGGTCAAATTGGTTTTTAGCTTTGTATTTAAACCCTTCATATTCTCCGTCAATAATTGGTAACATGATGGAACTTTTTCCCATCTAATGGTCATCCAAATTAAGCCAAACTCATTAGGGGATCTGAGCTCTAGACAGTTGATGATCAGCTATCTAGAAATCTACCCTCCAAAATTAAACTCTAACTTCACCATCATGTTAGTCCTATCGAAATAAACACTGGAGGTTGATTAAAGTGAAAAAAATCATGGCGTAATTCAAAGAATAATTCATGGATGTGCAAATAACAAAATAAAAATTGACAAAGGCTGATCAGTATCAATTAGCAACTAGTATTTTCATCATTTTTGGGACTTATTCAGAAAATTCTATGAAGATAATCATAAATTTAAAAGAAGAATGATGATTACGAAGTCGAATTTCATTTGGGATTTTAGAATTCAATATAAAATTATCAGAAATCAAATCAGTTATCGATAAAGTCTAATTATAGTTTCTAACCCCATTGATCTGTAGATACAAATACAGGCAGCTAAAAGAATAGGGTATTACATCCTATCCACCTAATTAGAGGATTTCATTCTTGAAATTTTAATCAAAGCAATAGGATGTACGATACATATTAAGAAGAAGATAATATTTTTAATTGGTATAGCTACAACCAAATTGGCTTATCTAACCATTTTGATTAACGTATACATTGAAAAAAGTCTAGTCAAAGAATGGCTTGGGAAATCTACTCATAATGGTCCTGACATATGGCTACAGTATTTGCTAGCAGAGATTAATCTCAACTATTGATATGTTAATGTAACCGGACTTAGAATAGTGAAAACACATGACCGAAAAATATGTCAAAGCCAATATGAGTTCTTAGTTTGTGACTGCAATTGCCAACGCCAGAGTATAAATCTTTACAATTTCCTTAACAACTAAAGAAGACTCATAGTGAATAGGGGAGCATAAGGCAAGGATCATCCTCAGTAAAAAGGACAATAGAAAAGTAGAGGGAGAAGTTATCCTAAATAGAAGTGGAAGCGAAAGTGGGAGAAATAAATCAATAATCAAAAAAGTTGAAATAAATTTATGAAACAAGGATATTATTTTCTGGTCGGATGATATCTGACTCCTTCGGATTGATGATATCTGACTCCTTCTGATTCAATCCAGTATGTGCTGATATCTCTATAGTCCTCTTTATAGCGGATCAGTCGAAAATCTTTCCTTCCAGTAGTAAGCAGATCCCAAGCAGATCCTTGAAGACTTTCTTTCTCGATGTAATCATCTCTATTTTGTAGTAGTTGTAATTAGTTTCAACTTGTATTCCTCTTGTTCAATGAGTTGTTATGCTTTGTTATAATATAATCTGTTGTGGGTAACGTCCATTGTAATCATTTGTATTGTAATCTTATCCACAATTATTTTGAATAATGTAATACAATATTTTTGGATCGTAGTAGTTATGAACAGAGAAAATAATTTATATTACAAGAGAGAAGAAGATACAAATGTCTTAAGAGACTATTTGAATGGTGTGTAATGGAAGGGAGGAGGGGCTCTCCTTTTATAGCCTAAGGAGCCCCCCTCATACTTGTATCCTACCGATGTGGGACTAAGACTAACACTCCCCCTCAAGTTGGAGCATATATATTAATCATGCCCAACTTGTTACAAAGATACTCAACTCGTGTCCCATTTAAGGCTTTTGTCAGAAGATCTGCTAGCTGATCGTTTGATCGTACGTGCCCTGTAGATACAACATTTTCTTTGATCTTGTCACGAATAAAATGACAGTCGATTTCAATATGCTTCGTACGCTCATGGAACACAGCGTTTGATGCTATATGAAGTGCTGCTTTATTGTCACACCATAGTTTCGCAGGCAATGTCGTGGCGATGCCAATTTCCCTCATGAGTTGAAATACCCACACAATTTCTTGTACTGATTGTGACATGGCTCTATATTCTGCTTCTGCACTTGATTTTGACATAACACCTTGCTTCTTACTTCTCCATAATATCAAGTTTCCACCAACAAACACACAGTAACCCGTAGTGGACCATCTTGTGGCTTTAGATCCTGCATGATCCGCATCACAGAAGCACTCGACTTTAGTATGCCCATAATCTGTATAGAGAATGCCACGACCTTGGGAACCTTTCAAATAGTGCAAGATATGCTCTAAGGCTTCCCACTGTGCCACTGTTGGGATGCCATGAATTGGCTAAGTACACTGACCGAGAAGGTTATATCAGGACGAGTTACTGTCAGATAATTCAGCTTCCCAATGAGTCTTCTATATCTCTCAGGAGATGCAAATGGCTTCAGTTTCTCTGGATCAATCCTCTTCTTCAAGTCATCAGGAAGTTTATCAAACATACTATCATTAAGATCCAGGAACGGATTCAAAATCATGGGAATGCTACTCGGCGCAGCTCCAAGCTTTCCAGTCTCCTTTAAGAGATCAAGAACATACTTCCTCTGAGTTAAAAGGACGCCCTTCTTGCTTCTCAAAACCTCAATACCAAGAAAGTACTTTAATGGTCCCAAGTCTTTTGTCTGGAAGTGGGAGTTAAGGAAAACTTTAAGTTCTGAGATTCCAGAGATGTTACTTCCAGTAATCACAATATCATCAACATACACTACTAGAAGAATCATGCCTGCATCGGACTGCTGGTAGAACACAGAGTGATCACTCTTGCTTTGGCTTAACCCAAACTTCTCGACCACACCATAAAATCTATCAAACCAGGCACGGAGGCTTTGCTTCAGACCATACAATGACTTACGGATGTAGCATACTTTCCTATGCTCCCCCCGAGCAACGAACCCAGGAGGTTGCTCCATATAAACTTCCTCAAGGAGGTCACCATTCAAGAAGGCATTCTTAACATCCAACTGATGCAAATCCCAATGATAGGTGGCAGCCAGGGAGACAAGAAGACGAACTGAAGTGAGCTTAGCCACAGGGGAAAAAGTCTCGGAATAATCAATTCCATAAGTTTGAGCATAACATTTGGCAACAAGTCGAGCTTTCAACCGTTCCAAGGAACCATCAGCCTTAGTCTTAATAGCAAACACCCATTTACATCCAATGGCCTTCTTCCCAGAAGGTAGATCAACAAGAGTCCAGGCACCAGCCTTTTCAAGGGCCATCATTACTTCTTCCATCGTTGTACGCCAACCAGAGTGAGTCAAGGCTTGGTGAAGGGTGGCAGGGGTAAAGATGGACTCAAGGGTGGTCACAAGGGAAGAGGAAATAGGGGACAAATGCTGGTAGGACACAAAGGAGGAGATAGGATAAGTACAATCAGCATATCTTTTGGGAGGGCAATGAGGACGGGTACCTTTTTGGAGGGCAATAGGCAGGTCATCAGATGAGTCAACAGCAGAATCAAATACAATTGGGTTAGGGACAGGAATGGAATCCGTCGGTGAAGCAGTTACTGGCGAAAATAGAACATGGGCAGCATCAGCTTCATCGATGATATCAGGTTCCGGAACAGTAGCTTGTACTGGTGAGATAGGGACACGATAAACCAAAACATCATCAGGTTCATCAATGACTGAGGAAGACTTAGATAATACCGAAGAATTGAAGAAAAGAGAAGACTCATGAAAGGTCACATCGGTTGACACAAGATAGCGACTGAGGTCAGGAGAGTAACACCGATAACCTTTCTGAACTCGAGAATAACCAAGAAAGACACACCTCAAGGACTTGAGATCGAGTTTACTGACACTTGGACGGACGTCTCGAACAAAGCAGACACAGCCAAAATTTTTTGGATCAATAGGATACAGCCTAGTGGTAGAAAACAGAACAGAATATGGAGCGTCACCACTAAGGACAGCCGAAGGCATGCGATTGATAAGGAAACAGGCCGTAGACACGGCATCAGCCCAAAAAGATTTAAAAGATTTAGGGACACAGGAATGAAATATGAGAGCGCGAGCAGTTTCTAAGAGATGGCGGTTCTTTCTTTCAGCAACACCATTTTGAGTAAGGGTATCAACACATAAGGATTGGTGAAGAATGCCATGACTATGCATATAATCAGTGAATGGGGCGGAAAAATATTCTTTTGAATTATCACTTCGAAGGATTTTCACAGGAGTATTAAACTAGGTTTGAATTTCAGCACAGAAATTACAAAAATGAGCAAACAATTCAGAACGCTGTTTCATTAAGTAAAGCCAAGTGTTTCGGGAATAATCATCAACAAAAGTGACAAAATATCGATAACCAGTCTGAGACAAAACTGAACAAGGACCCCAAATATCAGAATGAACTAACTCAAAGGGGGACGTAGCCCGTTTATTTACTCTAGGTGCCAAATGAACACGATGATGTTTGGCAAACTGACACGACTCACAATCTAAAGTAGACACAGACGAAAATTGAGGATACAACCGTTTAAGAGATGAAAGGGGCACATGGCCTAGACGACAATGGACTTCAAAGGCAGACGACCCACTAGAACAAGCAACAGAACGGGACACCTGATTATCAAGGATGTAATGCCCACTAGATTCATAGCCTCTACCAATAATCTGCTTCGTCGAAAGATCCTGAATTAAACAATGGTTAGGGAATAGAGAGATAAAACAATTCAAATGACGAGTCAGTTTACTGAGAGACAGAAGATTAAATGTTAGGTCGGGAACATTAAGAACAGAAGATAGGGAAATGGATGTAGTTGGTTTAACAGTGCCTGATCCAAGGACACGGACCGAGGAACCATTGGCGACGAATATGGAGGATGAGCTGGCATAGGGGGTATACGATGAAAATAAATGATGGTTACCTGTCATGTGGTCGGTAGCACCAGAATCAATGACCCACTTCGTGGAAGTAGTAGCAAGACCAGAGGACAAAGTACGTGTAGCTAGGGCCACTGCAGATGATGGGTCAGAATCAGACTGATCAGGTGTCTGGGCAATATGAGCAAGACCACGCTGTTGATCACGCTGCTGTTTATTCTGTAATTTTCGACAATTTTTCTTAATGTGACCAGATTCCTTGCAATAATTGCAGATAATACTGCCAGAAGTTATGTACGGAATACTAGTGCCCTGCTTTGACCCATAATTCTTGTATTCAAAGGGACCACGCCCAGCCAAAGCACTTGCATTTGGATCAACAGACGGACGAACCAAACTATCAGCCCGAAGAACCCGTGAGAACACATCTTCAAGAGATGGAAGCTCCTGACTAGATAGAATCTGTGAGCGAATAGTTTCATAAGAAGGGTCAAGAGCTTCAAGAAAACTGATGATAGCCTGAAGTTCTAGATTCTTGATACGGGTTGGGAGATCTGCCTGCGGAGACATGAGTACTTTCATTTCCTCATACATCCTCTTGAAGTCCAAGAAGAAATCCTTCAAGGGACGACCCTGTTGCTGAGAGCGATAGAAACCTTTACATACTTCGTGAGTCCGAGTAATATTCCCTTTACCAGAGAACATGAATGCAAAATAATTCATAATTTCTTTGACCATGTTACAGTGACTAACAGAAGACAGAATCTGTGGTTCAATAGAATTCCGAATTTGAAAGAAGAGTCGAGCATCGGCTCTATTCCAAGCTAAAAGTTGTTTCTCATCACTAGAAGGGGGATCATCAGTTAAATGGGCTTCCTTCTCAATGCCCAAAATATAAACCCTAACAGTTTTATTCCAATCACTATAGTTTGTCCAGTTTAATGGTAAAGTAGTAATTTTTGCAGACATTGACAACATATCAGAATTCTTAGATTCAGCCATGGAAGATTAACCAATAAGCAGGCAATAAACAATTCCAATAAAATCCCAAAGCACTACAAATTCCAAAATACCACAAACGGAGCAAACGAGGACCCCTAGATCCTCTAACCAAATGTAATAGCAGCCACCAAAGGTAAAACACCCTCAAATAGAAGCAAGACCCAAGAAACAGAATGGAAACTACTAACCGTATCGCGATGAACAGTACTCCCGAACAGTACTCGAACAGTACTCAAACAGTACCCGAACAGTACTCAACCACAGAGCATACTTCGACAGAACTGTCTCCAAACAGTATTCTTTTCTGATGTAGAAGTTCAGACTATACTGCAACCACAGAGCATACTCAGACAGAACCAGGCTCTGATATCATGTGAACAGAGAAAATAATTTATATTACAAGAGATGAGAAGATACAAATGTCTTAAGAGACTATTTGAATGGTGTGTAATGGAAGGGAGGAGGGGCTATCCTTTTATAGCCTAAGGAGCCCCCCTCATACTTGTATCCTACCGATGTGGGACTAAGACTAACAGTAGTAATGTAATTTGTTTTTTTGTTTGTGCATTCTGATTACATGATTCTTTATAATAAAAGGGTTCATGTACCTATCTTTGGGTAATGGAATACAATGCCAAATTTTTGGACTGTAATTTGGAGCGTTACGTTTCGGTTTCGGTAACTTTTAGCTGGGTAATAAGAACTCACAGTACAGACTACAATCTAGTCACTGTGGATGTGGATGGGTCTTACATTGGGAAATTACCAACGGAGCAGGGTTAATTATCAACAGTTGATCTTGAGAAGTTGAGCTTCTGACGAGTCTCACATAAAGTTTCCGTGACATTGGCCAACATTAGTTTGAATTTATCAAAGTCTTGTAAATAGTTTTTTAGATCAATACTGAGCTATCGCTAATTTATGTTCCCTAAATGGGAAATAGTTTTTTAACTTACTTAACTCTTGAAAAATGTCAATGCTTAATATACGGCATGACTTAGTAGCTTATTTCATAATTGGTTCCTCATCCAAGTCTTTGTCCATCCAAGAAATTATGAACAAGAGAAAGACTTTTCCTAAAATTTATAAAACAATATTTGGTTGTGCTGGTTAAATTCATGTAATAAAATTACATTAAAACCCGTTGGAATGTCTCTTAACAATGACTTTCTGAGTGAATAATGCGAACAAAAGTAGAGTTCAAATGATTTGAGTAATAACACCAAAGTCATCCTCTTAGCATATATTTTTCAAATTAGAGAACAACAAAACGTAGCAATAACTCTAAATAGTTGCTTTCCTTTTAGACCTCATATCTTCATATTTGTAACGTCCTACTAACAGAATTACAATATGCATCATTATGGATTCATATGAATCATTATAAACTGTCTTTAACTCTTATCTCATATTTGATATGGGACTATTCGAACTGAATATTGGTCTTCGTCAGAAAGGCTCAGTAGCACATTTAACACTTAGCTGAATAGGAATATACTATGCTTTCTGGTAAAATAATAAAAATCAAAATAGTTATAATTAACTATGGCTTCATCCCTCAAAATTACTGGCTACAATCATTTATATGGATTCATTAGAATTATTAGAAGCTACAGTAACTCTTATTTCATATCTGATGTGGGATTATTCTAACTGAGTATTACTAAATAGCTAAAATAGTATACCGCTCCAGAAAGTATCACGCACATCAACGATATCCAAAATGCTTTTTACACAAACTCGTGATTTGCTTTATAAACAGAAAATTAAAAAAATAAAAGTGAGGATGAAATGTTGTGCCTTGCTCTTTGCATCAGTCGAACCGTCAAGTATTCTCACTCTAAAACGGAACGAGAAAAATAACATACAAATAAAATGTGTCTTTTACTTATCAGCTTAAACTTTCAGGTCGGATCACATCCAGATATTTCTCCTCAGTCGGTGTGGAATGATGGTTGGGAAATAGAAAGTGCCACCAAAATCCAGACTTGTTAAGAGGTGCAAGACAAACGGAGGTAGGTATGTGAAAAAGAGAGAACACGCAGAGGACCTCAAAACCAAGTGACCGAGTCTAACAAGCCAAGGACTTGCAATTTTGGCCAAAGCCTCCACACTTACAAACATAATAACCATCTGAAGAAATTTTCCTGTGTCTCATATGCAAAGTACAATCATTATCATCATATGGAGACATGCACATAACTCTTGTATCCAATTCATATTTGACTGAAGACTAAGTCTCCAAAGTGAGGAAACTGCTGGCATGTTAAAAGCATAGTCACAATTTTGGATGTAGAAAGAAAATATCTTTGTCCAAACGAAATACATCAAAAACACTACAGTGTGAACTATCTAAGTTGTCAGGAAAACTCCGAGTCATTTGTGCATCTTATTAGCATTACTCCATACTCCATTCAGGGCTTAGAAAATTTTGAATAGGAACAATATTGACTAGTGTTGAGTTCAAAATTGGTCGACTAGAATCACCGAGCCAACTTTGAAAGTCAAACAGAGTTTGGTCCCGAGGTTGGCTCGAGCCTAGGATGAGTAGGGCGAATACGTTGCAGAGATGCGTGGCCTCTACTGATTGCCTACAATAAGATCGTCTGATAATAAAGAAAAGCACACAAAATAGATACATATACAGCTATATAAGGAGGCTCAGCTGAGAGGATCTCAGACTTACTTCCTCATGGGGATGGACATTTGATGTATGTTTTATTGTAGAATTAGGATTATAACCTCTCATCTCTCTTTTTTCTATCGAGATTCTAGAGAGATTTTATGCAAAGAAGAAGAAGAGATGATCAGATGTCAAGTCGTCCTCCTCCTCATGAGGGAGAGGTATATTTATAATTATTTGTTGGTTGAATCGTAGTTAAATTCTAATGTAAGAGGGATTTTGTAATTTTATAAAAGGAGTTTTCATATTGCAGAACTCAGTTTCCCTGTCTGGATGGATTTTGGTTGACAAAGAATTCTCGAGTCTTATGCATTTTGTAGGCTTTGCTTCGATAGACTTTCTTCCCACAGATTTAGGCATGTTAATTATAAGCCAACAATAACTCTCCACTCCTAAGCTCATTCCAATGAATTCTTGAAGTATCTTACACTCTTTTCACATTGGTCTACCTACTTAGTCATCCTGAGGTGAGTTGAGTCCATGGATTAACCTGCTCAAGTAATTAAATAATCTCATTAACTATTTATCTCGGTAAATACGGACATCATGATGGTTGCACAAGAAGACTAGGTGTCAAATGCGGGAAGATAGCCATGTGCTTCGCTCGACACATGTCTCGATTATATGACCAAGATCTATTGTCATTTCAGATTTGAATCTCCTCCACTAATTGCAGCAGAGATGAACCATCATATATCCCTTCCTCTCCCAAGGTTCAACCCCCAATGGGTGTGTGAAGCCCCATTTTTAGCTGCTTTTGAAAAATAGGTAGTTCAAAATTTTCTATACCACACGGGCACAAGATCTTGAAATAACTATAATTACTGCCATATTAAATTTTTATACATGCCTGAAAATGAAAAATTTTATTTATATAACATGAAGATTATATAACACGACACTCTGCTCTGAATAATAAAACAAACAAATTAAAAAAACAAAAGAAATAAAGCAGTGCCCATACAAAAGAAAGTACAAATAGATGGATACAAAGGATCTCAAGATAGAGATCCCAGCAAATATATCCATTCCACTTACTCGATGAAGCATGGGTTTTCTGACGGGGCAAAGCTTTCCTTCTTCATCTTGCAGATCTGGATACAAAATCTAGAGGATTAGACCTAGAAAGTAGCACATAAATGAAAAAGAAATTGTACTATACTAGTACCCAGAAAAGTAATCATGAACACACTATATCAGTATCGTTCATGATAACATAAATCACAGATAACAGAAATAAATAAATGTATAATTAGTTGTGTCGTATGTAGAAACAAATCAGATATACAGGTGCATGCGGTTCAGATATGTGCAATAAGTGTTGGTCGCAGATCGTGTTAGATGTCAGTTCTTGTCAGATGTCAGAACTTGACAGATGTTTGCTACAAGACAGATAGTGAAATTGGTCAGTGTTAGTTCTACTATATGTTATTAAAACTAATGCAGTATTTGAAGCTAGCTTGATGGATAAGCTAGCGTTATTTTCTTTATTGTATAAGTGCATATACATATGTAGGACCTGACTACAAATTCATAGCGCTAACTATAATGCACTATGAGGTAAGAACTGAAATCAGATTTCATATCAGAATGGATGATCCACTTTGGCAATTCAAATCAAATTATAGTCCAGTACAGTCGGGACCACTACAGGAAAAGTTTCAGTCATTAAATTGTAATCACCTAAAATCTCATATGATAAGATTCTTATCCACCATAAAGTTTTCCCATTATCCTCGTGTCATTGGCATCACGATACACATGGACTATTCAGGAATGTCAGATTATCATGATATAATTGTTATCATAGTTTGAACTCGAAAATTAGAAATCAGAGATAATTTTCAAATCAGATTTGAACTATGTACATATATACAGATTATTGCAAATTTGATTAGGTTCCAGAAAGTGTTGCCCATTATACGTAATGGATCTGTTATTAGAAATACAGGCCTTGTATCACATGTTACTATATATCATGTATCACATTTATCTAGTATCAATTTGAGTCAAATGGCAGGTAATATTTATCAAAATTAGATATGCAAGAATAAAAAAGTTTATATATAGCAATTTTATCCAAACCTAATACAGAAAATCTATACCCCTAGAAAATAATCTATCTCACTCCAAATCTCTACACCAAACCCCAAACTAATTAGTACCAAGACCAGCTAGCTAGAGGTACCAACCACACCCTTGACGTAATTTTGTTTCTAAGAGTCACCAAAATCCTAATGATCGTAATATTTATCAAAATCTCTAATTTTTCATTATATTCTAGTTTCAGACCCTCCGAACCCATTTTACACATTAAACCTAATATGTTTCCAAGACCAATTTCCAAGACTTTTAATATTCAACCTAGCCCTTAATTAATCATAACACAGAGGGAATTAGAATGAACTCAGTATGCCAATAGAATAAATCTACATAATCAAGTCCTAAGGAGAAATCTCATTAGCATTCGAGGTCATTGGACTGCTAGCTAGCATTGCTGCCAGCTAGCTGTCCCTTGTCTAAAGACCCCAAGTCAAATAACCACATTTATTAATTAAATCCCTTGTCTAAAGACCCCAAGTCAAATAACCACATTTATTAATTAAATCCCTACTCTCCGATGAATCATCAGATCACCAATATTCTGTCTACAAAGGATTTTAACATAAAACCCTAATTTAGAACTTAGAATTGATGTTGAGTTAAACCAAATTCAATCTATATCCGAAAGCATCATCATCCAGTAATCAATCCAATAATATAACCACTGATTATCATCCTATAAAGCAAATCAATCTCTCAGGAAAAATAACAAGATCATTGGAGCCAATAGAATCACTGGCTGGCCAGTCCTAGGGTCACGTGGTGGTCCCCCTGTTCATGATGACCCCAAGCTTTTTTATCACAATACCAGAAAAATCAACAACAACAACCACAACAACTAAGCCTTTTATCCCAAATACTTGGAATAAGCTACATAAACCAAAAAAAGAATCACGCTGGATCGATCACGTTGATAATCGTTCTCCATTCATTCCTATCAAGTAATATCTCCTCATTTAAACCTCTAAAATCCATATCTTTTCGTATCACCTCCATCCATATTTTCTTCGGTCTTCCCTTCGCTCTTTTAACTTGTCCGATAAACTCTCCTCGTCGAACTGGTACATTTGTAGGTCTCCGTTGCACATGACCAAACCATCGTAAGTGATTTTCTCGCATATTCTCATTGATGAGAGCTATACCTAGTTTAACATGAATATCTCCATTTCTCACTTTATTTTTCTTAGTGTTGTCGCATATCCATTGAAGCATGCGCATTTCTGTTACATTTATATTCTGTAAACATAAAAATCAATAAGCTAAAAATCTACCTTTTAATCGTATATGTGAGTCCCCCATACGAGCCTAACATGAAACTTTAGTTTAGAAATTGAACTTGATACCAAAATAAAATCTCTTTAGCTATACCCAAGGCCATCGTCATGATCCAGCAACCTTTGTAACCAACTAAACGTATAGAATCATTATACACATTGTACTTAGGCAAATTTAGCATGAAACATTAACTTAGAAGCTCAACTTCAATATCGAATATTAATAAGCCTCCAAATAACTCTCGGATTAATCACCTTACAGTGGATATATTAGCAATCAGACTACTACTACATATAACAAAACAAATTTCTGGAACAAACTTCGTAGAGGTCAGAGAACAAAGAGCCGCTATGTAGTAAAAATTACCACTACGTGGTGGTCTTTTTGTTTCTATTTCCACTAAAATTTAGCCACCAGATCAACTATCACTCTGATATCCCATTTCTTTGGTCCAAAATGAAAACAACTGCCTTTGCATGAAGAACACGAAGAAAAGAACAAAATTGTTACTTACGAAGGTCCTTCACTCCAATGCAAGCTTGCCTTCGCCAGGTTCCTCCTTCTTCTTAGCTCTGGTGTGGAGAGAGATAAAGGAGTTTAGAGAGCTAGAAAGAAAAATGGGAGAGTGAGAGTTAAAAGTATCTTATCAAATTAGTTAATTAGCTCCTATAATATGCTTATGCCTCATGTTATAGGGATTAAGCCATCTAAATAAGGGTCTTGTCATCCTTATTTGACCCTTATTTGGTGGAGACGCGTGGCACCTCCTCCGTGTGGGGTGCCCTAAGAAGCTTATTAAGGGGGGTCCGTGTGGGTACGAGGACAAATTTGTCATTAACGAGACGTCATGATGACGTCATGATGATGTCTCCCTATAGGGAAATTCTATTTGCGCATGGCATTTTACTCTTGGCACTCTGGTTTCTCTTTATCCCAAATTCATATTTTGAAATACTATCATTTAACTTTCTGTGTCAAATTTTTTTTCTAAAAAGACCCCTCCTCTTTTCTCTAACTCCTCACCCGTCCAATTCCATTTAGCAAAAAAATATTTTGGTCGGGTATTAATATTCGACCAAGAAACATGCTGGTCGGGTATTAATATCCGACCAACAAGCGAAGTCTCCAAAAAAAACTAATTAACGATAAATTTCAAATAAATACGTATAAAACCTAAAAAAAATTTCAAATCGTACCTTAAATTTGTTCTCTGACACCATTCCATGTTGGAATTTTTCATTTGCATAAGAAAACTCAAATGCAAATTCCAAACTCAAATTTCACTTGTCACAGTAAAATCAAAGATTTTAAAATTCTTCTAATTGTTTAAGGAACGTTAATATAAAAAATTTTAAGGGGATAAGAAATCAAATAGATAATTTTGTAGAAGATGTGTTTTTATGAAATATAAAAAAAATCATTTAGGATTTTAGAGAGAAAATAGAGAAGGAAAACGATGAGTCGTAGTTCCAAATTTTAAAAAGTCTTAGTTTAGAATTTATAAGGGTAATTTAGTCCAAAAAATAATTGCAAATTTGTAATTATTTATAAGTTTTAAAACCGTGCGTCAAGAGTAAACTGCCGTGTGCAAATAGAATTTCCCCTCCCTATAAGTTCTTAAGCTTCGTTTAGGAGTTTGGGCTAATCAAATTGGAGGCTTAATATTGCAAATTAAAAAAGGCAAGGAGAAAGGAGAAAGATGAAATGGTGAGAGGAAAGAAAAGAAACAAAAACAGATATCTTGAGCCTACATAATTTAGCATTTCTAAACAATTCGAGAAAAATACTAGTGATAGAAGAGTGAAATGGGTTAGTCTCGGCATAATTCATAGAACAAATTTTGGATATACAGTCTGCAAGATAGAAATTTAGCATTTCCAAGACATTTTAGAAAAATACTAATGATAAAGTGAAGCGAGACGGTCAAAGCATAATTTGCATGACGAATTTTGGTTATACACTTTGCAAAATAAAAATTGACAAATTTGGGAATGGTAAATCATAAATTGAATATTTAGTCAGTTTTAAAACTTTTTAAGAAAGTTATAATAAAATTACCATAAATCTAGAATAATAAGAAAATAATAATTCCAAGGTTGGAAAGAGTCGTTCGATGAATTTTTTGTCCTATTTCTTGAACATTGATATAAATATCCTGATTCTCAATTGTTTTTCATTTTTCAAAAGAGTTCAAAAAATGCTATGAGAGTAAGCCACAAGAGATGAAAACCAGTTGCCCTGTGATTTTTGGTTTTTTATGCATCATTACTCCATATTCATTGGCTCTTGCCTTGGGAACTTATGGAATCAGGAAGTCTTTAGGCTGTGTTTGGATTGAGAGAAAATGAAAGAAAAGAAAAGAAAAAAAAGAGAAAGTTACTTTCCAATGTTTGGTTAGAGGGAACATTAGAGAGAAAATAAAAGGGAAAGAAAGTGAGAGAAAATATATTAAGTTTTTTTTCTTTTTTATTTCCTTCTTCAAATCCAAGAGAAAATGAAAGAAAAGGAAAGTTGAGAGAAAAAGAAAAAATGGAGAGAAATTTTTGCATAAATTTTCTTATAATTTTAGTCCCAAAATATTTTTAATTTTTATGAAGTTTGAACCATTTGGTTATTATATGCTTAATTATTTAAAAATTAAAAATTATATCAATAATATGTAAATTAATATTAAAATTCTCTATAATTTAATTAGAATTATATTTTCCTTTTAATTTTCTATTGAGCAACCAAACATAAAAAACTATTTTCTTCTAAAATTTCCTTGAGATTTTCTTCTTTATTTTCTTTCTAACCAAACATAAAAAAAAAAAAACCAATTTTCATATCCTTTTCATCCCTTTTCTCTTTCCCTTTCTTTTTCTTTTCTTTTCCTTCATCTTCCCTTAATCCAAACACAGCCTTAAGGAATTTACGTAAGTATCCACAGTGTAGAATGAAAGGACTCCATTACCAGATCTTTAACCTTCACATATGGGTCAATCCATTTTGGCCAAAAGGACATCTAGAGTAATATCAAGTTTTCATTTAATTAGGATAGCGTAGCCTTATTGAGTGACTATCTATCTTTTATCTTTGAATGAATAAAACTTAGCTTTTCTTGATCATTGTTTGTTTTGTTGTGCTGTTTAATTAGCCTGATGGCCACTCACCTTGTAAGTATTGGAATTGCTAATTAATTTAATGAGCATGAAGCCAATTATTATTTCTGCTTTGTACTGTTGGCTTGTGTAACTCTTGCAGCTTTGAGTAGCTACCGATAGCTTATAGGAGCTTAATGCAGTAACGTGCAACTACTGCTAGTTAGAGGAAGTGCACAGCACCTCCTAGATCTATAGATAACCCCTACCAATAGATGATTCTATTTTCTAACGTGAGAGGATCTACTGTGGATCAACTGGTAACTTGGCAATTAAAGTGCTAGATCAAGCTCTAATATATATGATTGATTTATAACTCAGATTTTTTTATAGTTGTATTGGATATAAATTGCTTCTGGCTCTTTGAATCTTAGATTGATGGAGGAGATCTAAATATAGATTTGGAATTATTTTAGAGAGAGAAAAATCTCTATTTATATGTTATCTTCTTCAAATCAAAAGGACACACAGTTTCAACAAAGGATAGGAAATTTGGAGAGTTTGTCAGAACCTGAGTAGATTGTGGTGCTAACATTGATTGGAGATCAACTTTCATCTACATCTCTAATATTTATACGAGGCTTTGATCTACATATACTAACTTGTACTCGTTTAATGGTTCTTTCACTTTATCTCAAAAGCTGTGAATGTGGGAGAGGTGTCATTATAACATTTTTGATACTTTGAGAGTTGGGATTTTTGCAGTAGTTGTCTAATAATAGAATTAGATATCGAATTATCAACGATCGTAAATGTCTAGCGATTATGAAATAAAGCTTTATAATTGTCATTGATTATAGTATAGTATCATTCATCCATGGATTTTCACCTTTCAAGCTTTTTTCACATAAAATAAAAATCTATGTGCTTATCTTGTTTGATTATTTGAGATTTTCTTATTGTGATTTAATTGGTTGATTGATAAATACTGATATCCGCCGAATACAATACTTTCACATGCTGACTTGCGCACTCTTTCAACTGGTATCAGAGAGGGTTTTCACTCTTGTTTAAATTGATCTAATTTGATATTTGATGGATTTGTCCAGAGAAGGTCAGTCGACAAATAGGCAACCTTTACTAGATTGATGCAACTACTCACAATGGAAAGCCAAGATGAGAATTTTCATTGTCTCAATGAGCATGAAAGAGTGGGTCATTGTCAGTAGTTGTTAGAAACTCTCTATAAGTGATGACCGTAAACTAAAACTTACATATAAATGGAATGTCACTGAAAAAGAACTTGCTTAATGGAATTTCAAAGTGTTATACGCAACTGTTAATAAGATTAATGCAAGTGAGTTTCGTAGGATTTGCACTTTTAAAATTGCCAAAAAATTCTGAGATATTTTACAAACTACATATGAAAGCATCACTGTTGTAGAAGTCTTGGTTCTAGAAACTCACCACTGATTTCGAGAATTTGCATAAGAAAGAAGATGAAACCATTGATGAATTTTATTTAGAATGAACAATATCGTCAATTCTTTTAATCTTAGTTAAAAGATAATGATTCGAAAGTAGGTGACCATAACCAACACTTGTAGTAGTACTATGGTCCATTAGGCCTTTGAGAAAGGTTTTTTTTTTTTTTTTTTAAATTTCAGTTTTTTAGAAAATACTTTTTTTAAATTCAGCTTTATTAGCATGAGGATTTTTTAAAACTTTCTTTTTATCTTTAGTTGATTTATTATTAAAATTCTTTTTTAGGAAAAATTATTTATATTTTTTCATAAAATTTGCAATAAATTCATATTAACATCTGAATCAACTTCAGGACGCAAGAGCCATAACATTTCCTCTCTTATCTTGATAATGACTAATTTTACTAGTCTTGAAATTACTAACAAACTCACTTGGTTTCAGTTCGTCGATGTTTTTGGTTTCCTCGATGGTTGTTATCTTTGGATGGAAGTTTTCGGACACCGATTTAAGGATCTGGAAGACAACCTTCGAATTTGTCATCTTTTCACCAAGATTTAATTATGAGTTAACAATATTATTCAATTTTACAAAAAAATACATTTAATGTTTCATCATCGGCCATATGCGAGCTATCATAATCAGTACTGAATTTCTATAACTTTGAGACTTTTACAGCAATGATACTCAATGAGATATTCTATTTGTTTGCAGCTTCATAAGTGCAAATCCTATGAAACTCACATAGGCTAACCCCACTAAGGGTGTGTTTATTTGCATGGAAGTAGAAAGGAAGTAATAGAAGTAAAGTCAATTCTACTATTTTATGTGTTTGTTTGCACAAAAAGTAAAGTGAAAGTTATTTCTATAATGGTGAGGTGGATTCTACGTGGCATCTTTACTTCTCAATTTTACTTCACATTGAATTTGGGTGGAAGTAGAGTTGGAAATAAAAAGTAATAATATTTTATTATCTTGTATCTTCCTATCTTTTTCTTTCTTCTAAAAAAATAAATATTTTATTTTTCTTCCATCTCTTCTTTCTTCCAAAAAGTAAAAAAACAAACACTAGAAATATATGAAATATGATACTTCTACCTTATTATTTTTGGAAGTTATTTCTGATCTTCTTCCTTACTTCCACTACTTCCAAACACCCAAACACACCCTAAATGTAGCGTGTAGTGACTTCCACTGAGCACGTTCTTGTTCAGCAACATCCAATTTATCTGTAGGTTTCAGTTTTTTGGTCATCACCAATAAGAAGTTCCTAGACACTACTAACAGCAACCCATCGTTTTTATGCCTATTGAAACAATGAAAACACATATTTGTCTTTTCAATATGAGAAGTTATGTCCATCAAGCAAAAGTGGTCTATTTGTGTATTGACTCTGTTTAGGCAAATCCATCGAATATCACATTAAACTCCGTCAGTGTTGTGCTTAAAGATTTATCATTTCACTGTCTGTCCTAAACCAGGATAAAGGAGGAGGGTTGTGATAGGCTGTTGACAGCCAGCATAAAATATTGTCACATATTATGATATAAGCCAAAATATAAATTTCGTTGGGGCGTTCCCTGTTGAACAACGCGCTACATCGGAACCCGGATACAGTGAAAAATGTGTGAGAGTTGCTAGGTCATCGCCCAGAAGCGACACGCCACATCGGCGCCCGGATGTAGTGTCAAATATACAAGGGTTCCTACATCTTAATGAACAAGTAGGGGTAAAGAAGTTAGCTCATAAATATAGATTTCGGTTGGCATCGTGGAATATAGGTTCGCTTACAGGTAAATTAGCAGAGTTAGTTGATACTATGATTAGAAAGAGAATTAATATTTTGTGCGTGCAGGAGACTAAGTAGGTAGGTGAGAAAACTAAAGTCATAGAGTTTTGGAGTTATAAACTTTGGTATACAGGTAGAAATAGAAATCATAATAGGGTAGGTATGATAATAGATAAGTAATTACTTGAGAATGTAGTGGAGGTTAAGAGGAAGGGTGATAAAATTTTATTAGTTAAAATTATTTTAAATTGAAAGATTTTTAATGTCATTAGTACCTATGCACCACAAGTAGGACTTACTGAATCCAGTAAATATCAATTTTGGGAGGATTTAGATGAGATAGTACAAACAATACCCGTTAGAGAAAACAATTTATTAGTGGTGATCTCAATGGATATGTAGGAATTAGTCATAATAGGTTTGATAGTGTGCATAGAAGATTTGGTTTTGGAGAAAGAAATAAAGCAGGTAATTCAATTCTAGATTTTGCTTTGTTTTATGATTTGATTTTAGTAAATACTTGGTTTAAAAAGAGAGTTTCTCACTTGATTACTTTTAAAAGTGGATCGAATGTGAGCCAAATAGATTTCTTTTAACTAGGAGGGTAGATAAAGCCAGTTGTATCGATTGTAAAGTAGTATCAGGTGAGAGTGTAGTTACCCATTATAGACTCTTAGTTTTAAATAATCAGATTAGGAAGAGAGTTGGAAAAATTAAGTATAAGTTATATCCTAAGATTAAGTGGTGGCGATTAGAAGGTAATTTAAAAATTTTTGTAGATAGAGTAGTACAAGAAGCAGATTAGAGGGACCATGATAATCCTAATATAATATGGAACAAAATGGCTAGCTGCATTAAAAAGATAACTAAAAATATATTTGGTGATCGAGAGGCGGTGCTCCACCATATAAGAATACATCATGGTGGAATGAAGAGGTAAAAATACTATTAAGATCAAACAAGACCTTTATAGAGATTTGAAGAATAATAATAATAATGATAGAAAAAATTTTGAGAAGTATAAACTAGCGAAAGAGGCTAAGAAAGTCATTTGAAATGTAAAAACTAAATTATATAAACAAGTGTACGAGAAGTTGGATATTAAAGAGGCAGAAAAGGATATATATATATATAATTGCTCGAATAAGAGAGAGAAAGTATAGAGACTTATGTACTATAAAGTATATTAAAGATGAGGATTTTACGGTTCTACTTTGAGACGAAAAGATTAAAAAAAGATGGAAAGATTATTTTGATAGATTATATAATGATAGTTTTACTCAAGATTTGAGATATCTTACTATTCAATGTAAGGATATGAATCATAGTTTATGCGCAGAATTAAAGAGTTTGAAATAAAAGAGGTTTTGAAGAGGATAAAATCAAAAAAGTTGTTGGTCCATATGAAATTCGTATAGAGATATGGAGATACTTAGGAGGGATTGGTGTGAGGTGGCTGACAGATCTTTTTAATAAGATTTGGCAAATTAAGAAAATACCAAATGAATGGAGGAAGAGTACCCTAATATCTCTGTATAAGAATAAGGGTGATATTCAGAATTGTTCTCACTATCAAAGAATAAAACTCATGTATCACATTATGAAACTTTAGGAAAGGATAATTGAACATAGATTATGACAAACTGTTAAAATATCGGATAACTAGTTTGGATTTATGTCGGGGCAATTGACGACAGAAACTATTCATTCACTTTGTCAATTTATAGAACGATTCCTAGAGAGAAGTAGAGATTTGCATATGATATTTATTAATTTAGAAAAAGCCTATGATAAGGTACCATGAAAAATAGTTTGGTGGATATTGATGAAGAAAAGAGTTCGCATCAAGTATATCGACATAATTAAGGACATGTATGATGAAATAGTTGTCAATGTCAGAACATATGGTGGTTTAACAAGTGATTTTTCTATCACAATTGGATTGTATCAATATCTGCATTGAGCCTGTTCTTATTTGCTATAGTAATAGATAAGCTTACTAGAGCTATTCAGGATGAGATACCTTGGTATATGATATTTTTTGATGATATTGTCTTAGTTGATGAGACAAGAATAAGGGTAAATGTCAAGCTAGAGTTATGGAGATATACATTAGAATCTAGAGATTTTAAATTGAATAGGTCTAAAACAGAGTATATGGAGTGTAAATTTAGTAAACGACGGACCATAAACTATAATGCTATAAAACTGGATGGGCAAGAGATACAAATGAACAGTCAGTTTAGGTATTTTGGTTTTATTATTCAGAATGATGGAAAGATCGATAATGATATAAACCATATGATACAAGCTGGCTGGTTAAAATGGAGGAGAGAAACAGGAGTTTTATGCGATTGTAATATTCCGTTAAGACTGAAGGGAAAATTTTACAGGACTGCTATTAGGCCAGTTTTGTTATATGGCACGGAATGTTGGGCTAAAAATCTATGTGCTTATAAAATAAAAATCTATGTGCTTATCTTTGTTCGCAGCAGAAATTTGCTTTCCTTCTATTGAATACAACTTAGATTACAATGAAAGTGAACAAAAGAAAAAGAATAAACGAGATGATTTATAATCTATCGCTCTCTTTTACAATGAATAGTGGGATCTATGTGGCGATGAGATCTAACTAGTAGTTTCTTTTGACGATCTGACGTCGATGGTCATCTTGCTCTTGATGAAGAAGATATCTGCCGGCCGATTTTGGATGATCTTCTCTGATCTTGATTCATTCAAGGCTCTCACACGAAACTCGAACTTCACAAAAACTTCCAGAAGATCCCCTAAGACTTTCTCAAGAGGGTATTTATAGCCTTAGGATAATATGAGAGTTTCTATCTAAATAGATTTTGTATTCATCAAATATTCCAATCAAATATCTTAGTTTTGATTTAAACCTCTTGATTTAGAGTTCTGATTGGACTTAATTTGGGTATTGGATAAGCCCAAATCTCAATCATAATCAATTTAAAATTCTGATTATCTGCTCACGCGAAGCTAATAGCATCAAAACGCGGAGCTAAGAAATCAGAATGCGGAGCTATTGAATAGCTCCGCGTTTTATTCAAACGCAGGGCTAAAAATAGCCAAACGTGGAGCAACAAAGTTAGCTCCACGTTCTATTGTGGAAAATCCCATTTTACTTAGAAATTTTCACTACCAACAGAACCCCCTCCAAAGTTTTCAAAATGGCTTAGAACTTTGCAAATTTTTAAATACTTTGGATCTTCAAACTGAAACATGGAGTTAAAATACCAAGTTATCCTCGCGTGTTCAATGCTTACGCGAAGCTAATAGCTTCGCGTGTCAGTTAGTAACTGCTCAGTAATTGCTCCGAACCTCGCACCGAATACCAAGGGGCGGATTTTCTCATTTAAATAGAGTTCTAACTCTTCTTCTTCCTCACTTCATTCGAAATTTCAAGAACTCTAAGAGCTCACGTGATCCAGACGACCCCAACGACCCGATCAACCGATTTTCCTTCGATTTCACCAAGATTCCTCGCAGATCAATGGCGCCCAAGAAGATCATGACCTCGCGCGCCTCCTCACCATCGGCGGCTGGCGCTAGCAGCGGCCGAGAGAGTGGCCGCAGCGGCAAACCAGCCCACGTTGCGCCAATCGGAGGTAAGCACCTCTGAATTTGGGCATTTTATGACAATTTTTGAGTGATTTGGCTCAGTTTTGACAGGCCAATCACTTTTCTAACGGGCGAAATCGCCGTACTCTGGCCAAATAGCTTGGAGAAGGAGAAGACCTCTGGTCTTCCTCCACGCGAAGCTATCGCGTTATCTTCGCGTTTCTAAACGCGAAGTTATTTTTGCTAACTGTTGCGTTTTTACGCGAGGTTACAAATTTAGCTTCGCGTTTGGTAACACGGAGTTATCCCCTTAGCTTCGCGTTTATTATCCAAACTCAAAGTTATCATTCTCGCGTTTTGTCAAAAAGCGAGACTATTTTCTTAACTTCGCGGAGTTATATTTAACTCCGCGTCTCCATACTTAGAAAATTTTCTGATCTTGTAATAACTTTTCTAACTCTTGATTCTTTTTTTGCCGTTGGCTACTCAGTAGATCCAATCTCCCAAGGGCATCACTTTAGCTATGGCGGAGGTGCAGACTCAATCACCCAGTTTCGTTTCACTACCATTTTTGCCTCATACAAGCCGGGTTTGAGGGAGCGCAGGGAGAAACTAATCAGATATAGCCATGCTACTGCACGGGAGATCGTTACTGATACTCCTTTCGAAGCCATGAACCGAGAGGCGTTGGAGAAGCCAACATTCCTCTTTGGAGACGCTATAGAAAACTCTAATGAGATCCTTTTTGAAGAAGAGAGCAAATGGCTCTATCAGAATGGTGACTTGCTAATGTTTCTTCCTGATATGGAGCGTAGCTATCCTCTGGTATATCTCCAGAGGTTATCATTTCATCGCGAGTTAGAATGGGAGCTAACTCGTGAATATGACGGGGTTGCAATAGGCAAGTTTGGTGCAAATGGAGCTTGCCAAGACGGTCCCCCTAGATGTATTACTGGGCTTCTTCCCAGCAGAATCACCAAGGAGCACCCTGTTGGCGAGGTCCCAACTCATGCTAAGACTTTTCTTAGCGAGTTCTTGGCCAAGGATGGTCAGTATCCTGCCAAAGACTTCAGAATGCCCAGGTGGATTCATTCATCGGGCAACATGTGGTGGTTCAGGCTTAGTCAAGTATGTGCTGGACACCCATGAGCAGACCCTGAAGGAAATTGGCTTGTACAAAGCCATTAGAAACGTCCAGTTTGGTTTGCCTCAAACCTCATACCACCTCTATTGTACAAAGCCATTAGAGTGATTTTTAGAACACCCCAAATTGGAGTGTTCTGAATTATTTATCCAAAAATAACCTCTATTTTTCTTATTTCAACTCTCTCCAACGTACTTTCTTTTTCTTTCTTTTTCCTAATTGGGTACATGTGTCTTTTACCTATTTATAAAAACTGCAAAAACCCATGAGAAAACTAAACTCCCAAATAAAAATTTAAACATCCCAAAACCCATAATTAGAACAATCCAAAATACATACCATTAAAACACTTCAAAACACACACTTTGAAAACACTCCAAAATATTAAGCTTTTGACATCCAAACACAGCCACTCCAAAATATTAAGCTTTTGACATCCAAACACAGCCTAAGTTTTTAACATGTTTTAACCAACTATAAAATAGAATCTCCAAACCCTAAAAATACTCAGGCATTTAACAATTTACATTCCAAAAGTAATCAAACTTAATTTTATTAAACTTGTTTAGAATTCATTGTTAGCTTTCAATTTCATTGTTCAAAAAAAAAAATTTTTTTGGTTCTTTTTAATTATAGAAAATCTTGGATTTATCCGTTTTCAATCCAAGATGTTCACCCATCCATTTAATTACCAACTTCTTCTTCCAATTAGAATTTTATCATCGTGCTAAACGTAAGTAGTTCAATTAAAAATTCTAATTAAGTGCTAAACGATGGAAGACCAATTCTTCAATAGACACATACCATAGGAATACAATTATGATGATGATGATGATAGAAACTTGACACGTATCAGTGCACCATTGGCAAGCACCAAGCAAACGTAGGAAGTCCTAATAAAACTAAGTGACCTTAACGAACTCCCCAGTAAGCAGCAGCAACCCTCAATACTATATATTGTTGACAACTCATAAGGCAATGGCTCATTCAGAAATTTGACTGACTGACTGAAGACCTACAAACATAAGGCAATGGCTCTCAATTTACTGCTCTTTTGCAATAAACACTACAACTCAAACCACAAGAAAACAAGATTTTCTACTTTATGGTGCACAAACCTGACATCATAATATATTGGACCAAAAACCCAACCCTTTTTTGTTGCTGCAATTGAAACATATACAGCATAATTATGTAAACAACCACACAAATGAAAAAGCCGAATGAAACAGATCTGCTACTCAATTCACTACATCTCATCAAGGACGGGGATAAGACTGATATAAGAGGGGAGTAAACCACCAGCCAGCAACATATACACCTTTACTTTCGGAAATAAACAACGAACGAAGGTTACCAAACAAAACAGAAACTTTCAGAGAGAGAGCATTGTGCTGATTTACAAACATGAAAGTGTGATGGGATTTTGAAAAAGAATTTTTACCTCTCTATGCTACTCTACGCTGTGCGTAAGCTCCCCGACGCTGCTTGTTGCGAGACCAGAGCTAATCCTTGCATTAGCCTCACAATCTCTGCAGTATCATCTAAGTAATACTTGGCCTTGCTAGGCTTCCGCCCGACCGTGCAAGCAAATACTTCCGCTGTGGGTGACAGCGAGCTGCTTGGTCCAGACATCGCAGAGCTGATCACTTCGAACATATCGTCGTCGGACCGGTCATCTCCAATGCAGAGAACAAAGTCGGGCAATAGACCCTTCTCCCTCATTGTGGAAAGCAATCGCTCAGCTACTAATCCCTTGCTTACTCCCTACATAACGAGAACCAAGTACAAAAGTAAGTTTCTCAACACTCGGTGGCATAATTGAGGAAAAGGAAGTTAGGAAGCACGAAAAGGGACTAGTTTTGACCTGTGGTTTAACTTCCACGTTGTTTTGCCCTCTCTTTACTGAAACAGGTTCATTGGCAAGGACACTCTCGAGATGGTCCAGTAGTTCCTTGGCCTGGCAGGATCCGAAGTCCGGATCAGAATCCTCATACGACCAGACAAGTGTAGTCTCCCTGTCTTCAATGGTTGAACCATCAGTTGTTTCCGTGTACAACTTCATGACAGGTTCGGCAATCTGTTTCCAGCTGCAATCCGCCATGGGAACACATGTTTCCCACTCAGTATCTCTCTTCAACCTGGAAGAGAGAACAACAAAGGTACCAACTTAGTGATTGAATCCAAATTGGTTAATAGCAAACCACCTTTAAGTTAAATAGGTAACCGCAACTATATGAGTTGCCATTCAAGTTTTGTTTCTATTTCTTAGTGATTTTATTCATCCCTACGATAATTCTAAGTTGTTCATGTTGCACATAGAAGCTGTGCTACCATTTGTTGCGTGATGAGGAAGCAAATAGATTAACGTTAAGAGTTAAAGATCTACAAAACTAAAGATAAGGATAATCAATATGGAACACAAGAAATAGGAGAAAAGCATTAGTAGAGAGATCACACCAAAAAACACCAAGATATAATGTAGTTGAAAGCAAGTGCCATGTCCCCGGAAACCCAACCAATCAAATTCTTCACTATTTGATGATGATTACAAAATCAACTCTTGAATCTCACAATTTAGAACTCTCACAAAAATGGCACTCAAACCTCCCCAAATTGTTCCCTCTTGTGTTTCTAATGCAAAAGCATTCTCAATGCCATGCTCCAGGGTTAGAAACAAACCTTAAATACATGTTTTAAAGAAATCCAATTGGAGATCTAATTAAATATATGTTTATCTAGTCTAAATATGATTTGGATTAATCTTAGATCCTACTTAAACCAAACTAATTTGAACCTCATTAGAAGTCACCAACTAATCATAACTCTAATTCTAATCAATGAGTCTAATAGCACATGGACTTTAGAACGAGCCAAAACTTCAATAGTTTAACCACTCGTTATCTGGATTTGATGAGTTGGATTATTATGGCGACTATCATATTCGTCCCTATATGCAAGGTTTTAAATAGCAGCCATAATATCCAATATCGGCCAATATTGTACTCTAGATACCTAGCCATTACGGTATTAAACACCTTAATGCATTTTACCATTTTAAAAAAAACTTACCGATATAGTTGGTCCAACCCGCTATTGCAGCCACAAATATCCGCACCAAATATGGTCGATATCCATTGATAACAGAGACTATGCAACTGGACAAAAACTTGTAGTATTTCTTTAACCCATTTATCTAGTTTAACTTTTCTTGGTTGTTTCGCAAATTGGGTATTTAATTACCTCTATTTAAATTTTAAACTTAGTAATATTTTTAAATCTTTTCAAAGATTTATTGGTCAATGGTTACTAATAAATTTCAGGAAAATTACAATAAATACTTAAATTACAATAAAATCAAAAAAATTACAACAAACCTATGGTTTAACTCATTGGCTACTGTCTTACTTATTATAGTTTTGCCAGCTCATGCAAGCTATCGAGCTAAGTATATCTAAGTACAGGGGTATTTACAGATCTGTCCCTTAAATCTTTATAAATTATAATTTAGTCCCCCAAATCTTCATATTTAGGATTTAATCCTCCAAATCCTTTAAGTCTACAATTTAGTTCCCCAATTTATATTTTAGTCCGATTTTCTCATTTTACCCTAATTTCCTTCACTTAATTCCCCATTCCCTTTTTTCCCTCTCTTCTTAGTTCTTATTGGGCTTCTCCCTTCTTCTTCTTTTCTCTCTCTATTCATTTATTGGATTCTCTCTCTATATATTGAGACCAAATGTATTATTCTCCACTAAATGTATTAAACTTATAAATGAATTTATCCAATATAGAGAGGGAGAACCCAATAAATAAATTTATGTTGAGACTTAAAGGTTTAATACATTTGGTGATGAATAATATATTTGGTTTCAATAGAGAGAGGGAGAACCCAATAAATGAATATAGAAAGAAGAGAAGAATAAAGGAGAACCCAATAAGAACTAAGAAGAGGGGGAAGAGAGAAGGGAAATTAAATGAAGGAAATCATAGGTAAAATAGAAAAATCGGACCAAAATATGAACTAGGGGACTAAATTGTAGTAAATTAAAGAATTTTGGAGACTAAATCCTAAATATAAAGATTTGGAGGACTAAATCTTACAAAGATTTAAATGACAGATCTGTAAATACCCCATATATATATATGTGTGTGTGTGTGTGTACATGTACGTATTTGTATATGTACACACATACACAATGTACATGTATATATATAGATATGTATGTGTATATATATGTATTAATGCATATGTGTGTATATATATGGGGAGAGAATAATGAAAATGAGTCGCAACCTCATGTGCGTTACTTGAGCTAGCGGCAAAAAAATAGTAATTTCATTATTTTTTTTTCATTTTTTTTGAATCTCAATCCCCTAGTTCAATCATATCCAGTTTCTTAAATTTTAGTTTATGTATGTATGTACATTCGTATGAGAATAATAGAAATGAGCCGACAGCTTACGCAAATTACCTGAACTGCAGTTTGTTTTCAATATTTTTTTAAAGATTTTCTTTTGGATTATGATCTCAACCCTTTAGGATTTACTCATACCCAATTTCTTGGATTTTAGTTTTAATTTGGTCCTCCATCAAGTTAATACAAATTTTAACAATTTCTAATGAATAAATATTTTGTATCTACTTGATGAAAGTGTAAATAAATTTCAAAATTCATAAAATTAAATTTTATTTTAGTTAAGGTGATAGAGATCCTAATTCTATAAAAAATTTAAAGAAAGATCATTGAATTACTATATTTTTACCACTAGTTTACGTAAATTTTACTAAACTGGTAGCTCACCTACAGTAATCCCATATATATGTGCGTACGCGTGCGTGTGCGTACGCGTGCGCGCGCGTTTTTCCCCACAAACGAGACAATATGGCCAATTTTATATCGCGTATCGTTTTCGACCGGTATGGACCGATATATCGGCCACGTGGCGATATATAGACCGGCATCCGGTATGATAAATACCGACCGATATGAGCCAATATCAGTTTTTTTGTTAACGAGTTTAGATTGCAGTTGAAATCCGTTTACCTTTTCGATCCGATCCGATAGGAAAAAAATAAAATCCACTTCTCTAGCGTTCTCCCCCAAATCCATCGCTTGCAAACCCTAATCTCTCGTTCTTCCCCAACTTCCCTCCTTCTCGACAGATCGAATGGTCGCAACTCAAAATCCACCCTAAAAAAACATAAAAAACTGCTCAGTGAAAATTTGAGAGTTCTCTCTTTTGATTTTCGCTAAAGAAAGTTCGACAGCCCGATTTGCCCTAAAACTTCACAGGCCTCCCGATTTCCCTCTACTCTTATTGCTTAGCTTCCAGCAGCACCGACGAGAAACTTAGTAGTCAGTATCTCACTGGTAAAGTGGTAAGTCCAGCTAGTCCCAAATTTCTTTTCTTTATAAATATTTTGTTTTGATTGTCATATGTGTTTTGAGGATTTGGTGATTAAGATTTGAGATAATTTGGTTATTTGCACACATTGATTGGGTGGAGTTTCACTGTTTCAGTCAGTGAATCAAATTTACTAATTCACTCCGAATCAGTGAATCGATCGATTCACTGATTCGGTGTAAATCAGCGAACCGAATCACTGATTCTCGATTCACTGATTCGATGTGAATCAGCGAACCGAATCACTGATTCACATGAATCAAAGATTCAGTTCACTGATTCACATTGAATCAGGTGTGAATCAGTGAATTTGATTCACTGACTGAAAGGAGAGTGGCCGAAACAGTAAAATTAAAATTTAGAAGTTAATTTATTTGATAATTTGTTTGAACAGTGACAGTCTAATTAGAATTTAGAAGTTAATTTGTTTGATAATTTGTTGAGTGATGAGTAATTACTAATTAGAAGTGAATTTAAATGAGAATTTTCATATTGAAAATATGTAGCAATATAGCATATTTTAATTAGGATATTTTAATTGTGTGCATATAGAAAACATATTTTTATCTTGAAAACTTATTTTTCTTAATTTTATGATTATATATCGCTTTGTACATATGCAAACGTTCTAAACGATATCTGCAAATTCGTAAATTGAATACAAATAAGTCAATGTAAATACTATAAACTTATTTTATGTGTTTTATTATGTTCTATATAACCAATTATATGATTATTCTTTAACCGGTATGACATCGATATAACACTCCGGTATTTAGAGTCATATCGCGATATCCCGTCCAGTAACCGATATGTAATTTGGCTGACCTGTATGGGACCGATATCCGATATTTAGAACACTGATATATATATATATATATATATATATATATATATATATATATATATATATATATATATATATATAATGCATGCGTGCATTGCCTTATTATATTTGCTTTCGGTTGGCAGTACATATATATTTATAGTTCACCACTGATAGAGATATACACTATAGAACTTTTCCAACCAAATATCAGCTATAGCCAATAATTTAAACCTCGCCTATATGAGGTTCAAACAGAAATCAAGAGTCCATATTAGGAGTAAAGGCATCACAAGGAAAGTAAGGTACCCATTGCATATGGAATAAGATCAGGTTCTGAGTCAGAAATGTAAGTGTGCAGACAATTTGCAACTCAACTCAGTTTAATCATACGCGACTCTTTTAACTTACGAACTAGAGTATGTCACTGCAAAAACTGTAGGACTTATTTTTCATATATAAATAGGTAACCGCAATCTCTTTATCTGAAATAAAGAGCAACATATCCCAAAATATATCTATCAAAGCACAACAGTGACCTCAAATGAAGAGTATGTGTACGCTTTACAAGAGGTTTATGGTTATTAGTTCCAGGTACTATGCTGATAAGTTAACTGTAGAAATCTGAATGATGATCAGAATGCTAAATAAGCAAGCCTTCTCTGAGCATGTAAATTAAATTGAATATTACTTGTATGGTAAAAGAGATGATAGATTAATTACCTAAGAAAATAGCCGTGCTCCGCTGCTATTGCAAGATTCTCACAAGGTGAAAACCAATCACTGAGAGTGCTCCGACTCCTTGCACTGACAAGAAACACCACATTGTTCTTGTCCCGACACAACCTATTTAAGATCTCAATTGAGCTCTGGCTTGGACTCTTGTCAATCGATGCTTGTGGCATCAATGTGCCATCATAATCCAAAAGAATTGCCCGTGTATTCGTCCTCCTGTATGCCAAAACTATATGCTCCATGGAGAGCTTCCTAAAATTGGCATCCAGAGCAACAACCCTGAACCCCAAGCCGAAACCTATACCCCAACACCTTCTCCTGATGTGATCGCTACAAGTCCTCTCCAAATCTTGAAGAAAACTATTGGCCCAGTACCCAACATCATGTGTACTCACATACCGATAATGCTTCTCGTGCCGCAGCTGCTTCTCTGGTTCGGCCAACTCCAGTGCTGAATCCATAGCATCAGCCACAGCATCTATGTTCCATGGATTCACTCGAATCGCCCCGCTGAGTGATGGAGAACACCCAATGAACTCTGAGACCACCAACATGCTCTTCTTTGGTGCGGACGGGCTTAAACCCAAGACCTTATTCAAATTCTCATTCCCTTGACGCGCAATTATGTACTCATAAGGTATCAAATTCATGCCATCTCTCACTGCTGTCACCAAGCAACACTCTGCCACCACATAGTAAGCCATCCTTTCATAGAACTTGAGTGGCTTATCAATCATAATAACTGGCTCGTACTCGGGCAGGCCAAACTTCTCATTGATCCTTTTCACCATTGCATAGCTCTCGGCCTGCACTTCCTTCACATCCTTCCCCTTCCCTCTTGCAGGATTCGCAATTTGAACCAATACAGCTCGCCCAACCCACTCCGGATGCTCAATCAGCAACTGCTCAAATGCTAATAGCTTCAAACTGATCCCCTTAAAGATATCCATATCATCAACACCAAGAAGCAAAATCCGACCACGACACAAGAACTGCTTAACAAGCTCGGCAACCTTGAGTTCAGTCTCTGGTAGGCTTAACACCGACTTGAGCTGGCCCAAATGGATCCCAACCGGCAAAATCTTGATGCTAACATTCCTACCATAATACTCCAGCCCAATGTAGCCCCTTTTCGACTCATATGTCAACCCGAGCATCCGACTGCAGCACGACAAGAAATGCCGTGCATAATCAAACGTATGGAATCCGATCAGATCGGAATTAAGCAATGACCGGAGAATCTGTTCTCGAACAGGCAAGGTTTTATATATCTCTGACGACGGAAAGGGCGAATGGAGGAAGAAACCAAGCTTCACCCGGTTGAACCTCTTCCTCAAGAATGTCGGCAGCACCATGAGATGGTAATCATGAACCCAGACGAAATCGTGATCCGGGTTGATCACCTCGAGAATCTTATCAGCAAAGTGCTTGTTTGCGGACACATAGGATTGAAACAGAGTCCGATCATAGCGAGCCGACGACAGCGAGAGCGGCAGAAGAGAGTGAAACAGTGGCCACAGGTGGTTCTTGCAGAAGCCGTGGTAAAACCTCGACGAGAGATCAGGATGCATAAAGACAGGTACACAATTGAAGGACTCGAGAAGCGTCTGCGACACCAATTCTTGGTCGGAGACGGGGATCTCGTCACGGAGGCAGCCGATGAAGACGAAGTCCATGTTGTTGGCATGCGATGAGCTGATGGAATCCTTCAGCTGGAGGAGAAGCGCGTCGTCGTCCCACGAGAAGCTCCAGCCACCATCGGAGGACGAAGTTGATTCGGGGCTGCTGCGGTGGGCGCGAATGGGGAGGTGGTTGGCCACAATGATGGTGCGGTCCCGAGAGACCGAAGAGGACGGAGAGTTGAATTCGGAGTCCGACTCGTCCGAGGATTCCATATCGGGGATGATCCCTGGAACTGTGACGAGGCGAGGGATTTCTCGGCGGAGCCGGCCGAGCGACGAAGGCTCGCCAGACGCCAATTCGAGCAGGTTGGTGTAAGAACTCGACTGCATCTTTTGAAATTTGAGAGCAGGAGAGGAAATGGGGGATGGAATTTGATCAAAAAGGCTGCTTTTTTTTTTTTTTTTTTTTTCTAACAATTGTGGAGAACCCACTTGTAAAAAGAGAGAATTATCAACAGGGAAGCATGAAAGCGAGGATTTTGATGTCTCATCGGACTGCAAAATTCGAATAAATTACTCGAAAAGAAACGGTTTTGATTAGCAATAAAAGCTATACAAAGGAAGATAAAAGATGGGTTCTTTTTTCCACAGTTTTTGTAGAAATCTCGCAATGGGTCTTTAATAAAGGCCGGCGCTTTGATGAGAGTAAGATAAGCAAGCAAAGGACCAGGTCAGGATTGGATAAGGTTGAGGAATTTCAGCAAGGAATAGAATAAAAATATTAGATCATTGGTGAGGTTCGGCAGCAAATGGAGTTGAAATTGAGGTACCCAAGATCATTCAAACAACTAAAAATTTGAATTTTGCTACAGAATCAAACAACAGTTGAGAATATTACCCAGTAGTTCTTAAAGAAGCCAAATTCTCCACAAACAAAGCTCCTAATAAAACTCCAGAGAGAGAGAGGGAGGGAGGGCTACAGTCTACACAGAAAGGGAACTTGAGAAGCTGCTGCGGTTTTATACAGACAAGCATAGTTCTCCCCTGCTGTTTTGATAAACGCACCCCCCGTTCTGTTCAACCTGCACGCTCTCTATCCTTTCTAAGAGGAATCAAAATGACGTTTCTGTCCTCGAGAGATTATCGAAATATCCGCCCGAAGGGAACTGGATGGGGACGAGGCCGAGTGGGGGGCCCACAGGTGGGCTGCCGTGCCATGCTGGAAACACGTGCCGAGCACGTGTCCGGTGGACAGCGGAGACGTGGCCATCCCCTCTGTCCCTTCTCTCGCTGGGGAAATTCTAAATTCGCGCTGCATTTTTCTGAGTCAGCACCATTTTCTCACTATAGGATGTGGTGCTCACAGAGTAAAATGGGGTGCGCATATGGAATTTCCCCTCTGGATGCTCTGGCCTTTTTGGGGATAAGGATGGACTTGAGACCCACTCCGTACGACCCCACATTCGATAGTTTCGTGTTTTCTATGCGGACATGCCCTGTTTTCAGGAGAGATGTCTCTGGTTTGGATAAGCTTTGCAGAAAAAATGTCAGTAATTCTACTAATTCTTAAAAAAGAAAGACTATAATCAATATTTTCTTAGCTTTTTCAGAATTAATTATGTAAGCTATGTAGATGCAAAATATTATTAGGGCTTTCACAAATCTGTCCTTTTTAAAAATTAAAATTTAATCCCTCAAATCTTCGTATTTATACTTTAGTTCTCCAAATTCTTTAAATTACTATAATTTAGTTTCCAGTCATATTTTTTGTCTGAATTTTCCGTTAAACTCCTAAGTTACTTCACTTTAGTCCTCCTTTCCATCTTCCTCCTCTCTTCCTCTTCTTATTGGATTCTCTTCTCCATTCTTCTCATCTCTCTCTCTTTCCTCTTTTTATTGGGTTCCTTTCAGTTACTTCACTTTAGAAATTAATTGGGAGGGAAGAGAGATAGGAGAAAAATAGAGAGGGAAACCCAATAAGAAGAGAAAAAGAGGAGGAAGAGGAAAAGAATGACTAAAATGAAGTAAATCAGGAGTATAACGAGAATTTCGGGCCAAAAATATGGGTAAGGGACTAAATTGTGGTAACTTAAAAGATTTGGAGGACTAAATTATAATAAATATGAAGATTTGGGAGACTAAATTCTAATTTTTAAAGATTTAAGGGACAGATTTGTAAAAACCCCAATTTTATATAAGTCAAATTAAAAATAAAAATAAAAAATTAATACGAATAAACACTAGAAGATTGATATCATAATTTTAAAGAGTTGAAAAATATAATACGTGATAACCAAAATAATTGAAAGCTTATTTTCATTAAAAATTTACTGATTTTGTAATGAAACTTTGAATTTTGTTTTCGATATAAATTTTAAATTTCTTTTCTTTTATAGACTAGAATCAGGTTGGATTTATAAGAGCTAGACAGAGATGCATAATTTACAGTATATCGTTCCGTTTTATGAATTTTTTTTTTTTTATTGTAAAAGATGATTTATCAAACTAGTGTTCTACTAAATGATCGGGATTTTAAAATACATATAATTATAAAGCTCTAATTATAACATGAGACCCAAGAAATCCTAGACAATGCTTTTCTTTTGCTTTATTAAATTTACAATTTCCAATATTAATTATATAAATAACTAAAAATAAATAAAATATTTAAGAAAGAAACCATAGCTAATTAGAAACAAATAAATTATCACAGTAAATCTTCCGACTATATGCGTCTCATCTATAAAAATTTGAAAGAACAATTTCCTAATTTTTTTAATAAATTATAGTCATAGTCTGATAAATTATTCAATTTAAATATTTGTTACAGTCTAATTAATTATTTAATTTAAATATTCGACTGATATCATTATGAATCGAATTTAGTACCATCATACAGAGTATTAATAATTAAACTAATTTGCTTTAAGGAGTTTTTTAACTCTTATTAGGCCTCTTTCTTTCTTTCTTTTTATCATGAGAAGGACAGACTACATACACTATTACTCTTTAATTCTTTGCTTGCTCTGCCTTCATTTTTTTTTTTTTTTAAACATAAATCATACCGAAGAGGAGCATTGCGGATCTAAACAGGTTGGATTTGGAGTGTTGATGTAATATATGAATCCTAAACCCCTTAAGAAACTTCGACTCAAGATAGAGTTGAGCCGGATCATCTTGTATGGTTTGGGTCGAGTTCGGATCTTAAATACTACAAATTATCAATTCATAAAAAAAAAAAAAATCAAATTTATTATATAAACATAATTAATTTCTTAGCTCACATTCGCATTATATTATTTTATTGTTGCTACCTAATTTTAGTGCAGATAATCCAACAATAACAACTAAGTCTTTTATTCTAAGTATTAGGGGTAGGGTATATGAGCCAAAATATAATCACAGCGGGTCGATCACATGGATGATCCTTCTCCATTCATTTATATCGACCAATACGTCCTCATTTAAACCTCTACCATTAATATTTTATGTATCATCTCCATTCATATTTTCTTCTGTTTTCTCTTTACTCTTTTAACTTGTTCTATATTAATAAGCTTTCCTTATTGAACTGATGCATTTGTAAGTTTACGTTACATGTAACCAAACTTCGATACTAATATATAGTTGGAGCTCGGCTATCACATCACTTTGAATTACTACCTTCCTTTGTTCTCTTTTCTTTCTTCTATTTGTTGTCTTCTTTCCTCCAGTTTTGTCTTCTCCGTTCTAGGTATGGATATCGTTCCCCTTCATTGGGTAGTGCAGATCAAGGCGTCTCCTTGTGTTTCAGTGTGTGCCTTAGGCTACGCCTGTTTCTGGCGTTGGTTGATCTGTCCCTGTTCGTAGAAGAGCGAGCGACTACTTTCGTAGTGTCGCCATCATTGTCATTGCTTCGTGCTCCACTTCCTTTCCCGTTGCTGCATCTGGATGGTATTTCTTTTATTTGCAGTCCTTCCACAGGGCAGTGCACAGCCATCTGCAAGTTGTGGTCATTGTTATGTTAATCTTGCATCTCCCCTCCGTTCTCATCATTGTCCCACACCTCATTCATTGATCTTGCTCCATTATATGATTTATGCTCTGAAATCGAATTAAGTTTGGATATGCGCACCGGTTCAATCTCCTTCTTGTCTCTTCTAGGTATTTTAAGAGTCTTTCTTCTGGATTTTTTGTGTGGTTTTCTCGGAATAAAATCTATAAGTCTGTAACGCCGTGCATTCCAAAATACAGGTAACGGTTCGGCGACTTATTGTAAATGAATACGCCAAACTTAAAACACATGAATATAAATGTACAACTGCCACAAATACATATACATATACACATAATGAGAATGAATGATAGAAAGACAACAAATAATTCTTATTTCAACAAAATATCAATTCGATCATGAAACGATCCAAAGAATGATAATACTTATTACAATATTAGACTTTAAGTCTTAAAAACAATAAACTAAAGGGGATAATATTGTATGAAATAATAAAAGAAAAGGATAAATATTTCCTAAAAGAGTTTTATAGCAAAAGCACCTACTAAGGGTCTACTGAATCATTGAAATATCATTTTAACTGTGGTGGGTCTTTCTAGATATCCTGCAAATTGTCTAGACGTGTCAAACCAAGGTCGTTAGAACAATCTAGTAAGTATTATAAGA
This sequence comes from Dracaena cambodiana, assembly GCA_036321105.1. NCBI lineage: Eukaryota > Viridiplantae > Streptophyta > Magnoliopsida > Asparagales > Asparagaceae > Dracaena > Dracaena cambodiana. The sequence goes on from JAYEPQ010000010.1 coordinate 12,761,256, forward strand.
GGAAAAATAATAATATACAGGCACAATATGTGTATATATAAATAAAATATGAAACTAAATGAAATAGTAAAAAAGTCATGATAGTATCAGGAAAATGTAAATTTTGAAAAGAATGTGAAATATAAATTTAAATTATATTTGTCTTGAAAAGAATAATAAATCAACCAGTGTTCTCAGCAAAAATCTTATTTCCTTCTATTGAATAACTTAATTATAATGAAAGAGAATAATAGAAAAACAAACGAGAGGATTTATAGATTATCGCTCTCTTTTACAATATTTGTGGGTTCTAGTATGACGATATGTTATATCAAGTAGTACTTTTTGACAATCCGATGTGGAAATCTTCTTCTTGATAAAGATGACGGCCGGTCCTAACTTCTTTCTCTTTTGATCTTATGAATTCAAGACTCTCATGCGTAACTTGAACTCTAGAACGATCCAAAAAGCTCTAAGATCTATTAAAGATCTATTAAAAATCGATCTTTAAGATTAAAGATTCATGATAATGATGATCGATGATCTCTAAGATTAAAAATTCATGAAAGATCCCTAAAGTCTCCTCAATGACGATATTCATAGATTTTAATTGATTATGAGAGTTTCCAGAAATATGAATAGAAGGTTTCCATAGGAATAAAAATAGAAGTTTTTTGTATTTATTAAGGATTCTAATCAAATATCTTAATCTTGATTTAAAATCTCTTGAATTTGAATTCTGATTGAACTCAATTTGGGTATTGGATAAGCCCAAATCTCAATCACAATCAATTTAAGATTCTGATTGGACTCAATTTGGATATTGGATAAGCTCAAATCTCAATCACAATCAGTTTAAAATTCTAAGAATTTACTCATGCGGAGTTAAATACTCTAAACGCGGAGTTATAGACTTAGCTCCGCATTTTACTCAACGAGAGGCTAGTTTTCTGGCCAGACGTGGAGCTACGGAGTTAGCTCCGTATTTTGAGGGGTATTTTTCTTTAATTGAAAATTTTAACCACCAACAACCAGTAGTAATGAAAACATATCTTGCATGCGCGAGACTATTTCTCCTTGTGTGGCTTTTTCTCTTACTCTCCAATTTTCTCCGCCTACAAAATCCCCTCCAAAGTTTTCAAAATTTTGTTTATTGATACCCAACGAGTTTTGAAATACTTTGGATTTCAATTTCTCAAATTTCTATCACACAAACTTCATTAGGATTTAATTATGCGGAGCTAATAGCCCTGCATAAAATAGCCTCACAGAGGAATAGTAACTTCCCTGCAAAATTTTAGCCCCTGTAGGCGTCATATCTTCCTTTAAATAGCTCTTCACCTTCTTCTTTCCTTTATTTAAAAAAAAAACCATTCTCTCTCCTCTTGAGTTACTCAAATTTTTTTCATATTTCTTCGATTTGTTTTGATTCCTTGGATCAATTTTCGACAAATGGCACCAAAGAAGGCCTTGATTAGTCAGAGCGGTGTTGTTTCAGCCTCACGGTCAATCGCCGTCATCTGAGCGTGTCTATTATTCGGGCACAAGTAGCTACAGTTATGGTGATGGTGGTGTTGCATCTGGCATGGATGCCTACTAGGAGAACTACTTTGTTCATGCTCCTGACACAAGCAAGCATAATCACCTTTATCCTGAGGAGTTAGAGACAATCATTCCTGAGAATATTCCTCCCTGGCTACATCGACTGGTCTTGCAGGTATTCTTCTTTTGTGTATAGTCTTCATCAAGGATTTACATCCTTATGCATTCTAAGCACTTATCTATTATGGTCATTATGCAGATGTCGGCGCTCAACCAAGTAGTCAGCTGGGTGCTTCTGCTGCAACTCTGTCTCCCCCTGTGACGGCAAGTGTGGAGGTCATTGCTACCTCATTGTCCGTCGATCCTGGAGTGAGGCCCTCAACCACGGTGCCTCCTTCATCCGAACCATCATTAATATTTTTCTTTGAGGGAGCAGAATTCAGTACTTAGAATATCCTGAAAGAGAGCCCTCCTTCAGAGCCTGCTCTCATCACCACCATCATCGTAATCCCAGGGGGTCTGTTGGCGAAAATTTTCTTTTATTAAGAATCATCTTTTATAAAGAGAGATCCACATATATAAACTACAAAACAAGACATGGCTTTTATAAAACTATGCTTTATTTTCCATAAAAGATGAGATGTGATTTTTAATTCGCGAATGAAACTGAAGTGTGAATCTCTTTCTCTAGATTCGTAGACTTAATAAACAGTGGGCCCTATAGGGTCTCATTATCGCGCCCAAGCATATTATAGCGAACATGCCATCACACCAAAGCTGCGGATATAAAATTTGATATTTGCATTCCAGTTGCAGTTCGAAGGAGCCGCGAATCTAAAATTTAAAATCCGCATTCCAGATGTAATTCCACCAAAGCTGTGGATCTAAAATTTGAGATTCACATTTTAGTTGCAATCCGAAGGAGCCGCAAATCTAAAGTTTGAGATCTGCATTCCAGCTGTAATTCCACGAAAGCTGTATATCTAAAATCCGATATTCGTATTCCAGTTACAGTCCGAATAAGCCATAAATCGAAAATTTGAGATCCGCTTCCAAACTGTAATTCCACCAAACCTGTGAATCTAAAGTCTGAGGTTCGTATTCCAGCTACAGTCTGAAGGAGCCGCAAATCTAAAGTTTGAAATCTGCATTTCAGTTGTAATTCCACCAAAGCTGTAAATCTAAAGTTTGAAATTCGCATCTCAGTAGCAGTCTGAAAGAACTGTGAATCTAAAGTTTGTAATTCACGTTCTGATTATAGTTTAAAGAAAATTCGAATCTAAACATTGTGATTCATGTTTTGCTTTTCAGTTATGATTCAGAGAATTAAAGACGTCGGTTACAAATTCTAGAGATTTAATACAAATCCACTAGACCAAAAGATAAGAAACTAATTCTCAGATCGTGGAGGCCAATAATTGAACGGTTATATCAACTCAAAAGTCTCCAAGTCTCTATAAATAGTAGAAGTTTAAGTAGAAAAAACATTGGAAGGTCCGTATTAAAAAAAGCTATTTTTCCTTAGGTTCTAGTGCTATTAAAATCTCAAAATCTTTGCAAACTAAAATTTAATACAAGTGTCAACGGAGAGAAGGATCGTCCTTCATCGCTACTCTAAAGCCAAGTTTTAAATAAAAAAAAAATTAAATTTTTCTCATTTTCTGTAAACGAAAAACTGTTAAAATTGTAATCATTTATTGAAAAAGCTCAATAGAGAATCATTTACGATTTTATGGGAAATAGAAAATTGGCGACTCCGCTGGGGACACCTATCATCACTGATAATAAGATTGTAACTCAATCTAATAATATTCCAATTGGCAGTATGGTCGAATCACTCATTATTGAGTTTGATCAAGAGAAATATGAAAAATTCCTATCCTCTGGCTCCAGAAGCCCTACTTCCTTATGGAGATACCGTAAAATTTCTAACAACTCAGCCTCTAAAGAGGTTTCGAAGATAGGAGTTCAATCAAAAGACTTCTCAGACCACTCTGATCTCAAAGGAGAGTCATCTCCTTCACCAGCACAAGACTTAGGGCTTGCTACAATAAGACCCATGAGGATCTTCTTAAGAAGATGGATCAGGATCCCCATAATAATAAGAGAAAACAACTATTTTCTGATTATGAAGAAAATGACTCAGAAAATAAAGTTTCTCTCACCCGCACGATGAGAAGAAGCATACGAAAAGCAGGGCTCATGCTTTTCGCGGAACCATGAAGCAACAAGAGCATACTGAACCATAGTTGCAAAGACGTATAGTTCAAGTATGGAAACCAAATAGAAAAGTGGTGGTTCCAGACGACAAAAAGAAAAATCAAGATGCAGATGGGTTTACTCGTATTTATTACAAAAAATACCATTCACCCCCAAATTTATTTATAATTACAAACGCAGGGTTTACATTCGCGTTCCACAAACCAGACGACGACCCCACTCTCATGCCTTGAGAGATAAATGCAATGCTAACAGAAAAGCGCTATTTTCAAAAATGCGCTTCTAAAGAAGAACCAGCCTTTAAAACTCGTGTTCCGGAAGTTCACTCATCCACTACTACGACTAAAGTAAAATTTGCTCCTAGAATTTTCAAAGGGATAGAAACTCCTATCCCGAAGATATCATTTGGAGGCAATAACACTTCCATTAGCTAAACAATGAGCTCCGATATAAGAGACCTTAGGGAATTTATCAATGAAAAGATAGAAAAATCTCGGATGTCTCATTGTTATTATGAGCAGTTGATCAATTTTAGTATTATCGCATTGCCAATGTATGGCGGCTCCTGCTAAACAATCAGTTTTCAACCGACTTACTACGTATTCATCTCAGCGATCAAAAAAGAGACGACGTAACAAGTTGGAATTTTCTGAGCTTGAATACCCCGAAGTATCATCTAATATGATAAGTTTCAGGAAGAAAAAGAAAAATAAAACAAAGAAATTCCCTAGAAAGGATTCCTCTAATTCCGAACATTCTTCAGGTTTGAATAATGTATTCAGTGAGATGCGGGGTGCTTTCAGAACACCCAATTAGGAAACAAGTAACAACGCCATTAGATTATAGACAAATGGCTGGAGTATCTCCTGATCAAGAAGACATAGTAAATTCAGTTGTGGCTGAGTCTCAGACATCGGACTCATTCTTCGAAAACTCCGTACCTATGAATATGGCACAAAATATTCTAGAAGAATTTATGAGGAGAATTGATGAATAGGATAAGGCCATCCAACAATAGCAAAATACTATCAATGAAATCAGAGATATGCTTTATGTCTTGTTGGACTTGGAGAAAGTAAGAAGAAACGATAAAGGAGAATCTTCTTCTAAAACTTCACGCAATCCAAAAAATGATAAAGGGAAGAATACAGAAGAATCATCTCGCGTTCCTCCTATGGGATGAAAATGAAAATAATGAGGATCGTCGTAAAGAAGAAAATAATCGCTCTGTACACTCCCATCATCAAGAAAGAGATCTGAATCAAGAAGGAAATATAAATACTGCTTGGATGAAGAGTTTTCAAAATCAACTTGATACTCTCATGCATAAGAATGATTTGCAAGAGCTAGGTGTTATAAGACCATATCTGATAGAATGGGAAAGTATACTATTCTCGGAGAATTACAAACCATTGAAGCTCAAATCATTCGATGGTAAAGGGTCATCAAATCAGTATCTTTACTATTTAAAATCACAGATGGGACATTTAGCTGGAAATGACCCGATCATTACATGAGTCTTTGTTAGTACCTTACAGGTCTAGCATTTGAATGGTTCCGAAGATTGGAATAAGGAAATATCAATTCGTGGAATGATATTGAAAAAAACATTTCTAACAAGAGTTTATGAAAATAATATAAAAGTTTCAATGCCGACACTCTTGGCCAGAAAGGGGAATCAGCTCGAGATTTTATCAAAAATTTAGAAATGATTCTCTAAAATGTCAGCATGGGATGCCATAGAAAATATTAGTAGAAACTTATCGACATAATTTCTCCACCAAAGTTCTTATTAGAATGGGGATTGTAAAGTCTTCTACTTGGAAAGATTTTTCGCTACAAGCTGAAAAAGCTGAAAAATTACACAAAAACTTGAAGAAAAAAAAGGAGAGAAACCAAGGCAGAATAATAATTCTAGATCGCACCTGTCTTCTCGACCTAAAAAATACAAAGGGAAAGAGACAATAGTGACTGATACAACAAATTCTGCAAAGTCTTTTCTAAAGAATCCTTTGCAACCGTGGTTCCCTCAGAAGTAATATTATTTTAAAGATGTGCATACTAATACTATCTTCAATCTACTCATGAATAAAAATATGCTGAAACTACCAGAATTCAAGCGACCTGAAGAAATTGAGAAAGTTAATAATCCTAATAATTACGTGTATTATAGGATTATTAATCATCCCACTCAAAATTGCTATATTCTTAAGGATAAGATTCAGGCTCTGGTGGATGCTAAGGTCATCAAGTTACGAGAATATCAGAAGAGAGTAACTGCAAATATGGTAACTGTCAGATTTGGAAAAGCTCCAGAATGGATAGAGTCGACTGTTCAAGACAGAGTTCAGTCCATTCTCAAAGGCACAATGAGGATTTTGAATTATAATCATCATCAGCAACAAAAGAAAAGATTACATCCTTTTGAAAGCTCAAAAGGAGAGATAATGTGGGTACATCCAGATCTCTTTGAAGATGTGCAATAGATTTCAAATTCAGTAAAGAAGAAATCAAAAGGGATGATTTTTACTTCCAATATTATTACTGCAATTCCTGAGAATGATGTACAAATTCCTTCTCTATCAAACTCAGAAGAAGAAGAGCTAAAACATTCTTTAGCAGTTAACACAGATCAACCAAAGCCTTCTGGGACTCGTTCAAGTAAAGAATACTTGAAAAATAATGATCAAGTAGAAGAACCTCAGTTATCTCTAGAAAACAATAAGCCAAAAGAGCTTAAATTTGACAAAACTCTTAAAAGCAAAAATAAAGAGCCTGTAGAAAGTTCTAAGAAAACTTTCAAAGGCGCAATTGGCCAATATTCCTGTAAGAATTACTTTGTATGAGCTCCTAAAACTCTCTAGACAAACTAAAGAAGTTTTAAGAAAAACTCTATAAGATTCTGAAGTGTTCTTGGCTCAAATTCTAGAAACATCTGAAGAAGAAGAACTTTGTATAGTATGTCATCAAACCTCTAAAATGATTTCTTACATAACTTTCTCACCAGAAGATATGTAAGTAAAAAATAATAAACATCATTGTCCTTTGTATTACGAATGATACATAGGGTCATTAGAGATTGACCGAATCCAAGTTGATTATGGATCTGCCCTAAGTGTTATGCCTAGAAGGATGTTACGATATCTAGGGATCCCGATGAGCAGATTGGTATCACTAAACACTACCATCTTCGGGTTCAATGTTAACAGTAGCATACCACTTGGAAAAATAAAGTTGAAATGTCAAATTGGAGACTTGAAGACAGAGGTCAAATGTAATATAATAGGTACTGACACGTCTTATAATCCTCCACTTGGAAGACCGTGGATTCATATCAACCTCATCGTTTCTTCTACACTTCATCAATGCATGAAATATGTAAACAAAGATGGGAATGTGAAGACCCTGGTGACAGAAAAGCAACCCTTTAAAGAAGTAGAGAACTACTTTACTGATGCATTGCTATACCAAGATACATTTGATGCAACTAAACAACCTGCTCTAGAAGAATCTGATAGCGGGAATGAAGCTGACACTGAATCAGGATCCGAAAATTCAGAATCTGATAATAAAATCTGAAAAATAGATCTCATTGTAATAAGCCTTGAAGGCCTTGATGTAAATGATACCACCAATTATGATGACAAGTGGATAATTAATGAAGATATAGAGTTTACTTATTCTTCTGGTATTGATTTTGAATCCTCAAGTACTAGAACTGATGTGATCAATGATCACCTAGATAAAATATATTCTTTAACTTCATTTCAAGCACCCATTCGATCATCCTTTTACATACAAAGTGATGATGATGGAGATGCAAATGAAGCTGTTTTTGAAGTTTCTCCTAAGAATAAAAATAAAAAAAACCTATGATCTTTGGAAAAACAAATAACAAAAATAAAGAAAAATATTTAGATTCTGAGGAAGAACAGGAAAATACCGAGTTCTTCCATTACGATGAAAACTCCCATAAGTTAATGAGAAAAATGAGATATAACATAGACAAAGATAAGGGGTTAAATTTTGGAAAAGAAATGAAGGCAATTCTTCAACATTTTATTCCGAAAGAAAAGATATCTGATTATTACGATAAAACTGGCAGGGGGTTGGAATATGTTACCACTCCTGAAAATCTTTCGGATATGAAGTCTGAAGATAGGCAATAAACTCATTCGTCTGAATCATCATATTGGGATTCAAATGTAAGCATTGGTGTTGTTTTTCAAGAAATCTCCATCAATATGGTCTCTGCAGACAAAGAAGAAGAAGACGATAAATTATCGCCAATCAAAGATGATTTTTGGGCGAAACACCTCAATATGAAGTGGGACATTCAATTTGAATAAAGAGAACCTCCAACTGAAGATAAAGTGATCCAAATAAATATGGGTGATAAAATTAATCATAAACCCATATTTATAAGTGAATTTATCTTCGAAGGAAAAAGAAGGAATGATCTCTCTCATTCGAGAGTACATTGATGTTTTCGCCTGGAATTATGGAGATATGCTAGGACTCGACCCAGAAGTTACGGTTCATAAATTAAATATTTGGCTAGATGTAAAGCCAGTAAAACAACAACAATGAAAGTTCTGTCTTGAAATTATGGAGACAATTGAAGCCGAAATCAAAAAGTTGATTGAATCAAGCTTCGTTCGCGAAGAACAACATCCAGATTGGATCATGAATATAGTTCCTGTAACTAAAAAGAATGGAAATATCAGGGTCTGCATTGATTTCAAAGATTTGAATGAAGTATACCCGAAGGATGAATTTCATCTACCTATTACGGACGTCATGATTGACAGTACATGTAGTTATGAAAGGATGTCGTTTATGAATGGATATTTAGGATATAACCAAATTAAGATGTACCATGATGATGAGAAACATACATCTTTCAAAATGCCACTTGGAGTATATTGTTACAGAGTAATGTCATTTGGTTTGAAAAACGCCGGTGCTACATATCAACATACCATGAATATGATATTTCAAAAACATCTACAAAAAACAATAGAATGTTATATAGATGATCTGGTAATTAAAAGTAAGAACAAGAGTGATTATCTCTGTGATTTGAGAACCATGTTCGATTTTATGCGGAAACACCAGTTTAAGATGAATCCTACTAAACCTTTTCTGGGAGTTTTCAGTGAAACATTTCTTGGTTTTGTAGCTATTTCTCGGGGAATTTATCTTGATCTAGACAAAATTAAAGCAATCCAAGATATACTGCCACCTAAAAATCTTAAAGAATTGAGAGGATTGTAAAGTAGGCTGACATACATTCGCAGATTCATATCAAATTTATCTGAAAAATGTCAACCTTTTACACAGTTTATAAAGAAAGGAGTATCATTCATTTGAGATGATACGTGCCTGAAAGTATTTGAAGAAATTAAGGAATATCACACCAAACTCTCTGTTCTTGTAGCTCCAATCTCAGGAATACATTTCCTGTTATATGTGAGAGCTATGGATCATTCCTTGGGAGCTTTATTGGCGCAAAAGAATGAATTAGAACATGAACAAGCCATTTATTATCTCAGTATAATGATGATTAGAGCTGAACATCGATATAATCCAGTAGAAAAAAATGTCTAGCTTTAGTGTTTGCAATACATAAAATGCGACACTATTTAATGGGACAAACAATCCACATTATATCAAGAGTTAATCATTTAAGAATATTAATGACCAAGTCTGGGTCATTAAATTCCAGATTATCTAATTGGGTCATTCTACTATCACAATATGATATACATTTTATTCCACAAAAATCAATTAAAGGACAAGTTAAAGCTAATTTTTTAGCTGAACACCTGATTCCAGCATCGTTAAAACTGTATGAAGATATCTCTAGTGAAATAGGTGAAGGAAATATAATTCTGAAAAAAGATATTCAATAAGAAACTGCTGAAGTGAATGTTATTGAAGAAGTATGGCAACTTTTCTTTGATGGCGCTTCTATAATAGGATCTCAAGTAAAGATGGTTGCAGAAGTGGGGGTTATTTTTATTTCTCCCTATAACCATATTATTTCTAGAGCATACTCACTGACAAGTTTATACTCTAATAATATTGCTGAATATAATGCCTTAATGGTTGGTTTTAAAATACCCAAATAGCTGGGGGGGTGAAGTATTTAGAAGCATACAGAGATTTTTAACTTGTTATAAACCAAGTTTGAGGAGAATATAAAGTCAGAAATGAAGATTTGTTGTTATATTACCAAGCAGTAATAAAAATGGCTAATAATTTTAATAGTTTCTATATCAGTCATGTACCGCATCACTAGAATGATTATGCAGATGCACTAGTTTCTTTGGCTGCTACTTTAGCGTTACCTAGAAACGCTAAGAAACATATAACAGTAGGAAGTAAAGAATTGTTTTGCCCAAAGTATGAGCTTGAGGTGGAATTAAATTCAGATAAGAAATAAGAAGCAAATGAAGTACATGCGCTTGAGTCTTATCTTGAACCATGAGATTGGCGATTTCCTTACATAAATTATGCTATTTATAGAATATTACCAGAAAATCCTAAAGAAATACAGCAATTCGAAGAAAACCTATTCGATTATATTATAATGCTGAACTTCAGACATTATATAGAAATATTTGCTCAAAAGAGTGAATTTCCCTTCCATTGCGAATTTTTAATTTACAGCAACAAAAAATGATTGAATTACAAAATTTTTGAGGTCACAAGAATGAGAAAAATTGATGTTTTCCTCTTTTTAATTGTTGGTTCGGCGGCGATGGAGCCTCGCTAACGCACTTCATTGATAGTCTGACTGGGAAGAAGAGGATCACCTCTATTTTCTCTGGATTCTCTATTCCTCTGCTTTTTGGACTCTGCCCTCCAAAAACGGTCCTTCTTTCTGAACCCCACTCCCCTTTTTATAAATTGAGGAGACTTCAAATCCGGTTCAAATTCTCCCTTCAAATCCGGGTAATTACTCCCTCAAATTTTGGATCATGTAATCACAGTATGGAACTGGGCAACTCTGTGAGAGCAACTTATGGGTGGCACCCACGAGAGCACCCCGCGGGTTGTCACCCACTAGAGGCTCCCGCGGAGCACCTTGCGGGAGTGCTCCTGCAGGGGGAACCCGCGGGAGTGCTCCCGTGGGTTGCCACCGCGGGAGGACTCTCGCGGGTGGGAGTCTCCCGCAGGTGCCAACCTGCGGGAGTGCTCCCGTTGGTGGCACCCGCGGGATTCTCCCACGGGTTGCCACCCGCGTTACACCCGCGTATTTTTTTTGTCTACAAGAAAATTTTATAATAGGATTTTACTTCGTTGTCTTTCTAATGAAGAAGCTCAATAAACACTTGAAGAAGTTCACAGTGGAATTCGCAGAGCGCATAACCCAGGACCAAAACTATGGGATAGACTCCGAAGAATGGGTTATTACTGACCCAAAATGATGATAGATGCAGTTATTTATGCTAAGAAATGTAGAGCCTGTCAGATACAAGCGGACTTTATAGATCGAGCTCCGGAGTATCTTCACGCAACAACTACATCATGGCCATTTGAACAATGGGAAATGAATATTAGTGGATCAATCTTCCCGCCTTCAATAAGGGGTCATCGATTTATATTGGCTATAACAGATTACTTCTTTAACCGAAGTAAAATCTTTAGATGTGATTAAATTCATTAAATATCATGTTACATACCACTTTGGAGTATCTAGAAGAATCATTCATGATATCGGGCCTCTATTTGTGCGTCAGTCATTTTCTAGGTTTTACAATAAATATCAAATTGAAATTGTAGCTTCATCTCCATACTATTCAGCAGCCAATGATTTAGCAGAGGCTTTCAATAAAACTATTGTGAAACTTCTTAAAAAGTTCATTTCATCCAACCAACGAGATTGGGATGAAAAACTTGTAGAATACTTTTGGGCTTATAGAACTCTGTCAGAACTTCTACAAACACTATGCTAATTTCTTTGGTGTTTGGGTCTGAAGCAGTATTACCTTTGGAAATTTAAATTCTGTCATTAAGGGTCGTAGTAACAATAAAAATGACACAGGAAGAAAGGCATCGACAAAGACTTCTAGAATTAGAAGTTCTTGATGATAAGCGTTTGGAAGCTCAGTAAAATATTAAACTTTACCAAGCACGAATCTCTAAAACCTTTAATAAAACGGTTAGACAGAGAACTTTCAACAAAGGAGATATGCTTCTTTCAGTAAGAAAACCAATCATAACCAATCAAAAATCCAAATAAAATTCCGATCGAAGTAGGAAGGACCTTTCGTCATTGATACAGTCTATTCTAATGGTTCATATTGGTTGGCAAAACCAAATAGTGATAAAATAATGATGCCAATAAATGAAAAATTCTGAAGAAATATTATCCCTATCTTTCAATTGAGAGGCTAAAAATCTCGAGAACTTGTTCTTGTTTGAGATTTGTGATTCTGGAATTAGAGTTTCCTCTGGCAAAAGCATGAATTTTATAAAGCCGCGTTCTTTTTTTTTCTTCCAAATTTGCTAAGTTAAAAATTATCTCTGGCAAACAAAGTTTTCTTTTCTCCAAATTTTCTAAATTAAAAATTACCTCTGGCAAACAAAGTTTTCATTTTTCTAAATTTGCTAAGTTAAAAATTACCTCTGGCAAACAAAATTTTCTTTTCTCCAAATTTGTTAAGTTAAAAATTATCTCTGGCAAAAGTGCGAATTTTGTAAAGTCGTGTTCTTTTTCTTTTCTACCAAATTCAATAAGTTAAAGATTACCTCTGGCAATTCAGAAGCTGTAATACTATGAGTCACTAAACAACGCAGATTTTAACTTAATCAAGAAAGTTAATAGTTATTTCTATCCTAATTAAAGAAACTTATCCATTGACAATAAAATCCATTTTGGGCGTTTGAATAATGACTTAATATTGTCATGTTAATAATTACCTCTGAATAATATTCTGAAGAATCAAAATATTCATCAAGTTAACAGTTATCTCTGATGATAAAAATTAAAATCATTCATCAAGTTAACAGTTACCTTTGATGATCAAAATCAAAATCATTCAGCAAGTTAACAGTTACCTCTAATGCATTATAACAAAATTCTTGATATAAAAATTTTATTACTTTCCAAATCAATATTATAATGAGTTCCTTGACATTATACAATAAATGGAAATAAAGTACTAATCATTGAGTCAAGAGAAAATTAAATTTTTCGTCAATATCTATTATCCCAAATAGGATGGCTTTATGAGTAAAGACAAAAGCTCGTTTCTGTAGCCTCCTCCTGTCAATGGTTGAAAACTTCCAAGTTTATTTGCTTAGCTATGATCAATGTTGTCAGTAACTTGATTAATTCAAAGCTGGGTATACCAAATACATGGTCCTAAGTATACAACTTATGGAACTGCTGAAATTGGCGGTTGCTGACAACCATTTACCATCCTTACTTTAAAGGAAGCTAGGCAGAAAATAAACAATGCCACACACCCAAAATTTTTTATCTCATGAAAAGTACATAAGATCTTCTGGTTCTCCAAAGTATTGGAAAATTTTGAGAACCAGACGAGTGTGGGTCATTGTTAAGAAAAATGACTATGGTTATGTCCTGTAATAGATCCAAAATCTCGTTAAGAAATATAAAAGAAAATAACATATTTATATTCATAATGAGAAAACTTACCGTAGTTAAAGAAAATGATTACAGTTATAAGGATCTTTCAATAGGATATTCCTCCAACAAACCTGGCAGAAGACCAGGCACAAATAGGTTGACATCATCTGGCGGCCTTATGACATGCCAACCCCAGTCCATTGTCTTGATCAAGGAAAAGGAAGAAGAACATAATTCCATTATAGAATTGGCTTTGGGGAGGAATTTTGGAAAAGAACAGAAGAATTCTTAAAGTCAGGATAACTTTTTGGGAGAAAAGTTGAGCGCTTTATATAGAGAATTTCATGATCGAAATATTCGGCCAAGAGATTTTATAGGCGAAATCTTTGGTTGAGATTTTTGACTCAAATCTCAATAAGATTTATTATTATTGCATGGAATGCTTTGATATCTACATAAAGAAAATGAGATCTCCAGCTGAGATTTTTAATTAAAATCCTGTCATTAATGGATGCATGCAGCGCTTAGTTCGTTGCACCAAAAAGTCAATCAAATTAATGAAAAGTCATTCTATATATGTAACCCGTAGATTTTAATGCAAGTTTACACTTATATGTAAACCCGCACATTTTAACGTAGGGTTACACTTATATGTAAACCTACGGATTTTAATGCAGAGTTACACTTATATGTAAACTCGTAGATTTTAACGAAGGGTTACACTTATATGTAAACTCGCAGATTTTAACGCAGGGTTACACTTATATGTGAACTTGCAATTCAAATGTAGATTCGCATGTCTGAGCACAAAGTCATGTCTGATGCGCAATTTCGTCAAAATCAATATAAGATTTACATAGAGTTGGGCTCAAATTTTCAATGAGATGACAAATAAAGATTATTCCAAGTTTATATTGGACAAATTAGGAAGAAAAATTATATCCATGAGGTTAATATGAGTATGCAATAAAAAAAAATAGAAAGATTACAAGAGCTCCTTGAAAAATTTTACAATTCAATGATTCATGAGAGCCTTGATTTTCTCTTCTACATCGCTTATCTCCAGCTGAATGGCTTCATAAGTTTGAACAGCAGCTTGTCTGCGTAGCTCCTTTTCATTGTCAGTTATCATGCTTGTTGGTTCAGATTCCAATGCCTCTAGTTCAGCTTGAGCAGTTGAGAGGACTTTGTTTACATTATCAAGCTGCATAGACAAAATCAGCAAGATTCTTATCTGAATCCTCTCGCTCCTTAGAAATCTTTTCAAGAAAAGCCTGAACTTTAGCAATGGTTTCTCGAGTTCTCACAATAGCTTGATCATGGCCTTCAATAATTGAATTAACATTCTCTATTTGAGTACATAGAGATTGTTTATCTGATTGATTCTTTTCAACATAGGCCTTACAAGTATCAACTTCTTCCTTAATTTCTTTCTAAAGCTTGAGTTGCTTCTCCATCATCTTTTGAAAAGTGGTCTCCACTATTTCTGACTTATCGGCACTATGAATCTTCAATAAAGAGTCAGTATAGTTTTGGAGTTGGGCAACTATAAGTCTATAAGGATTACCTTTTTCTTCTCCACCAGCACTTACTATGCCAGCCAAATAGATGTTGAGAACACTAGAAACTGAGGAAAAAGAATTTTCTTTCATAATCTAATTGATACAGCGATCTAGAAAATCGAAAAAGACTTTAATAGTATGCTTGCATCAATTTCTGCACAACTTGCTGATGACAGTGAAGAAGAAATAGTTGTGGTGGAGATAATCCCTGTGGTAGATATGACATGTACTACGTTCTGGGATAAAGGGACAGTTGCCTCAAAAGTTCCAACTTCAGTAACTCTAACAGCAATGACATCAGTAGGAGCAGTAGTCTCAGTAGTTTCATCAGTTCTGACTTTAGTTGTTGAAGTAATTCTGGCTAAGACAATAGCTTCAACAGCATCAGTTGCCACGGCTTCATTTTCAATAGTCGCAGCAGGTCTAACAGACTCAATTTCAGTAACCTCAGTGACTTCAATAAAGTCAGAAATTGCAGCAATTTCAAATATAAATTCTGGTTGAACTTCAATATCAGCAAATAAAGTATCGCCTTTAGGTATATATTCTGAAGTTGGAGTAGAAGGAAATATTTCTAAAGAAAAAAAAGATAAATGATTAAAAGATGATAAAAGAAATGAAAATGATATAAATGGGCCAAGTTTAGAATAGACCTTGAGGTTGGAAACTGGATTCTCTAGAACCATACTTCTCGCCCTCTCTTCTGCCGTTAGAAATGTATACTTACCATGGTCCGATGGAGGAGTAGAATAGTGAATGACATCACTATCATCATATCATCATCATCACGCATAACTTAAATTACTGGAGGAATAGAGGCGGCAGATTCCTTTTGCACCAATTGAAGTGGTCTCTCTTAAGAAGACACAGTAATAGGAAGAAGCCCAATTGCTGATGAAGTGGAAGGAACTTCTGTGGTAGGATTGATGGGAAAACATGTCCTTGACTTTGATGCTTTTTAGATGAGAGAGGAATCAAATTCACATCATTATCATCTTCTTGTTCTTCCTCAGCAGTTTTGAAGGTTGCACAAAGTATTGTAGCGCCAGCCGCAGTTAATGCATCTTGTGAAATGATGGGCAGGTCACTGAGACATCTTAACCTCTTTCTTTTGTAAGAAATTTTTAGGAGAAGATTTTGATTGAAAAGAGGTTAGAATGGTGGGTGACATAGGTCAATCTATTGAGGCCATTGCAGTATTGTCTTCATCCCTTGATAGGACTTCTTCAATGTCAAATTCTTCTATTCCAGCTACTTTAGTGCTACCTGCTTCTTTCTTCTGAGCATACCATGTTCTAATATCTCTCAAACAATTAAAACTTGCATCGAAGTTATGAGGCATGGAATGAACAGCAGAATACCATTTGCAAAAGCCGAAGCTCATAGACGAATTTAGAGTCTTGAGTGGAAGATTGAACTTGGCTTTTGTACCACTAGAGATGAAATCAAACCAAGCTCTGTCCTCCTCAAAAAGACTCCTAGTAAAACTCATGTTTGTATTTGGATTTTCAATATACAACTGATCATACCCAAACTGTCCAGAAAAGCGAGTTGGGTAATAAGGTTCAATGTAACAGTGGTTCCCTAAACGGAGAACCAAGTGCCCTGAACGGATATTTATTAACCACTAGAAGCACCCAGGAAATAGAGTTGTAAATTTATCAGCACAAGCTACATCTGCAAATTCTTCTCCATGGCCAACATTTGGAAAATAAAGAAAACACCTGAATAATTCATAATTAGCATGGTATCGAAGTGTTTAATGGACCGTAGTCATATAACCTCCTTTCCAGTGGGATTTTTCATAATCCTGAACTTTTGGAGAGCTCAAATCTACTTGAGCATCAATTGTACTCATCAATGAAGGACAGTGTATAACTATCCAAGCCATCAAATAAGTATATAGAAGTTCCACCTGCGGATTTGGAGTCTTGACAATTAGTTTTCCTTCATAATCACGGTCAAGAACAAAATTTGGTAATTAATTTTCTTAATCCATTTTGAATTTTACAAACCATTGCTGACAATAAACTGAGTGAACGGCCGAATGCTAACAAGACTGTCGGATATACCACTCCAATTGATAGGATTTCTTGTGAGGGAATCACACACTTTATCAACCATAACAAAAGAAAACCCGCCAATAAAGCAGGGTCTGATATGGGTTGTAAAGCCTGATAATGAAAACTCTCAAAGAATGTCCCGGCCTTGAAGACATCCTCATCTGATTTAGCAACATACGTATCTGTTCCACTTTGGGCAATCCTCTCTTTAACCTCCTTCTCAGAAATTGGAGAAAGACATGTTAGGTCAGGATTGTTCTTTGAAAATTTTGGAAAAATATACTGTAGCCATTTCTTTTGTTTCATGTTTTGAGTGTTAGAAATGTGAGCACAGATATGATAGTGGCAGAGCAATTCCCAGTAAATGTCATAAATCATGGGATGCCGAGTTTTCAATAAATGGAGTTTTCGCCTGTGGAGACATATTCTTCATAGGAAATGACTCTCATTGGTAGTCCTGAAATCTCATACATTTCATGAAGGGCAAGCCCTAATTCACCTCGAGGTGTAAAGAAAGTGCAAATATCAGTGTTGTATAATTCCAACAAGGAAAAGAAATAAAATCTGCTAGGAGGAATTCCATATTGAACTGCTCTGATTGTGCGATAAAGATTCGCGTATTTCAATTGATCCTCAAAAATTTTTAAGAAAAAATTTACCAAGATCGCCCATTCTCCCTTGGAAGAAAAATGGATCCATCCTGCAGAGCAAAAGTCTTGAACTGGAAATCCTCCTTGTGCATCAACAAAACGATGTAGGAAAGTTCAGGCAATCACTGGAGTCTTACCTACAGGGAGATCTTGCTTGAAAAATCCTAGAAATAATCCGCAAAAATATTTTTCAGTCGAATGAGGAAATGCACCTTGTGCATTGAATCCATCAAGTAAAATACCATTTTACGGTTTATTTAAATGCCAATCCATAATTATGGGAATAGAAAGAGAATGGAAGTAAAAGAATGGATAATATCTTTCTATGTCAGGAAGAAATAGGTTACGACCGTTAACCTGACGAAACCACTTGTAAACCTCATCATTTAAGCTATCATCAGGGATGGAGACATGATTACCGAACAAAAAATGAGGTTTGTTCAATAATTTCCTATTCTTTCCTTCAAAAGAGGCAGTAGTCATAAATACCCACAATGTAGGGTGAGTAGGGTTCAAGATTCTACTCTTCCTCTCTCGGTCGTCAGATGTTGAACAGGCTGGAAAAATGCGACCGAGCCTAAATTGTTTCTCGCCATCATATTCTCCTGTATGACCAAAGTAATGATCTTTTGGCGAAGCATTTAAGACGGAATTCACTATATAAAGAAAAGAAAGAGTTAAAATAAAATAGTGAAAAGGAAGATGCTCTTTTAGGATTAGAGTAAAACTTCCAAACATGATATGAAGTAAGAGAATCAGCTCCAACTAAAGGCTCCCGCTGAACTATTATGGCGCTGGAAGTGGCCCTAGGATTTTGCGAACCACCACCGGATAAACTAGAGGATGAAACCTTCTTCGTCTATTAAAATTCTAAAGAAAATTGAAAATAAGAGGAGTTTGAAGACGAAGGCTTTTGAAAGTTGGGAGAAAAGTTTGAAATTTAAAATTTTCAGAAAGTGTTAAAAGATATTTTAAATGATGAGTTTGAGATTTTATAGCAGATGAATTGACGGATGAGATTTCTAGCTCGAATCTCGTGAGGATTTCCTCATTAATGAAGTGTAGAAAACACCTCAATCTCTACGCCAGAAAAGTAGTAATTTTCTAGATATACAGCAAAAGGCGCAACATCTACTGCTCTAATACAGAGTCATGTTCTATGCAAAGATGCGAGATCTGCGGCTCTAATACAGAGTCGTGCTCAATGTAAAAGTGCGAGATCCGCGACTTTAATATTGAGTCGTGTTTTAAGTAAAGTGCGAGATTCGCGCTCCAATACAGCGTCGTGCATGTGAAAAGTTGTATTTCCTCTCAAAATACAAAGATTATATTTCGGCCAAAGTTATCCAAAGTATTTCAAAACACTTTTAAAATTATGGAGTTTTGAAAACTTTGGAATGGGTTTTGTTGGTGGAAATTTTTTTGTATTGAGAATCATCTTTTATAAAGAGAGATCCGCATATATAAGCTACAAAATAAGACGTGACTTTCACAAAAATGTGCTTTATTTTCCATAAAAGATGAGACACGATTTTTAATTTATGAATGAACTTGAAGTGTGAATCTCTTTCTCTAGATTCGCAGATTTAATAAAGAGTGGATCTTATAGGGTCTCATTATCATGTCCAAACATATTAGGCAAAAAGATAATATGCCATCACACCAAAGCTGCAGATCTCAAATCTGAGACTTGCATTCCAGTTGCAGTCTAAAAGAGCCGCAAATCTAAAGTTTGAGATCCATGTTCCAGCTGTATTCCACCAAGGCTGTAGATCTAAAATCTGAAATTCACATTCCAGTTGTAGTCCAAAAAAGCTACAAATATAAAGTTTGAGATTCGCGCTCCAGCTGTAATTCCACCAAAGCTGCAGATCTAAAATTTAAAATTAGCATTCCAGTTACACTCCGAAAGAGCTGTGAATCTAAAATTTAAGATCTGCGTTCTAGCTGTAATTCCACCAAAGCTGCGAATCTAAAATCTGAGATTCACATTCCAATTATAGTTCAAACGAGCCGCGAATCTAAAGTTTGAAATTCACGTTCCAGCTGTAATTTCACCAAACCTGCGAATTTAAAATTTGAGATTCGCATCCTAATAGCAGTCTGAAACAACTGTGAATCTAAAGTTTGAGATTCGCATTATGATTGCAATTTAAAGAAAATGCAAATCTGAAAATTAAGATTCGCGTTTTGATTTCCAATTACAATTCAGAGGATTAATGACGTCGATTATAAATTCTGGAGATTTTATACAAAACCACCAGAACAAAAGACGAAAAATTAATTCTCAAATCGTAGAGGCCAACGGTTTAACGGTTACATCAATTCAAAAGTCTTCAAATATCTATAAATCGTATAAGCTTAAGTAGAAAAAAGCATCGGGAGATCAGTATTAAAAAATGCTATTTCTGCTTTAGTGCCGGTGTTATCAAAAGTTTAAAATTTTCACCAACTAAAATTTTATACAGAGTGTCAACGAAGAGTAGAATCATCCTTCACAGCTACTCTAAAGCCCAGTTTTAAACAAAAAGAGAATTAAATTTTGCTCATTTTCTGTAAACGAAAAATCATTAAAATTATAATCTTTTATTGAAAACCTCAATAAAGAATCATTTACGATTTTATGGCAAATAAGGTCCTCTGCCTAAGATTCTAGAATCAGCTCGGCCATTGTTGTAATAATTAGCACCGCACATCACGGCAGTCTTAAGCGGTGAGACTCCTCCTAGCATTGTTGAAAAAAAAGGGCCGTCGCTGCGAGGATAGCCTCGCCAGCTTCGAGCCGCGAGGCTGGTCGCCCAGCCTCAAGCACGGTGAATTTCCACCTCGCGCTCTTAATTTAAATTCTCCGAAATTATTTTGTATATTTTACAAATAAGACCCAAATTCTAATTAGAGTCTAATTTATTTTTGGGTACAAAAATTCTAAATTTGTTTTCTTTGGATACAAAATTCTTAATTATTTTTTTCTGAGTTTGATAATTCTTCAAAATTCTAATTTGAGTTTAATTGATTTTGGGTATAGGAACAGGACCCGATACGATGAGTCTGGATCAAATCAAACTGAAGGAATATTCCAAAATTTCATTAAGATTTCAATTTTATCTACATGGAAATATCTTCTCAAAATTACACCTTCTCAATTTTATCTACATGTAAACCGGCTCAAGAATCAAGAGCATATAAATATCTCTCAAGAGAACTCAAAAAGGGATCATTTGGCAAATCAAGTTACACGCGAGAACCTTGAAGCCTTGAGACTGCCAGAGTGAAAGAAGACATTTGGTCAGATCTCTCTCCCATGAAAGAGTTCGTGCTTCCTCCAAGAATCAGCAAAGAAGAAAAACGAGCTCGCCTTCAAATCATTGACGTCGAATCGTCAACAGAAAAGGACCAATCCCCATAACTGTCTCGAATCCCACGATCTTTTGTAAAAAGAGAGTGACGATCTATAAGTCCTCTATGTCTATTTCTTTTTATTTCTTTTCATCATAATCAAAACGAAAAAGAGAAATTTTTATAATTTGTAATTTTTCTCAACTCAATGGTAATGGAAAGAGCTCCTATTTTCCCTGAAAACAAGTATCACGACACTCTCTACGACCCCTACTCCAACACTAGTTTCAGGTTCAACGCAAGTCGTTCCTGATGACGATCCACTTAAAGAGTATTTTCAATACAATGTCATGGACTTCTTGCCTTTATTATAACGGTGTGTGTCCATGTTCTTGGATGACTGTCGTTCGATCGAGCTTGGACGCCCAATGTTGTTGAACTATCTGACCAATATTAAGAATATCGGGGGACCAGAATGAGCTGCTCCTTATCAAGCCCGCTTGATTGCTTTAGATGAGTAGGTTCAGTCATTGGAGACTCTTCGACAAGCTGATGTCACTACCAAAATAGAAATTGAAGTTGCTCGTTGGAGGGCAGAGTTGTTTCACAGCAAGAAGAGTTTCGCCGCCAAGAAGAAGCCTGAGCTGCTGAAATTAGTAACCTCCAAGCAAATCAAGAGGTCATTAATGGAGAAATAGAGTAGGGAAGGTTCGAGCTGGATGCTAATCATGCTACTATAGAACGTGCCCGTGAGACAATCGTCAAAACCCAAGCCATTCTTGCAACTGCTCAGGTGCAGTAAGATGAAGTGCTGAAGAGGCAAGACGAACTTGTTCTACGCCATGACTAGCTTCAACAGGAGGTCACTATGTGGAGCAAGGAAATTGAGGATGCTAGGGCACAAGTTACTCATCAGCTGACCATCAATGATGACAAATTACGTCGCCAAGTGCTATCAACTGTAGAGGAAACTCAGCGATCAGCTCTTTAAAAGGCAGAGTCAAGTCTAAGGGTTTTGGGTAACCCTTAAATCTTTCAACATATCTTTCTTTTCTGCTTTCCTTATTTTGAACCATAAAGTTGTTTGTACTGCTTTACTTTCTTCCCTTGCCTTATTATTGAATAAATAATTAAGCTTCAATATATTGTATTATTCATTATTTTGGAATTATTGCGTGACACTCTTGTAGATATCTTAGGGATTTTTGGGGTAGACATTTTGGATATGTGGTACATGACATCGCTTCCATAGCCACTTTTTTTTTTAATGATAGACTTGTCTGGAAAGCAGACAGAGCCCAGATGATAAATTGAAACTATGGAGTTATGGATTTTTGGACGATAGAGTTGCGGAAGATAAAACTTATCATGTGAATGGTGGGACTATAACAAGTTTAACTTTGGAATTTATAGTGGGGGTGACTCGTCTGGAAAACAGACAGAGCTGGGGTGATTTACCTGGATAACAGATAAAATCGATGTGAAATTTGAAGTTGACATGTCTGAAAAGCAGATAGGTCAGGGTAATTCGTTCAGATAACAGATAGAATAGATTTGAGATTTGAAGTTGACTCACATGAAAAGCAGACAGAGTCAGGGTGATTCACCCGGATAACAGACAGAACTATTTGAGATTTGGAGTTGATTCGCTTAGAAAGCATATAGAGTCGGGTTGATTCACTGGATAACAAACAGAATCAATGATCGGGTCAGGATCATAAATTAACTTGCCTGGATAACAGACAGAACCGAGGTGATTCGCTTGGACAGACAGATTCGATGATCGGATCAGGATCATAAGTTGACTCGTCTGGATAATAGATAGAGCCGGAGTGATTTGCTTGGATAACAGATAGAATTGATGATTAGGTCAGGATCATGGTTGACTCATCTGGATAATAGACAGAGTCGGGGTGATTCGCCGAATAACAGACATAATTGATGATCAGGTCAAGATCATAATAATGATTGCTTACTGAAGTATTTATCAGATGATTTGTGAAGTGGGTGAGAGAATCAAATCTCGCTACCAGAAGTAAGATCTTAACATGACAGGTATGCGACGAAGATCGTTTATATGGTGATGAGATAGTTCAAATATCGTTGTTAGATATAAGAGCTTAACATGACAGGTTCACGGGGTTTTTAGCAAAACTCTAGCTGTAAACAGATTTGGTATGCCTTTACCAATCGCCATTGGCACTGGGCTAGTCATACTATTCCCCTTAGTATGATAAGTTGTCGAGAGTTTTGTTTGGACTTAAATGCCAAACATTCTTTCTTCTCTTCACCTTCTGGCTTTGGATTGTTTAGTTTCATACACCTACCCCCTATATGATAGAGTTAGTGAGAAACTTTTGATTTCTCTTCATGTTGCCTTAGTGGTATTGGGCAATTCATACTTTATCCCCTAGTATAATATGTTAGCGAGAAACTTATTATCTTCTCTATACTTTAACAACATTGGACAGTTCATGCTTTATCCCTATCATAATGAGCTGTCAAGGCTCTTGTTTAGACTTAAATGTCAAATATTTTCTCTTTCTTACCTTTTGAGACTTTGGGTCATTGATGGTTATACTCTTGCCCCAATATGATACAGTATTATTGGATTGGCAAGAAGTTTTTAATTTCTTTTTCCATTGTCTTGGCGACATTGGACAACAAAATTATTATGCATGTATTCGTATATATTTACATACGTTTTTTTCTTTTTTTTCTTTTTTTCTTTTTTTCTTTTCTTTCTTTTCTTTTTTTTGAATTTTTTATTTATGGCACTCATTTTGCTATTCCAATAGTTAGTAAGAGCAGCAAAAACGATGTGATGCTTGTCACCATCAACATTTTTAACACCCCGGGCCAATCCAGCTGCTAATAAAAGAAGACAAGTTGGTTGCAATTGTGGTTTGGTGTGTACTCAGGGGAGTTTGCTTGCCAGTGCCGGCTATTCGTGCTCGGTAAGGACTCTGGCAGGTTCAATCTTTGCTGTGCTAGCGTTGATCGAGTGTTTTCCTTAGTTTTTGTTGAATTAGCTGAGAAAGTTGATTATTCATTTTTTAACAAGTTTGAGTGTACCCCTACGATTTCTCCATTTTTGGTAGCAATCGGGGAGAGTCTCTTTTGCTTTAAATTATGTCGGTCATAGTTCTTTACCACTATCTTTTCCGTAGGAATCGGAGTTCCATTGGTCAGTATTTTCGAGGATCCTATAGTAATTGTCGTTGTATTTGCGGACATATTTTTCTGTTCAGGTCTCAATAGGATCACATTTGCATCGATAAGAGCTTGAATTTTATCTTTCAGAAAATAACAATCTTTGGCTGGGTGCCCAATATTTTGATGGTAGAGGTAATACTTGGGATCGTGTATTTTCCCAGCTTCCTCTGTCTTTCGATTTTTGGGCAATTTATGCATCTCTTTTTTATTCAGTAGGTGAAAAAACATGACTGCTTATACATCTTTGAAGTCGTATGTATGCTGCGATCTAAAGGAATCTTGATTATTCGGTGGCTTTTTGTTTGCAGCTCGTATGGTAGTCATTGCTTCCTTTCATTTAGGATAGGATGATTGTGATTGTGGCTGGTTCATGGACATCCTTTTTTGAGTACGATATTCATCGATACGTCGGATTATGTTCTCTGCGTATTGCCCTTATTTGATTAGATCCTTCAAGATTTTAGACTCTACCGCTTCTATCTTAATGAGTACATTGGTTTGGAGATTGAGTTTGAAGGTTTCCACCAGTGTTTATTGTGACATACCATGCGGACATTACAGTGACATCTAATAGAAACGTTCTACAAAACTTTTTACGGTCTCATGCTCTTCTTGTTTGTTTGCAAGGAGAGTATGGATCGAGATCTCTGTGTCATCTTCAAATAACGGCGCAAAAATTCCTTCTCTATGTCAAACCATGACTTAATAGTTCCTGGGGACAACTGCATAAACCATATAAATACAGACCCTCTCAAGATACTTACAAAGATCTTGGTCATTATGGGATCATTCCCCATAATATGACATGTCTGTGCCAAGAAGTAATACAGGTGTTAGTTGGGAGAATATATTCCATCTAAAGACTTTAACTGTAGAGCCTTATATTTTACTGGGAAAGGAGGCGATTCCCACTCCCTTGTGTTCGGCCTTGTAATGCCGACTTCTTGCAGGTCCTTCCTGTATATCAAATCTTCTAGTTGATCTTGCATCTTTTCTGCATGCGAGTCTAATTCATAATGAAACTCTTCTTCTTTCTCTTGATTCCCACTATCATTCTTTGGTGGTTCGTCGGAAGGTTTCTCTGATTTATCTTAAATACTCTTCTCCACCACTTTGAGAAGCAACATAAGGAGTCCATCAAGACTCTTTTGTTTCTCTAGGATCAGACGCTCTTGTGTTTCGAGTCTTTGATTCATTTCATTGGAACTTCTCGTCATATGGGCTGTTGTATCTTCAAACCTGGAAGATTTATATGATCGCTATGTTGCAACGGCAGAGTGATCACTATCTGCTTTGCTTTCGCTGTCTGAACCCCCAGTCAATCTTTTGTAATTTGGTGGCACTAAAATTCATGACCTTAGCCATGTATAATGACGAGCTTCCGCATTCGAGGAGTATGTATCTCCTCGTGGCTTCTTTCCTTTATTTACCATATTAGAAATCACGAATAGAGGTTCTACATTAGTGGTGATGCTTCTTCTCTGAACACACCTTCTTTTAGGTGTATTGGACTTTGACTCGGTTATTCGGCTTAAAACCAAGGGTCTAGGCAGACCACAACTGCAACTGGCGACTACTGTGGAGATTATTTGCTCACATCAGCACAATGAGTGAGATTGAGCCATCCTTCTCTTATTATTGAGAAATTCTCTTAAATCGATCTCTTGATGAGTCTCTTCTTTGCTGTTGTGTTTATGGCAGTCAGCAAATATAGAAGATCGAAATTTCTGCCCTAAATAAGATTCTGTTATGGTCTTTGCATATACTTTACAGAATTGAAGTTCAATTTTGTATTCTGGACTTTTTACGTGGAACTGAATAGCCTGACGTTTTGCTTTTTGTGCGCGTGGCTGAGTAGCCTTGCACAGAGTTATGCTGCGCTGATTATCCTCGCGCTTAGAGTTAGCCTTGTGCAGAATTACGCTCGGCTAATTAGCCTCACGCTTGGAATTAGCCTTGCACAGTGTTACGCTAGGCTGATTAGTCTCACGCTTGGAATTAGCCTCGCACAGAGTTACGCTGGGTTGTTTAGCATGGTACTTTGAAATAGCCTCGTGCAAGGTTATACTGGGCTAATTAGCCTGACGTTTTTGTCCAGATTCGTCTTGGACTTGATTTTTGAGAACTCGTCACCATGCTCGACAGCTTCGGTTGCAAATTTGAGTTCTAGTTAGTTCAGATCTTGGCTTTCCTTTAGTATTTTGTGCAGCCATGATAGGAGGAGATTTTACCTTTTCCAAAATTTTGTAATCCAAAGATCCCAATGGGTTCTATTCAATAGAAGTCCCTTTGTTACTGGAATTCATAATTTGGATCCCTTCTTGTTCAGAACTCGAAGTTCCTATTCAACGGGAATCATCTCATCATTTGAGTCTATTTCTTGAACTCCTTCCTTTTCCAAGGGGCTCCTATTCAATGGGAGTCTCCTTATCATTTGAACTTATACCGAGGGTTTCCAAGCGGCGATGGAGCCCTCTTTTGACCGAACTAACCCATCTAGAGGATAAATACTCCTCATATTTATTTTAATCAATTTCTGCAATTAACTTCTCTACAGACTTACTAATTTTATGGGCATTAGATTAGGCCTTGATTTTCTTGTCATTGTAGAAGACTGCTCCCTCTGTGGTCGCCAGCTTGTTTTTGTCGAAAAACGCAGTTCCTTTCATTTTCATGGATTAATAAAGATTACAATAAAATTTATCTAAATTACAATGGAAAAACAAAAGAAACCAACGAGAGAGACTTATGAAACACGTCTCTCTCTTTTACAGAAGGTGTGAGTTCTAAAGTGACTATGAAGCGTCGCCCTTATATGCCGTTAACGATCTAACACCTAAAACTGATCTTGAACGTGGAGAATATAATGAAGAAGTTTCTAGTCGGTAGCTCGTACTGATGGTCAGCATGCTCTCTGTAGAATTAATCTGGTCTCCAATAATCTCTCCTTCAAAAAGATCCCAAAAATCTCCCTCTTGACCCTTATTTATATATTTTGGGGTTTACTTAGAGATAAGAATGGAATACCAATCAAATTTTATCTCTGAACTCGTATTAAATATGAAATTTTTAATTCCGAGTGATTGGATACAATTAGAATCGAAATTCGGGTTGAAATCTAGAAGGAAATCCAATTTATAAATCAGAATAGCCTTGCGTGCGCGAGGCTGTCATCCCCGCACCAGGCTATTAGCCTCGTGCGGGACTCTTTGCCCCGCGCGGGGCAGCTAACCTCACATGCGCAAGGTTATTTTGCCCCATGTGGCTTTTTCTTTTGCTTTCCAATTTTCTCTGCCTACAAGTCCTACATCAGATAAAACAAAAGAAATTTAAAACATAATCTAACCGAAATAAAGGCCTAAAAAATAATTATAACATCAAAAGCAGTTATTAAATATTACAAGAACCTAAGCATCAAAATCATTAGATTTTCTTTTAGATATATTTATTAGTTAAGATTTGGTGGTTAAGTTATTAGGATAAAATAGAATTAGTGATTAATATTTGACATTATATTTTATAATTCTTTTTAAAAGGGGTTAAATTGGGTTATCTTTTTATTAATTATTATTATTATATTATTTTTAGATAATATATTTAAACTAAATAAATTCAAGAATATTTATAGATAAATACAAAAATTTTGGATAGAGAATTTGGGATGTTATAAAGTCGCTCTTTAATTATTTTCTTCATTGCTTTGTTGATGGCCACTTGTGTGTTGTCGGGTTTGCTACCATTATCCATACCCGCATCCGACTTATTTTCTATAAATAGTACCCCCTCCTCATAATTTCAATGTCCGTTGTTTTTTTTTTCCTTTCCTTTTCTCCCCAACTGACATTATCTCTGCATGATGGCTCTTGATGGTTTGTTTTTGGATACCCCGTATGCCACATAAGCATAGTCGGACTCCTCCTCTGTCTCACAGGTCAACTCGGCATTAAATGTGCCTTGGTCTGCACCACTATTTCCCATGCACACTGGCTCCCTCTGGGACCCACTTTGGTTGACTTCAAATTTATTAGGGGGTCTATCCCCTCTTTTTCCCTGCTCGCTAATGCCCTTCCATTTCAAGATATCCCTCATTACGGAGAGGCTCCTCACCCTCCGTGCCTGTTGCACTTCTCCACCAAGCCACCCAGAAGTTTTTCCTCAATCACTCTACTATCCCTATTTGTTCTTCCTTCTAGTTGTTTTCATCCCCATTCTGAAAAACTTCTCTCTCTCTCTCTCTCTCTCTCTCTCTCTCTCTCTCTCTCTCTCTCTCTCTCTCTCGCCCCCCCCCCCCCCCTCCCCTTCTGTCACTCGTAGCAGTTGTTCTCATGCTAGTTCTTTCCCTTTAGGTGAGCTTTTTTGTCAGACTTTAACTATTTAGGTGAGCCTTCCCTTTAGGTGAGCTTTCCCTTAAGGTCCTCTGGCGAGTCACCTTTAACTATATTTTGTCGATTATTTTCGCCATACTCGCCTTCTCTATGTCCATGCCTCAGTGAGTGGGATGTATCTTGCAGATTCCCACTAGAGAAGTTGTAAGGTAAAGGTTTCATCTTTGTCTATTGTCGCCTGGACTAGCTTCCTTTATATCTCCAACTGTTCCTATCAGTTTGCCAGTATACTGGCAACCACCTTCATCGCCACCTCTGTTTCCTCCTTTCCTCTATTTCTCTTATGAATTTCTCCCAATGTTCTTTGGATTTCTTCTCTTTCTTCTCCAATAGCACCTTCGCATCAACATTATAATTCATGGCGTCATCATACGACATGCACGATGTTATTTCAATAGCATATGTATTTTATGATAACTATGGGAAGGTTTCTGGATCACTGACTCTGACAAACATTCTACCCGCACTTTTTTTGTTATTTTGTTGACCATATTTAGAGTATTTCTGTATACCAGTAATTGACCAAATTTTATTGTAATTGCTTTGAGCTTTACCAATCCCAAGTGAAGATTTGTAAACCCCTTATTCTGATCCATACCATCCGCGAAAATTTATAATTGGGCAGTTGTTCCTCTCTCGACCATTAGTTGACATGAAAATAGCTTGTTTCATTTACGTAATGCCATTATGGCCTTGAAATCATGTGATTGAGTGCGCTTTCATTTGGAATTCTATTGCAAACTCTCTTTTTCCAATCCTCTTTGGCTCCCAAGTTCTTTTCTTAAAGGAATCATACATTGTGCGAACGGTATTGATTGCTTCTTCCACCTCAGTTTGTCCATATTCAAGGACAATCATGCCAGTTGTACGTGCTAGGTCTACTTATTTCTTCAATATCTCCTTCGAGTAAGGAATGTAGATCTATGGTTTGATTTACTGTAGAGTTGTTATTTTCACAGTTGGGATTGCTTTCTCTTCTCTTCCCTCTTTAATATTGTCAATTTTGGAGAGTTAACTGAAGTCTGCTCTTCTATTTTTCTTGATGTTTGTCCCTTCACCATGGTTTTGTTTGGTGCTCAACGAGCCAGTGTTATCGATGCATTTCTTTTGGCGTTCCATGAATAGTCAGATGCCCTATGACCCTGTTTGTTACAACATAAACAAATGACTACCGGGCATATTGAGATGCAGTGTCTCATCAATCTACATCCATAGCACCTCTCTATCACCGGTCTTTGCTTCCTCTTCCTTGCTCCTTCTCTGACTGTCTCAGTAATCATGACTCTCTTTTTTCTTCGCCGACCTTTACCGGGTCACAGTCCAACCCTCCTCATCAGGTGTAAAACGTCATAGACAAAAGGCTTGAGTCCTCTGGTCTTCACCATCATCCTCCACATATCTGACTCAGTAAACTATTTAGGTTCCCTATGGGTTTTTTTGGGGGTTTTGGATTGACAGACCATAATTTTCTTCATGGGGTCATCTTACTCACCTCATCCAATTTTTGGCGGTAATTCCCATAGAACCTCTGCATGTGGGTGCCCCCCTATTGTAAGGGTTTCGGCCTTCACCTTTGATTGTTCTCGAATCTGACTCTCTGGCCGTTCGTGAGAAGTCAGGATGGATTTGACTGTATTCATGCTGTCACAGGAGGTAGAATCGACCATTAATTTGGCTTCTCGTTAGTTGACAGACATCACTCAATAATGATGAAACTTGCTTTAGGTATGTTTTCCTCAAAATCAATTTTTCTCCCTTTCTGTTTTGTTTTGAATTTTTTTTTATTTTTTTTTTGTTGATGTTTTCCCCCTTCCTCGAGAGTACTTCTTCCCCTTGTTTTGCCCCTTTTTTGTTTGTTTTTTTTTTCTATGCCTTTTTTTTCTTGCTTTCTGGTCATCGGAGAAAGGTTGGTTCTGATTTTTTTTCCTTCTTCTACTCTCTTTTTTCTCCGCCGACCTTTATCGGGTCATAGTCCAACCCTCCTCATCAGGTAAAATATCATAGACAAAAGGCTTGAGTTCTCTGGTCTTCACCATCATGCTCCATATATCTGACTCAGTAAACTATTTAGGTTCTCTATAGGTTCTTTTGGGGGTTTTGAATTGACTGACCATAATTTTCTTCATGGGGTCATCTTACTCATCTCATCCAATTTTTGACGGTAATTCCCATAGAACCTCCGCATGTGGGTGCCCCCTATTGTAAGGGTTCCGGCCTTCGCCTTCGTTTTTTCTCGAATCTGACTCTCTGGCCATTCATGAGAAGTCAGGATGGATTTGACTGTGTTCATGCTGTCACTGGAGGTAGAATCGACCATCAATTTGGCTTCTCATTAGTCAACAGACATCACTCAATGATGATGAAACTTGCTTGAGGTATGTTTTCCTCAAAATCAATTTTTCTCCCTTTCTGTTTTGTTTTGATTTTTTTTTTTTCTTTTGTTGATGTTTTTCCCCCTTCCTCGCAGAGTACTTCTTCCCCTTGTTTTGCCCCTTTTTTTGTTTGTTTTTTTTTTTCTATGCCTTTTTCTGTTCCTTTCCAGTCATCGGAAAAAGGTTGGTTCTGATTTCTTTTCCTTCTCCTACTCTCCTATCTTTCCCTTAGTTCCCCTTCTTTCTCCCCTCATTTTCTTTCTTCTTCAAAATTTTTTTCTCTAGTCACTGATAAGCTTGCTGGAAATCGCCTTTGTTGTTCACTTCTCAGAAAAGATAACTTGGACCAATCCCATGGTAACTATTATAATTCTTAACACTCAAAAAATAGAACGAATTCAAATCCTAAAATTCTCAATACTCCAAGACTAAAAATAATTTAAATCCTATTAATTCTCAATAATTAAATAATTTTAAAAATTAAATTAGAAGTATTTAAAGAATTATCTTTTTTAGAAGAATTTTGAGATGAATTAGGGTTTTAGAGGTGTATGGTCAGTCTGCTTGGGAGGAGGCCGTCAGGAGAGTCAGATGGCTAGAGGAGGAGTTAGTGATGAGATTGGTCGAGGTCACCAAGAGAGAAATGAGAAAAGAAAAGAAAAATAAAATAAAAAATAAGAATAACTTTGGAATATGTTGGATTGTTCTTAGAAAATTTATTTTTTTCTTTATGAGGGATGTACTTAGAATGTGTGCATACTTGGAAAATTTGTAGTTGCATTTAGAATTTTCTATTTTTTGGTTCCAAATTTCATACGTATACTCACTAAATCTTCAAACTACTATAAATAGTTACGGAAATTTCAAATACCATTTAAACCTCTATCTTTAGTGGCTTTAACTATGTAATTGATGATTATGTCTACTATGACGACTCGATAAGACAAAAGAGAAAAATGAAAACTTGGAAATTGAGAAACAGAGAAGAAGTCAGTTTTCATATGTTTTCTCTAATTTTTGTAATTGTTTTTAGATTCATTTTAAAATAATAATACATTGGCAATTTTAACCCTATTTAAAAAGCTAATATATTAAACTTTTAATTTTTATAATATTTTAATTGTAATATTTAATTTCTGCACTAATATGAAATATATTTATCCCCTAATTTTGAGACATGCTAAAAACTCACAAATTCAACTAATTAGAATAAAGGGATCTTCTCTCTCTATCACTAAACTTCCACTATTGCTTGTATAGTTGTAATCATTTTTTACATATTCAAGCGCCGTTCTAAACCTGTGCCTACTTTTACAAATCATTAACATTGGCATGGCTTATCTGAGAGCATCCTCAGGATTACAATCATAGGGATGCCCGCATACAGACTTTCCACGTGCGCGGCACCAGCTGTTCCGGATGACGTGTCATGGGAGACATGTGGGCAACCGGTTTCTTATCCGGCCCGCTTCGCCACACGCCCCACTTTTTAACAGTATCCCCTCGATCAGCTGTAGCTATTGAAACAGCAAACACTGACGACGTGTCATCTAGCAGTCGCAAAAGGTCCTTCTCCTCCCCATCGACCCAATCCGCGTCCCGCCACGTCATCACGGAGAAGGAACTTCGAGCTGTCAGTTGGCAAACGGCGTTAATTGCTTCTGTTAGTTGGGAGACAGGCATGCCACGTGTCACTTTACTATTAGCTTTTTTGTTGTAACCCGATATGTGCCTCGGTCCTCTTTGGATAAGATTTAATATTATTACTTTTTAAATTTTAATAAAGAAATTTTTGCTGATTTTTTTTTATATTAATTTTTTTTTTTTTTTCTTTACTGATGAGTAGTCACTAAAATGAGGTAAACAAAACAGGTTGCAGTTGTGGATAACTGTGTCCTGTGGATAAGATTCTACTTTTATAATGCAACATATTTTAATGGGACAACATTTTTAATATTTTTTAGGTCTTTTGGATAAGCATGATTGAGGTCTTGGGTCATTGTATTAATTTCTCTTTTTTTTATTTACATGGTTTGATTTCAAAATAAAAGTAGTTTGTTTTAATTATGAAAGGTGCCATGAAAGATACCTAAAGGTTATTTATAAGTATTATAATTATTATTATTATTTTTTATAGGAGTGGTATATTTGAGAAGTCTCTATATAACGTTCAGCCTTCACTAATGTATATTATATTTATTATACATATATAGTGATGAAGAAGCAAATTAATTAGAGATATATAAAATATCAGATAGAAGTTGGCTAATTAAACTTTTTTTCATTTATTATTATTATTATAATATTTATTTTTTTAAGGATTTGGTTCCTTAGCTAAATTAATGGAGGAGACTGACAATAGTTCCCATGCTCTCCTTGAAGACCCAACAATATTTCTTTAAAAAAATGGAAAATTTATATTTTTGGTAACGTACATGTACACGGATCAATTTTTTGTCAGCCTAATACAAATTTTTAAATTAAAAATAAAAATTTTATTTTTCTAATTCAAAATTTTGCATAGAGTGGGCCAAAAAATAATATGTGGACACACATACACATTTAATTGCAATAGTTTTGCTTAAAATATATACAATAATAGTATATCTGCAATTTCTTAAGTAAAATGTATTCAATTCAAGGTTAAATTTATTTTTTCTTCAAATTTTTTTGTATAGTTAGCAACATTGACGCATCATAGGGAGACAATATCTTGTGAGTCTTCATAGAGAAATTGTTATTAAATAGTGTTATTATCTAGAGAGATATTCTCTAGTAAGTTCTACAAAAAGTTTTGTAATTATATTTTATTATAGTAGAAATTATTTGGAGTTTGCTACGTAGTTTTTCCCTTCACATTTAAAGATTTTCCAAGTAAAAAATTTGCCCATCTTTTTTCTCTTCTTCTCATCCTTGTGTGATTGTTTTATCTTGGCCACTCACTCAACACATTGCTTGAATTAGAATGTTATTCCCAACAAATGGTATCAGAGTCATGACGATGGATCCTACATTGAAGTTGCGAGATGGCGGATTTGATATCGAATTGACAAGAGCAGTTGGAAGAGTTATCAAGAACAACTACAATAAGAGGAAGATGAAGAAAAAAGTTAGTTTGAGTCTTCTGCATGAAGGTGCAGTGTGGAGTGTGCACAGAGCCAACAACGACAATATCTACAGATGAAGTTGTGTGGGCAGTGCAAGGTGGGGCAGTTTGCCGAGTGGCGTGTGTAGGTAGCCCGCTCAGCGGTGACCGTGGTAGTCGACAAGCTTGGAATGTGTTGGTGGCGTTGAAGATTCTTCTCGATGTTGAAGATGAAAATCTTGATTGGGATTTGGTGTTGGGCCAAATAACAAAAACCATATCTGTTTTCGAATCATATATTTACATGAGGACTTGATTTGTTATAGGCTCCAGAACAACAAACACCAAAGGAGTGGCTCAGAATTGAGATGGATTTTGAGTCGCAGATCGACGATTGTAAACGATAGAAATATGCATTAAGAAAATAAAATCTTTATTTTTAATTGAAAATTTTGGGATGGATCAAGGAGTTGACTTTTGGATCCGCGCACATTGGATACAACTTATATCATAGTTTAGTGTGAATATTTTACTGTAAAGCTCCAATGACATCCAGCCAAACAATATCCAACTAATGACATTCCAAAAGAATACTATCTTATCGCTGAGAAATGAAATTAAAAAATAACTTGCATCAATTATTGAGCCGACAAGTTATACCAATTCTAGTCTCTGTGTGTCTATATATATATATATATATATATATATATATATATATATATATATATATATATATATATATGAAAAAAATAGAAATGAGCTGATAGCTCATGCAACTTATCTAACCTGTAGTTCTTCCACTATCTCCAGTATTTTTTTTTAAAAAATTTCTTTTGAATTATGATTCAACTCCCTAGAGTTCATTCATACTCAATTTCTTGGGTTTTAGTTTTGATTTGATCCTCCATCAAATTAACACAAAATAATTAACGGTTTTCAATGAATAAAACATTTTGTATGCACTGATGAAAAGATAAATGAACTCCAAAATCTATGAAATTTAATCTAAAAGAAATTAAGGAGATAGAGATAGTAATTGTTAAAAAAAATTAAAGAAAAATCATTGGATCAATATAGTTTTGCCGCTAACTCACGTAATTTTTCCTGAACTGACAGTTCACTTACAGTAATCCTATATATATATATATATATATATATATATATATATATATATATATATATATATATATATATATATATATATATATAAAATCAAATATGTGGAATACTATATCCTCTGGATTATATTAGCAATTTG
The DNA here is from genome assembly GCA_036321105.1 of Dracaena cambodiana. NCBI lineage: Eukaryota > Viridiplantae > Streptophyta > Magnoliopsida > Asparagales > Asparagaceae > Dracaena > Dracaena cambodiana. Next base: position 12,796,528 of record JAYEPQ010000010.1, read on the forward strand.
TTAATAGAACAAATATATAAAGTAAATGTCTACTAAAAAAACATACAAACTAAAAGTAAGATGTTTGCTAGTACAATAAGCTGACACAATAATCCACTGCAACACAAAAGAAGAAAATGAGCTAAATCTTGTGATAGTTGTTCCGCTTCTGGCGTTACTCCCCTAGTCCCCTGCTGCTATCTACGCCACCAACCGCACTGGACTATTTACTTGAAGGTAGCAATCATTCGCGTAGTCTTTCTGTCCGAAAACTGACCTGTTCAGAGAGTAACATATCGATTTTTTTCATATCCACCCCAATTCTAGTTTCATATCGATTTTTTTTTTTTTAATTCCTGCATAAGTTTAGTCAATCTAGTGTTTGAAGCTGTTCTCATCTTAGTAACAAAAGCTTAGCTTGTATTAAAAACGACCACATATAAAATACACAATAAAGTCCCATGTTTTAAAATGATAGTGTTTATGATTTGTTTTTACCTGAAGAATAATACCTTTTATGTAAGCAATCAAATTATTTAGGGTAATTATTTTAAGCCACTATTGTTTGTTGCAGATAAGCATGGGTCACATCCCTAAGTCGCTTAGCCTGTCGGATTGACTATTGAAATATTCTTCCACCCGGTTGCCTCCTCACCATTTGAATTTTTTTATTAGGAAGAAATTTCAGCCCTAAGAGTGAGTCCCATGAAGGCATGATAGGTTTTGAATACAAAATCGATAACTAATTTGATCTGTCGAAAATCAATCTGATCCAAAATCTTAAACTGATAGATAGATAGATGTCTCAACTTTGTATTTAAATTCATAAACTTTTCTTGTGCCATCTACTCATATATGAACTCCTAATTTTTTTTTTTCTTTAATTGCTAATTTATCTTTAAGAAACTAATAATATGGAAGATCGTGAAAAAGATTTCTTTTTCTATCTACAACTTGTTGAGAGAGATCCAACTTCACCCAATCTTTTTAGTAGTGGTGAGCCCACTAAAGCATGCCAATAGTAATGTCAATAGACCATCATTCAACATACCATTTGGGAAAGTATTAGCCAAAACCCCATATCGTGATCTGAAGTTGTTATATAGTATTTATCTTTCTCATGAATTCAAAAAAAAAAAAAAAAAAAAATCACCTCTTGAAACTTGTACTATGGACAACTAAGAACCTTCCGCAAGGAAAACACCCATCCTTGCAACATGATTCCAATAGTAACCTAAAATATGTAGCTTATCGTTGGGTTATACATTTTATTCTCTAGAAGCTCTAGGATAAGAATCTTACCTTAAGTAGCAAGGGAATCATATAAGATCTTTCTGGAAAAAAAAAATGAATCTTTTAGAATAAAAGGAAAGCACCCGTTATTAGGAATTTTCTCTTCACTCCAAGTAAATTTTCGAGTTTATTGGCCTTCTTCATTCAATGCCTTCATACTTTTTTTTTTTTTTTTGTTAGAAGGACAAGAAATGAGAATGTATATAGTTGACAAAATAAATGTGGGAAGAAATGACAACTAGGATAAGATACGGACATGTCGGCCAACTTATTACATAAGATAAGGTTAGAGATGGAGAGGCGAAGTATTGCACCATTCGATTAGTACTAGGTGGTTCCCAAAGGGAGTTCCCAAAGGAGCACACCACTTTTCCTAGTGAGTCTACTAAATAGTTCAATTTTCATCTGGATTTTCAGTTTGAAAGTGGAGTCACTAGGAAAAATTGTGTGCTACTTTAGAAACTCCCTTCCCAAACTATAGCTTAAATGACGTGGCCATGCACAAGGAGAAAATAATAGAGAAGCAATTGGAATTAGTTGAGAAGATGATGTGATATATTTGCTAATGATAGAATTGAAAATTGAGTTTATTATAAGTCTCAAATCTGATAAGAAGTTTGGTGCTAATCATCTTCCAAAACATTGAGAATCCAATCTATTTTTTAATTTTTTATATAGTTATATTAGATTCTATATTTAATTCTATTTATATCAGACTTGTAAAAAGCCTAGTTCAAAATTTCAAATTGAATTATATCTGTTTTTCCATTTTAACCATGTTTTTTTTATTATATAGATTTATGTGTTGGTAATGTTTCCATCAAAGTCAACTTTGAATATGAGTCTAAGATTTAAGAGCTATTATCCAATTATTAAGGAATTCAAGTTTCAACAATTTGGCGCCAAAAATATACTGTGTTGACACTAACAGAAATACTTCCCATTTTTTGAAGTTTTCTTGATCAACATTATAAGAACTCTTTTCAAATTTTAATATCTCCTTTATATTTACCGATATGTTATACATTATAATACAGTTTCAGCTACAACCAGCCTCAATCTCAGTTAATATCAATCAAAAATATAAATTATAGCATCCCATCCACACACAGGTACACACGCACACACTTATGTCTTAACAGTACTAAACGAACATACAAGATTTATGTAAAGTAAGAAACACTCTATAACACAAATAGGCTGAGCATAAACCGCAGAAACCGAATCGAACCGCAAAACCGAACCGAACTCGGTTCGGTTTATTCAGTTTTCGGTTCGGTTTAAAAACCGAAATTATTTACGGATTTCGGGTCGGGTTTCGGTGGTTTTAGCTCCAACCGAAACCGAAAAAACCGAACTTTTGGAATTATAGTTTTTTTTTTCTTTGGTTTATTTTCAATGTGTTTTTCTTTTAAATTTTTAATGAAAAACATGTAATTGTTATTTTAATAAGTAGAAAAAGAAAAAAAATAGAAAGAAAATTATTATTTTTCCTATAAAAAATATGCGTTTATCACATAATTAGTTTCAAACCCTAAAAATCGAAAACCGAACCGAACCGAACCGAAAATTCGGTTCGGTTTTCAGTTTTCACTTTTTTTCGGTCGGTTCTGTTTCGGTTTTATAACTTCGATTCGATTTTCGATTGGTTTTTTTTTCAAATATAGCACGGGAGTCTAGATTTTTTTGGATCAAAACCCTTTATCCTTCGCCGCACCTCATCTATGGCCCACTCTGGCCCAGCCCAACCTTCGCCTTGGTGTCGGCCCGTCGCAGTCTTTTCTGTCGGCCAAGATGAGGCCAAGCCCCACGTCTCCACCGCGGAGGGCCCGCAGCGGCAGCAGGAAGAAAAGAAAACAGTGAAGTCCCCGCAAGGCTCAAGGGCTTGGAACCTCGAGTAGATCAAAAGGGTGAGCATCTCAAAACAAATTTGACAGAAAAGATTAAATCTTGGACAATTGAGTTAGCCCTTTTTTCCTTTTTGGATTTTTGAATATGGTTGATTAAAAAGAAATCAAGTATCATCATCCTTCACTAATTAAGGAATTATGATATGCTTAAGACTATGTTTGGATTGAGTGAAAATGAAGGAAAATAAAAAAAAAGGAAAGAGTAAGTTGCTTTCTACTGTTTGGTTAGAGGGAAAATTAGAGAGAAAATAAAAAGAAAAGAAAGTAAGAGAAAATATATTAGATTTTTTTTTTTTTCTTTTTCTTCCTCAAACCTAGTAGAAAATGAAAGAAAAGGAAAGTTGAGAGAAAAAGAAAAAAGAGAGAGAATTTTTTACAGAAATTTCCTTGTAATTTTAGTTTCAAGATATTTTTAACTTTTGTGAAGTTTGGAACATTTGGTTATTATATGCTTAATTATTTAAAAATTAAAAATTATATCAATAATATGTAAATTAATATTAAATTTTTTTATAGTTTAATTAGAATTATATTTTCCTCTTAATTTTCTATTGAGCAACCAAATATAAGAAACAGTTTTTTTTCTAAAATTTCCTTGAGATTTTCTTTTTCATTTTCTTTCTAACCAAACATAAAAAAAAAAAAACCCAATTTCCTTATCTTTTTCTTTCCTTTTCTCTTTCCTTTCTTTTTCTTTTCTTTTCCTTTATTTTCCCTCAATCCAAACACAGCCTAAGAGAACTAACTAAATGGGATTTGTTTGGGATTTGTTTGTCAGTTTAGGATTGATATCGAAATCTGTTCGAATTTTCATGGGTCGTTTGATTTTGCTAATTCGGATCAATTTCAATCCCTTTTTTTAGTTTTAATTGAACTATTCGCATTCTTAATCTAAACAGGCTTCTAAGCGGAGCTTTTGTCCTTATTGTTATCTAAACAACTATTTTTGAAAGAAAGAGTGAGCTCGGCAGTCTAATAACTAAAGTCATATAATAAATCCAAGAAAAGATGCAGATATACAGCAATATTAGTTATGCACAGGATAACAAGTATGAATAGATTGGATTGAGAAAAATGAGAATATACAACAACAACAACTAAGCCTTTTATCCCAAGTATTTGGGGTAGGTTACATAAACAAAAAAAAGAATCATGTCGGATCGATCATTTTGATATTCCTTCTCCATTCATTTCTATCAAGTAATATCTCCTTATTTAAACCTCTAGACTTCATATCTTTGCATATCACCTCCATCCATATTTTCTTCGGTTTTTCTTTCGTTCTTTTAACTTGTCCTACATTGATAAACTCCCCTCTTCGAATTGGTGCACTTGTAAGCCTATGTTGCACATGACCAAACCATCGTAAGCGATTTTCTCGCATATTCTCATCGATGGGAGCTACACCTATCTTACCACGAATATCTTCATTTCTCACTTTATCTTTCCTAGTGTTGCCGTACATCCAACGGAGCATGCTCATCTCTTCTATACTTATTTTTTATGAATGACGTTTCTTTATAGCCCAATACTCCGAGCCATATAATAAATTTGGTCTAATAGCAGTCCTATAAAGTTTTCCTTTCAATATTAACAAAATGTGAAAATAAGAATATTGGTCTAATAGCAGTCCTATAAAAAATGAGAATGTAATGATATGATAAAGATATAAAGGACATGGTAAGCATACAAGTGATATGACATATTATTCGGAAGAGTTCAGTTTACTTTCTATTTGTTTTATTATCGCATATTGAGAATATTTCGTATTTCATTTGGTGTATATCATATTCATTTTAATACCCATCTATAATATGCAATAACAATATGTAGTTTCATTTTTCCATTATTTTCATAAAAGTAAAACGCATGGCGTTATACTTCTCATTTTTTCACATCCATATACGTACATATCATGTATACAACTTATAACACGTATTTGTGTAAACATATATAACATGCACACATACACCAATACATACATGTGCATGCGCACACAAATGCACACGCACACATACATAAATTTAATATAATTGAATTATTATTTCAAACTATTTTTATGCATATTAAATAAATATTAAAAATTTTATTAGAATTTTTGGATCGGGGTGTTGCACCATCACAAGCTAAATCCATGCTTCTACAAGATTTTACTCTTTCAATAAACTTTGTTTATTCTTGATATAACCAAGTCCTTGAACTTTTGGTATTATTCTAGAGATTTAACCAGGTTTAAATAAAGTTAATTGAAACTTATCACATTGGATATAGTTCAATAAGACATAAAATTTATTTATGTATCATTATTAATCTTAGCATCAGAAATTGTGGTCCTTTTAAGGCATGGAGCTGTACATATCCTCAACAAAGCTTGCTTTTATTCTAATTTGTCTTTAGCAAGTAGTTTGTTCAATCTTGATAACTAAGGATGTGTTTGTTTGCATGGAAGTAAAATAGAAGTAGTGGAAGTAAGCTTACTTCCACTACTTCAAGTGTTTGTTTGATGAAAAATTAAATAGGAAGTTACTTCTTATTTGGTGATGTAGTGCTTACGTGGCAACTTACTTTCAATTTTTTCTCCCTCACACATTTTACTTGGAAGAGTTTTAGGAAGTAGAGGATCAAGGTAAAAAATTATTTTTTTATTTATTTGCCATCATTACCATTAAAAATTATACTTTTATACATAAAAACCTAATAAAATATTATAAATCTAGTTTTATTTAATCAATTTAATAATATTTTCTTTACTTCCTAATGTATTTCCTTCTTCCAAATATTAGCAAACAAACAAAAGAAGAAATCTCTTCTTCTACTTCTATATTGAAACGTACTTCTTAATTTCTTCTTCACTTCTGCTACTTCCAATTAGCCAAACACATCCTAAATATCATGCACCACAAGATTATCCATCATTGTTAATTACAAAAATGCCAACTAATTATTTCGGATAGAGGGAGAAAAACTTTCAACTTTCAATGTTAATTTACTCTATCACAAAAGAAACTAAGAAGTGGATAACACCAAGAAGCCAAATAATTTATTTTGGAATAGGTTTTATATTATATTTCTTTTTCTAATAGAGACCAAGATAGGCATCAAGGGCTATCTACTTCATTCAATAATTAGGGATTGATATATATATATATATATATATATATATATATATATATATATATATATATATATATATATATATATATATATATATATATATAGATATATATGAGAAAATGAAAAATTCACTGGCGGTGAAGAGAGTTTCTTCATTAGGGCTTGGATAGCTCAATAAAATAATTACACGTGGCGTCACTCATTTGTTACCTTGAGTGACGTTATGTGTAATTATTTTATTGGGCCACCTAAGCACTAGTGAAGAAACTTCCTTCACTGTCAGTGAATTTTCCATTTTCTTATATATATATATATATATATATATATATATATATATATATATATATATATATATATCAATATTGAAAATAACGCATTATGAAACCCGTTATATTACGTTATGAAGCCTAACAGAAAACCAACGTTATTCAACAGTCAAAAATAACTCAATTCACCATAACAGTGCGTTTTTTATATTATTTTATATTATTATACGTTATGTTACGTTTGGTTACGTTATTTACAATAATTTTTAAATAGTTTTTATATTGACTTTGATTATTTATTTTGATTGTTAGAGAATTGCTGTAGTTTTTTTTACTTGATGACTTATTATTTCTTATTTGATTGCTTGTGGTATTGTTAATTTGTATATCATTATTTACTTGTTATAATTTCTTTCCAATTATTAAAAAAAGTTGTTATAATTTCTTTCTAGTTATTGAAATTTCTTACTTGCTGATTAAATTGAATTCTCAGCTAATCTAAAATAAACAATTAAAAATAACATAAATTGAGCATTACAAAATATAAATTATAATAATGATAATAATTAAAAATAAATTTAAAATCTTGTTTTCTTATTTAGATAATGACTGAAATTATGGGTGTGAATGTAATTTAATTTATGTAGATAAATATGATAATTACTATGAAAATTGTTAAAAATTTAGAATTAATACTGGAATATAATTTTTTTTATATTTTCTTTTAGAATTTTTAATTCAATTTTTAAATTTTATCTTATATAGTTTTTATTTATTTTTAATTAAATAGATAGAAAATCATATAAGCTATGTTATGTGTTACTCTATATGTTATATAACTTAACAGAGACAAAATATTACCATTATCATTATTTTAAACATTGATATATATATATATATATATATATATATATATATATATATATATATATATATATATATGAGAAAAATGAAAATGAGCTGACAGCTCACGCAAATTACCTGAGCTGCAGTTCATTTCCACTATCTCCAATAATATATTTTTAAAAATTTCTATTGGATTATGATTTTGACCTCGTGGGGTTCACCCATACTCAATTTTTTGGGTTTTAGTTTTAATTTGGTCCTCCATCAAGTTAATACAAAATTAACAGTTTTTAATAAATAAATATTTTGTATGAACTTGATGAAAGGGTACATGAACTCTAAAATTTATGAAATTTAATCGAAATAAGTTAAGGAGGTCGAGATAGTAATTGTTAAAAAAATTGAAGAAAAATCATTGGATCATTATAGTTTTGCTGCTAGCTCACGTAACTTTTCCTGAGCTGGCGGCTCACCTGCAACAATTTCCATATATATATATATATATATATATATATATATATATAGGAAAAGCTGGAGGAGGGCTGTCAACTCAGGATTTTTCCTGAGCTGCCACCATATGGCAGCCTCCTATTCACTAGGTCCATTTAGCTTTTCAAATATGAAGGAGAAAAAGTTGGTGATAAAATACATGAAAGAAGATGGCTTATTTGCAAATTATCTTTCTATTTAATCCTTTAACTCCTTGTCCCATCTTTCTCTCTCGATCTCCTCCTCCATTCTGTGACTGTCCACTTCTGAGAGTTTCTAAAGGGGCACACCATTTTTCATAGTGAGCCCACTTAATAACAGTCCGACGAACCACTTTTCCTAGTGAGCCACTTTATAGTGTAATTTGAAAGTCTGGACAGTTATAAAGTGGGCTCACGAGGAAAAACGGTGTGCTCCTTCAGAAACTCCCCTTAAATCTCTCCCTGATGCCCCTTTCTCTGCTTTGATCTCCTCCCTTTCGATCTAGGGTTGGACATGTAGCATACAATATTCAACAAGCATCGTACAACAAGTAGCAATCTCACCCAACTGTGCATAATATACAAAAACATGAGGCAATTCAAAGTTCACAAGCAGTGCTTGACCAAACACAAATCTTAATGACTCATCAAAACATCTTCAAATACACTTGTTTGTAAGTTTACAAGTCTCCTGTATATGCACCATTCAACCTCATGATAATCCAAAAAAACAATCAATCAGTTAGAATAGAACTTGTAAAATAGCCAAATCAAAGTTACATAGCATATGAGCCTTGTAGGATTCCCAAATTGGATGAGCATAAAATTGGAAGGTAATTATGCAAATAAATCCTTACCATATTGCTGTATTTCATCACATACTTTTTCTCCCTTTAATAAACTGCAACTCTCTTTTTTATTTTTAAAGTGAAAATAGGTTCAACAAATAAGAGGCCACCACTTGGCGACAGCAGCTCAGGAAAAATCCTGAACTGACAGTCCTCCTCCAGTTTTCCCATATATATGTGTGTGTGAAAATGTGTACGTAAGATGTCTCATCAGGGAGTTGTTTATGGAAGTGCTCTTAAATCTCAATATAGAGAGGTATATGTAGACAATCCATAAAAGATGCATGTAGATCATTCGAACTATTAGTTACGATTTTCAAGTTCTAAATAGATGCCATATAGAAAATCATGCATTTTTAATAAATTTTGACCACATATTGGATAAGTACAAAATGAATGGTTTTTCAACAATAGAACAAATGAAACTTTTTAGTTAATAATGAAGAAGTGGCTAATTAATCAAATAATATTTTATATAACACCTATTTAAAACATTGAGATTATAAATATAGTCCAGATTGTCCATATACACCCTTCTTTTATGAAAGGCACCATCATAGTTCTAATAGAGACACCTTAGGTACCTCATTTTTATATATATAAGTTCCGTTATTAAATGATTGACAATAGTTACTTGCACTAAGAAATTGGTGAGGATTTGATTAAAGACAAAAAAAAAAGATAAAAAAAAAGATTTGGTATATACTTTCTACACTTTATTGAGAACATTAGAGCATATGCAACTCTCAAACGAGAGAGAAGACAAGAAAGAGTATGAGGAGGGTGACAAGAGTTTGGGGATGATAGCTGAGTGATACCAAGCTTTTCTATCTTTTATCACAAAATAACAAGGTGAATAGAGAAACCAACTACAAGCTAATGCAAGAGGATATGCTAACATGCCTCTTGGTGCACTTTTGTTTTTAGATAATAAAATATGCTAGAAGCCCATGTACGAGATTTTATACCGTGTCCCAACTTAAAAAAGGCTTGGTGTATCCAAAAGCTTTTTTTTTTTTTTTTTTTTTACAGGTTTTTTTTTTTTACTTTCTATATTGGTAATTGCACAAGGACTTCTCTCGCTATCAAATTCATCATTCAAAACTATGCTTCATTGAGCCAAAGGTGAATGCTTAGCCAATGACATGCATGGATGTTTATATAAATAATCACAATGATTAATTATCAATGATTGCCTACCAAATATAAAAGTTAATCTACGTGCATATTAAAATATGAAGTGGCAAAGTCAGTGGAGAATTGAATTGTTTGTTTTGGGAGCTTATAATAATGGAATGGATATGGAGTTGGCAAGTTGAGAAGAAAACAATGGGAAACAGTTGTAGTGGTGAAGAAAGGACACCAACTCTTATCCACTGAGTGAGAGAGATTTTGTAGAGGATATCATAGGGATGGATAGGCCTTGGAGGCAATTTTAAGCTTGTCCTTTGAATCATTTTTTTTGCTTTGAGAGTCCTGTTGAAGAGAGCGAGTGGATATCTAATCCAAAGTCACATTAGAGTTGTGCTACTTTTAAACCATTCATCATGCTTTCTTTCTGTCAAGGTCTGATTAAGTTGGGCAAAAATTTTCAATTCATGTTGATAAGCACCTCTCTTAACAAATTAAAATTTGAGCATTAGAAAAGACTTATGAGGATTATAGTAGAAAACATCTAGAAGCCTGGTGAAATCTCCAACAATGCAATCAAATTAAACTGGCAACTGGCTCTTTTAAAATCACCAATATTAAGGTAGACTTATTTCTCATTGCAATGGAAGATGAATGGGAGGTCAATTGCCTATCCTTACACCATGCACCATACAACCAACAGCTGATGATGCTAGGTATAATTATTTATTACTTCTTCTTAATAAAGGTCATTACCAATATACCCCTAGACGGATGCTGAAACGTCCGGAGAGAACCTTATTATTGGGTCATCGTACTTGATAATGATTGTTTTGTTATTATCTTTTTAATGAAATGCGGAGGGTTACATTCACCATTTAGCGTAAAAAAAACGTCTGGATAGAACTTTAGCTAATGATAAGTGGTATCAGATGTTCCCTGGTGCCGGTATTAAAATTTTACCTGGAATTGCATTAGATCACAGTCTTTTGTTGATATCTCTTAGTGAGAGTTTGATTGATATAAGGAAACATGGATATTTGAAGATTTATGACTCGAGCTTTCAGCATCATGAGACATAGTTAGTCAGGAGTGGGGCAGGCAGTCAAGCAAAAACATTTTCAAAACAGCTGCATTGCAAATTTTGACATATAAGGAAAGCCTTTTAGATTTTGAAATAGAGAGTCGGTAAAAACTCTATGTGTCATGCCCTGATGACTCGTCTCAAGATGGAAATCTCTAACCTAATGCATGGGATAGGAACTTGCCAAGGATTATTCATTAGTATTATTCTATCCTCAAGCTATAGGAAATTCTATGGAAACAAAAAAGCAAGACTAGCATGGATTAAAGAGGTGAGAACAAAAAAGCAAGACTACCACGTTAATTATTGTGTTTTTCTTGTATTGTATTGTATTGTTTTCTTCGTCTCTACAATCTCGATGGGGGGATTCGATTCCCAACATAATTCAGCTAAGTCCTCCATGAGTCTTTTGCCATGTTTAAGCAAGCATGCACATTGCAGAATCTTTCGTGAAAGCCCTAGCTATAAGAAAATACTTGGATGTTCTAATTAGTGACTTAGAGATGTATACGAGGGACCTTGAGAAACTACTTGTTTCTATCCCCAAGAAGATCTAACTCTATAACTCCAATTTTATCTCTTTGGAGAGTAAGAACATCCTCATCAATCTGGTTATCCTTGTCATTCCTCTTCGCCTCCTATCCCACCGCCTTATCCCCTTTCGCCTCTTCATGAGGTTACAGGAATGTAGAATTTTCTTATTGAGTAGCTCTAGTCAGAATACGGTCATTCCATGCATGGCTCCATTGGGTCTATGTTGTTGTAGCACCGTAGAGGGCAGACTTAGTTTTAAAAAACTTTGAACGTTGCAAGTGGCTTTACTTATGAAACAGAGAAAGGGGGATATTGAGTCCAAACTCGATCTTGGTGATGTCATTATCGGAAAATATGATCTAAATATAGATTGATCAGGCTCATATTTGAGGATCCTAATCTTATTATCACTAGTTTGGAACTTCATGAAGAAGCATTAGCCAGTTTTGAGAGACGAGCTGAGTTTGATAGTTGGAGATGGAAGTGGTATTAACATCCTACATGATTGGTGGATTGGAAGCCTCTCACTATCTCGATGGCCTGCATTTGGAAGAATTACTAATGGATGGTACGGCTTGGACGTTGCTACTCTCCTCAAGCCAATACATTGTTCGATGACCCTCTTGCTGATGATTCACTGCCTTGACCACATATGGGTAGCATGTATACCGAGACTCTTAAGTTCAAGCAAAATTGTCATGGGAGACATCTATTATATCTTGGAGGTGTCTCCAGTTGAGGGCAAGGAACTACTCACATGGCCATGGAGAATTTCATTCTCGCCAATGGTCAAGTCATTCTGTTAAAAGATTAGTAAGGGATCTCTTATCGTGCAAAGTTAATCTTGCACATCGAGGTATATCTCAGTATATCAATTAATCTATTTGCTTGAGAGAGCTGAATCACAGGACATTTTCGCTTTTGGTGCCTGAAAACATGGCAAATGTTCCTAGAGATTTTAATGCTTATTAATTTCCATGCATGAATCATTGGTTTTATGAGTGCTTTGAGCCTACTTCATCTCAACATGAGGAATTATAATTGTAGATACCTAAAAAAAAAAAAAAATGGGGCAGGGCCAACCCGCGGGAGGAATCCCGCGGGTGGGCACCAGCGGGAGGATTCCAGCGGGTAGCAACCCACCCGCGGGAGGATTCCCGCGGGTGGCAACCCACCTGCGGGATACCGATCCCGCGGGTCTCACGGGTGTCTCCCGGGGGAGCGATCCCGCGGGAGCAATCCCGCGGGTGGGCACCCGCGGGAGCGATCCCGCAGGTGCCAACCCGCGAGTTGTTTTTCACATGTTTCCGTTATTTATTTTGCTGATATCTCGTGATCCGATTTTTCAGGGAATATTCGAGCCGGATTTCAAACTTCGTCAGTCTATAAAAGACAGTAGTCGAGTCCAGAGAAGGGACTTTTGGGGACGATTTTGGGCGAGCTCGTGAAATCAAGGAGCGGAGCGGAGCGATCCCCTTCCTGGTCAGACGGTCAACGGAGTGCACCAGCGAGGCTCCATCGCCACCCGAACCCATATCAAAAAGAGAATAAATTAATATTCCCGTTCTTTTTATTCCTCAATTTTTTTTGTAATTATCAATTTTTATTGTAATCAAATAATTTTGCAAAGGAAAGAAATCTACAATTTTTGAGCAAACAAGAACTGGCGACCACAGTGGGAGCCCTTCTGTTTACCACAGAGAATTTGGTGGCGCAGTCCGACCGGGTGCGAATCGGCTCAATGCTTGAGACGCTGGTCGTGGAGGTTGACCAGCAAAAATACTAGGAGTTCCTATCATCCTCGAATTCGGAGCCCAGGCATCATCGTCGGGCGACGATTAAACAAGGCGAGGCATCATCGCCTGCCAAAATTGAAAAGGCGTTATCTCCATTCAATACTTACGAGGCGTCATCGCCCGTTAAAACTGACAAGACGTCATCGTCCGTCAAGTATACGACGTTATCGCCCGTTCCAAAGTCAAGCCAAAAGTCAAACCAAACTCTAACCCGCTCCCAAAAGAGAAATCTGAGGCGTAAAACTCAACGAGCACGCTTCAATCATATAGGAAGGGTTGTAGAAAACTCCGGGACAGTGAAAATTTCGAAGAAAATCCACAGATGCAGCCATCCCGTGGAGGCAACCCTACGGGTGCCAACCCGCGGCTTGCAACCACGGGTTGCCACCCGCAGCTTGCAATTGCGGGTGCAAACCCGCGGGTTTGCACCCTGCGGGAACAAACCCATGAGTGCAAATCTGCAGTTGCAACCGCGGGTTGCATCTAGCAGATGCAACTGTGAGTTGCACCCCGTAGATTCCACTTCGCGGAAGCAACGATGGGTTACGTTCAATGAACACAACTTTCATGTATCTTCGAGCACGCCTATGGTGAGCACGCAACATACACCAAATATTTTAATCTCTCTATCAGAGACGCGCGGGGCCCACACAACTACCCAGGCCAGTGTGCACTCCAGAAGAATCCACAGAAGGGTTGGAGAATAATTTGATACTGAAAAGAGCTCAGCTCTGAAATATTGCAAACTCTCCAGTATTATGAACCGAATTTGCGACGCAAGAGGCGTCAAGATGTAAATAGAGATGAGAAAGTATCTCAATATTTGAGAGAGTACCTCAATTGGAAGAACTCCTATCAAAATATTTCTCACTGCCAATGCGAACAGCTGATCTCAACTGTTCTATCAAACTGCAAATGCAACTCGAAACGGTCCGTTTTTTAGCAGATCGCCAAACCCAAAAGAATACGGACGGTGAGAAAGGTGTGCTCTGGGACCGATTTGCTTGCCACCTCATCGCATATGGTTAATAAAGGCAAAAAGGTGGTCAGAAACAACCTTCAGATAATGAAATCACTCCAGGGTTAAAAGGAGTTTCTATTGAGCCAGAGGGCGTGCGCTGAGAAGAAGTCTCTGGAAAGTTTGAGAGACAAGAAAAACGTCTCGAACAGTAAGAGGAGACCACAGAAGAAATAAAACAACTTTTAATTGAGTTGTTAGCTCAAACTAGACAGAACCATTCCTCGTCGTCCATTTCTGATCGGCAGGAAGGAAAACGACCTGTCCAAATAAATGAAGACAGTGAGGACGAGAATGAAGAAATTCCTATTCATCCAAGAAAGGAAGAGAAAGTGAAGGTTATCATCAACCCTCACGTAGAAAAAATAGAGAAGATGGAGAACCAACTACAAGCTCTCCTTCATCGCAAAAAACTGCAAGAGGTGGGGGTAGTCCGTCCCTATCCCATAGAATGAGAGATCGTACCTTATCCTGCAAAATATAAACCGTTGAGCCTTCAGTCATTCGATGGTAAAGGTTCGCTGCAACAGCACAACTTCTACTTTCTGTCGCAGACAGTACACCTCATGGGGAATGATCCGACTATGACTAAGATATTTGCGAGCACTTTACGGGAGCCCACATTTACCTGGTTCATGCAGCTACCCCAGGGAACGATTAAATCATGGGCTGATGCAGAACGTGAGTTCTTAGCTCGATTCTTTGAATATGATACTGAAGTCTTTATACTATCCTTGCTAGCGGCAAAGTAAGAGGAAAGCGAGACGGTCAAAGCTTATATCGAGCGATTCCGAGAACTTTCTGTTCGATGCCCACATGGCATGACGCATGACACTCTGGTGGAAACTTGCAGGTACAATTTGTTAACCGACGTTCTAGATAAGATGGGCTCGGTTGAAGCCAAATCATGGAAAGATCTTCTTAAGCAGAGTGAACAGGCCGAAGATATACTTCGACGCCTCGAAAAACAGCAGTCTGCAACCGGAGGCAGTACAAATGAACATCCATTCCATTTTTTCCGTTTCAAAGGGAAAGATATAATGGCAATGGCGGTAGAAAGCACACCGAAGCAGAAAGCATGGATAAGTATAAGCAACACAGTAAAGTCACCCAAGCTTCAAAATTAGTATTCGTTTAAGGATGAGCATACTGCTACTATGTTCAATCTGCTCAGCAAACGTAAGATGCTTAAGTTGCCGGAGAGTAAGAGGTCTGAAGAGGTTGGGAAGACTAACGATCCGAATTGCTGCTTGTACCATCGGATTGTAGGTCACCCTATAAAGAATTATTTTATTTTAAAAGACAATTCAAGCGTTGATTGATGCTGGAGCAGTTCAGCTCAAAACTGAACATAAAAAGAATTAGAGCTAACTCGGACATATTTAATGTGGGTGGTCTAAAGGTACCACTTGGGCTCACAACAATTCTAAAGACGAGCTCAGGGCGGTTAATTTAAACCCCCATAACATGGAAAAAAAAGAAAAGAAAAATATATATAAAACATAAAAAAATGAACTGTCCAACGCCGTCAAGGCAAAAGAAAAAGAATCAGTTTCTCGCCAACCCCATCATACTGGGGGTAAAAAGTATGAATTACCCAACGCCGATAAGGCAACGGGAAGAGAATAAATTTCTCGCCAACCCCATCATACTGGGGGTAAAAAATGTGAATTACCCAACGCCGACAAGGTAACGGGAAGAGAATAAATTTCTTGCCAATCCCACCATACTGGCGATAAAAAAGTATGAACTATCCAACGCCGTCAAGGAGACGGGAAGAGAATAAATTTCTCGCCAACCCCATCATACTGGGGTAAAAAGTATGAACTGTTCAATGCCGTCAAAGTAACGGGAAGAGAATCAGTTTCTCGCCAACCCCTTCATGCTGGGAGTAAAAGTGTGAATTGCCCAACGCCGCTAAGGCAAAGAGAAGAGAAAAAGTTTAGTATTTAAGTCCAAAAAAAATTCTCGACAACTCTCCATGCTGAGGGGAAGAGTATGGCTAGTCCAATTCAAACGGTAGTTGGTAAAGACTAATCAAATCCATTAATAGCTAGGGGTTTGCTAAAAATCGCATGACAAATCTGTCACAACAGTATCCTTATCCGAATATAAGGATGCATCACTGCCCAAAACTGCTAAAGTAAAGGGAAGAGAAAAAGTTTGGCATTTAAGCCCAAACGAAATCCTCGACAACTCACCATGCTGAGGGGAATAGCATAGCTAACCCGACTCAAACGGTAATTGGTAAAGGCTAATCAAATCCGTTGATAGTTGAGGGTTTGCTAAAAATCTTAATCAGATAAATATCTTGTCACGTTAAGATTTCATCTCTGACAACAAAACTTTTCTCGTCATTTTTCTTTAGCAGAGCAAGTGACACTTCAAAATATTTGTCAAGTTAAAATCATACCTCTGATATCATAATTCAAAATCAAATGAGATAAAATCCGATTAAATCTCTTGTCATGTTAAGGTTTCACCTCTGACAGAAAAGAAAACTCACACTTCATCAAGTCCAATATTACAGCTTCTGATGAACTTGTTTTAATATCGTTAAGTTAAAAATTACCTCTGACGAAAATCATCTCCCTATCAAGTTAACAGTTACCTCTGATAGTTCGATTTCAAGACTAAATACGTTAACTGTCACCTCTATTTAGTCAGTTTTTTCCTATCACGACCAGATCCTCTGAATAGATTGAGCTCCGAGACACGTTTAATGTTACCTCTGTCTTTCTTTGATCTGTCATACTAGATGTCACTGAACGGTTAGGATTATAATGAGCACGTTAACATGATACCTCTGCTTGACCTAAAATAAGCATGTTAACATCATACATCTGCTTGTCACCCAATAAGTATGTTAATATCATACCTCTACTTGTTATCTAATGAGCACGTTAAAATCATATCTCTACTTGTTATTGAATAATTGAATAAACATGTTAACGTCATATCTCCGCTCATATTCCGCGAAATATGTTAACAATTATCTCTATCTACCAAATCCTTTAAAAGGCCTGATAGTCAAAATCAAATAATCCAAAGTGTTTCAAAATTCAGTACGACTAAATACAGAACTTCGAAAACTTTGGAGTGGGTTATATAGACACCTAAAAAAAAATGGGGCGGGGCACCCCCGCGGGCACCCGCGGGAGGAATCCCGCGGGTGGGCACTCACAGGTGGCAACCCACTCGCGGGAAACCCTCCCGCGGGTGCCCACCCGCGGGAGGATCTCGCTGGTGTCTCCCGCGGGAGCGATCCCGCAGGTGCCTCCCGCGGGAGTGATCCCGCAGGTGCCAACACGCGGGTTGTTTTCTGCCTGTTTTCGTTGTTTATTTTGCTGATATCTCGTGATCCGATTTTTCAGGAAAGATTCGAGCTGGATTTCCAGCTTCGTCAGTCTATAAAAAAAGTAGTCGAGTCCAGAGAAGAGACTTTTGGGGACGATTTTGGACGAGCTCGTGAAATCAAGGAGTGGAGCAGAGCCATCCCCTTTCCGGTCAGACAGTCAACGGAGTGCACCAGCTAAACTTTATCGCCACCCGAACCCACATCAAAAAGA
The DNA here is from genome assembly GCA_036321105.1 of Dracaena cambodiana. Taxonomy (NCBI): domain Eukaryota; kingdom Viridiplantae; phylum Streptophyta; class Magnoliopsida; order Asparagales; family Asparagaceae; genus Dracaena; species Dracaena cambodiana. The sequence continues at coordinate 12,814,386 of JAYEPQ010000010.1, forward strand.
GAATAAATTAATATTCCCGTTGTTATTCCTCAATTTTTTTTGTAATTATCAATTTTCGTTGTAATCAAATAATTTTGCAATGGAAGGAAATCTATAATTTTTTAGCAAACAATAATGATCCAAAACTTACATATTTTATATCAATTTACTTAATGTTGACCATATCGGCTCGGGACTCCGAATACCGATATCAATCTAATACCGAGTAAATTTGATATATCTTGTATTCTAATCATAAGATGAGTCCAAAAATTTGATATACACGTTCGTCTCATTTTTCTATATTTATGTTGATTTTTCTGTTTTTTAGAATAATAAAATTTGACGATTAAAATATATTATTTAATTGTGTGCCCCACTTTTGACCAAGACTGAACCTTGACTTTGATCAGATTTTTAGGGTGTTCTACATAATTTCATTATATCTCACTTACATGGTTTTATTGTAAAGATATTTGTACATGTTAATACAACATAAAAATATCAAATGAAAAATCAACCTAACAAGACCCATAGACTTCACCATAATTTTCCTTGACCAAGTATGGTAAGTCATCCTCTTACCCACATGCCTCATTTCTCTATTATATTTTTTTCTTCTTCTCCTTTCATTTCTTCTCATCATCCTTTATTCTCTCTCTCTCATTTTTCTCCAACTCTCAAGAAAAATGATTAGGGAAGGAAAAGAAGAGAAGAAGTCCTTTAAATTCAAGATATGCTTATCTTTTCTGACCCATCAAGGTAAGTAAGTCCACTTTCATTTTGAATTGAAACTACTTCAAATAAAGAATTAGAAACTTGGTATACATGCATAGGGAGACATGTTTATGGATAAGTAATGGTAAAAATCAAAACATGCTTAATTATTCCAATTTCTAATTATGAAGATAAATCCTTATCTTTTCTTGTAAAACATATTTATATGGTTAGATCACTTTGTTTACTTCCTATATTATTAAAAATCAAGGTATGCATATGGTAGTTATATTTTATACTTAAACAAACTATTTTGAGAAGGATTCAAGCTAAAAATAGTTATTTTCTATGTTATTTAGAATTTTATGCATTAGTTCTAGAGCAAGTAACTCTACACTCTCATGCATATATTTTACATTTAAATGAGATGTTTAGAGAAAGGATTAGGTTAAAAATGATTTCTTGCATGTTATTAAGAATTTTATTCATAATTTCTAGAGACAAGTAACATATGTTAATCTTGCACTAAACCTAGTTCAACAAAGACAGTAGAATCTAAAACTTGTGTTTGTATGTTTATATTTAGTAGGATGGTTAATGAATACATTATGCTAAAATGATAATAATACCAACTGATGAGTGTCATATATTGCATATTTACAGCCTTCATATTACCTATTTTGGTATATAAATAATGCTACTTGGGATATATGGACCGCTACATAGCGGTATATACTGCTAATTAGCGGTACAATAGTGGACTAACACGTGTAGTTTTCTCCTACGGCTTCGTTATAATCTTGTAGTTTCACATTTGTATTAGAATTGGGTTTGGATTTCCGAAGCCTATATATTGGCCGTATCCTTGTATTAGTTTTATACAGTAGTTAATGTAGATTAGGGTTTTGCTGAAGGGGTGGCGGCCATAATACTGTGCTGCAGAGGTAAACCATTGCTTTCTAATCTTTATTTGTTTTTAGATAGATTTAATTCTTTCTAGTATAGATTTATTTGCTTTCTAAATTAGATTTTATTATTTTCTAGAATTATGTGTAGCTAATTAGTTTAGCTCTAGGATGTAGATGAAATTAGGATCCACCATGTAATTACTCTCTAGTATTTTCTTCTTAAATAAAATAATAAAGACATGATTTTTCTATAAAAAAGATTAAAATATAAGAACTCGAAGTTTAGGATTTTGATAGATTATACTTGAATTATGTTTCTTGATAGTCTATACTTAGTTAGGGTTTGGGGTTGTTGATTTTATCTTTTTCATTGAATTATCTAAAGATTTAGTTTGTTTTTATGAAAAGTAGTATGTTTAATGAGTTATACTTACACACCACTTGATAGCTCATGCTCAGGCACTTTAAATAAAAATTAAACTAAAAGATCACATTTAAAAATGAAAGAAGAAGATAATAGAAGTAAATATATGGTTGGAAATTAGCGGATTCTAGATCCTAGGCTATTTAGATTAACTCAACTTCAAACTAGAATCTTTGGTTCGTCCGTTAGACTAAGAAAAGAGTAAGGAACGCAAAAACACCTTAAATCCCTGTGGGATGACCTGTACAACGCTATACCGATACTGTGCGCTTGCAGTAAATATCACATCAAGTTTTTGGCGCCGTTGCCAGGGATCGACGGTATTTTTCTTATTTTTTCTAAAGTTTTACGAGTTAACAGTGTGTGTTGAGTGTGCAGGGAATAGAAATTACAGATACAGGAAGAGAAAAAGAATCAGAAGAGCCTCTGGACTAAGCAGCAGAAACCAGTGGTTTAACCGCTATTTAGCAGCCAAAACCGCCAATTAGCGGCAAGTAAAGGTGATTCTGAACCCAAATTTCCTCCTGTTATGTGATTTGGTTCCCTAGTTCTGTAAAAAAATTCAAATTTTTTTTTAAAATATTTCAAAATCAAACTGGTTGCTATCATTGTCGTGATCCATATCATAATTATTATCAGTGTCCATGGATAGGAAGTTCGCTAAGACTAGGTCATAATCAAATTCACAACACATATAATGAACCTGCGAGCGTTTCTTATACACAAAATTACAATTATGAATGGATGAATAATTCTAATTTTGCATATAATCAAGAGCCATATCAAGAGAATTCTCCATCTGATCCTTTCTTTATGGGCTATTCATTTTCATATTCTACATTTAATCATGAACAAGATATTCAATTGAACATGTTAGATGAAAGATTAAAAAGATTAGAAGCGAGGTATGCATATCATGAGAATCTACCTCCAACCACTTCATATCTGTCATCAAATATGTACATGGATCCATCATATCATTCTTCAAATTTCACTTATGATCTCGAGATGCAATTATTTGAGAAAAATAAGAAAAATTATGATCATGAGTCTGAGGAACGAAAACGTAGGATAGAGGAAGATATGGAAGTTTTGCTAAAATCATCATCTCAAAAATTATCTTCTCAAATTGAATCTTGTATGGAAGATCTTCTTAAAGCAATTTCTCAAACTAAACTTTTTTGAGATCAACCATCTAATAGTTTGAACATATCTGACTCCAATAAGCAACCACTTCAGTCATCTTTTGAAGTAGATGTGATTCAAAATGAGTTAAATAATTTTGTGCATGATGAGTTTATAATTCAACATTGTGATCAACCTATTTTAAATCATTATGAAAATAATTATGATGAAACTGGTGATAAAGAAAGTATTTTGTTTGGTGATTTTCCTCATGATGAGCTTACTAATGACACATTATCATTTAATTCTTTTGATGAAAATTATGAAGAAATTTGTGAAGAAGAATTTTTATTCCTTCATAATAACTTGACTAATGATAAGTCTACTAGTATAGCATTTTCTTTTGAGAATTTTGATGACAGATTTGAAGAAAATTTGCATGACAAGCCTATAATACTTGAATATTGGAAGGAACTACAAAAAGAAGAGATTATGATACCTAATGATCTGAAAGGGCGATCCAAAAACGAGCTCATGATTCCACTTCATCAAAGTAAGTATGTTATTTCACAAGTTGATAAAATCAAAATACTTACTGCTATGAAAGATACTCGTTGGTCAAATTTCGACGATAAAGGTACGATTTCCAACTTCAAAATTTTATTATTGAATAAAAAAATAAAAGTAAAAATAAATTGAGAAAAATCAAAAACAAGATGGAGAGATTAAATGCAAAATTGACAAAAAGGCTAAGTTCATCCATATCAAAACATAAAAGGACACATTATGAGAGTGGAAAGCGATCAAGAGGTTGTAACCGTTTGAATTTTCTAATAAGTGTATAATATTTGTATAATAGTTTTCTTTTCTTTTTTTTCTTTTTTTTATTTAACCACCCTTGGTTTGTGTATGAGGGCATATACGAGTCTTGGTGTGGGGGAATGGGTTAGGATATTTTCTTCATATTTTTCTAGGATTTTTAATTTTTTTTTTTAGATTCTTTATTTTTCTTAGATTTTTGGGTTTCTTTATTTTACACTTTGGTTAACTTTTAGGGTAACTAACTAAAAATAATTTTAAAAAAAATAATAAAAAAATAAATTTAACAACAAATTTATGTATTTTATCAATAGATCAACCTAATTACAAATAAAGGAACAAATTTAGATTTGAAATTTGATAGGAGAGTAGATTGGATAATACACTTTGAATTTTATGAAAAATATTAAAATCTGAAAAATAAATACCGCCAACAGTAGTTTTGAGGCAAGTATACATCTATTTTTCACTTCACAATAGTTTATTAGGTTAAGGACAAAGATGATAATGATTGAGTAAGTCTTCTCTCTCTAAAAAAAGAAAAAAAAAGAAAAAAAGTGAGAATAAAATAATGGGGTGAGCCTAAGGCAATAGCCTCGAGAGTGATAAAATAATGGGGTGCGCTTGGTCAATAGCCTCAAAAATGAAGAAAAAAAAAGAGTATGATCTGAGTAATCGGGTACTTTGCGTCTAAGTAAGCGTAAATATTCGCATGAAAGGTGAAATATTCTAAAAAAAAAGAAAAAGAAAAAGAAAAGAGTATGAACTGAGTAATCGGGTATGTTGCGCCTAAGCAAGCGTGAATATTCTCATGAAAAGTAAAATATTCTTAAAAAAAAGAGAAAGAAAAAAAGAAAAAAAAATTATTATGAGAGAGGAGATGAATCATGAATTAGAGTTAGAGTCCAAAATCGAAGTAGACTATCATACGTGCACGTAGATGTATAGGAGCCAATGGATTATGTGTCAGTGGGTATTGAAAAATAGGATTTAAATTTTTGATTAAAATGATAAGTGCATCTGATATGACGCTCGATTTGAAAATTAATAATCTAAATACACTCTTGAGTTTGTATATTAGTGAGATTAATTGATGAAAATATCATAAAAAAAGATTTTTCTTTCCTTTGTATAAAATTTCTATTTTTCTTAATTTTCGGTTATCCTTATTTTTCTTTTCTTTATTCCTTAATCTATTTTCTTCTTGAATTTTGTGGGTATATTCACTGCAAATCCTCACGAGACACAACTCGTCCACTAGGGCAATCTAGGGGTTTAAAGGATTGTTGCACCTGCTAAGTGCAATCACGATTCCTGCGAAAGTGAGTTAGGATTTTTATTTTTCTTTTTAGGTTTAGGTTTTGCTCGAGAACTAGCAAAAAATAGGTGTGGGGATGTGATGAGTGCCATATATTGCATATTTATAGCCTTCATATTACCTATTTTTGCATATAAATAATGCTACTTGGGTATTGTTAGTGTGTTTTTTAGGAATTTTATTTGTACAAAGAGATGGCATGAAATCAGATATGGAATAGGAAATCAAAATCCGAAAAGTTTCTAAAGTGGGGAAGACTACGAGACTACGATGCTGAAGAGACTTAAAGTCGAATACAGTCAAGAAAATTAAACTTGCAAGACAAGAGTTTCACGTGGAAGAAATTTCAAGAAATTTGCAAATATTTGGACCGCTATATAGCGGTATTTACAGCTAATTAGCGGCCCAATAGTGGACTGACACGTGGAGTTTTCTCTCATGGCTTTTTTATAACTTGTAGTTTCATATTTGTATTAGAATTGGATTTGGATTTCCGAAGCCTATATATTGGCCTTATCTTTGTATTCTAGGATTTTATGCAGTAGTTAATATAGATTAGGATTTGTTTTGTATTCGTCTTACATTAATAAAATCAGGATTTTGCTGAAGGGGTGGCGGCCATAGTACCGTGCTCCAGAGGTAAGCGATTGCTTTCTAATCTTTATTTGCTTTTTAGATAGATTTAATTGCTTTCTAGTATATATTTATTTGCTTTCTAAATTAGATTTTATTGTTTTCTAGAATCATGTGTAGCTAATTAGTTTAGCTCTAAGATGTAGATGAAGTTAGGATCCACCATGTAATTGCACTCTAGTATTTTCTTCTTAAATAAAATAATAAAGATATGATTTTTCTATAAAAAAAGATTAAAATACAAGAACTCGAAGATTAGAACTTTGATAGATTATACTTGAATTAGATTTCTTGATAGCCTATACTTGGTTAGGGTTTGGGGTTGTTGATTTTATCTTTTTCATTGAATTATCTAAAAATTTAGTTTGTTTATATGAAAAGTAGTATTTTTGATGAGTTATGCTTGCACACCACTTGATACCTCATGTTTAGGGCACTTTAAATAAAAATTAAACTAAAAGATCACATTTTTATGAAAGAAGAAAATAATAGAAGTAAATACATGGTTGGAAATTAGTGGATTCTAGATCCTAAACTATTTAGATTAACTCAATTTCAAACTAGAATATTTGGTTAGTCCGTTAGACTAAGGAAAGAGTAAGGAACGCAAAAACATCTTAAATCCCTGTGGGACGACCTGTACAGCGCTACACCGATACTGTGTGCTTGCAGTAAATATCACATCACCAACTTTTTATTGTCTTGAAAGTTAAAGATCATGATCAATTAATACTAGATTAAGATCTAAACGTAGTTTGCATTATATGGATAGTTTAGAATTTGTTAAATTCTTAAAAGAGCAATCTTGCATATTGAACCATACTTAATCATTGTGATTATCTTAGGAATAATTTGTTAAACTCTTGTTTATGATAAAAAAAAAATAGAATTTTTATGAGTTGAAGACCTTACGCTGGAGCTATGTGTTGACACGTATGCACCCCTTCCTAGATTTAAACAAAAATTGTGTTAGAGTTAAAGATTAATTAGTTTAGTTTTTTGAAGATAAAGATAAAATAAACTCTTGCCCAAATTATCATTAGTTTTATCTTCATAAAATTTGTTGACATGTTATATTTAGGTTGTAGTTTTAGCATGAATGGAAAATGATATTGTGATCAATGATAAAAATAGAACCCTATGATTATAATTGTAGGTTGATTTTAATGCTTCGTATGTTATGATTTACATATGTCATCTTGTGATTAACACATAGATTAATTTTATAACTTGTCATTTTATTTGATGGCTCATATTTGCATTAGTACTAATGTTACCTTAGTCAATATGATTATAGTTATTCATTTTGAGAATTTGACTAATATGTAATGTACCATTTAATTTTGTGATAATAATTTAATTATGTGACTACAATGACCATTGTCCTATTTAGGATTTTGATTTCGTTGGTTAGAGATGGAGTGTATATAATTGGATTACATTAAAATACATTGACAACGTACTTATAAAATTGATTGTACAAATATTGATGGACCATACACCATACTCAACAAATAAATACATAAATATCAACCACAGGAATTGTGAAAACTATACAGTCAAATCGGATTATGATTATTGGAGGTATTATTATTGGTGTGATCCTAACTTCAGAATGGGACATGTATGTACATCATTGTTAGTGTAGTCCCGGCTTTAGAATGGGACATTACTATATTTCATTGTTAGTGTGATCCTAGCGGTAAGCCACCATTTGAGTATGTAGGAGTCACCTCTAGAATTTTTGATACGTTATGTAGTATGTGATGCATAACGGGGTTTCTTCTAGTTCTCTTTTGATATACAAGATATGTGTGGTAGACCTTTATGAGTTATCTTTACTTTTGTTATTGTTGTCATTGTTATACTACATTTGCTATTTTCCTCGCATATTAGATGTTATCCTTACATATCATGCATCATACAGAATCTTATTTATACTTGTACTATTTCATATTTATTGTTTGAGCACGGCCTTAATTTTGTTACTTGGCAGGTCTAATCCTGAGCTAGCCCACATGCTCAGGTGAAGAAGCGTACGAGGTAGAACTACTAGTGGACGATTCAAATTTTTTAGAGCAGGCAGAATGTTAATCATTCTAGGATTTGACTTTTTTTGTATTTCCAACAATATATATTTTGTTATCAGATATCGCTTTGTAACTATTCTTTTATTGATTGTTATTCATCTATGCTTATTTCTAGATAGCGAACCATATACGTATGTTTTGTAATTGTATCTATTGAACTTGTTATGGATATATAACTATTATTTCTAAATGGCAATTGGTTTTTAGTTTCCTATGATTCTGTTGTGAATCTGTACATCATGGTTCAAAACTCATATTCTGCATATTATATTATATTTTGGCCTCGTATACTCTGTATTGTGCATGCCTGCCGACAGCGTACTTTGTTTCCGTATTCCTTGGGGAAACAGGGCATAATAGGAATGCATAGATAAAATTTAGATAGTCGATAGATGGATATGTTCTTCGCAAAAATCTTGTTTTCTTCTATTAATTACAATGATTACAATGAAAGAGAAATTATTGAAAAACAAATGAGAGGATTTATATTTTATCGCTCTCCTTTAAAATAAAAGTTGGTTCTAGTGTGGCGATAGGATCTAAATAGTAGAACCTGTTGACAATCTGACATGAAGATCTTTCTTTAAAGAAGATGATGGTTGGCCCTAACTTCTCTCTCTGCTGATTTCAAGGTTTCAAAGCTCCCGCACGTAACTTGAATTACCAAAAAATTAAAAGGATTCTAAAGTCTCCTCAAATAGGGTATTTATAGACTTTAGTTGGTTATGAAAGTTCTCATAAGGATAGGAATAGAAGGTGTTTGTATTTATCAAGGATTCTCATCAAATATTTGATTTTGATTTAAATCTCTTGAATTTGAATACTAATTGGACTCAAATCGGATATTAGATAAGTGAAAATCTCAATCACAATCAATTTAGCATTCTGAGAATCTGCTCACGCAGAGTTAAGTAATATGGACGCAAATCTAAGACTTTAGCTTCGCGTTTTACTTATCCACGCTATTGGTGGTAAAATTTCCAAATAAAAATAAGGAAAATAGCTCACAGAACGCGAAACTGTTGATTAGCTTCGCGTCGTCCTTCGCTTAGCTTCGCGTGGATAAGTAAAATGCGAAGCTAAATCTATAGCTCCGCGTTCAGAGTATTTAACTCCGTGTGAGTAGATTTTTAAGAATCCTAAACTGATTGTGATTAAGATTTGGACTTATCTAATACCCAAATTGAGTCCAATCAGAATCCTAAATTAATTGTGATTGAGATTTGGGCTTATCCAATACCCAAATTGAGTCCAATCACAAATCCAAATCAAGAGATTTAAATCAAAACTAAGATATTTGATTAGAATCCTTGACGAATACAAAAACCTTCTATTTATATTCCTATGGAAATTTTTATTTATATTCCTATGGAAACTCTCATAACCAATCAATGTCTATAAATACCCTCTTTGAGGAGACTTTAGAGATCAGCAATCAATAATAGATCAATCAATTCATGATCATCCATCTTCAATAGATTAATTTTTATTAGATTCATCTTCAATCTTTTTTATTCTTTGGCAATTCAAGTACGCGTGAGAGCCTTGAAGCCTTTAGTGATCGATCTTTTTTTGGAGCATTAAAGAATTTTATGTTATGCGTGAGAGTTTTGAACGAATCAAGATCAGCAGAGAAAGATCAAGTCGGTCGTCATCTTTATCAAGCAAGAAGATCATCGACGTCAGATCGTCCAAATGAGCTACTAGATAGATTCCGTCGCTGCGAGATCCGACAATTCATTGTAAAAGAGAACGATAATTATAAATCATCTCGTTTGTTTTTTCTTATTCACTTTCGTTGTAATATAAGTTGTATTCAATGGAAGGAGGCAAAAATTTTGCTACGAACAAACTGGCGACCACAGTGGGATAAATCTCTTTCACCGAAAAAGAGATCATGGCGCAAGCTGACGTCGAGAAGATTGGATCCGACATTAATATGCTAGTCGTGGATATCGACCAGTAGAAGTACGAGGAGTATCTCTCCTCTGAGTCAGGTAACCTGACCAAAATGTGGCGCTATCGTCGCGTGCGCTCCAATACCCGAGAATCGGGTAATTAGGAATCCACCGTTAATCGGGGACCCTTGGAGACCGTGGCCATAGAGCAATCGTTTGCGCATGAAACCCTAGCAGAGGATGGCCTCTTTACTACCGAAGAAAGTTTGAGAATTGGATTGACCAGAACCCAACTCCGAAATAGAAATCAGAGAGCTGGGCGAAAGGCCCTCAAAGCCCGCGTTAAACGCGAGGCTAATCAAACTTCAGAACACGAAACTACAGTACTTCGCGAATTGGCTTGCGTTGATCACAAGACCAGTCACTATCACGTTAAATGCGGAATTATAACTTGGATTAATCGCAAGGACAAGCCAGCGTGTGATTCACCACGCAAGGCTATTTTATCTGGACTTAAAACCAGAAAAGCTCGCGTTAATCGCGAGGATAAAATTTCCTTAGAGCCAGTGTGTGATGGTAATTCTCCACGCGAGGCTAATACTGAGCTTAGCGAGAGACGTGAAACCAGTAAGACTTGCGTTAATCGCAAGATTTCTGACACTCGCGTAAATCGCGAGGATAAACTTCTCATAAAGCCAGGTGTGAAGATTATCTACGTGAGGCTAAAACTGATCTCAGCGTTAAGCGCGAAGCCAGTATGACTTGCGATAATCTCAAAATTTCTGACACTCGCGTAAATCGCAAGGATAAATTTCCCTTAAACCCAGTGTGTGATGGTGATTCTCCACGCGAGGCTAAAACTGAGCTCAGCGTTAAGCGTGAAGCCAGTAAGACTTGCGTCAATCGCAAAATACTTGACACTCGCGTAAATCGCGAGGATAAATTTTCCTTAAAACCAGCATATGAAGATTCTCCACGCGAGGCTAAAACTGAGCTTAGCAATAAACGCAAAGCCAGTAAGACTTCGTTAATCGCAAAATTTCTGACACTCGCGTAAATCGCGAGGATAAACTTCTCATAAAGCCAGCGTGTGAAGATTCTCCATGCGAGGCTAAAACTGAGCTCAACGTTAAGCGTGAAGCCAGTAAGATTTGCGTCAATCGCAAGATTTCTGACACTTGCGTAAATCGCGAGGATAAATTTCCTTTAAAGCCAACGTGTGATGGTGATTCTCCACGCGAGGCTAAAACTGAGCTCAGCGTTAAGCGCGAAGCCAGTAAGACTTGGGTCAATCGCAAGATATTTGACACTCGCGTAAATCACGAGGATAAATTTCTCTTAAAGCCAGCGTGTGATGGTAATTCTCCACGCGAGGCCAAAGCCGACGGTGAAACTTGCGTTAATCGCAAAACTCCTTACCTTTGTGTAAATCGCGAAAATGATTTTCAGACTTGCATTAATAGCAAGAATCGCGTTAAACACGAAGTTATGACTTGCATAAATCGCAAGAATAAGCCAGTGTGTAAGGATTTTCTTCCACGCGAGGCTAATATTCCAGAAGTAAAACTTCTGCAGAAACGCCAAGCCAGCGTAAAACGCGAGGCTAGCATACAAAAAAGCGAAGCTATTATTCAGCCCCGCGTATTAAAACGTGAAGCTACTTCTCAGCTTCGCGCGCTAAATGCGAAGCTAGTTTTCAACTCCGCGTAAATCAACCTGAATGCAAAACCAGGGTTGATAATCGCACTGTTAGACCAGAATTTGACATTGATGATTTCAAGAAGCTCCAGTGGGCCCCTAGACCCTCTCAACAGATGAGTGGGGCCCACGACTCCGTGTTCAAGGCCACTGACCTCAGAGAATGCCTAACCAAGAAAAGAAGCATAAATCAAGTTCAGTCTGGTCCTATTTGTCATTGCGAGCTACTTATAACAGTAGTATCTGTTGTAATGAATAATTGTGGCTGCAACAAGAACAGGGTATCGGTGTTCGACCGATTAACTGAGCCGGACAAAAACTCTGCTAAGAAGACAAAAACTACTCCTCGAGAAAAAGAATGGAGAATTGTAAGTTCTAACATGGTCGGAAAGGGGAAGAAAATCATAGAAAGGAATGATGATTCAGAATCAAGTGATGAAGAAGCTCATCATTTTACCCGACTTAAGTCAGGCGCTGTCCCAGCTCGAAATTATAAGAAACTTGTAAAGGGATCTTATGACGACGACAGCGACAATTCGGCCATAGCTTCTCCTCATTCTTCGACGTCATCTAGATTGCAGAAATCAGCATCACATATGATGGACAAATCTGACGATATCGATCAGAGACTTGAGGCCCAAGAACGGATGATCCGAGATCAACAAAAAACGATCGAGTATCTCAAAACGATGCTTTTAAAGGTGGTCGAAAACACTCAAAAAATAGTCGAAGATAAAGTCAGAAGTTCTTCAGAATCACCACCGAAGAAAGAAAAGGAAAAGATAAATGAAGAAGATAAAGAAGAAAAGGCTTACTCGGCATATGAGGACGAGGATAAATATTCTTTCCACGACCCTCATGAAGAAAAAATTGAGAAGTTACAAAACCAACTTGATGCATTGATGCACAAGATGGAACTGAAGGAATTGGGAGTCTCAAGACCGTATCCGCCTGAATGGGATCTGACACTGTATCCTGAAAAGTACAAACTGCTCAAGTTGGAGTCATACGACGGGAAAGGATCTTCCAGTCAGCATATCTACTATTTCTTGTCCCAAGCAGGGCATTTAATGGGCAATGACCCAGTAATGACTAAGATATTTGCGAGAACCCTGCGAGGGCCTGCCTTTACATGGTTTATGCAGTTGCCCCCGGGAACCATAAATACATTGTATGATGTCAAGAAACAGTTCTTGGCACGTTTCTTTGAGGATGATACCGAAATATCGGTCATTCCCTCCTTGCGACGAAACAAGGGGAAGAAGAAATAGTTAAGAGTCTCATTGAACGCTTCAGGAAAAAATCCGTGTATTATCGACATGATATGACCCAAGAAACTCTGGTGGAAACCTGTAAGTATAACTTAGGGCCGACGTGCTGATAAGAATGGGAGCTGTAGAGTCTAAGAATTGGAAAGACCTGTTAAAGCAAGGAGAGCAGGCGGAAGATATAATTTACTGGATTAAGGAATCTCGTGGCACGAGAAACTCTACGAATAACAGACCATATCCACAGAATCCTAAAAATAAGGGGAAGACTGTGATGGCGTCAGTTGCAGATCCGAAACCAAGACCTCAGAATCCGAGAGGTGCAGGTCAGAATAGACTCCGCCAAGATAGAACTTATACATTCAAGACGGAGCAGACAAGTACTCTATTCTATCTCCTCCTTAGAAATGGCATGTTGAAGCTTTCAGAGAATCAAAAATCGGAAGATGCTAGTAAAACCAACGATCATAACTATTGTTTGTACCATCGGAACGTTGGGCACCCAACTAAGGATTGCTATCCTCTTAAGAACCGAATTCAGGTATTGATAGAAGTCGGGATTCTCACACTTAAAGAGGAACAGAAGAAAGATTCTGCAAATATGGCAACTTTGGTAGGAACCAATGAGTTCCTTACCAGAGCGACCCCTGTACTAGTAGGGAAGCCAATATCGACACCAAGCACGGGCAGCCTGCAGTTGCAAGCTGGCCCCTTGTGTACGCTCCGAACCACAACTGCAATCGAGTCATCCTTATTAGCTGGCAGCCGGATTGGACTGGAGGTGCTGAAAATATTGACGATGATAAACATCATGTTGCTTATGATACTCTCGCTAACCATTAGAATGGCTAATTGAGTGCTATAAATATTTTTTTTCCCCAATGCTATCAAAGCGGCGGCAAGAGGAAATCAAATTCCTCGCCAACCCTATCATACTGGGAGTAAAAGTATGAATCAACTACTCAATGCTATTAAAGGCAAAGGGGAGAGGAAATCAATTTCTCAACAACTCATCATACTGAGGGAATAGCATGGCTAGCCCAACTCAAACGGTAGTTGGTAAAGACTAATCAAATCCGTTTATAGATGGGGGTTTGCTAAAAATTCCGTGGACCTGTCATGTTAAACTCATATCTCTGACAGTATGATTTGGATTATTCCTATCTCCATTCAAGTTACGCATGAGAGCACTTGGACTAGGCATGTGCAATTAGGCGCCTCTGTCGAAATCTGATGATCATGACCTGATCATCTTGACGTGTGCAGTTCAAGTTACGCATAAGAGCCTTGAACCACCTCCATCAAAGTTTCAAGCATGTGCGATTAGGCACCTCTATCGAATTTCTTGATCTTAACTTGATCACCAAATTGAAGATCCAAAGTATTTCAAAATTTGCTAAGTTAAAAACCATTTTGAAAACTTTAGAAGGGGTTCTGTTGGTGGTAAAATTTTCAAATAAAAATAAGGAAAATAGCTCGCAAAACGCGAAGCTATTGATTAGCTTCGCGTCGTCCAGCGCTTAGCTTCGCGTGGATAAGTAAAACGTGAAGCTAAGTCTATAGCTCTGCGTTCAGAGTATTTAACTCCGTGTGAGTAGATTCTTAATAATACTGAACTGATTATGATTGAGATTTGGGCTTATCCAATACCCAAATTGAGTCCAACCAGAATCCAAAATTGATTGTGATTAAGATTTAGGTTTATCCAATACCCATATTGAGTCCAATCAGAATTCCAAATCAAGAGATTTAAATCAAAACTAAGATATTTGATTAGAATTCTTGATGAATATAAAAACCTTCTATTCCTATTCCTATGAAAATTTTTATTCCTATTCCTATGGAAACTCTCATAACCAATCAAAGTTTATAAATACCCTCTTTGAGAAGACTTTAGAGATCATCAATCAATAATAGATCAATCAATTCATGATCATCCATCTTCAATAGATTAATTTTTAATATATTCATCTTCAATCTTTTTGATCCTTTGGCAATTCAAGTACGCGAGAGAGCCTTGAAGTTTTTGGTAATCGATCTTTTTTTTGAGCATTAAAGAAATTCATGTTACGCATGAGAACCTTGAACGAATCAAGATCAGCAGAGAAAGATCAAGTCGGCCGTCATCTTCATCAAGTAAGAAGATCATCGACGTCAGATCGTCCAAAGGAGCTACTAGATAGATCCCACCACTGTGCGATCCCACAATTCATTGTAAAAGAGAGCGATAATTATAAATCCTCTCGTTTGTTTTTTTCTTGTTCATTTTCGTTGTAATCTAAGTTGTATTCAATGGAAAGAGGCAAACATTTTGCTACGAACACACGCGGGGCTAAGACTTTGCAGCGCGAAACTAATTAAAGGCTTCGCACTCTGCGAGCTATTTGCCATCTTTTTTATTTGGAAATTTTTACCTCTAATAGGACCCCCTCCAAAGTTTTTAGAATGGTTTATGATTTGCCAAATTTTAAAATACTTTGGATTTTCAATTTGGTGATCAGGTTAAAATCAAGAAATTCTACAAAGGTGCCTAATTGCACATGTTTGGAATTTTGGCAAAAGCAATTCAAGGCTCTCATGGGTAATTTGAATTTGCATACGCCAAGATGGTCGGGTCATAATCATCGAGTTTCGGTAGATGCACCTAATTGTATATGCCTGGAATTTTGGTGGAGACGGTTCAAGTGCTCTTGTGCATATCTTGAACTACACATGTCAGATGATAGGGTCAGGATCATTGGGTTTCGGCAGAGGCGCTTAATTGCACATGCCTAGATAACTTACCTAAGCAACAGACAAAGCCGGTGATCGGATTGGGATCACAAAGAAAGTTGTTTATTGCGATGTGGATGATGATTCAAACCTTACTATTAGAGGAATGGGCTTAACATGACAGAGTTAATCATATCGAAATGACATGGATGGTGATAGTCCAAATCTTGTTGTCAGAGGTGAGAGCTTAACGTGAAAGGTTTATGGAATTTTTAGCAAATCCCCAGCTATAAACGGATTTGGCGTACCTTTACCAATCGCCATTTGCGTTGGATTAGCCATGCTATTCCCCTGAGCATGGTGAGTTGTCGAGAATTTTCTTAGGTTTAAAGGCTAAACGCTTCCTCTTCCCTTAACTTTTTGGTTTCAGGTAGTTTATCTCATACTTTTACCCTCATACACTTTTTGGTTTCAGGTAGTTTATCTCATACTTTTACCCTCAGTATGATAGGGTTGGTGAGAAATTTGATCTCTTCTTCCCGCTGCTTTGACAGCATTGAACAATTAATACTTTATCCCCTAGCATGATAGGTTGTCAGAAAACTTATTCTCTTCTCTTTATTTTAATAGCATTGGATAACAAAATTATATTCGTATATATATATATATATATATATATATATATATATATATATATATATATATATATATATATATATATATACTTTTTTTTATTTTGTTTTTTTATATTTTTCTTTTTATTTTTCTTTTTTTAAATTTATGGCAATCATTTTGCCATCAAATTCCCAGTCATCACACAAAATTTTTCAATAGCTAACAAGAGCAGCAACAGAAACAATATGATACTTATCATCGTCAATGTCTTCGGCGCCCTCGACCCAATCCGGCTGCTAGCCAATGAGGACGAGTCGGTCACAATTGTGATTTGGAGCGTACCCAAGGGGCAACCTTGCACGTGCGGGCTGTCCGTGCTTGGTGTCGATTGAGTATTTTTCTTAGTTTTTGTGAAATTAGCTGAGCAAGTCAATTATTTGTTTTTAAGCAAGTCTGAGTGTACCCCCATGATTTCTCCTTTTTTGGTAAAAACTGAGAAGAGTCGATTCTGCTTCATTTTATGAGAATCATACTTGATTAATATCGGCTTCCCTACTGGTACAGGGGTCGCTCCGGCAGGAAACTCATTGGTTCCTACCACCAAGATTGTCATATTTGCATAAACTTTCTTTTATTCCTCTTTAAGTGTGAGAACTCCGGGTTCTATCAATATCTGAATTCAATTCTTAAGAGGATAGCAATTCTTGGTTGGATACCCAATATTTTGGTGGAACAAACAATAATTAGAATCTTTGATCTTTCCCGCATCTTCTGGCTTCGTCTCTTTGGAAACTTTAACATCTATTTTTTATTGAGAAAGTGAAACAGAGTGTCAATCTGCTCCGTCTTGAATGAGTACGTCTCGTCAGGTCGGGACTTGTTTGGGCTCGTGCCTCTCGGATTTTGGGGTCTCGAATTCGGATTTGCATCTGATACCATTACAGTCTTCCCTTTATTTTTAGGATTCTGTGGATATGGACTGTTATTTCTAGAGTTTCTCATATCACGAGATTTCTCAATCCGACAGATTATATCTTCCACCTGCTCTCCTTATTTCAGTAGGTCTTTTCAGGTTTGAACTCTACAGCTCCCATTTTTATCAGCACACCGATCTTGAAGTTATGTTTGAAGGTTTCCACCAGTATTTCCTGGGTCATACCGTGTCAGCATTGCATGGATTTTTTCCGAAAACGTTCTATTAAACTTTTGACGATCTCTTCTTCTCCTTGTTTTGTTGCAAGAAGGGAATGAACTGATATTCCAGTGTCATCCTCAAATAAACATTTTAGAAAATGTTTCTCTACATCATACCAGGTGCTAATGGTTTCCGAGGACAACTGTATGAACTACGTGAAAGCAGACCCTCGCAGGATACTCACGAATACTTTGGTCATTGTGGAATTGTTTCCCATTAGATGACCCGCCCGCTATAAGAAATGATATATATGCTAACTTGGGGATCTCTTCCCATTATATGATTCCAGTCTGAGGGGTTTGTATTTTTCGTGATAAGGGGCAAAATTCCATTCAAGTGGGTATGGCCTTAAAATTTTAGATTCCTTCAATTCCTTTTTCTGCATCAATGCATCAAGCTGTTTTTGTAGTTTTTCCATCTTTTCTTTATGAGGATCATGGAAGGAAAATCTATCGTCTTCTTTATGCATTGAATAAGCTTTTCTTCTTTATTTTCTTCATTCGTCTTAGGTGATGGTTCCTCATTTGTCTTGGGTGGTGTTCCGAGGAAGTTTTAGATTTATCGTCAACTATCTTCTAAGTATTTTTAACCACTTTTAGAAATATTAGTTTGAGGTCATCAATGGCCTTTTGCTGATCTTGAATCATTTGTTTTTTAGCTTCAAGCCTCTGATCGACGTCATCGGACATGTCCGCCACGTGCGACGCTAATTTTTTTGGTCGGAAAAAAGTATATGACTGCGGAAAGGCTATAGCTGAGTTATCGCTATCATCATTGCAGGAATCTTTTGCAAGTTTCTTATAAGCTCGAGGAGCGACAATACCTGACTTGAGCTGAGTAAGATGGCAAGGTTGTTCGTCATATGCATCCGACTCATTTCTTTCCTCCTTGACCTTCTTACTCTTACCGACCATGTTTGAGGTCACTGCCTTCCATTCTTTGTCTTTGATTTTATATCTCAGATTATTCTTTCTCCTTTTCGGAGCATTTTGATTGGACTCAATTATTCTGTCAAATACAGACACCCTTTTTATTGCCACAACAGCAATTATTCAGTACAGCTGATATTATTTATTCACAATGGCATGTCGAGTGCGACTGAGTTTCAGTTATTTTCTTTTTATTTGTCAAATAATCTCTGAGGTCAAGGATTTTAGAAGATGGAGAATCTTCAGTTATGTTTTGGGCGTGGGGCCCACTCGATTGTTGGAGAAACCCAGGTGCCTGTTGAAAGTCTCCGATGCCAGTGGCATCGTACTGCTGCTCAATAGATTGTTTATCCGTCTTAATTCTGTATACTGGTCTTTCTACGCGGAGTTGGGTGTTAACTTCGCATTTTAAAGCTTCCACATGAGGCTGGACCATAACTTCGCGTACGCTAGCCTTCCGTTTTATACTGACTTGGTATTTTTGAAGAAATTTAACTTCTGTTATTTGTTTAGCCTCGCGTGGGGAGTATCCCGCACGCTGACATAACCTCACAATTTACGCAAGAATCTTTGGTTTCACGTTTAACGCTTGACTCAAGTTTTTATTTAAGTTTGATAGTCTCGCACGGGAATTTTCACTGCATGCTGGCTTATCTTCACATTTTATGCAAAGATTTTTGGCTTCGCATTTAACGTTTAGCTCAAGTTTTTTGACAGCTTCGCGTGGAGAATCATCATCACACGCTGGCTTATTTTTAATTTCTTTGCAATTTATGCGAACCTTGACACTCCTACCAGTTTTATAGCCGAGTTCAGTAGCCTCGCATGGAGAGACTTCTTCACACGCTGGTTTGCCTCTGAGATTAACTTGGCATTTTACGAGAGTGTTGTCAATTTTATGATTTCATGTCCATGATTTGTAGCCTCGTGTGGAGAGATTTCTACACACGCTGGCTTAAAGTCAGCTTCACGTTTTACGCGACTTTCACTAGTCTTGTGATTAACGAAACCTAGTTTGCGAGGTATAGCCTCGCGTTCTGCCTCTACTTCAGCCCCACGTTTTATATGGGCTTTAAGGGCTCTTCGTCTTGTTCGATGATTCTGATTTCGGAGTTGAGATCTGGTAAAGCCAGTCTCTTGGCCCTGTTCGGGAGTAGGAATAGCATTCTCCCTTAAGGTTTTCTTCTTGAATGATGGCTCTATAGCCACGGACTCAAAAAATTTCCGATTAACGGAGAATTCCTTATTACCCGATTTACAGATTTCGGAGATCACGCGACGATAGCGCCGTGTTTCAGTCAGATCACCCGATCCAGAGGAGAGGTATTCTTCATACCTTTGCTGATCAATCTCAATGACGAGCACGTCCATGATCGATCAAATCTTGTTCACATCGGATTGCGCCACGATCTCTTGTTCTGAAAAAGAGACGTCTCCCACTATGGTCGCCAGTTTATTCTCCACAAAAATCTTATTTTCTTCAATTGATTACAATGATTACAATGAAAGAGGAATAATAGAAAAATAAACGAGAGGATTTATATTTTATCTCTCTCTTTTACAATAAAAGTTGGTTTTAGTGTGGCTATGGGATCTAACTAGTAGAACCTGTTGACGATCCGACGTGAAGATCTTTTTTTAAAGAAGATGATGGCCAGCCCTAACTTCTCTCTCTCTGCTGATCTCAAGGCTTCAAGGCTCCCGCGCGTAACTTGAATTGCCAAAAGATCAAAAAGATCCTAAAGTCTCCTCAAAGAGGGTATTTATAAACTTTAGTTGGTTATGAGAGTTTACATAGGGATAAGAATAGAAGGTTTTTGTATTAATCAAGTATTCTAATCAAATATTTGATTTAGATATAAATCTCTTGAATTTGAATTCTAATTGGACTCAATTCGAGTATTAGATAAATCCAAATCTTAATCACAATCAATAAGGATTCTGAAAATCTGCTCACGCGGAGTTAAGTAATCTGAATGCAGAGCTAAAGTTTTAGCTTCGCATTTTACTTATCCATGTGGAGCTAAGACTTTGCTGCACGAAGCTAATTAATAGTTTCGCATTCTGTGATCTATTTACCATCTTTTTTTATTTGGAAATTTTTATCTCCAACAGGATAGACATTGCAAAAAATTTGGAAATGTGAAAACCTTCTGATGTTCCATTTGGAAAGGATAGCCATTTGGAAAGTCCTCATCAATCTAGTTATTCTTGCCATTCCTCTTCATCTCCTGTCCCATTGCCTTAGCCCCTTGTCGGTTCTTCATGAGGTTGATAGGGATGTAGAATTTTCTTTGAAGATAAGTTTGATCTATCATTAACGTGTGGGGAAAGATCATGGTGGTACACACTTGCCATTAAATATCCTATTTGTGTTTTGACAATTCCCAGCATTAGGGTGGCTCAAAATTCTAATATCCTTTTTTTTTTTCTGTTGTATATATCTATTTTTGTGCATCAATTGTGGTAATTCAGCCATATAGATAACCAATTTGACTTCTGATTGATTTATTTTAAATATTTTAACTCCAATTGAAATTCTAACTTCGAGCTTATTATTTTTCTATTTCTAAATTTATTAATATTTTTAAAAAAATTCTAAGGAAGTTAAAAAAAAAACCCGCAAAAAAAATCCAATTCTTGATTTACTGATTTTGCTTTTAACAATTTTTATCTCATAATCCACACATCCAAAAAATATTCCTATGAATTATACCATGATCATTTTACTTCATTCTGTATCTAGGGATTTTTCTGTGAACATCGAAAAATGAAGACTTGGAACACGAATAAAATAATATATTTTATTCCTCTCCACAAATTTTCACTCAACCCCTATTTGTTTTTACCTGCTTGGCTGGGCAAGATAGTTAGCAGAACAGTCTAGGAAATGCCTAGTTTAGAGTAGTTTTTTATTACTTTAATTGGAAAATCAAGATATAAAACTCTCTCTTCTCTCATTCTTTCTCTAAGCACACTCAAGCTCTCTCATTCATCTATCATAGAGCGACAAGAGCATCAGCAAGAATAAAAAGCAGCTGGAGAGGAGCACATGGAAGTAGAGAACCTTGGCCAGTGTCACTCTTTAAAACCAATTTTTCTTTATGTTACTTGTGGATCCTGAGTATACAGGATTTATGATGTCTTAATTCTTTTATTTAATCTTGTTTTTGAGCTCTTTGACATATAACATGCTTGCTTGAGAAATTTCATCACCAGATGCCACGAATGGCCCACTGGTTAACGGTCAGCTGGCAGCTGAACTGCCAGTCAGCAGTCATCTTGCATTAGAAGCTGATGAAGTTTCACCTGATAAAATTATTTAGTATGTGATTTTTCTATTAAACTTTAATAAACTAAATTCTATTTACGCACCACAATTTACTCTTGATACACAGATTTGCAATGAATTATAAATTTGTCATTTTTTTTATTTTTGACTATGTTACTCTTTTAAATTCCAAATCTCTGTTCTTAAAAATTTAAAATATTGTCATCGTTTTCCTCCTCTTTTCTTCACCACCATAATGGGAATCACTTTTCCATTGTAAATTTCTTTACAAAAGAAACTTTTCAGTTTAAAAAAAGAAAAATAAAGAAAAAAATTACGCCTGAATTGGGGAGACCGGACCGGGGGTTGCCGACGGAATCGGGGAGAGGCACCGGAGGCAGTGGGTGGCAACGGAGGCAGTCGGAATGTGGAGCGGAGGAGGCGCTCATTTAGCTCGGTAGAGGCACTCGTTTGGGAGATAAGGGCCGCAATAGCGGAAATTAAGAGAGAAGTAGGAATCGGTTGAATTTGAAAAAAAAAAATGGACGTAGAAAGTAAATTGATGATGATTCAAAATATGAGATAGGTGCAGAGAGTAATCTATACATAAAGAGTAAATTGCCGTGCATAAATAGAATTTCCCCTTGTTGATTCGAGTATGGAAAATTATGTTTAGAACCAGGTTCTCGTAAACGAGTTTGTTGTAATTAGGAATGATGCTTGCTGTTAGAATCTGTTTTGAGGATTTAGAACCAGTAAATATTATGAAAAACTTGTAAGTTGGGATCGTGTTGAGCTTATTGTCAAGACTTGATACCCATCAAGAGCCGCCAGATAACGGTGGTTCTGAACCTAATGAGCCAGAGCTTAGGGTGTGGGATTGATAAAAGTAACTACTATATTTTAGAAATAAGGATTTTATGATAGACAATGGTCACTATATGCTTGATATGCAAGATACTACTCATATACACTAACATGGCACAACATATGTGATGAACCAAGATATTTGATACATGATATATATGGTAAATAAGACATCGTGACATGGCATGGGAATGGAAGTTTAAGATGGTATAGTGTACATGATTCCAACATAAATAATTCTTAATTCTATTTACTGATATCAAATATGTGCATGATTATGATATGGATATACCACGATATCTTAAATAAGTCTTGTGTATCATGTTTCACGGAGTTGAGAAAGGTATAGATAAGGATTGTATCATCTAAGGAAAGTGTTATGATAAGTGTCGATAATTTTCACTATAATGGCATGAGTGATATTGGGCTCCCGAGTGATATTTTAGTATTCTAATATGGTATATCTGTTGCTGCCTTTATAGAACGAGATCTAAAACTAGTAGTACCTACCAATTTGGCAGGGCCATGTGAGTGTTGTCGGATCGCGAATATGTATACGGGTTTTTTGTACAATACATATGAATAGTACTATTTTGTCTATCATTCAGTTTCAATAATCTGTCTCCAGACGTTGAGGAAGACCATTACATATATGATTATTATGTATTTACTTATGCAAAATTCTATGTTATTCATATTTTACTTATGTACGATATGACAGAAGATATGGACATATCTTTCTCCTAACCACTTGATCTCTAATACTATGATAATACACATGTTCTGCCTTATATATTACTTACTGGGTTTAATATAAGAGTTCTAAACCCATATTTCGAGGACGCTAAAGGAGAACCTGCTCAGTGATTTATATTTTCTCAACTAGGTGGAGCTACAATGAAGTTTATGTATATGATGCTTATATTTTCGTCTATTTAGGATATTATTCTATTTCTTTTGCTCTTTTTATGTATATGTATAAAAGCAGCATGCCTATTTTCAAAATCCACTTTTTTATATATGAATGAAAATAGTTCCAGTTATCATTATGTTATTGTGATTATATAATATGACAGTACCAGTTATACCAAGATCTTGTGCATGTAGGATACACTTATAATTTAGGTAACTCGTTTCGTTTGGAAAGCAATTAAAAAATGAAAACATTACAAAATTCAATTTTGACGGGTCTTCCATCTAGAAGATGGTCTAGGTTGTACCAGACTTGTAATCCGTCACTATCTGGAATGTGTGGCATTAGCGAAAAACTCCTCGCTTAATGAAATTACGGTTTTGGTTGCGGAGCTTATTAGAGCTTCAGAAGGATGTCATTATGATATATTCGAGTTGGAAGCCAGGAAGATTTTGTTTGAAGGTGATGCAATCGGAGTCATTAAGTGGATCCAAGGCTCGTTCAACAAGAACGGCTATGCGGCAGGGCCATTGAGGGACATCTGGGATTGGAAAGATAATCTCAATGACTTAATGAGCCTCTCATATTCCAAGAGAAGGTAATATCCTGGTTGATTACATAGCTTAAAAAGATACTTGGATGACTCTTGTGTATTCAACATGAGCAACTTGATCTCTAAATTACTTAAACTTGTCTTGGAAAATAGTCAAGAATGTAGTAAGAGTCCACTAATGTCACCTCCCATTAACCATAAAAAAGGGTCATAATCAGGCTTAAACATGGGACTTTTCACTATCAACCCCCACCTTTTACCATTTCGGTCTCATCAGGATTCGTTTACTCCGCCAAACTCATACAATTTCACTTGCATTTGTATAGGACAAGTTAAATGGAAAATGGTGGGGAGTTTCTTAAGGAGCACACCATTTTTCCTAGTGAGCCCGTAGTGTGCTCCTTTGGAAACTCCCCAAAATGTTAATAATAGTCCCAACAATTTCTCAAGCATCTCTGTTTACAAAATGAGGTAGCAGAAAGTAATTCACAAGGGATGTAAAAAGTTCCACTGAGAATACACAATCTTTATTTTTGACATTTCAAGCTACTTACTCTTTACCCTCAAATTTCCAAAAATCCAAACGATAAAAAAAAATTTGGTTGGCACCAAGGGAGTTCAACGCCAAATGTCAAAACATCAATAATTTCCAAAGAATTTCTTGGGGAGATAATATCTCATACTCCCACATTACAAGCATCCAGCAGCAGCTCTTACCACACAAATGCCTCTCTAAACAAGGAATGAATTCAGTCTCGGTTGCCATTTTATGAGTTACAACTTTTAGTATGGCACCAAACTTACCAGATCAAGTGCAAATGTCCTCAAAAAAGTAATTTACAACATAAAAATCTGAACCTCACTTCTTCAGCAAGGAGGCACTGCACTGTGCCATTATTTTTGATGCCCTAGTGATTGAATCGGTCATGTAAAAGTTCTCCACGGCCGAACCAAAATCGTCCGTGCTCATCTTTCCGTTAAACTCAGTTTTCAATTCAAAACCTACACTGGGTCGCTCCCTCTCATCCACCTGCAACAGATTTGGTGCTACTTGCAGGATCCGAGCCCGAATACCTGCAATGGAATCATAGGGTAGCCGAACCCCAGCAACCTCCGATAGTGCCCTGATTATCTTCCAGTCATCCCTAGCATCCCCGACTGTAGGGACTGCAGGAGCTGTCCACTGAGCACACCCTTCCGTGTTCTCATATGTCCCTTCCTTCTCGCTGAATGCTGCTGAAGGCAAGATGATGTTGGCACGATAGACACCCTTGTCACCATGGTGACCTTGGTAGACTACAAAGGCATCATCAGGAAGTTTATCTAGGCTTATATCATCTGCTCCCATGAGGTAAACAAACTTGGCAGCCGGGATGCACTCATCTGGGTTAGACACAAGGCCAAGATCCAGGGACGCGGCTTGGGCTGCATTAAGGAGCAGAACATTGAAGCCATTCCAGTCTGCTCTAATGAATTTTCCATTTTTTGCAATGGTCTCGACAGTTGTAACGATAGCATCTTTATCCTTTCGCTCAAACAATCCAGCTCCAAGGATGACTACAGGATTTTTGGCCAATTGGATAGCTGAGCAGAATGGATGTGTTCCTTCAGCAATCTCGAGAAGCGTTTTAGGACCTGTGCCAAGATGCTGGTGGTCATAGTTAAAGTCAGATGGTGGGCCAATGTAGCCCACTTTCGCTTGTGTTGCTCGTACAGTTTTCCGGATCCTTGCATTCACCATTGGAGCCTCTATTCTTGGCTGTTTTATCATTAAAAATTGAAACTCAAATAAGAAGCAGAATAACCTATTAATTTGGTTAGCGGCAATGTAGAAGAAAGTATAAATAGTCGATAGATATAACAATTTCCATTATAGTCAGTTCAATTTTGAGCCATATTTGCACTGAGAGATCCCTGTGGTATACGTGCTCATATGGGACGGGCAACAGGTAAGGGTACCCTACTTTTACTATAGAGCAAGATTTCATTTCATGCTGTTCTAAATGTACTGTAAGGGTCTTGGTTAGGTCACACTGTCACAGCTCTTAGAATGGAAACCCCTTTTTTTAGTCTTCAGTATTAGGTTGCCTAGCTATGTGTCAGCACTGTCATCTCCCTAGTATATTTCATGTTCAAGCAGACAGATCTGCCATAATTCCTGAGAATCTGAAATGCATATATGCCCTAACTAGACTCTTGGTTCTCAATGAACTGTTTCACTGTTCACCATCAACTAAAAGCCATTTGTTTTAGTGATAACTTCTGTCGGAACTTGTGCAGAGTGTTCAACTAATAATATTTATTTCTTCAAAACTTTATACTTCAACAAATTAGTAAATACCTAAAATGTAAAAACGTCATATAAGAGAACCCTCCAACCCTATTTATAATAGGATAAAAAAGAAAATGCTGATATTAAAAGAAAAGGTCAAATGATGCAGTTTTTTCTAAAATAAAGTTGTCTCGGATGGGCTGAAATGTGCAATTCCACTATAAAAGACAGCTAAGAAGGAGTGGAAAGTAGGGTGGGTTAAAAGATCATGAAGAAGTTGCCATAAGAGATCAACTTTAGGGGAGATTTAGCAAGAATGTGCACCTGATGCTAGCAGCATGAAATCTGGTACTAAACAATTTTAAGAGAGACTAAGCTAACTGCATTTTCTACTCCTGCAGATCAATCTATAGATAGAATAAAGGATATTGTACCCATTGCGTGAGGCCCAAATCTCCTTTTATCAGATTTAGCTAGATTGAATATTTGATTACAAAACCTTTCTATGAGTAAAATTTTGAAAAATATTGTTTGTAGTAAGACAGACCAAGGAATTACCGAGTAACCAAAACTAAATTCTTGCCAACAATTTACTGGGATAGAAGGATTAACTTCTATACAATACACGGTGGGTATTCTTTTTCATGCATGAGGTTGTACTATGCTACACTGCAGGGTCCTATAATATGATTCCAGCAATTTCAAACCAAAATGGATATTGGATCACCGCCTCCTCTATGTAACATGGAGATGCATAGTGCAAAGCCATGCTGGGTCAACATATGTGGTGTGTATTTTTCAGAATTTACCATGTGCTTGTCTAGTACATGTTGGTGCGTCTGTGTTCGTGCAACATGTGATCCTATAATGTTTAGAGATGAGTTTGATCAATGGAATTGCAAGGAATCAATAGCTGTTCCACAATGTATAATTACAAGGAATCAATTGCCAGAAATTCAGGCTCTTTAATACCACAATTTCGATCAATTATGACATCCATCACCAAGTTATAGGTTGAGTTTCAAGTTTTTATCAAAGATTTTCGAAGGGAAGTTTGAAACCCTAATGATAATTAACCATTAGATATTAAGTTTCATAGTAAAATATACCATAAACCTTATGCCTATTATAGTATGTTATGTAAACTTTTTTACGTGGATAATGTAATTAAAATTATATATGCAGAGTACTCAATATATATAAAAATTCAATATTATAATAACAAAAAATATATTCCCTAAGTTTCAATTATGGGAAGACAGAATTGCATTGAACTTTAGAGGCAACATATAAAAACTCGCATCACAATTTGTTTGCTCATGGAGGCATATATCAATTATTAAGAAACTGAGGCAGTTAATTGTGAAGTTCAAAAATAAAATATGTTGGAAAGTTAATCAGGAAACATCAAGCTTCTCTAAGAGAAAATAAAGATGAAAAGCAAGGCTAGCATCTATAAATAGTCACTCCGAGTTTATCATGTGTGATGAATTTATCACTGTGATGAATAAACAGCCCTTACAATGAAGATAGTATATTTAAAAATATATATATTTCCAATTGCTACCTTACTTGCATGTCTGCATGACCATAGTATTTAACCATCATATTTTTACCAGGCCTATACTTCGCATGCACACATGTGCATGTCCAACCTGGCATGTCCAATAACATGTTTCCCATGAGCATGCACATCCACTATCCTATGACTTTCAGGATTCCTCCCAACTACACTTTTGTATTGTGTCATATCCAAGTCCATGCTACGTATGATTTGAAATAAACTAATTTATTATCTTGAAATTTCCTCTAAAAAGCTTATCTGAACACATACCCAACAACATTTACAGAAAGAAAATGCAAGATATAAGAGCTCCAGATTAGAATACAAAGACGAAGTACACACCTGGGTACCAACAAGAAGGAAAAGATCTGCCTTTTCAAGACCAGCAATATGAGAGTTCATAAGATAGCTAGAACGCAAGTCAGCTTGAGGATTCTGCCCATTCCCTTCACACAGAACATTGTTTGAGCCCATTCTGTTCAAGAAATCTTTTAGAGCCATCATAGATTCAGCATCTGAAAGCTTGCCAGCAATTCCAACAATTTCTTCAGGTTTAACTTGATGTGCAACCTCAGCAACCACTGCAAGCGCATCGCGCCATGTTACAGACTTAAATCTTCCATCAGGACCACGAATCATGGGGTCATTTAATCTTTGTCTCTTGAGGCCATCATAACAAAAACGCGTTTTGTCAGATATCCACTCTTCGTTAATATCCTGTACTCAGTGCATACAACTTCTGTCAGTAAAACACTATGCAAAATGGCAGATAACATAACCACAGTGCCAATATATAAACAGGTAAACACAGTGGGGAACTAAATGATTTAGAATGGTGAAATATAAGAGATCATATAATCTCAAGTGTGTAAATGTAGTGAAAACAAATTATTAAATTTGTACATTCAAACAGAATCCAGCAACATCATTTAGAATGAGTTGGTTCCAAAAAACTCAAGAATTGTGAAAGTTAAAAGGATCCTGGTTGTCAAAGTGCATGCATGATCGGACCTATATCAATGGAGCAATTAATATTCTTCTTGCACTCAATCAGTTATGTGTTACTAGCTATAATTTGTAGATACGAATATGTGTTGTGCTTTGAAACAAATACATCAAACTTCACAATTTCGCACACACAATGCATCCACATAGGAGAGTTGATACTAAATTAACCGGTTACTTGTTTTCTATTTCATACTTTACACATGTCCGTCATATCTACACTGGTAGTTACTAATTACATAGTAGAAAATTCATGATTGATACTGTTTTATCTGAATGAACAAAATTCATAATTGATGTCGTTACATACTCAAAAAGACAACTGACATTTGCTATGATTTTTTTCCCATACAGTTGCACAACTAAAATTATGATTTGTCAATATGCAACCCCAGCCAAGCATGCACATACATTTCATACACTTAACAGCATTGACATGGTTGCCTCCAGGCGGAGTCCAAAGTGCAGGACGCATCGCCAGCACATCACACCCCATTCAAGGCATAGCACAAATGATGTTTCCCTGAATGAGCATAGCTTGCATATTGACTCAGACGCAAAGCACACAGAAGCACTCTCTTCATTCGATGATGGTATGACCCAGAACCTGCTTGATCCACTTGAACCCTCACTTAGTATAGATAAAGATTTTATCTCAAACAGCCCCCAAAACCGATTCTCCCTTTTCATCTTTGACAACAGAACCTCTGCAGCTCATTCAGCACTAGAACGAACAATTATCTCAGCTGATCACCCTTCAGAAAGCTCCGAACCTCCTCCTTTCAGCTAAGCAATATTATATTTCTGTTTTCGGCCCCAGATTCATACTCTCTTTTTGCCTTTGACCACAGAATCTTTGCAGCTTGCTCACCACTTGAATCAACAATGATTGCAGCTGATCCGCCACTTCAAAGTTCCAAACCTCCTCTTTCCAGGTAAGCAATTTTATTTTCTGTTTCATTCTATTCTATTTATTTACAAGTTTATTTTTTGTGCGGAATTTCCCTTATGATTTTCAATTTCTTTGTTTCCATTTTAGCTACTTCTGGCAAATTTGTTTTGCTGGAATTTCCCTTCTCTCCTCTTCTCCAACATTCTCCTTTTCTCTCCTCTATGATGTTGCTCTCATCTTACCATAATAAGTTTCATAAATCTCCATGCATTTCATTCCAAAACTAAAAGCAATCAGTTAAACTGGAATTTAGGAGCCATGATTGGAAAATTTATTACGTTCTCAACTCATATAAGTGCTCTACTATTATTTTAAATCATGTAGAACTCCATAACATTGGGACTTAACAAGCCCTTCAAAGTTCAAACAAAACAAAGTTCAAGGTATCATACAGAGAAAACCAACTCAATGTAAGGTAGGTGAAGGTTTTCAGCAGGATTTAATATATTGAAGTCAGTATATGCATTGGCATATATTTATGGTATCAAAATCGGTAATATAAGGCCTATAGTATTGGTGCTAGGAAATACCAGCAATATTATACTAATATTTATGGTATATCACGTATTAGGTGCTTGATGTGATACATGTGATATATAATATGTAATATATATATGTGTGTGTGTGTGTGTGTGTGAGAGAGAGAGAGAGAGACCCAAATATATATATATATATTTGGGTTCTATTATTAAGAATGATGGAGAGATTGATAATGATATTAACCATAAAATACAAACTGGCTAGTTGAAATGGAGGACAACGCAAGTTTTATGCGACCGTAACATTCCGTTAAGATTGAAAGGAAAATTTTATAGGACTGCTACTAGGCCAACTTTATTATATGGCACGGAATGTTGGGATATAAAGAAACGTCATTTACAAAAAATAAGTGTAGCAGAGATACGCATGCTCCGTTGGATGTGCGGCAACACTAGGAGAGAGAGTGAGAAATGAAAATATTCGTGCTAAAATAGGTGTAGCTCTCATCGATGAGAAGATGCGAGAAAATCGCTTACGATGGTTTGGTCATATGCAACGTAGGCCTACAAGTGCACCAGTTCGAAAATGGAAGTTTATCAATGTAGGACAAATTAAAAGAACAAAGGGAAGACCAAAGAAAATATGGATGGAGGTGATACGGAAAGATATGGAGTCTAGAGGTTTAAATAAGAAAATATTACTTGATAGAAATGAATGGAGAAGGAATATCAAATTGATCGATCCGGCGTGATTCTCTTTTTTGGTTCATGTAGCCTACCCCAAATACTTGGCATAAAAGGCTTAGTTGTTGTTGTATATATGTGTGTGTGTATATTTATACACACATATATATGTATGTATGTTGTGATTCGGCTACCTACGAATGAACGATGCCTCGCTTGTCGATGGCCCGTCCTCCCGTGCTCGGGAGGGCACCCCAACAGTGCGGACGTCATCGAGGGTGTGCTACTTGGTTGATCCTGCCAGTAGTCACGTGCTTGTCTCAAAGATTAAGCCATGCATATGTAAATATGAACAAATTCAGACTGTGAAACTGCGAATGGCTCATTAAATCAGTTATAGTTTGTTTGATGGTACGTGCTACTCGAATAACCGTAATAATTCTAGAGCTAATACACGCAACAAAACCCAACTTCCGGAAGGGATGCATTTATTTGATAAAAAGCCAACGCGGGCTCTACCCGCTGCTCTGATGATTCACGACAACTCGACAGATCGCACGGCCCTCATGCTAGCGACGCATCATTCAAATTTCAGGCCTATCAACTTTCGATGGTAGGATAGAGGCCTATCATGGTGGTGATGGGTGAGTTCGATTCTGGAGAGGGAGCCTGAGAAACGGCTACCACATCCATAGAAGGCAGCAGGCGTGCAAATTACCCAATCCTGACACAGGGAGATAGTAACAATAAATAACGAGTCTGGTAATTGGAATGAGTACAGTCTAAATCCTTTAACGAGGAACCATTAGAGGGTCTAGTACCAGCAGCCGCAGTACTTCCAGCTCTAATAGCGTATACTTAAATTGTTGCAATTAAAAAGCTCGTAGCTGGACCTTAGCTTGGGCCGAACGGTCCGCCTTCCCGTGCGCGTCGGCTGCCTCGTCCCTTCTGCCAGCGATGCATTCTTGGCCTTAACTGGCCGGGTCGTGCCTCCGGCACCGTTACTTTGAAGAAATTAGAGTGCTCAAAGCAAGTCTACACTCTGTATATATTAGCACGGGATAACATCATAGAATTTCGGTCCTATTCTATTGTCCTTCGAGATCGGAGTAATGATTAAGAAGGACAGTCGGGGGCATTCGTATTTCATAATTAGAGGTGAAATTCTAGGATTTACGAAAGATGAACTGCAAAAGCATTTGCCAAGGATATTTTCATTAATCAAGAATGAAAATTGGGAGCTTGAAGCCAATCAAATACCGTCCTAGTCTCAGCCATAAAAAATGTCGACCAGGGACCAGTGGATGTTGCTTTTAGGACTCCACCAGCACCTTATGAGAAATCAAAGTTTTTGGGTTCTGAGGGGAGTATGGTCGCAAGGATGAAACTTAAAGGAATTGACGGAAGGGCACCACCAGAAGTGGAGCCGACGGCTTAATTTGACTCAACACGGGAAAACTTACCAGATCCAGACATAGCAAGGATTAACAGACTGAGAGCTCTTTCTTAAATCTATGGATAGTGGTGCATGGTCGTTCTTAGTTGGTGGAGCGATTTGTCTGGTTAATTTTGTTAACGAACGAGACCTCAGCCTGCTAACTAGCTACGCGGAGGCATCCTCCATAGCCAGTTTCTTAGAGGGACTATGGCCGCTTAGGCCACGGAAGTTTGAGGCAGTAATAAGTCTGCGATTCCCTTAGATGTTCTGGGCCGCACGCACGCTACACTAATGCGTTCAAGAGTCTATAGCCTTGGCCGACAGGCCCGAGTAATCTTCAAAAATTTCATCGTGATGGGAAAAGATCATTGCAATTGTTGGTCTTCAACGAGGCATTCCTAGTAAGCACGAGTCATCCGCTGGCATTGACTACGTCCCTACTCTTTATACACACCGCCTGTTACTCCCACCAATTGAATGGTCCGATGAAGCATTCGGACGGGGGCGACGAACCGCTCCCGACGTCGCGAGAAGTCCATTGGTCCTTATCATTTAGAGGAATGAGAAGTCGTAATAAGGCTTTCGTAGGTGAACCTACGAAAGGATCCTTGTCGAGGCCCAAACGGACAATCGCAAACCTGTCAATGCTCCCATGGGGGCGAAGGGATAGCGATATCCGCCTGCCCGATCCCACCACCCCGGGGGACCCATGGCCACCCCTACCCCGCATCATTGCGGGACGGGCGGCAAGAACAATATTCGATGCAGTGGGCACCAAGGAACATTCACAATTGAAGAGCGCCACAAGCCGGTTTCGGCACATGGTGTGATCCTTCCATACATGTCGAACTTTTACAACTCTCGACAATAGATATCTTGGCTCTCACATCGATGAAGAACGCAGCGAAATGCGATACTTGGTGTGAATTGCAGAATTTTGTGAACCATCGAGTCTTTGAACGCAAGTTACGTCCGAGGCTATCCGACAGAGGGCACACCTGCCTAGGCATCACGCCTCGCGTCACTCCGCGCACCCTGAGCTTTTTTTACGTATGTGTGTGTGTATCAATATAAGACAATATTTAAAACCTTGATTTCCAGGTTGCAATCATTCTCATTAACGATCTTCATAGAATTGGCCCATCATTACTATCCTAAATGTATTTTGTTGCTTCAATCAAACTTGAGCAAGGCATTTCTAGTTTATTTCCTTTGTGTATGTTATGAAATAATCAGAGTCAATCAATCTGTTTATTATGGTCAAGAGATATATATTTTTATAAATATCTCAATACCATACAAATAATCCAACAGGTGATGTGGGACTAAATTTAAACTAAACAATACAATTTTCTAATCTAACACTCCCTCTCAAGTTGGAGTATATTGTACCCAACTTGTTACACAAATTAAAAAATACTATCTTTCACTTCAATAGTACAGATTAACTTGAAATGGATGAGCAACAATAGCAGTAGCAGTAATAGATGAATCACTTGAATCATCAGAGCACACCCATATTCGAGTAGCAGCGACGGTAACAGCAGATAAATTTTTTTCTTAGAACTAGTATAGCCAGTAGATAAACTTCTTATTTAGAAGTAGTAGGCAACAGATAAACTTCCTTTTCAAAAGTAGTAGTAGACAAAAAAAGGGAGCAAAAAGTTGCATCAAACTGAATTACACCCTTGCAGTCGACGAGAGACAGCCAGAGTCCCTACAGTCACGAAGTAGGAAAAAAAACAGAAACTGAAACAGGCACGGAATGGAATTAGCAACGCAATTGCGGATTGGTAACGTGATTGCGGAGTTGGAGTCGAAATTGGAATCGGCCATCGATTAGAATGGTTAAAATCGATAACTAAGATCTATTTCATAATATGCTCTAATACTATATTATGAAATAATCAAAGTCAATCAATATGTTTATTATGAGTCAAGATATACATATAGCGTCTCAACACCATACAAACAATCCAAAAGATGATGTGGGACTAAACATAAACTAAAACGAAATACAAGATAATTTTCTAATCCAACAGTGCACGTCTTTTTTACATTGCAATAGTGCTAGCAATTACATGGCATCCATTTTGACATGTACAAGAGGAAAAAAGTAGCTTGTGACTTAAAAAGGAAGAATAGTTTTTAAGGGGACTATGTGGAGCTCAAATAGTCTTTGAGAAACCCTTTTAACCATGAGTATAAAAATAACTAAACAAACTAGTGTGCAAATTATAGGGCTACATGCCTTGAAAGGATACGGTGCGTTCGATACGTGTATGGCATTAGTAACTGGGTAGGCATGGAGGGCCAAGAAAGATGAGTAGTTGGGGTTGAACACCAGTCATTAAATTGTTTTAGAAATGATAACAAAGGAGTAGAGAATAACATAGATGAACAAAGAAAAAGCATCGCTAACATTAATATCATGGATAAAGATTTCTTTGGTTTCATTTTGGTTTCGTCTTCGTTTAGGTGGGTTTCAATCTAAAACTAGACATGAAGTCAGACGCTAGAATGGAATTGAGGTAGGGACTCATTGTCTAATTTGAAGTCAAGAACTGAAGTTGGAATTAAGGCTGACAACCAGAATCGTCGGAATGGCAAAAGAATTGAGGTTAGAAGTCGGAGGCCGTTTCAGATTTGAAATCTGAACAACAAAGGTTCAATTGGGAGGAAGCAGGTTGTCGTTTGGCGTTGGAGGTCATGAGATTAATATCCTCCAAAAATAACTCAAAATGAAGTTAGCTTACGATAAATGTAACCCCAAATAATGTCATAATCCAAAAAAGCACAAGGCTATGCAACATGTAGATTACATGAAGTAATTATATGAGGATGTGGCCTCACATAGTTACATAACAAGTTATATAATGGGTTAATTAGAACTGTCTACACTAAGGTTGCTTGCTTATTAATTCAACCCCCATGGCTTGTTTCAACATCATTTATAATGCTACACTTGGAAACGTGCTTAAATACACTCCCTTAGTCATGTTCAATATAATCTTATTAGAAAACTAAACTATTGATAAATAAGACGAAAGTAAACAGAATATATAATCTTATAAGAAAACTAAACTATTGATAAATAAGACGAAAGTAAACAGAATATAAGGCGGAGATATAACTATTTTAAAAGAGTCATTGAATCAGAATATCATAATGATAGGAAGTAACATTAAGAACCTCGTTCAGCCGCGGAAGAATGCGCATGACTTCTGGTCCTCTACTATCAATTCTTATGTTTGACCCTACTGCATCAGTGACGTCAATGCTTTCTGTGCCCTTCAATTCCCAATTTCTAGCTTTAAAAGCAAAAGGTTTTGAGGTAAGCGCACCCACAGGACAGATATCTATCACATTGCCAGAGAGTTCACTTGTCATAAGTTTCTCCACATATGTTCCAATTTCTTCTCCACTGCCACGGCCTAACATGCCAAGGTCCTGAACACCAGCAACCTCAGTAGCAAATCTGACACACCTGGCATAAGTCATAAAGTTTGTGTTTAGCTTCACTCCATTCCATAGATAAATAGTAGGAGATAACAGACAGACTATCTATTAAATTCATGCCTTGTACCTCTCAATAAAGTGTACATTTTTACAGCATAAACAAACTTTTACTTAAAACAAAATGAGAGAGAGAGGGAAGGAGATTCCTTGGGGAGTATCAACCATTAAAACAGAGAGATAATTACATGTAAATTCAAATATGAATGTAGCCAGAGAACTAACGCAATTACTATATGAAATTGCAACAATAAAAATAAGCCCTAATCTTCTTTAGTTTTTTCGGTTTGCCATTCAAATTGCAATATCACCTAGCCTATCTGTAAGAAATATAGCCTTTGGTTTAACCTTCATGCCATCATAGTACTTTCTAAATCAATTATTACACGTTGCTGGATTCAGGACATCATGCGTTTCTGTTTAGAAGACCTATATCCTTACCTTTGCACTATATAACCTTTCAGCAGTCTAGTAATCGGCAGCAACACCCACCTTATTCCAACAGATTTATATACATAGGAATGTAAGAGTTAGGGTTAAGCACCTCGTTGTTTCCATATTAAAAGTTAATGAACAATTACACTTGCACAGGCAGAGCGAACTCTGAATAGGCATGTCAAGTAATTTGTTTTCATGGTCAACAACTTTAGATACAAGTTTTTCAGCAAGTTATGTTACAATAAAGTAGCTGCCAACAACACTTAAATGAAAGTTTTATTAAAATAACATCATCATCTTCACATGAAATAAAATAAAAGTTATCCAGATTAAAAACAGTACAAATTATCAGTGGGTGATGAGAGTCATGAGACCTTTGGATAACAATCCCTACTCCAAAAGGTAAAAAGCAAACCTTAAAATACCAAGTGTTGGATGTGTCACAAAATTAATTTGAAGTGGTATCATTGACTTATCATTTTTTTTAGTATTTTCAGTGAGCACTTACATAAAAATGCCACCTAACTGTAGGAAGGTTGACAGAAGAGTAAATTACAACAGTCACATCAAATATTAAGCTTATGTTATATGTTTCCAACACTTAAAAAATTTGATTGCATAAAAAAATTGAAAGGAACTACATACGCTTGAAAAATGTGATCTAAAGTACCAACCTTGTGCACTGAATGCAACGAGTCATCACCGTCTTCACCAACGGACCCAAATTCTTATCAACTACTGACCGCTTCATCTCTGTGAACCGTCCACGGTCTGATCCAAAGGCCATTGACTGGTCCTGAAGATCACACTCCCCTCCCTGATCACAAATCGGGCAATCTAATGGATGGTTCATCAGCAAGAACTCCATAACTCCTTCCCTCGCTTTCTTCGCTATTGGAGTGTTTGTCTTAATCTTCATACCTATAATTAAGAGCAAACATGTTAAAATAATGATAGGTGAGCCGACAAAAGGATGGTTGGACATACTTCGTCTCAACAGAGGTTCACTTAGTGTCAAGCAAGCAATGACAATGAGTGAGATCAAATTTATGTTAAAATAAAATGTATTTTCAGCTAGAAGCCTAGATTATTCAGCTTTTCAGCTTTGTTCAACTACTAGCGGTATACCATCTTCACAGATAAAGTTCCTGCTGCTTGTAGCCTCTTGCACCAGCCATCCATTAAATCTGTCTGTCTTTTTCTCCCAATTACAGCTACCGAGAAATCTAGTTGGTTATACTTTCAAGCATTTGAAGTAGATCCTTGCTGGAATTCTTCAGCTGAGTAGAGAGAACATTTTTTCTCCAGATCCAACATTCTATAATCTTTGATCATACAATCAATATTAATTTATGAGGCAAATGAAAATGAAAAAGAAAAGGAAGAGGAAAAAGGTAGCTGCTTCCTTTTGTCCTTTTCATGGAAAAGATCTGGTATTAAAATTGTTCTTCGTGGTTACTGAAACTATTCCTCACTTAAAGCCACAGTTTTGTGCATGTGGAAGAAAAAGGACCGACTCACAAGTTCAAAAAAAGTTTTCATACGGCCAACCATCTGTAATGACAATTGTAAAGTACATTTAAATCTCAGATTTAACATTTTGAAAGAGGAAATAAACTAGAATTAAAACCCTTTCTTTTGCCATATTGCTATTTAATATTTAATAAATTAATACAGCTCTACGCCCTGAAAACAATATGCCCTGTGACAACAGTTCCATAAATGCAGATGCCAAATATGAGCATCTTGTTGCTTGAAAAAGGAAGTAAATACCTCCAGTATATTATGTGGAAAATGTTTTCATGGAAACACAAAAAAAGTTTTCTAAAACCTTAGGTAAGTTTTCAAGCTATAAATGTTATGCTAAACCTCTTTTAACAAAACAACTTCCGTGGCCCAATAGTTAAGCTTTCTTTTTTCCTCCATGAGGTTAATAATTTCCCTATAAGTTGAGAAACACGGCTCAGGATGGGATTAGGGTCCACGCCCGAGGGCTAGCTTGAACCAGGTCAAGTTTGGATTGGGTTTGGATACAGATCAGCTTGAACCAAGTCGAGCTCAGCCATGGACCTGAACAGGCTCAAACTAAATGGACTAGGTTATTGGGTGGGTTAAATGCGTGACAAGTGACTCTGGAGATTCTGCGCTAATGACTTATGGGCTTCTTCCACTTTAGGCTTATTCTTGAATAAGCGACTCTTGGGCTGCCTCAAGAAGGCTGTAGAAGGAGCTCTAGCAAACACAACAAGAGGGAAAAAAAAGCCTCATCTAAAAGTCGGTGTTTTCGTATAGTCAATTCTACATCAACTAATAAGGACGGCTAGCTGAAGGATCAAGATTATTAGATCGCCCAGTCAGTGCACACCAGAGCATTCAATTGTTCATAGAAGCAACTCGGTCTTGGGATCCATGCACCAGCGTGGATCTAATATTGCTTTAAGTTTAGCATTTAAGGATGCACAACAATTCTACTTTAAAAGGTTCCAAATCTACTACCTTAAGTTCTCAGTGGGATTGAGTATACACTGCGAGCGGGAACTGGACTGAGCCAAGCCCTGGGCCAACTTAGTAAGGCCCACTTAAAGACAAGCTTGCCTAGAATTTAGGTCAAACTATTAAATGAATAGGGCTTGGGCCTAAGGCTCTTGGCCCAATAAGTCTAAATAATCAAAATTTTATGAAATCACTAATACCAGTGTTCTAAATATCGGCCGGTATATCGGTATACCGGCCGATATATCGTTTTTTACAAAGAAACGAGACGATATGGGGTTTTTTTTATCGCATATCGTTTTTGACCGGTATGGGCCGATATATCGGCCACATGGCGATATATCGGCCGGTATCCGGTATATGAAAAACCGGCCGGTATGGCTTAATATCAGTTTTTGTTAACGGGTTACGGTTGCTTTTGAAACCCGTTAACCCGCTGGACCCGACCCGATAGGAAAACATAAAAATCCGAACTCCTCTCTTCGCGACCAAAAAAAACCCTAATCCCTAATTTTCTTCGTCGCAACTCCGTCGCAACCCACTCTATCGCCGGTTTTCGCTTCCATCGTCGCCTCTCCGGCTCTCCATTCTCCTCAATTGGTCGACCGACCGTTCCTCTCGGAGAATTTTTCGCCGTTGCTGTCTCTCCCCGAGCAACCGACGCGATCTGATTTCGTCCATCGCCGTCTCTCCGGCTCTCCATCCTCCTCAACTGGTCGATCGACCATTCCTCTCGGAGAAAATCACCGTTGCTGTCTCTCCCAGTCCCCGAGCAACCGAATCGATCTGGTTTCGTCCATCGCCATCTCTCCGACTTCCGTCGACTCGCCGGTGATCCATCTCTCCTCTTTCTCTTGCGTGCTTTCTAGCATCTCGACCTTGAATTTTGGTAAGTAGACTGCATTTAATTTTTCTCTAAATTTTTGTTTAATTTTAGTCTAATTTTATTTTAAATTTTAGTTTGTTATTGTAATTAGTGTATTTGTGTTTTTAAATTAAGAATGAGTTAGGGAATTTTCATTTTTAAGTTTGGAATTGATGCTTAGAGCAGCACCCTTCGGCCAGTCACTGTGACAGTGCTCGGCCAGTGACTGTCACAGTGTCACTTAGCTACAGTATAGTTCTTGGGTTCCGTGCGTATTTTCTTTATCCTCAGACTGACTGTCACAGTAACTAAGCAACATATTGGCATTGGTTCAACATCTTGGGGGCAATAGAGTTAGACCCACTTGTTGGTACATAAGAGTGGATAATGTGACATTTTAATTAAGCGGCTTAACATCTTGATTAACTAGGTTCACAAGGAATTTGGTTAAGTTAGTAAAGAGACAAATTTGAATTGTAATTAAGAGTGCATAATGTCACATTTGGCATTTTATGGTGATTAGAGACATTTAATAATGTTTATATAAAAATTGATAAAGTATGTGATTTGAGGTAGAAAATTTTAAGTGTTTTGAGTAGATAAGAATTTGAAAATCTCCTAAAATACCGGATTTTCTATTTTGACTATTGTAAATAAAAATAATCTTGTCTATATAATATATTCGATTTTGACTTTATAATAAGGATTCTCTAGTTTGTATATGTTTCAGGTATAGAATAAGATTGTGTATCCAAAATTCCAAATGTCCAATAAAAATCTTGAAATTATATAATTATTTTTTTATGATTATGTTTATATGATTATTTTTTTAACTTAGATTATATTTATTAAGTATTAACTTTATTTATTTTAGTAAAAGCTTGAATTCTTAAATAAATTAAGTTAATATAAATTAAGTGCAACAATTATTTAGCTATTTAATAAATTAATTGTTTGTCTTTTTTCACTTCACTTTTTTGAAGTCAGAAATAGTTTGAAAAATGTCCTCTTCTGGTGCTTCAAATGTCCAAGAGAAGCGAGGAGGTAAAGATCCAGCTTGGGAATGGGAGAAAAAAGTACCCAATAAGCCCAATAAAGTGGAGTGTAATTTCTGTAAGAATGAATATGGGGGAGGCATTACCCGCCTGAAGGAACATTTAGGTCATGTCAGCGGGAATGTCAGAGACTGTCCCCTGGTCCCAGATGACGTGAAGCAGAAAGCACTAGTAATGTTAAATAAAACTAGAGAGGTAAAGGAAGGAAAAGCAACAGAACTTCAAAATTTGTTAAAAGAAGTTCGTGTTGGGGAAGAAGAAGATGAGGAGACAACTCGAGAGGAGTCATCTTCTCGCAAAACAACAGGTCAATCTTCACGCAAAACAACAGGACCGATGGATCAATTTGCAATTCGATCGGTCGAAGAAGCAGTAGAAGCAGCTCAAAGACAGCCTACCGTGCCATCAGCCTCCAGGAAAAAGGCCAGACACGATGCAATTCGATACATTGCCAGGTTTTTTTATGAAGGAGGTCTTG
Organism: Dracaena cambodiana; assembly: GCA_036321105.1. Lineage (NCBI taxonomy): Eukaryota > Viridiplantae > Streptophyta > Magnoliopsida > Asparagales > Asparagaceae > Dracaena > Dracaena cambodiana. The sequence continues at coordinate 12,855,557 of JAYEPQ010000010.1, forward strand.
CATTCAATATTGCTACGCAGCCAGCTTTTATGCAGATGGTCCAAGCCATTGGCATGTATGGACCAAACTTACAGACTCCTAGCCCATACGAGCTAAGCGAGACTTGCCTCCAAAGAGAGGTCGAGGAGACAAATGCAACTCTTGAATCATTCAAACGGAGTTGCCGAATAAATGGCTGCACTTTAATGACTGATGCGTGGTCGGATCGGAAAGGGAGAAGTTTAATGAATATCGTTGTACATTGTCCGGCCGGTACAGCCTTCTTATTGTCTCAAGATGCATCTTCTGAGAGACACGATGGCAGTTACATTTACAAATTTGTGGAGAGGGGAATGAACGAGGTTGGCGTAGAAAATGTTGTACAGATTGTGACAGATAATGCCTCGAACAATATGGCTGCAGCAAATATATTGGCTCTGACGCATCCAAATATATTTTGGACACCTTGTGCAGCACATACAGTTAATCTGATACTTGCGGATATTGGAAAAATTAAATATATCCGAAGTGCAATTATGATGGGGAGATCAGTCTCCGTGTACATATACAGTCACACCAAATCTTTAGATATAATGAGGAAGGCGATTGGTGGAGAGCTAATAAGGCCAGGCACAACTAGGTTTGCCACGGCATTTCTCTCTTTATCATCAATCAGAGAGAAGAAGGAGCTGCAACATATGTTTATTTCTGATGACTGGATGGATTGCACTCTGTCCAGAACAGATGCAGGCAAGAAGGTATTTATTTCAATTAATATAAATTTTTATTTTATATTTTTAAATTATATGTTATTGACAAATTAAAAATACATCTTTTTATGAATGTTTAGGTTGCAGAAATAATTGCCAGCAACAAATTTTGGGACAACACAAATTTTGCTCTAAGAGTATTTACTCCACTAGTGAAAGTTTTGCATAGAGTTGATGGGGACAAAGTCCCTTCAATGGGCTTTCTGTATGGTGACCTAGAGACTGCCAAAGAGGAGATAAGAGATGCTCTCGGGGGTGAAGAGAAAAAATATCTTCCAATATGGAAGATTATTGATAAGAGATGGGAGGAAAAACTGAAGGGTCCTCTGCATAGAGCTAGATATTTCTTGAACCCTCTGTATTACTATGAGAAGCAGCCTGAGATTGATGCTGATGGGTCGTTCATGTCGGGCTTCGTTGAAGTGATGCACAAATTCTATCCAAATGATAATGATAGACTTGATAAAATTGCACAGCAGCTCCCGATCTATCAAAATCAAAATGGATCATTTGGAATGTCTTTTGCAAGGGCAGCAGTAAAGACAATCATTAATCCAGGTATGCATTTCACTATAAGAAATGCAAAGTTAAATCTATTTTTCATTAAAGAAACTATTGAATAGCTAATAACTATTTATAAATATTCATTGCTAGCTCAATGGTGGCAATTCTATGGGACAGATGCTCCCGAATTGAGGATGATGGCAATGAGGATTTTGAGCCTGACAACCAGTTCTTCGGGTTGTGAACGGAACTGGAGCACATTTGAGATGGTATTACAATTTTAACTTTTTTAATTAAATATTTCTTTCCCCCAAATATATATGTTTTAAACGAACTTCATGTGTATATCTTTTATTTAGGTGCATACGAAGAAAAGAAATAGGCTAAGTTCGAAGAAATTGCATGACTTAGTTTTTGTCAAATTCAATGCAAGGCTCAAGAGCAAACTTTCAATCCCAAACAGAGATCCACTAGTAACATACAATGAAGAGGAAAAGGTCACCGAGTGGTTCATGCCTAAGAAAAAGAATGGCGATTCTTATGAGACTAGTGATGATGAAGTCTTTCCTGGAGAACAACTGACTTTTCGACAGGTGTCAATTGCTATGGGTGCTAATCCGAAGAAGAGAAAGAGTGGAAGAGTTAAGGCATCTAAGTCGAAGAGTAGTAAAACTTCAAAGGGAAAAGCACCATCATCTTCAAAGTCTAAGCAGCGGCACGCATCAGATGATGACGATGAGGAAGAAATTGACACATCATCATCAGATTCGTCATCAGATGATGAGGAAGGCATGCCAACAAATGAACTAGTCGACTCTGAATCTAGCTAGAAAATATGTTGTAAAGACTGATATTTAAAGTTTTTAGCATGTTTCAAATAAACTCATTTAAAGGACAATGTTGTAATTTTATAAATTATATCACTTATGTATTGCAGAAACACTTTTCTTTTATCTTGAAAACTTATTTTTCTTTATTTTATGATTGTATTTCGCTCTGTCTCTGTGCATATGCGAACGTTCTAAACGATATCTGCAAATTCGTAAGTTGAATGTAAATAAGCCAATGTAAGTGCTATAAACTCATTTTATGCGTTTTATTATGTTCTATATAGCCAATTATATGATTATTCTTTAACTGGTATGACACCGATATGACACTCCGGTATTTAGGGTCATATCGCGATATCCCACCCGGTATCCGGTAACCGGTATGTAATTTGGCTGACCGGTACGAGACCGGTATCCGATATTTAGAACACTGACTAATACTAATATATGAGAGAGATACAATAGAAAATATCATTTTATTTTTGCATAATATCAAAAGTAGTATTGAGATAATAGATTTGGTAACATAGATGGAGAATTATGACCTATCTTCTTTCCTGTGAAGTAAAATAATATTTTAGATTATAAACATGTATTCCTTAACATAATCAACAATTCAAGTAAAATATATATAGATGCAAACTTTTTTACTTATTTATTTGTCATTTTTCACATGATTGGTTAAAAAAATTATTTTTTATATTTAATTACATACTACATAATACAGTGTATTTTTTAATGAATTCAATTATGGATTAAGGTCGACTCCCTCAAACCTGATTTTTGAACGGTCCAAACCACAACAAAAATCAAAAGAACTTTTGAAGGAGACTCCAACAACCTCAATGGAAACAATAGAAGTTAATGAAAACTGATCATTGTTTCAACTATAGGAAGCAGAGGCATTGGGCCAGTTTGCAAAGTGCCAAAGAAGGGCGATGCAAAGTTGCTAACAAAGTCAACCATGTTGAACCTACTCAGAAATTTGTGGCAATGATCTATCAAGCAAATATCTCTCTTAATGTCTTTGATCTTGACACCAGAGCTACTTGTCATATTTGTCTCAACAAGAGTCGGTTCATATTTATGTGGTTCTGAAGAAAACGCGTTGATAGTCAACCATTCCACTGTCACTGTTCATAGGACAAGAATGTTAGTGCTAATTTTGACATATGAAAAGACCGACTCTCAAGGGTGTAAAGAATGTTCCTGCAATTGCGAAGAATCTTATTTCTGGGAGTCTTCTATGTGATGCTGACATGTGGATGAATTTCCAAGATGCAAATGCTATATTATCTTATCAAAAGGTCTATTTTAGGAATGCATAAATTACAAAGGCACGTACAAGTATTGTTAAACTTCCGCTAGTTATCAAAAAAGTTTCTATTTCCACACATTCCTCTTTTTATGGCATCATAGACTAGGACATGTTAATTATACAAGGATACTCCACATGAAAATTTAGGATTATTGCCTAACTATGAAAAGCGTAGTAATTGCCCGGTTAGGTTAAAGCCAAGATCACTAGAAAATCTTTTCTTAGTTACATAGTTGCTAGATCTCATACACTCTTAACACCAGTGACTTCAAAAGTTCTACTATTAGAGGAGGCATGAAGTACTTCATCATCGTCATTGATAACTACTCTCATCAATGTCACGTTTACTTCTAAAATCTAAGAATGAGTCCTTCAATAAGTTCACCAAGTTTCGAATTTGAGCAAAGAAGGTACTTGGTCATCCATTGAAGAAGATCATATGTGCTCATAGAGGCGAGCACACATATGCCTACTTCGAGTAGGAATTGTTGCTAAGACAACTATACCATACTCTCCACATTCTAATGATATTGCGGAAGGAAGAACCGCATTCTCACAAAGATGGTGAATTCCATGTCAAATCATTATCACGACTTCAAAATTGCTAATGGGGAGAAGCTCTACTGATGGTGTATTGGATTTTACAGAAGCCAAAGCTGAAAAGAAAGGCGAACATGTGCATCTTTCTTGGATTTGCTGTGCATAGTCATGCAAAATTAGGTTTTTGAATTATGAGACCAACTCTATTATTGAAGCTCGAGATGATGAGTCTTTGAAGAGAAATTTGTTCAAGACAAGAACTTATCACTCAAAAGACATTCCATATATTTTGAGCACCACCAGAAGAACCTGCTCTTCTAGAAAATCAATCTCCTCCATAACTAATTCAATTAGAAGTTGAAGGCTTTCTCGTTGCTCTAAAGGGTACTCCAGAGCCTCCTGCCAAGCATCCTACGAAAGTAGGAATTGGAGCTAATTACATTATATTCAAAAAGATGACCCATTAATTTTCAAGAAGCTATAAAATCCAAATGCTCTACTATAGAAAGAATTTAAAGATGAGATGAACTCCCTTCTTCATAATTACACTTGGAATATGGCGGAGCTTCCAAATGGTGCAAGACTATTCAAGTGTAAGTGGATATTCAAGAAGAAAACTTGATACCGACGACAATATCAAGAAGTACAAGGCTAGATTGGTGACCAAAGGATTCTCCCATAAGGCATCAATTTTTCGATATTTACGCTTCAATCTGTCGTATCACAACCACTAAAATACTTATTACTTGGTCAGCTATTCAAAAACTTGTGAGGCATCATATGAAAAAAGATTCATTGCTAGTGATACTAGGAATGAAGTCTACAAGATCTGTAAGTCTTTATGTACTGTAACAAGTTTCGAAGCTTTGGCATGAAAAATTCAACAAGGTCGCTCATGGTAATAGGTTCCAATTCAATGAATCTGACAAGTGCCTCCATACTCAAGCTGTTGGAGAGAAGGTAGTTGTTATTGTCTTTATGTAGATATATGCTCATCGTTGAGACTGATCTTCAGATAGTTGCATCTGCAAAGGAGTTCTTATAAGCTAATTTCCATGAAAAATCTTGGAGATGCCGACATGAAACTTGGAATCAAGATCCTTCGATTTGAGGATAAGATCAATTTAAAATGGATCAGTTTATTTTAGTCACATTACATTGAGTATATGCTTAATACATATAGGTACTTTGATCCTCTAGAGCTCTGTACCATACGATTATGATAAGAAGTTTCAAGCCAATAATAGAAGACCGGTGAAATATACTGAGCACCCAAAAATCATTGAAAGTTTTATGTACAAGAAAGTTATTTTTTTTAATCCTGTAATTCCCGTTTTGTTCTAACATATTAAAAACTCAAAAATTCTATCTCCAACATCCCTTCATCGATCTAATCATCACTATAAACTTTCCTTCCTGTACAAGAGATGTTGAAATCCTTGCTTTTTAACTTCAAGCTCTCCATTTCTTCTTTCCTAAAATGATGGAAAACTTTCAAAGGAGAAAGCACTCGTTCCTCTTTCCAAAAGGAAATTCTTCTTCTATACTAAACTCATCTCATCGTCCAATACAATCTATGAACTAAAATATTCCAATTATTCTCGTGATTAACAAAGTTCAAGACTCTTAACATCAAGCCCACATTACCTGATTACCAATAAGTTTTTGTTCACAGTACAGATATGGAGTATATTATTTCAGTAATACCCGCTACAAAGGGAGAGGGCTTAATTAGATCAGTACATGGGTCATATTTCTATTTAAGGATTTAAGAGTTACTGTACCAAAGTAAAACCTATAACCCATAATACACCCTGAAGAAGTAAAGCCACCAATCACAGCCTGTATTATGCTACAAATACAGGATATGGCCTCAATTTTTCTGTAAAGTACTTTGCTCAAACTATATAAGCTAAATATTGAGGTAAACTAATCATAGGTTAACATGAAGTGGTTTATTCCATCCCCATAAATTTTCTATGAAAGCTGAATATTTAAACTAAGTCTAGCTGAACATGAAGTGGATGATTCCCTCCATGTGAGTTCTTTATTTATATATCATATTGGATTATCAGATAACTCTTGTAGAAGGTTAAATTTGCAGGGATTTGAAGTAGTTTTATCCGGTTCACCTTAAACCCCTTCATACTGTGATTTAATTCATGCATACTGATTCATTGTCTATTGCCTATCTGAAGCACCAAAACTGGCAATCGGGAAATAAGAGATTGGTTCAATATGCTCTTCTAGTATCTTAAACGTTAGGGTTTAACTTTAGCCTTTATTGGTAAAATTTTATTTGAAAACTCCAGTGCTCTTGCTTCTCTCCTTTTCCTCTCTTTTGATTATGATAATTGTGGCTCTCTTTAACACGGCTGCTCTATCGCCCACAAATAGAGTATGTATTTCTCATAGATTTAGGGTGTTTGATTGGCCACGAACACATGTAACTTATTGGTTGTGTGCTTCTCTATATATTTCCTTTCATTATGTTCGTTAAAAGCATTGATGGATGATTTAATAATTAAGAGCAGTAAACTTCCACAATTACTATATAACATAGAAAAATTAATAGTTACTATTTAATTATATGAATTGTTTCTATGTAGTTCATGACATTTTGCTTACATACCTAAATGGTAGAAGCCTACATCGATAATCATCTCAAATGGTTGGAGTATATGACAAGAAATACTTATTTCTTTTCAGCTGAAGTTATTAATGAAATGCACCTTGAATACCCAATATTGACTCATATGCAATATATTGGCCAGTATAAGAATTATCATAACCCACAAAAAAAATAAATGAGATGCCTAGATTGACAATCATTTCAAACGACTGAAAGCTTATAATGAGCCCTATTCATTTCTTTTAGGCTAAATTTATAGACAAACTAAACCTAGATTATCCAATATCACCTCATGAAATATCTTGGCTAGCATAAAACGTTTCATATCCATGACAATTAAACTACCGTATTTAGTACAAAAAGGACTTCTCCATGTCGTACGACTACCAATAAAGCCTAGATCTTTGCGTCATGCGCCATCAAATCCAAATCCCTAGATATAGTTGTACCAACCATAAAACCCATCCCCCAGAATCAGTGTTCTAAATACCGGCCGGTATATCTTTTTTTGTGAAGAAACGAGACGGTAAATGAATTTTTTTACCACTTACCGTTTTTGACCGATATGGACCGATACATAGGACATGTAGCAATATATCGGCCGATACCGGAATGAAAAATACCGGCCGATATTTTGAAATATCAGCTAACGAATTCCTCCCCTAGATAAAACTCGTTAACCCGTACCTAAACCCGTAATAAGAGGGATCGGGTTTTCTCTTCATAAGAAAACCCCAATCCCTTTCTCTCTCTCTTCCCCGCACTCTCGTGTGCCTTATATTCTCGTTCGACGCCTCCAACGAGCTACTGTCGACGCTCCGACCATCTCTCGACTCCAAGATCCCTCTCTCCCTCTCCCTCACTCCACTAGTCGCTGATCTCCGATTCGCCGAAATTCACAAGCTCAAAACAAACTTCGTCGGTCATATACTGCTTTACCGATCATTTTCATCCACACTTCTCCTTTTTGCTAGCCATATACAGTCCATTGATAAGTCACTCTCCTTATTTGTTAATGATCAAGTTCTTTAATAAAAAAAATTAGGTCAAAATTGATCAATTTTTCTTTGAATAAATATGAGTAGTTAAAAAGATTCAGCAAATTAGTGGGTCGATCACTAATTCACAGCGGTGAATCAGTGATTTGTGAGTTGAGTCTTGTGATAGTATGTGTAACAAATAACTGACAATTAATATATAGCATGTGTAAGATTTGGGTAATAATTTATTTTTGTAATTTTAGTTAGAAGTAATTGTGTATGTGATTATATATCGCTTGGTACATATGCGGATATTCTAAACGATATCTACAAATCCGTAAGTAGAATACAAATAGGCCAAGATAATTACTCTAAACTTGTTTTATGTATTTTAATATATTCTATATATGCAATTATATGATAATTTTTTAACTGGTATAACAATTTTTTAACTAGTATAACACTGACATGACACTCTGGTATTTAGAGTCATATTGCAATATCATGTTCGTTATGTAATTTGACCGACCAGTAAATCACCGGTATCCGATATTTAAAACACTGTCCAGAATGTTGTCAAATTTTCCCTTTCCTTTACCTCTCCCATCTACATTCCCTCTCAGAATCATAATATTTTAAGCCATTCTGAGTCCTATGAGAACTCTGCTTTCCTGTTACTGATCTTTTATGTTTGTCTTTAATGTAGTCATCTATAGGAACTCCAGGAGCAAGCAATATACATGACTGTATCTTACAAACCTAAACTGATACCTAAACCTCAAAATTCGAGCCCAATCCTTCAAAAAATTATTTATTCTATCCCCTTCCTCTGATTCAGATATATGAAACTAGGAATTAATCTCATAAAATTCTGGATTAATTACTGAAATTTTTTCCTTTTTATCATGAATCTAGAACTAAAGTTTAAATCTTCCATTTGATGAACCTTAATACCTACTCCCAGCAATTATATCTCTAATCCCCTGCAATGAACTCCAATCAGTTAGTAATTCAACACATAAACCCTAAACCAACCCCTAAACACCAATACTCGAGCTCACTTACATGGATACCCAGCAAAAGTACTCTTATTTCCACATATTTCAAGCAAAGACTCCAACTTTAATCACCAAACCCTAAAAAAACAAAATTCCAAAGTTCGATCCGATCAATACCTGGCATCGCGGGCATCGCGCAGGACGCGACGGGCTTCGGCGACTTCTCGACTTCGACAAGGCACATCCTGCAGTTCCCAGCGATCGACAGCCGCTCGTGGTAGCAGAACCTGGGGATGTCGACGCCGGCGACGGAGCAGGCCTGCAGCACGGTCATCCCCTTAGGGATCTTGACGGGGTAACCATCGACGAAGACCTCGATGGCGTCATCGGGTTTGGCGAAGTGGACCCGGGCTCCGGCGACGGGGGACCGCGGGGGGTAGATCTCGGGTTGGGGCTCCACGGCGGCGGCGGCGGCGGCGGATTCGGGTTTGTGGAGGTCCGGGGTAGAGGAGATACAGCGGGCGGGTAGGCGGGTGAGGAGGGGGCGGGTGCGTTGGAGAGATCGGAGGAGGAGGAGGGACCCCATCTCTTTGCTTCTCTCTCGATGCAGTGTCTGTCGCTCTTTGTGTGGGCGCCGAAACTTGAGAGAGAAGTGAGGAGACGAGCAGCGAGCTGACGGAATTGGTGTAGGGGAACGAGGTGGTGACCCCCGTTGGAAACGGGGAATTCTATGCAGGCACACTATTTTTCCACTGCCCCCACCTTATAAAGTTGTAAGATATTACAGATTTTCTGTGACGCATTTTTCTTCGCAGGGATTCGCTATCAATATTAAATCCGTTCAGAGATTATTCCGATCATTGTAAAAATCATTCCAACAAATCTTAAAAAAGTAAAGTGATCATTGTCTTCTTGAAAAAATCGTTCGAGGGACAAATTCCCAACTAAGAAATGTAGATTTCTTGAGCAACTGGTGAGTCTGGATAGAATTTCCCATTTTCAATAAAAATCCAAAAAAAATAAATCCTAGTAGACCTAAAAAAATTCTTAGTTACAATTTTGTCTTTTTCTTTGACTAAGTTGTCATTATCTTCTTCTTCTTCCCAAGAACAACCACTTTAACCCACAAAAACCAAAAAAAAAAAAAAAAATCTTAAATCCTAATTCCATATTCCTCTCTATTTTCTTACTTCTCTCAATTGTTACTAGAGGATTAAAGGATTTATTTTGTCTAGAAGTAACTTTCTCCTAATTCTTTGAACAAATTTTTTATTATTTTAGAAAAAATTTCATGAGCAATTTTGTGAAAATCGAATTTTGTTCAGATATTAGTACCCTAATGAGTATTGCACTATCTGAAAATTAATGCCCAAATGAGTGTAGCATCGTCTGAATATTAACAACCAATCGGATAGGACAAACGCGAGCTGGTTTTGGGATCAATTGTGTAAGAGTAGCGGGTGTGCCCAATTAGTAAAACACTTACTTTCAAAAGCGTACTCACTTAGCATAAGGGTGGACTCATTTAGAAGTTCTCCTTTTCAAGTAAAGTAGCATAAGGGTGGACTCATTTAGAAGTTCTCCTTTTCAAGTAAAGTTTTATAGGTGAAATTTGTGTTTAAAAATATTAGAGAGAGTTGAATATTGAAGAGAGTTTAAAAATTGTGAGAAAGAGCAAAATTGGAGGAAGGAGGAGGTTATTTATAGAGGGAAGAAGAAGATTTTTTACAAAAAAAAATTACAAAAGCCCCCTCCCATGGCCATTTTGACGAGGGGGCAAAATTTGTGATTTTTTTTAGAAAACCCCCTAACGGTTAGGTTCTATGCAAAAACCGCCCCTAACGGCTAATAACAATAATATTTCAAAAAAAATTGTGTGCAGGGTACGGTATGGCACGCATGGGCCAATGCATGCCGTCAGGCCGTGCGACCCTGAGCCGGGGCGTCGTGTCGACCACGTGTCGGGCCGGGCGTGCCCGATAGGCTGCCTGGCCCATTTGTCAGCCATATCCATTAATGTGATTTTATTAACAACGATAGTGATGGAGATCTTGATTCTATTAGAATTTTGTTAGGGTTTTGGATTCTATTAGGATATTTGATAGGATTTTTTTGATTTCATTATGATCTTTGTATCACTTAATTCGCATACGTTCGATTGGTGTCTGGCTCTGATATCACTAGAATACTTATCATGCCCCGCTACTGATACACAATATATAAGAACACATAATATGCATCGGCATTATATTCGGTTTGAATATGTTAAAATCTCTAGTAGAATAACAATAGATAAAATAATTTATAATTAGCCACGGATTCTTTACCCAAAAGGCTAGCTACGATTATTTTATGGAGTCATAAAATTCATTATAAATCACACTAACTTTTGTTCCATTTCTGATATGGGAATATTAATGCTAGAGATATCACACACTGCTTGCCTCGATTCACCTTGGTCTGTGATTGGTTCTATAAACCTTTAGATGTTTTTGCCATGAATGATAAGTTGTTTTCCCAAAAAACAATGCCAACTGTTTGTGCAAAAATCCGTTCAACCAAATTGTCTAAACTATATTCAACACAAGCTTGGTGTTTTGAGGGATTAAAAGAAAAAAAAATATCATAGAATTTAAGGAGATTGATCGATATGATCTCTGACCTACATCCTCAAGCAAACAGTCGTTCAACGAGTACTTTATTAAAGAAGAAAGAATACTATCTCTTACGAACTCTATAATACAAATGTTAGATTCTCCTTGATAGTTAAGAATCATCCATCCCCATTCTCGTGGAGGATGAGAGTATTTATAGTAAAATGTTCTAAAAGAGATGGAGTTGTATCAGATATCAAAATCCTCTATTTTCATATATACGGATAGAGCCCAGTATCTTTCAAGATCCACTTTTCTTATCTTTGGTAATTTGGCAAGTGTTTTGACCATATCTACGATTTTGTTACCTTTCAGATGGGTGCCATATTTGTTGGTCTCATTGGCTAGTGGGCCTTGCCAGATATGGACTCTTGATCTTGTGGGTATTCACCCAAAGGGCTTTTGCCATGGGACTAGGCTGCAAAACTTATGTGATAAACGAAATAAGAGGAGACTTATTTTTAAGAAGGTGAGACTGATGTAGGCCAGATAAAAGACGATTCATAAACGATAATCAAGCTTGTGTTAGAAAAAATTTATTTTGAATTTAACAAGAAATAGATTTAAATCCAAGAGTTTGGATGAAGTTTTCAATTAATTTTCCAGTAGTAAGATACGATGAGAGTGTTCGGATGGTAAGCTTGGAATGATAAGGATTCTTACTTGTTTACGACTTTAGTGACTTGGTATTATTATTATTACTACTACTATTAATATTATTTTTAAATCCGGTTCCCTTTACGTTGAAAGTCTTTAGGATTTATTTGGAATTTCCTTTCACTAAGGCTCTGTCTGGTTTGAAAGAAAATGAAGGAAAATAAAAGAAAGAGAAAGGACAAGGGAAAAGAAAAGAAAACGGGATGGAATTTGCATTTTTTTCCCTTAATATTTGGTTAGTAAGAAATTTTTTTTTCATTTAAATTTTCTGTCAAACCAAACAATAGAAAATATTTTCTTCCTTATTTTATTTTCTTTTCCTTCATTTTCCCACAAACCAAGCGTATAACTATAGGATTTTAGGCATATGAAATGGCTAGTAGCCTAGTTGTAATTAATTAAAATTTAAATTGTCATCAATAAAATTATTCTTCTCAAAATTAATCTAGGCTTTGATGGAGTCCAATCATCGATGGACTTTGTTTCCTAACGGAGTCTTGGTTCCTACATAACTTTAGGAGAACAGTCGTTTGCTCTGACATTGATTGATAACTTACAATTTCCATTATGTATCAAATTGTATTATCATATTGACAGATATGCTCTATCAAATTAGAAAATACTATCATTTCATGACATTTGTTATTTACGAGGGATTTTTGGGTTCAATAAAAATGGAGTAGCATGTAATAAAGACTGTAACTGTAACTCCATTTCGTTTGTTTTATTACAAAGTTGCAGTTAAAATAACAGAATGCATTTGAGGGGCGTGCTGTATGAAGTAGACATTTCCCACTCCATTTTTAGTAAATGTTTTTTGGATTTTTTGTGTTGTTTTATCTATCTATTTTGTGATGTAGGTCTAAGATGTTGGATCCTTAGGCCATTTTGGCATTGTTTGAGTATGTGTTGTAAAAACGATTGTTCTATTATTATGCATTAATAGAACGCGGAAGATAATTGCTCATCGTCAAAAACCTAAAAAAAACAACAAAATGCAACATTTGATTTAAAATTATAGCAAAACAAAATAAATGGAGTTGCAACTAATTTTCACAACTCTATTTTCTTTGGGGTTAATCACAATCATACCCGCGATAGTATGGGTGGTGTACAACTTATTATCCCTTAAGTTCGAAACTCACACTTAGTTTTCTGGACCGTTACCAATATTAGTCAACATTTAGATAATTTCACTCCCTTTTAAACAAAACTACTCTCCTTTTATTTAATTTCCTTTTTGCCCTTATCTCCCTCCCCGAGATTTTCCCCCTCACTCCTTCTCTCCCTCCTATCTCTCTCACTCCCTCTGTCTCTCTCACTCCCTCTCTCCCTATCTTCGTCTCGTCCCCCCTCTCTCTCCATCTCTTTCTCTCTCTCTTTCTCTCTCTCTTTGAAATCTTTTCACCGTCGATTAAATGCTAAAGACTTATGGTCCAAATACTTCAAAGGTAAATTAATTCATATTCCAATCAACATCATTAGTGGCTAAAAATGACCCAGCACTACATGAATCTAAGCAACATAGCTCTAGAATTTTAGGAGCACCAAGTTATGGTTTTGTCTTCTCCAATGTTTTAAGTATGTTCAAATATTGTATATATTGATTTTAGCCCAAGTGGAAGTTGACTCCTAACCATATATATTACATGATTATTATTCTTGTAAGATGACGATTAAATCATGAGAAATAACAGAGTGCTTCGCTAGTGAGAGAAATAACGGAGTGCTTTCATGGGGACACAGCAAAAGAGGAAGCCCACCCGCTTCGGATTTTCATGGTGGTGAGGGACTTCTTATCGGTACTCAACAACATGTGCAGGAAAGTAGGACGGCTGCACAAGAGGACGGTGATGGATTCAGCAGGATTGTTCAGGATCTCATTGAGCGCTTCTCTACTGGTTCATCGGTATGATGCAAGGTTACAAAAAAAGTCTTATGAAGGTAGTTTGTCTTCATATATGAGAGAGTTCAATTGGGACCCACACAATTGGAGCTGGAGATTGATGGATCGATCGTGGGTGATCGATGAGTGGGTTAGAGATCAAAGAATGAGAGGATGGAGGTGGAGAGAGAGGTAAGGGCAAAAATGATATTTCACAATATGTGTGCATCACGTGACCCAACTCCAAATGGTCATCAGACTCCATTAGCTATTCGAGGGGGCTAAGTGAGAGTTTCGTACTTCATGGGTATTAAGTTATATACATTTCATACTGCAGAGAGTCTGATTGTAATTAACCCTTTTCTACTATGGGTTATTTACTGGTTTGTCCCTCAAATCTTTATATATTATGATTTTGCCCCCCAAATCTTCATATTTAGGATTTTGCCCCCTAAATCTCATAAGTTACAATAATTTAGTCTCCCTCTCTAACACAGTTAAATATTTGACCATTTTACCCCTCTTTTCCTCTTCTATTTTCCTCCTCTCTTCTTCTTCTCTCTTCCTCCTCTTTTCTCCTTTTCTTCATTATTTCTCTTCTCTTCTTTCTCCTCTCTTCCTCCTCTCTTCCCTAACACAGTTAAATACTGGAAAAAGAAGAGAGGAGAAATAATGAAGAAAAGGAGAAGAGAGGAGGAAGAGAGAAGAAGAAGAGATGAGGAAAATAGAAGAGGAAAAGAAGGGTAAAATGGTCAAATATTTAACTGTGTTAGAGAGAGGGACTAAATTGTTGTAACTTATGAGATTTGGGAGGCAAAATCCTAAATATGAAGATTTGGAGGGCAAAATCATAATATATAAAGATTTTAGGGACAAACCAGTAAATACCCCTTCTACTGTATATTTGCAGAAAATTTAATAAAAAAAAATAATGGAGATGCCTTGCTTTATGGTGAGGGGAGTATTCGTAATAGAATATTTGCATGTAAAGATATGGTAATGCATCCGGGTCGGGTTCGAATTATCGCTGACCCGTTACCATCCGCGCTCCAAAGGGGCACAACTTTTTTCCTAGTGAGCCCAGGTAATAACTCTAAAAAAATAACAAATTTACCCTTAAAAAACTTTCCCATTTTGCCCTTCCTCATTCTCCCGCTCCAGCGCTCCGCTCCCGCTTGCGCTCGCGCTTCCCGTTCGGACTGTCAGTCCGAACGGGGCCTTCCCTGTTCGGACTGGGAGTCCGAACGGGTCCGGACCGTTCGGACTCTCAGTCCGAACGGGAACGCCCCGTTCGGACTGTCAGTCCGAACAGACCAGTCCTGTTCGGACTCACAGTCCGAACAGGTCTCCCTTGTTCGGACTGTCAGTCCGGACAGGAGCTTGATTCGATCTGCTATTCCGGACACCTCACCCACTCTATTTATATAATAAACTGATATATCATTAGTTTATCCAATTCAACGTCACTTTACGGACTTATATTAACAACTAATTATACATTATTACAAAAATATAGTGAATGAAGCAAAATGATACAATGATACACTGATACACCGACACAATGATTCACTAATACAATGATATATGGATAAACTGATTCATCGATACGCCGATACAATGATACACTACAACACCGATACACCGATACACTGATACATCAATATACCGATACAATGATACACTGATACACCGATACAATGATATTCCTGATATACAAATGCAATGATACTCCTGATACACCGATATAACGATACAATGATACACTGATACACCGATACAATGATACAATAACCGATACAATAATATAGTGAAGATTATAAATAAGGTCCCCCACGTATAAAACAAACAAGATCTCGTACAAATTAAAGAAATAAGATCAAAAACAAACGTAGTGTATATATTCCCCGAACAAAAAGCAAATAATAGGGTTCATTACAAACAAAAACCATATATTCTACAAATTCTTCAAAATGTTTAAAAAAAACAATTACACCGGTCACTTGAAATTCCTTACAATATCCATATCAATACACAACTAATATAATCTAATCACTGTCTCCTTGTTTGAAAAAACAACTAATATAATCTAATTGGGTGCATCAGGAAAGCAACGTGCGTCTTGAAACTCTTCAGTACTGATAAATCAACTGGACCTCGGTAATTTAACTCATGAAGATCATCTTGAGAGCCTCCTGCATCAGTATTCTCTTCTTTTAGTCTTGCACTATCATATCTGATCAAATTTGGAGTTTCTATATTTAATTCAGTATCTACGGCCACTTCGATATCTCTCTCGTATCGGGCGTTGGATTTGTGGTCGAGATACTGCTTTCTTCCTCCTTAACGAAGTAGTTGGTCGAATGCGAGAAGATTCTGCCGGATCCATCTATGCAATACAAAGATATTTCTTACAATAATTGATTCGCATAAAAATAGTAAATTTTCTATGTGTAAATAAGTATTAACAAAATATAATTTGCTACAAATATCAGATTTTTTACCTACAAGATAGTGTAATATTAAAATTTAAAGACACTGAAACCGTTCTTTGTTACTTAATCAACAATTAGGATAATACTATTAAAATTCTAAATTAATTAATACATTTTAATATTAACATCTTTAATTAGAATAAAACTATTTTTTCGCATATTTTACAACTACGATTACAATATTATATTTTCTTCATAATTATAATCTAAATATTATAAATCATAATTAACAAAAAAATGTACTCATTTAGAATTTTCACATTCTAAAATATTATCAGACCAAACAAGAAATTCTCAGTTTTCAGAACAGTCACAGAGCAAATAAGAGTAAACTAAATGTAATAAAATTAAAATTAAATTAAATGAGACTTACAGTGAGAAATATGAGACCAAGAGAGAGGAAATGAGGCAACGGCGAGTGGGGGGCGTGGCAGCGGAGGGGGTTGGGAAGGGCGGCGGCGGGTTTTGAAGGGCGACGACGGCGGCGGGGGGGGGGGGGGTTTGGGAAGGGCGGCAGCGGGGGGGTTGGGAAGGGCGGCGGGGGGGGTTGGGAAGGAGAAGAGAGCGGCGGGGGGGTTTGGGAAGGAGAAGAGAGTGGCGGCGGGGGGGAGGGGTGGGTTTGGGAAGGAGAAGAGAGGAGAGCAGGAGCGGAGCGCTGGGGGGTGGGTTTGGGAAGGAGAAGAGAGAAGAGATGAGAGATATAGGTGAAGGGTATTTTGGGAATAAATATGGGCTCACTAAAAAATTTTCTCCTTTTCTTAACTTAAACTGGGCTCACTAGGAAATCTGGGCTCACTAGGAAAAATCTTGTGCCCCTTTAGAAGTTCCCCTTTTTTCCACTTTATAAACCCTCGTTGAGACAAGATTCCTTTCTTTCTACTTGGGCGTCTTCAAGGAGCAGGTATTGTCAACAAAACTCTGGGGTTTTATTTCACCTTTTCCCCAACTCTCAATCATAAAATTTGTCATTCTGGTGTTTCTGAATACAAATTTCTTGTCAAAATTTGGTTTTTAAATATATAGATTATAAATACTTGCTGGCCTTCTGCATTTGAGTTCTATTTCAGGACATTCTCAGATTTCGTAGGTTTTTAGGGTTTAATTTTTCCATTTAGTGAAAAATTGTGAAATTTCCCTATAACTGGGCCTAATACCATGTATCTTGATAATGGGTTGTCGATTTCTATCTCTCTATGACGACTGTCTTATGGGCATAGGGCTTAAGGCCTAATCTCAATTTGAATTTGCATTGTAAATAATTAGTGAGCTTGGTTTTATGTTATATCTCGGTGCCTATTCCTTATTTTATAGTTGATCTTAGTAGGAATTTGCACTAGGGTGCTATTTGGTTGGTTGCAAGTGATGCAACTTATATTTCTATAATAAGAATTGTTACAACTTGTATTAATGTGTTTTACTTGGGAGTTACAAGTGGTAATTAGAGTTGTAAAAATTTTCAAATATTAATATTTTTGTTTTTTAAGAGGTTTGAGAAATACGCTATTTATCAATAATACAATCACTATTTGCAAAGGGAATATGAAAAATGTCTTATGCACTTTTTTCGTAACATCAATTACTGCAAATGCGTAAGTGGTTACATTTATAGTTGTAAACTTTTGCAATTGCAGCCTTAACCAAATAGCGAAAAGCACAACTTACAACAAAAGTGGTTGCAATTTTCACCACTTTGCACACTTACGCAAGCAATCAAACACTTGCAATTGCAACCACTTTGCACACTTATGCAAGCAATCAAACACCCCTCAGATCAATGATGCATTTTCTAGTTTTCTCGGTGTAACTGTTGTTGAGTGCCCTTTGATCAATTAATGTTCATTATGTTGTTTCTCTACACGTCTGAAGTTTTTTCTATGTTTATTATCTCTGTATCTTGTGCTTTCTGGTGGGGGTAGTCCCCATTGAAATACATTTAGAGCTCAATCTTGTTTCTTTCTGCTGGATGCCTTTCGACAATTTAACTTTCATGTGTTTTAATTTTGACAATTTTCCTGATGTTAGTTCTTTTGATAAATTTTGCAAAACTTTCTTTTATAAAATCACCATTCTCTGTGCTATTGCTGCTGCTTGTAGGCATAGAAGTGTGGCAGATGGCATTCCAAATGACTCGTGAGTGGTATGGAATCCAGCAATTTCCAGCTGCTACGCAGACAAAATTGTTTGAATCGTTGGAGAAGTTAAAGAAAGAGGTCTCAGTTTCTTGCATCTGATATTAGAAGAAAGATTTTCTTGTTTAAATTTCTGATTTGGTTCTTTCTTTTCTTTTCTTTTTTTAATAGAATGTGGACACACTAACAGTTCTGGTGATGGGTAAAGGTGGTGTTGGGAAGTCTTCCACCGTTAATTCTATTCTGGGGGAACGAGTGGCTACTGTTAGTGCCTTCCAGGTTTGTTGTTGCTATTATTGATCTTTTATGTGATGTTTGTGTGTCTGTGCTTGAGCCCTTGGCTTATGTAGTTCTTGGATGATAGTCAGAAAGTCTGCGGCCCATAATGTGTTCGCGCGCACGGGCAGGATTCACTTTAAATCTTATCGACACTCCTGGAATTGTTGAAGGTGGATATGTGAACGAGCAAGCTCTTGCGATTATAAAAAGGTTAGCCTAAGCACTTGAAGAGCATAAGTGCAGATACATAAATTTTTGCAAGGTTAAGGTTGTGAGATAATGCCAACTTGCATTATAATGTAGGAGCTTGTAATTCTATGTTAAAATAAATTTATTGATTGGAAGTTTGATTTAAATTCCTTTTAAAATAGGGAAACAAACGATATACGCTGCGCATGATTTACAATTTGCATGGGATTGACTATTTGCTGGGCTCGTTTATTACTATTATTTCTTTTATATAATTTAAAGATAGCTTTTTCTTTGGGAACCTTCCACCACTATGCATATATATAAAGTGCTATCGTACTTTGATTGATTTATAGTAACATAGGTTTTTTTTCTGATATTTCAGTTTTCTGTTGAACAAGACAATTGATGTACTGCTGTATATGGACCGTCTAGATTCATATAGAGTGGATAGCCTGGATAGACAAGTCATCAAAGCCATCACTGATACGTTTGGTAAAGGAATATGGCAAAGGGGTCTAGTTGTCTTAACCCATGCTCAACTCTCTCCACCAGATGGTTTAGATTATGACGACTATTTGGCCAAGCGCTCTAAAGCATTGATGAAATATGTTCGCTTAGGTGCTCAGATCAAGAAACAAGAGTTTCAGGTAAATCTTTCTATCCTAAGATTCTTCTTAAGCTCTTACTTGAGTGTTTGTCATTCTCGAAATTTTCCTATTCTATATTAGTACATGCTAGATGTAGACTCTTCTTAGGCGGGACTTACGCAGTCGAACGGGTGGGGGGGGGGGGGAGTGGAGTTGTTCGGTGCATGGACAAATCGTCAGGGTTGCAACAAGGGACAAAGCATCCTTGTAGTTGGTGCAGGGGCAGTGCCCCCAACCCAAAATATATATCATGTTTCTATCTATAATTCCTATAAAATTTATGACACTACAATACTCATTCTATTACTCATGTTTCTATTTTCTCATATGTAAATTTATAACTTCAACAATGCAAATATGTTTCTTATTAATAATTCTAGATGCAATTCAAGAATGGTTAAATAAGAAAGTCATCTTCTTTGATCACCAAAAAATAAAACAAGTGTGTGCACCCACATAGCACATGTAAGGCGTGTGATGCATATTTCAAAAGAAATCGATACCCAGGAGTTGAGTTTTGTAATTCATTTGGAGTTTAAAATTAAAAAAAAATTATTCAGCCTAAGAAAACAAATTTCATCTTCAGACAATCGTTGAGCTCTTCATTTATCACGATCTTTATAATTGAAATTTGAAAATTTGGGGCACGAAGTTGTAAAATTGAGGATTTTGGGGACAACCTTGAATTTTTTTTTAGAAATTAAAGGATACTAGAGTACTTTTTTTAGGGTGCAGTTGTCCCCTTTGGGTGTTGCCCTTGCTCCTTCTACATGTTAATGTATAAATATTACATTTTAAAAACCATAATCGAGGCAGAGTGAGAAGGTCCTTTTCCATTATGTCTTAAAAAGCATAATCAAGGCAGGTTGAGAAGGTCCTTTTCCAAGAACATTAAATATTATGTATTAAAAGGTGTAATCGAGGCTGAGTGAGAAAGTTATCTTCCAAGAATTCTCAAAATGATGGTAAGGCAATGTAAAAAATTTAACACCAAAATACTTTATACCAAATATGTAGGTTTAAGCACCCTGTAAAAACAACAAGCCACTAACACAATCACAAGAAAAAAAAACTAAAGTTGTTGAGGAATCAACTTAATATTGTAAAGCTCTTTAGCTTGATCCTCGAGAACTTTAGTTAATTTCTCCTCTTGTTTTGCCATGCTATTGTAAAGGTAGACAACCTCGAGAGTCCAACTTTCCTAGGTTCTCACATAAGTAAACTTTAACGCCCCAAATTTGTATTTCGAAAGTTTTGATAGTATATCTCTTAATCCGGTAGGTACTACCGGCATGCATCCAAACACGGGTACATGAGGCTTAGCAAACAAACTGTATAAATCATACCAACAGGTATAAGCTCTAATCAATTACAATCCACATGCAATCCAAATAGCGTTATCCAATAATAAGACCTAGAGAGAGAGATATACAGGTATATATGTAAAAGTGGTTGCTAGGAAAGAGTTTAAGATATAATATTGATACAAATGTTAACAATATGCAACCCAAGTCTGAATATACATAGATACAAGCCAAAATACGATACAATAAAGGATTAAAAATCTTATATGGTACTATTGGAGCTCGGCCTGATACCGAAAGTATGAGACAATGAGTGGTAGATCCATCTCATTATCTCCCAAATCTGAGTGTGGGGAACTCAGGAGTCAGTCTGATAAAAAATATAATCGAATGCGCACTTATGAAGAATGCATGTATGGAGATATGGTAGCATGACATGATGGCAGCGTATAAGGTACACGTGAGAAATAGTATTCATGTAAATAAATGATGCATGCACAAGTTATAAGTTTGGAACTGTATGACGAAAGAGTTCACGTGTTCTAGAAATATTTCATGCATATCAGAAATCACGACAACAGACTCAAAGGTTGGACTGGATGTATCGCTAAGTACTACAAAATATATTGTTTATACTTCGGATAATGGCAATAGACACTAGTCCCTTGGGACCGAACACACCGCAAAGTGCCATAGGTGCCAGTACACCATTGAGCAATTCGGTTGCACAATCTAATAGATCCTAAGATTCCCCACACTAGTATATATACGATTCTACCATTTAGTTCCCCTATATACCTTGACTATTTATTAGCTTTAATATCATGTACAGGTTATAACATGTCAGTATGGTCAATATCAAGTGAAGAATGTCTAGAGTTCGTGTAGAACCTAGACAGGAAAAAGAAGAATATATTTGCACATAATTACACGAGTATGATGCGATATAAGTATACGGTATAGTGCCTGAACAGTAGCTCCAAAGTATATATACTAAATATATTCTACCTTTACTTGATGATTTAGACTGTAATTTATCATTTTTCAATAATTAAAACTCTTATTTATCATTTATAAAATATCATGCAAAACAACCCAAATCCAACACAACGTAGAAAGTCCCATCATAATAAAAATTCCAAAATATATGAGACACCAAATTTAAATCCCAAGTCCCAAACTCCATGGTATCTCTGCTAGGTTCCTATAAATTTTGAGAGCGAAAGGACTAGGTTTGGGCTGCTAAATACTATTTGTAACATAGTCGAGAAACTGTGATAGACTTGGTATGTCTATCTTAAATTACCAATTAGCCCCAAAATACTCAACCAATGCCTTTGAAATTTTTATGGCAGTTTTTTAAAATGTCATTCTAACATAGTATAAGATTTGGTGTGGAATTTGGAGATTTAGCCAGGTAATTACTCAATAGAACATTTAGCTTGTACATAGGAATGGGTCATAATCTGAGAAATAGGTTCAGTTGGGAGTCCAAATCTCATCCTCCAAGTCTATAATTTGGTACAGCCCCAGCACATCATTGTAGTAATAATCAAAATTTGATGTCAGAATGCCTATGTTTATTATTTTTCCCATACATCAAACTTTCAAGTAAAACACAACTAGTTTCATGTTTCAACATCCTTCAACAATCAGTAATTCACAATTAGTAAACACACAATTTTTTTTTTTTTTCCATTTTAGAAAGCAATTAGGAGTTCCCTAGTCATTTCACATGAATATATCTATTCTAAAACATGAGTGCAAATTTCTTACCATAGCTCTGTAAACGGAGATGGAGATCTGGAATTAGAAATTTGGTAATTCGATACAAACTTTTTTGGATCACAGCGTAGTGGTTGATTCCCTTCTAATTCGATACAAACTTTTTTGGATCGAAACGTAGTGCTTGATTCCCTTCTTACTAGCTATCTTAGCTGGAGTTGGAATGAAGTTTTGAGAGAGTGAAGCTTGAAGAGATGAAGCTTGTAGATGTGGTAGAGTTTGGCAATTTATGGAGTTTTATTGGAATTACTAGGATTTATTGGACATGGTTATAGAATAGGTTTGAAGATGGAGAGAGTTGAACTGTTTAGAGTGATCTTGCTATAGAAGATGGAATGAAGAGAAGAGGAAGAGGGAAGTGGGTGGAGGCTTGGTCTTTCTATTGCATGGTAAGAGAGTTCCACATCCCGTTCCTCATTCCCATGCATTGCCACCTCCTCCTCCCTCCACTTATGCTCCCCCCTCACCTAGATCCTCTACTTTTTTCTTGGTCCACTGATGCCATAGATTACGTTTAGTGTGGTGGACTGCATAGAAGATAAATGAACAATATTATTTAACTACGGTGTCAACTCATAGATTGACTGATATGGAAAAATTCATAAAAAACAGAGAAAATCCTAGTAATATTTCTTAGGAATCTTCTAAGTCTAGAATAAAAATTATGACCAATTTTCTTTTATTCTATGACAGACTTACTGAGTAAAGGATCAATTTTAGTATCAGGACACCCAGTCTGATACAACAGATTCAGTAGATATGGAATAAGCCGATTTAAGAATATAAGGATTAGGGTTGCTACCAAAACGACATAAAAGGGTGAATGGCTATTTGTTTATTTATTCTAAGAATTTGGTGAATGTGGTTATGTCTGGAGGTGATCCGAAATCTTGGTGATTTCACAGTTTTAGGTGAAGATGAGGGTGCATACCCATTTAGGAAAATTGTATATAATTATCAGATAAAAATTGAGCTAGAATGATCATACTATGCATCACCCAATCTAAAATAAATTATCCCACATCAGATACAACATAATTCCCAAAATAAAATGAATAGTCCTGCATCAGTCAGGACATGATAAAATGGGTCTTCTATATTAATTTCCATGAACGCAAGAAGCAGTTATAGCTAGATTATTTAGGGAGGTTCATGGTTAAAAAGTACAAAAAAACGTATGTGTGTTTTTACTAGGATGGGTGACTTTCTTAGAAGCTCCTACTTGGGGTGATATAAATTTTATTAGAGCTTAGTATCATTGTGTAGAACTAAGTGTGATGGGGAGCTAAGTATTATATAGAGCAAAGTACGACACCTAGGGGAGCCACCGGATTGGATATGAATTTGATATGAGATTTACTATGTTCGTATATGCTTGTCAAAAACGAAAGTGGATATGGTTTGGTATGGAAAGCTTGTATCTTTATCCGGTAAAATCAGATACATATCAGATACTATATAGATGCATATCAGATATCATGACAGTGATACAGATAAGGATCGTGATACTGTCATTTCTATTTAATTGTCAACGTCTCAACCACCTAACTTATTAGTCAATATAATCACTGCAATAATATAACAATTTTTGTATCATGTCATAAAATAAATGCTAAAATATATGAATTGTATAATGACGAAAAAAAGAAAACAAAAAAGATTTAATAACAAGCATATAAAGGAGAATCATAAGACTCACTAAAAATAAGATTGCTAGCATTTTGGCACTCTCTCTTTTTCCTTGGACGTCGAAGTTCAAGAGTGATATATGAATACAAATAAAGGACTCATGTTGAGAATGAATAGTAGAAACGACAAATAATAAAAATATATGTGGAAGCAGTGTTCTAAAACTCCATTTAATTATTCGCTCGGTTCGAAAGTGAGTAGCGAGTGTTCGGAGAACTCGGCGAGTAATTATTTAGAACTCCGAATATTAATATTTCAATATATGTGTATACTAAAATTGTCATAGAAAAATATTTAATTTCAATACTGAAAATCAAAATACTATAAATATTATAAAACAAGTTTTATACCTTTACAATATCATCTTAGAGCTAATTACTCGTCATATCATATCTTAGCAACTTAATAATAAATTAGTAATTAATAAAGTATTTAGAAATTTGAAGTTCTAATTATCTTTTTTTTGGAGAAGGAAATAATGTTGTAATTTTCTGTAATTTACTATAGTTTACTGTAATTTACTGTGGATTTATTGTAATTTCAATGCACCTTTGTTGTCATTTTTCGTAATTTTGTTGATATTTGTCAAGTAACCAAATTTGTAATTTTTTATGAAAAATAATTCCATCTCCACCTCATCTCACTACATATCCTATACCAGCAGATAAAAAAATATTGGATCAATAAAAAAAGGTTGCGGATAGAAATCAACAAAATATATTTTCTAATTTAGAAAGAAATCAAAAGTTTTGCCCTTCTATAGATCTTATAATTTCGAAAAATGATTGTAGAAAAAAAGATTGCAGAAAAAATTGTAATATAAATAAAAAATTACAGATTTATGAAAAGAATGAAAAAATGCAAAAAAAAAAAAATTAGCAGAGAAAAAAATGAGCGAGCTTTTAGCAGATGGAATTAGAACTCGAACGAGTACTTGGCCGAGTTGGCTGAGTACTCAATATGACTTGTTTTCTGAGGGAGCTCGAGGACTCGAACAAGTACTCGTTTGAGTAATCTGGTTTGTAAAGATGGTTAGTTCATCTGCTCCTAGTCAATACTAGATCAATTCATGGGATTTGGATCCTTGTCTAGTACAGCAAAAATAACCTTTTGTGCAAAAGTCATTTAAAAAGCTATAAGAGATACAAGAGCAATTACAATTATCAATTCACTTGATCTCAAAATTAATATCACCAAATAACAAATAAGATTGGATAGGCAAATTTCCCAGTTTCATATCACCAAATGATAAATAATGTGCAAACACAATTTTTAAGTCTCTAATAATATTAATCAAAGTTCTTTAAAAAAATACCAAATTTCGCAAGAAATGATAAAAGCGAAACACCAAAGTTCATCCATTAATTCATGACTTTCCAAATTACCACCTTGAAGATGAAAGTTCATCCCCCCAATTCATAAGCCTCTGAAAATCACCATGCATGCAAGGACAAGATAAAACAAGATTATTGCAATTTGTTTATAGAGATGAAACATATAATTCACAATTGGAGTTGTAAAATCAATAACATACTTGGTCTTGTAAAAACATGTGATACAAGAAGAGTTCACATTTCATAATTCGAATTGTAGACATCCACAAATCACCTTGCAAAAGGGAGAAAATCATTTGAAATGAGAATATCTGATATGTCACTTTTGCAGTTAAAAAACTGCAAATTGCAGTCTCTGGACTGCAGAATTGCAGAATTGCAGTTTCTGGAATGTCCCTCCAGAAACTGCAGAGCTGCAGTTTCACAGTCCAGAAAACAGCAGTTGGACTGCAGAATTGCAGTTTCTGGATTTAGAAACTGCTGTTTTGCAGTGCAGAAAGAGCAGAAATTCTGAAATTTACATTTGTACTTGAGAGTGATTTGCTTTGGCAGAAGTTTCGTTAATCTTGGAACGTGTTCTCATGCTTCATCAGTTACCATCTCCGTATTTTCCACTGTATCGACATTTTCCTTGGCCTTCACATTCTCCATTTTTAGCACTTTTGCATGTATAAAATCAACTTGTTAGACGTTCTTTTCAATTTGTAGACAATCAAACGTGAGGGAATAAGTAAAAGATACATTTAGTTACCTTCTTTTTTCTCTCATGCAATGTTGCTTGCATATCAATGCTTCCACCTTGCCCATTGTCATTCAGCTTCTATGACAATGAATGACTCATCCCCCAGTGCTAAATGCCAATTCAGATGCTACAGTTGATAACGGAATACCCAAAGCATCACATGCAATCCTTGCAAGTATCATATACTTTCCACTGTTAGTTTTCTGCCCACTCAAAATATCAAATGGAGTTGTTACCTTCCATTTACATATATTCTGTTCCATATAAATATCCAATGCTGTTTTTGTCGGGTCATTGTCAATGCTTTCCACATAGTTTTCCAATCCACTTTTCCTCTTTTCGCCAACATGCATCACCTCCAACTTGATGGAGAGCTTGAACTTGAAGCACTTGCATCACCTCTATCTTGCACTTTTACTCCATAATCATCATAAAGTTTCTTCATGATATTCAGAATTTCATTTACATATTTTTGACTATCCTTGCCATATATCAAACCAAAATAGAAAGTAATACCAACCATATTGTATCTTGGATCAAGAAAAGTTGCTGCTGCAAATATCTTGTTACATATTCCAATGCTTCTCAAATTTTTTCTCCATTGCAAAAGCCATAACAACAATGTTGTCATCATTACTCCTTATTCAATCACTCAAACAAAATTAAATTTCACAAAACTCTTCAAATAAAAGATGACTAGTAGCATAATTGGTAAGAGATTAGTCGCTTCATAAAAATGCTCCAAAGATCACTTTAAAATTTTGACATGATTACACTCTTGCTTTGATGACAATGGGCATGCTCGTCTTCTAGATGTTCAAATCTATTGAATGCAAGTCTGTAAGATAAGGCATTCTTCAACATCAAGTAAGTAGAATTCCACCTTGTCCTAACATAGAGAGAGAGAGAGAGAGAGAGAGAGAGAGAGAGAGAGAGAGAGCAACCCAATTCTACTTTTACTTATCTAGCAAAATGGATCAAATTTTTTTCATTTGTGGTTTCTTACATATTTAACACTTTGCTTTACTTTTCAATGGCATGATGGACGGTTTTGATTCTATCTTGGAAAATGAAATTTACAATGTGTGCAGGAAGTTACCATCACAAGGAAGTTAGTTTCTAAGACAATCTTAACCATCCTTAAAGCAACATCATTTGCTTTATCATTGTCAACTTTGACCATAAGAACTTTATCATCAATCTTGCCTTCTACTAAGTTGGTGTTGAAAACGTATATATATCCCGTCCCATTAAACCATGAACATTGATAAATGCAATTATCTGCTTTTGCAACTTCCAAAATTCATTAGCAAAATGAGCCATAATGCACAGATAGGATGAGTTTTGTGAAGATGAGGTTCACTTATCTGTTGTGAAGCTTAATTTATTGGGAGAAGTAGCAAACAAGTCAAACTACCTTTTTATATAATCCTCATAAATTTTCATACTTAATTTGGTAATATGTGTCCGGTCACAACCTTTTGTTTAGATGAAGAAAATGCACATAATCAAGAGAGCATTCATCGGTCATCAATATTAAATGGACACTCACGCTTTATTATTACTTTGGAATGTAAATTTTGGCTTTCTAACTTTATCAACTTGATAATTACTTAGTGTTAGAGTTCTGTCTTCTTTCCTTATGGTTTGCTTGTATCAATCGGTTGGCAAATATCTGGTCTCTTTCGTTTAGGACATCTTGTAATGTGATTCTTGAAGTAGATAGTGCCATGTTTACTATGTGCATCGGTATCAAACAGACAATGTTAGCATTTTGCTCTCAGCACTATGCTTTTAACTTGTACTCCATAAAAAATGGTTGTAGTTTCTTTCCTATATCTTGTAAAATCCTTCACATCTCAGATTTTAGATTCATATTTAGTAATTCATTATCTTCATATTTAGTTTGTTCAACACAAATGTTGGTTTCCTTGTTTGTTGATGGTGTCTGATGGTTGTCGAACCGAAGGAATCAAAGGATCCGATGACATGGTCTCTATCCTATACATAGAAATTGGAAAAATGGAATCAAATAGTGCAAATAAAAGATAAACTAATTAAATATCACTCAGGCAAAGGTCAATATGTACTACAACTCTTCAAAGTAACTAGAAAAAACATTTAGCAAATGATTATCAAATGCGAGCCTTGGGACTGCAATGGGTTGTTAATCATATATGAAGAAATGGAATCTTAAGAAGCTAATTGAAATTAAGAGCATAACAATGATGAGACGTCCAACAGTCGGCATTTTACAAAACTGGAAACTTACAATTATGGTGGCACGAAGCATATAAAAGTAACATATAGATATAGAATTATATGGCTGTAAAATTCTCCCAAATTTATTAACCCATTGCAATTACTACTTGGCTTCAGTTCAGTTTAGAGTGTATTTGTACAACATCAGAAATTCGATTAAAAGAAAGTTCCTTTTATTTTTATTTTGGACGAGGAAGAAGCAGAAGAGGAGTACCACTATCAAAGCAAAGCAGCGGAAGCAGCAATAACGTCAACCATCAAGAGAGAGAGAGAGAGGTGTCGGAGCTAGGGTTAGGGATTTGGGAATGAGAATAATTGATTTAGGGACAATACTTTGGTAGAAATACGATATTGTTGTAGGCTCGTTTCTATTAGTTATTTAGTGAGATCAGGTTAGTACTCAGTTTGTATAATATTATTATATAAGTAATAATGGTATGTACATTATTCATAAATTATTAACATATTTGGATATCTATATTCGATCCAGTATTTTTTCCCAGGTATGGATCGAAATCCGTAGTAAGGTCTGAATCTGAAAGCTGACCTGAGCTCAGGTCCATATCTCCCTGGACTGGGAAATTGTGATCTGAACACTCTGGATCTGGTGGCACCCCTAGTCACAACCATACGAGGACGTTGTGGGCATGGCCATTTTGATCCTCATAGGCCACCTCTAGGATCCAACATCGTCGGGTGAAGTGTCACTGGGATAGGGTGAAGTGTCACTGGGATAAATGTGCCAAATTCTTGAACAGGAGAGTATGTAACATCCAGTGTTCTAAATATCGGATACCGATCTCGTACCGGTCAGCAAATTACATACCGGTTACCGGATACCGGACGGGATATCGTGATATGACCCTAAATACCAGAGTGTCATATCGGTGTCATACTAGTTAAAGAATAATCATATAATTGGCTATATAGAATATAATAAAACACATAAAATAAGTTTATAGTACTTACATTGGCTTATTTACATTCAACTTACGAATTTGCAGATACCGTTTAGAACGTTCGCATATGCACAAAGCGACATACAATCATAAAATTAAGAAAAATAAGTTTTCAAGATAAAAGAAAAGTGTTTCTACATGTGTATTTATGTGTATTTCTGTTTTAAAACACTGCAAATATATGTCAATGTTTACAATACATGCTATGTGATGTCTCATACTCGTCCCGTGTATTTCGCATCAATTTGTGTCATATACAGTTGCAATCTTCATTCACTTTAATGAACAAAACTAAACTTATATTTTTTCACATAACCAAATCTAAGAAGCAGTGAATCTATAATTAAAGAATCTGCAACAACACTAGTGAAAATTGTATAAATAGTAAACAAAACTAAACTTATATTATTTCATATCAATTTGCATCTATACTATGAAAATTGTATTAAATTGAATATACTACTACATTCACTGTACCCACCATGTTTAAGACATAATTAAAGAAATTATAATCTGCAACAGTGAATCTAGCATGAAACAGTGAATCTGCAACAACAGTGAATACATATAAATAGTAAATACTCAAATTTACAAATTTTATCTAGCATGAAACTCATACACACAAAATCATTTCTTGAATCACTGATTCACACTGAATCAGTGATTCGATTCACTGATTCAGTGTGAATTAGTGAACCGAATCACTGATTCAATGTGTGAATCAGTGAATCGAATCACTGATTCAATGTGAATCAGTGATTAAAGAAATCACTGTAGCCTACTCGCCGATATACTGCCCTCCCAACTTAGTATTTCCCCTCAAATTATACAAAAAAAAAATCTAATATAAATCGCAATCAATTAAACCTAAATAGCCTAATTATAAAAGAAATTGACGAACTTTATAACTCTAAATCAAATTAACATTAAAAAAACAAACTAAACTTATCTGGCCGGCGGCGACTGTCCCACTAGAGAACGACGAGCACCCTTCGAAGACTCCCAGAGTAGGAGAAGAGCTATCGGAGAGCGGAGAAGAAAAATAGAGAGGACACGAGAGAGATTTTTGGATGGATTGGGAAATTAGGGTTAGGGTTCGGGCCGTTCGGCTCGATCGGCCGACGAACGCGGGGAGAGAATGAGAGAGAGAGCCAGAGAGTGGAAGAAGAAGAATCGGAGAGAGATTTAGAGCTGATTTGGGGAAATTTGGGGTTAGGGTTTTTCGTCGCAGGGAGGGAAAGCTCGGATCGCCGGGAGAGAAAGAGAGAGAACGCGAAAAAAAATAAATTTTTTCTCCCTTCCGACCCGTTTTATTTCTTAACGGGTCAGATCTTAACGGGTTAACGGGTTTAACCCGTAACCAAAATCCAAAATCCAATAACCGATATTATCCAATACCGGCCGATATTAGACATCTCGATACTGGCCGATATATCGCCACGTGGCCAATATATTGGCCCATACCGGTCCAAAACGATAAACAGTAAAAAAATGCCCATATCGTCTCGTTTCTTCATAATTACCGATATACCGGCCGATATACCGGTATATCGGCCGGTATTTAAAACACTGGTAACATCTCAAGCTACATGAATAATCCCAGATTAGATATACATATGAAAATGTGTAATTTATAATTGTTCATGTGAATTCAGTTAAAAATTATAATTTATCTTTTTGAGAGAGAAATTCTTGGTTGAAAATAAATAGAAACTCTAGATTAAGTGTGCTTGAGCAGAAGTAGTACTAGGATAGGTTGTCTTCTCCTGCTCAGTGCTTTACATACTATTCTTTGAGTCATATTAGGAGGCAAAATTTTATTGGTCACTTGATATAGCGGAAGCCATAGCACGAACAAACCCAAAGCTTTTGTCGCAAGATAACTCGAAATCTAGTGAGGATCTTACGTCCACGAGAAAAATCAGAATCACTAATCAACAAGAATAATTTTCTAGAGGAAAAAGTTTATTGATAAAGTCTTATCTTTCCATTGACTGCAATTAGCCTTTATATAGGCCTTAACCTTAATTCTAATGAAAATAAATTCTACGTACTGGTGGAGGAAGAAAAGGAAAAAGAAACCCTAAGGCTGTGTTTGGTTTGAAAGAAAATGGAAGAAAGAAAAAAAAAAAAAAAAGAGAAAAGGAAAGAGAAAAGGTAAGAAAAGAAGATGTAAATTGATTTTTCCTTAATATTTGGTTAGTAAGAAAATATTTGCTTCTCTTATAAATTTTCTCTCAAACCAAACAATAGAAAACATTTTCTCTCATTATCTTTTCTTTTCCTTCAATTTCTCTCAAACCAAACAAAGCCTAAAGGAATCCTAAGTGAATAGTACAAAAATATAAAATTTTTAAAAATACTTTAACATTCTTGTATGTGGAGAATATTCGTGTTGTGCCTGGGTGCCTGGGTTTGGTGAGTACTGATCCGCAGTAGTTTATTGAAGCTATAGTTTGATGCCTTCAAATAATGAAGTAACGTAATAAAGAGTTATAGATTGGATCACCAACAAAAATAATAGTGTGATTTAGTTTGTAACATAACACCACATAGTCAACACCAGTCGGAGCCATGGACAGCAACCATGATTGGAGCCCCAACTCTTGCCATAGGTGTCACACCTAGTTAAATGTTGTCAGAGGTCAGCCAACAAAAGAAGTTGCCATTGAGGGAAAGGCTAAGGAGGTTGCGTCGCTCACCAGTGTGGAACGTGCTCCAGCTCGCTCTTGCTGTGAAGGACACGGCGTGTGCAGCCACTCTTAGCAACCCTCGGTGACTGAGACTCTTTTGTTGGACCACAACACTGTTTACTCCGGTGAGGAGGTATCGGAGTACTTGGCAAAAGCGAGGAACCTGTTATTATCTCTCATCTGTTGGGCATCAAGAAATGACGCGCGTCGCCAGAGAGCGCGATGACACGCCCACTTCATGTTGGATTTTTGGAGAGGATGGCCATTTCAAGGATGAATATCCTTTTGTATGTTGTCGCTGCAAGAAGCTTGATTATCAAATTTCCGAGTGCCCTTTATTGCCGGAGTCCCACGAGACAATGTCCAAGGCGTACAAAAAAATGGTGACGATACCTCGTGGCACTATTCATGCCTGCACCAATAGCTGTACTGTCATGTTGCAGTGAAAGAAGGAAGACGGGCAGCGCACAACAGTGCTCTCAAGCTCGGGCGACACTAGCAACAAGCATGTGGGAGTTCGCTCATCTGTCCGCTCCACTTCGATGAAAACGAGAGTCCATATCAAGACTCTGTAACGCCCCATTTTCCGGAGAGATACAAAAACGGAGTGCGTTACCGACGGGCACGTGTAAGTCGATGTGCACGAGGCCTATAAGTATGTAAAAGAAGAAATGAATGGAACTGAATACTAGCCATCAATCAGGATTTTTGAAGTTAGTCTACTGCCATATAAAAGAGAACATATATATGTCTAATATAAGAAGCAATAAGTACAATACTGATATAAAAATTGAAATAAAGTCCCAAAGGAATGATACATACCAAAAAATACAAAAGCGGAGGCCTATAATCTACTGCTGCTCAACCTGCTCTAGAAAGTACGGATCGTGCAATGGCGGATTCTCGTTTACATCTTCAGTACCTGAGCGTGTGGGGGGAGCTCATGATCAAACTCGGCAAGTAAAACAATATGAAGTACGGAGCGTGTAATACAGTGTTCTAAAAAACGCCCTATGCGGACGCATATGCGTCCGCATAGGCGTTTTCGCCACCCAAACGTGGAGAAAATAAAGAATGCGGTCAATTATGCGGTCAAACGATTATGCGGCAGCATAATCAATTATGTGGATTATGCGGGCGCATAATCCGCATAGCGATTATGCGGTTAATGAATTATTGGGTTTCGAATGTTAAAAAATTGCCTGACCCACAACCAAAACCCGACCCGTACCCGCAACCCATGTACTTATTTCCCTTCTTCGAATCGCTAATTCCCAAACACTCCCGAGCCGAAAGCCTCCCGAGCTCAAGGGAGAAAAAAAAAACCTAACTTTCTGATCGCCTCCTCCCCTCTCCGATCCCACCGGCGAACCGGCGACATCTCCTCCGGTGGCTGCAGTTCTCAAGGCGAGCTCTCCGGCAGCGGCGACAACATAGGTAATTTTTTTCTTCAGTTAAGATTTTGATTTTTTTTAGGATTTTGATGGTTTTTTTGGGTATTATTCTTCTTAAACATTTTTTATGATTATTCTGAGAAAACTGAATTGATTTTAGGGTTTGAAATTTTTGGAGAAAGAAAATATTGGGAAAAATTAGGGTTAGGGTTTTATTCGTGGAAAATGAGTTGAGATTTTGGATCTTTTTAGGGTTTTGATGGTTTTTTTGTCTTTTTAGGGTTGTTGAAAAAGAGTAAACTCTAAAATCAATTCAGCACAGATAATTTTTTTTCTTTTTTTTCCAATTAAGATTTTGTATCTTTTTAGGGTTTTGATATTTTTTTTTAGTATTATTCTTCTTGAACATTTTTTATGGTTATTTTGAGGAAACTGAGTTGATTTTAGGGTTTGAAATTTTTGGTGAAAAAAAATATTCGGAAAAATTAGGGTTAGGGTTTTATTTGTGGAAAATAAGTTGAGATAATTTTTGTGTTAACTGTTAATTGAGTAGAATTTAGGGTTTGAATTATTTTGGAAAAAGGAGAGATTCGGCCACTGCATTATTTTGATTCTTCACCTCCATTAGTCTTTTTTTTGTTTTTTATTCTTCACCTTCATCGGTAGCAAGTTCCTGTTTGAGATGATATTTCCTGTTTGAGGTTTTATGCAAGTTCCTGGGTGCTATTGTTATAGTTGACTGCTTTCTACTGCTGCATATTGTCCATTTATTAGTGTTGGAGAAAGGGAACTAACTTAATCTAGGTCTTCTACTAGATAATTGATTGAAGATACATTAATAGGAACTTCTTTACATTCTGGTGGCTTGTTTCCAATTTTTTTACATTGGGAGTTAAGAGATAAGTCTTTTTATCTTTTTAATTTCTTATGTAGAGCCAATTTATCTTCATTTTACATGCTTACAGTTATTATTTATAATTTTTTAGAGTTTTATAACACTTAATATATCTATTTTTATAATTATTATATTAATATATATTAAAATATTAATATTCCGCATAATTTCGCGTAATCCGCATAATTGGCGCATAATCCGATTATGCGTTATGCAGTTCTCGACCGCACGCATACTGATAACGCATTTTAGAACATTGGTGTAATATAAACAAATAAGTTAGATATAAGTGTGGATATGAAAGTATGCGCATGTATGGAAAATATTAAATGATCAAGTAATGGTATAAAGGAAGAATGTACATGCATATCAAGTCTAAATTAATATCTTATTTTAGTTAATATTTTGAACTGAATGGTGAAGAAATAGCCTTTTATCGTCGGGAGCATGCAATATGCACTAACAAGTAAAATATGAATTGATATAAAAAGGATATGCACATGTATGAAAAACAGTAATGATTAAATAGCAATATCAAGTAGGGATATATACGCATATTAAGTCTAACTTAATATCATATTTTATTTTATATTTTGAACTGAATGGTGAAGAAATAGATCGTAAAAGTACCCGTGCATACCCGGGATCCGGCCAAAATGCTGGCGCTGAACCAGCCGTGCCGCTAAGCACTCAAGCAGATACCGATTACTGAGTAATCGGTCGTCCCATCAACATGGACTAAACAAGAGATGATGGCTCAGTACCATCCAGGCGCCTCCGCGGATGGGCCCCTATTTCGGTTACGCAACCTATCCTAAACTTTTCACGATACAATATTTGTCCACCCTTTAGTTCTCCCATAATCCAAGATTTCAAGTTATATTACATGGAAATCAATCTGGAATACGATGAACCAATCATGTCAAGGTTAATATATATACATGTCTAATAACAAGCAAAATGTGGTCCATGTCAAAATCAAGTTAACAAAGTCAGGATCCATGGCACTATCAAGACATGTGTATGTACTAATAAGGAAAATCCGACATATTTTCATGTATCTTGTACAAGTAATTAGTATGTATATGTCAAGACAAGTATGATAGAGTGTCAAAATCAAGTTAATAGGCAAATCAAGATCCGTGGCATTATCAAGACATGTGTATGTACTAATAAGGAAAATCCGGTATAATTTCATGTATGTTGCACAAGTGACTAGTATGTATATGTCAAGACAAATATGATGGAGTGTCAAAATCAAGTTAACAGGCAAGTTATGATCCATGGCATTGTCAATACATGTGTATGTACTAATAAGAAAAATTCGGCATATTTTCATATATGTTGTACAAGTGACTAGTATGTATATGTTAAGGCAAGTATGATAGTAATAAAATATTAGAATGTATTATGGAAATAATAATCATGTATGTAAACCACACATATATACAATTATGCATATAAACATGTATGTAAGTGGGTATTAGGGTGTAAAAATATCTTTGATAATCATGCATGTGAATCATACATATACAATGATGCATATAAACACATATTAGGTAAGTGGGTACTAAATTGTAAAAATAGAAATTAAACAGGTTTAACACTATTATAACGATTGCTTTAACAATGTATGAATTTTCCAAATTCTAGAATAATTTCATAGTATGGAAAGTAGCTTATTTATTAAATCTTACTAATGTATATATTTTTCAAGTAAACATGGATTAGCATAAAAAGAATTATGATCTAACATAATATCTCGTATAAAAGAAGTATTTTAACAATTTAATATATAAACTTATTTGAAATCTTCTCTTTAAAACATGATTATGAATACATATATATATATATATACTTATTTTCTAATGGCAAGTGGCAAATGATTTTTAAATCATTATATTATACACAAAGAATTTATGTAGAAAACTTCAAATTTATATCCAATATGATGAACATTAATAAAGGTGACATTTTTATAATTTAAAAATTAAGCATATAGTTTAACTTTACAACTTGTAGTTTAAGAATGAGAGATTATAAATAAAATAATAAATTCGATACATAAACATAGAGTAAAGTGTAAAAATCATATTTTTATTTTTCTAGAATAATCATAGAGATTTTTTTTTATAGAGATATTATTTTTTAAGTTTTAACAAATTAAGATTCTAAGTTAAGCATAAACAATTAGAGTTAGAAATAAAACATGAGAGTGGATGTGATTTTACTTGCCTTGATGGGTAGCAAGATAAGCCTATTTTGAGGCTAAACAACTTTTTCTCCTTTTTTTCTTCTTCTCTTTTCTTCTTCTTTTGAGTTGGAGTAAGAAAAAAATATAAGGAAGAGATGAATGAAAAATGAAGGAGAGAAAACAAATGAAAGGAAGGAAAAAAAAAAGATATAATAAAGGAGGGATATGGGGGATTAGATGATGGTTTGTCATGCTTGTCTAAAGGACAATCATGGTAAAGTAAGATATGTGTGAATAAAACAAAATAGGCATAGGACAAATGAATACTAATAATAGCTTATTAGAGTTGTTTAAAGTTATAATTTCAAATTAAACTAATCTAAAAAAGAGTCAAACTTCATTTTTACAAATCAAAAGAAGAGAGACTAGTAAAAATATGTGTAGGACCCACCGGTGATTAAAATAATATTATTTTAAGTGACTATCTTAAAAATTTTAAGAAAATCATAAAAATATAGAAAAATGAGACAAATACAACACATTCATTTTGGGATTAATCTGATATCAACAATGTAAGTTATGATAAAATTAGGTTGTTACAGATACCCAGCACACCCAAGAAGAACAGTGCACCAACAACAACCTCCAAACCCAGAGTCTTCATTCCCACCTCGGTCTAAGCATGCCAGGATCAAGCACACCTCTAGAGGATCATCGGAGTGATCTATCCTGGTCATGGGGAGCCTTCATTAGAGGAAATTATACAAGGTTTGCTGGCTATTTCCTCGCTTTCTTGGCTTACAACTGGACCCTAGTGCGTAGGGGAGAATCAATTACTTGTAAGATTCCCCTCGGCCGACGGACTGACCACGCAGTGGGAAGAACATCGATCCCCTTAGAGGGCACAATGCCGGTTTTATAGTCTATAGATGGACATGAAGCGAGAATGTATTCAATCACCGATTCCCTACCTTGGCATGGTTGACGATTGCAGGGTTCCCTCTACAAAATTGGAACCGCTACGACCTGAGCAATCAACTCGTAAAATTTGTGCATGTCATCTATGTTTCGGACGAGACACTAGAGCTATTGGACTTGCAATTGGCTAAGGTGTTGGTTTGTTGTGAATCTCTACAGGCCATCCCAGCAGAGTTGCATGCTGTCATAGGCCATAATCTTTTCCTCATCTCTATTAGGGTGACAAAATACCTAATTTCGCCGCCTTCGGGAAGCTTAGATCTTGTTGTTGACCGGAGGAACGCTATTGAGAATGCGGATAGTGGGATAAACCTACCAGCAGCCAATTGTAGTTGTGGTGACCTCTTTCGGTGACCTCTACCGATGAACGTGGCCTGCGAGAGGGTATGCACAAGCGACGACAGAGGAACGATATGGGTAAGGAATTGGCAATCAATCCTGCTAACTGCTAGAGTTTCCTGCAGGAAGAGCTTCGAATTAAGGTGGAAAGGATAATCAGAGTTTTGGACGATGAGAATTTAAGGTTGACGAAGCCAGAATCGAGGGCACACAATTTCAGGATGAAAGTTTGTCATCCGAAGCCTTGAGTCCACCATCGTAGTCCGTCATTGAGAAGCCAAATCTTACAAGCTTTGGAGATGATGTGTCAAGAGGTGAACTTAGGATTGCGGAGGACAACCCAAATTTCATTTCATTCTCATGTGACCGTCAAGGGAAATTGATTTGGCTTGTGAACAGGGCAGGACAAGCGGAGCGAGCAGGGGAAAACCCGCAATCTTTGTCGATCTGCAACTTTACAGACCCACAAGCAAAAGGAGAGGTATTTGCCAAATCCAATGAAGTTCTAGCAAACAACCAGCCATGCACGAGTCATTTAGTCTTCATTGCAGCTATGCAGGGCTATGATAGAGAACTAGTGAAGGAGATAATGGCAAAAATGATGGAAAATATTGTTAAAACCATGACAAAGACAACCATCGTATAGGCCTAAGAGATTGCACCTCAAAGTGCTCAGCTTCCATCTCCATTGCAAAACTAGGAAGGGACAGCTGGATTAGTGGATACAGAAACTACACCATTGATCCAAGAGGACTTACAAGGAGCTGACAGTGCCATGATTGCAACCGATTGAACCAAAGTGGTGGAATCCCCCCTACAAAGGACTTACTTGTGATCACTCCCTCCAGACGTAGCATACATCTCAGAGAGAAAATAGGTGGAAGAGATTACCAGCAGGAGAAGTGCTGGTTTGGTAGCTTGGAAGAAAGCGCTACACAATGAATGCACTCCAAGTATATTTCTCGACCCAATCAATATGCTCAGTTGTATTTCGGACTCCATGCTAGTAGACTTCGCATCTATATGTAGAATAGATCTTGGACACGATCTAATCACTGGTAAAAGTAACATCACTTACATTAGGTCATGGGAAGCCTCCAAGAATGAACGCTCACAGGCACAAGGGGAAATTGGTTTATGAACACCGACCCCGCTTGCACGGGGAAGTTAATCACTTGTCAAATATGAACACATTATTTTGGAACAAAAGGGGTTTGGGCAACCCCATCAAAAGGAGAATGGTGGGTGGAGTCATAAGGGATTGTCAGGCGGACTGCTTGGAGGAATCAAAGCTAACAATACCGTCTGCTGCGGCTCTTAATAATTTAAGCCCAAGGTTTACGTTTATAGTTAAGGACTGTAGAGGGGCCTTAGGCGGAATAATAATAGGCCTCAACTCGTATAAATTCGAGTTGCTCGGTCATATGGAAGGCAAGTTCAATCTCTCCGTCACAATTAAAAGGCACTTAGATAATTGAACGCTGATTGTCACTGCTATCTACGACCCAAATCGTAGCGAGCATAGGGGTCAACTTTGGACGGAATTAAGACAATTAGCGGAAGTTGGTAGACACCCTTGGATTATCGGGGAGACTTTAGTATTGTTAGATTTTCGGATGAGAGATTGGGAGGAGATAGGAATAGTCGGTACAGAGAGGCGTTCAACAATCACAAAGGAGAGCTGGGTCTGATTGAACTGCCTCTATCAGATAAGATGTTCACCTGGACAAACATGTAGGAAGAACCATGCACGGTTAAATTAGACAGGATTTTCATCTCAGAGAAGTGGGAAAGAGAATTTACAATTGCATCACTCAGTTCCATTCAGAGACCAACCTCTGATCACATCCCAATAGGTCTGGAGATGTGGAAGACTGCTCTCAAAAGAAACAATTGTTCCATTTCGAACGGTGGTGGCTCAAACGCAAAGAGGTCTAGGCATTGATCAGGGAAAATTGGACTCATCCCACGCGTACGCCTGATGCTGCTGACTGGCAGAGTTTGCACAAAACTAAGGCATATAAGAAGAGTCATACTTTCATGGGAAAGAAAATACCTCGAAGATGCAAGGTGGAGCAAGAAGATCATTATGAGGACAATCGACAACAACGAGAAGACCCTAGAATCCAGACAACTATCAGAGACAAAAAGGTAATATCTGAAGGTTTGTCGTAATCAAATACGATATTTATGTAGACTCGAGGAGATTAGATGGCGACAGAGGGCGAGATGCCAATGAATTAAAGAGGGAGATGCCAATACGGCTTCTTCCACAGGATGGCAAGTTTTAGAAAGAGAATAAACGCTATCAATGTTTCTTAATTTTGGCTGATAGTATTTAAACCTAAATACTATTGGTAGTAGTCCAACCTTTATCTCTCTCTATATAGGGGCCACTCCTATGAGAATGGTTCTTAATTTACTATATATATATATATATATATATCATATATATAGTAAAATAAGAACCATTCTCTTTATATATATACACGCACTATTGGAGCAGTCTACTATTATATAATATATATATATATATATATATATATATATATATATATATATATATATATATATATAGAGAGAGAGAGAGAGAGAGAGAGAGAGAGAGAGAGAGAGAGAGAGAGAGACTACAAATTTTCTATTAAATCTAAAAAGTTAGATTTAACATATCTCACCATTCATTTATCTTGAGACATGTGTTGGTCATAACTCTAAAAGGTCATTGGTCTTCAGTGAATGTGTGGTAGAAAAAGTATTAATACTAATTCTTTTAGATGTAATAGAAAGTTTGTAGTCTAATTCATATATAGTAAATGTAACTCTTATTTTACCATATATAATATATTATTCTCTTATATATATTATATTTGTAAATAAAGAATTACATTCATAGTAGAGTCTACCAGTTTTCCTTGTTAGCTCAGTAGTGGGCTGTTTATGGTAGGTTTGGTTGCAGGCTCGATTCCTCCCAGTTATATATAAATTTAGAAAATTTAAGTACATTTATGTACTACCCTCTTGTCTTAGACTCAACCTGGTAGATGGTCAGGTTAAGTTTGACTTGCTGTATTATAAGTGGGTTAGTTGGCAAGAGCTATGTATAGTCAGGTCAGAGGTCAGCTGGAACCGATTGAAGCATGTATCTGTGTGAATGTGTATGCCCCCCCCCCCCCCCCTCCCCGCCCAAAAAAAAAAAAAAAAAAAAAAGCCTTTGCTTTAACCTTCCTTTCGTCCTTCTTAGAGAAATCTTAATGAAATTTAAATATAATCTACCACTGATGTCTTGTATTCTTAATTCTTATTCCACTAGTCTATGCTTATGAATTTCTTTTTTTATAGACCAATTAAATGTAAAATTAGAAGTTCTCAGTTTGTTGCTATGCTCTTGCATTCTTGATAGTCATATGTAATCATTTTCCCCTAGATTGGTGGGGGTGCTATTAGGGGCGCAACCAGGTTGGGTTGTATGCCAAACCATGTCCCAGTCCATACTCAATATCCATTGACCAAACCCTACCCAATGCAATCAGCAACCTCATCTCATTACGCCAGATCACACCTGACTATGGAATTTTATGTTTGGGTTTTCAGGTTAGGTTGGAATCGTTGGAGAAGTCGAATTTGGACCAGGTTGGGACTGACATCCTTGAAGTTAAGTATTCGTAAAGTTTATTTCCAACATAACATCATATTAAGAAAAGAATGGGAACTAGGATTAGGGGTGAGGTTATGGATTGTATATAAGCACATTTGAAAGAGAGAATGTGCATATTTGCTTAAGTAATAATATAATCTCGGGTTCGGGTTGGGTCGGGTTGCCCGAATGGTTAACCCCCAAACGCAACCTAAAACAAGTTTGGGTTAGGTTTTCCCAACCCATACACAATCTAACCCAATAAATATCCTGTCCATTAGGTCAAAAAATTGGGTTGAACATGGGTTGGGTTCAGGGTGACCTGATCCTTATGCACCCCTTGGTGTTATTATGTCGGTGATAATAACTTGCAGTTATGTAGCAAAGGAATATATATATATATATATATATATATATATATATATATATATATATATATATATATATATATATATATATATATAGTTTTGGAATGTTTAGTCATTATGTTCAATTTAGTGAAGTAGAAGGGAGTGCTTCAAACTAATATTACAATTGTTTGATTGATTGAGGATATGGTTACAATTTTGTACAATTTTTTCTATTTTGGAGTAGAAAGCCTGAAATCCCAGGTCCTGCATAATGCAGATTGTTCGTGTGGCTGTCACGTTTGTGTATGTTTAAGATGACTTTAGGTAAATTATCCAGTGAG
Organism: Dracaena cambodiana; assembly: GCA_036321105.1. Taxonomy (NCBI): domain Eukaryota; kingdom Viridiplantae; phylum Streptophyta; class Magnoliopsida; order Asparagales; family Asparagaceae; genus Dracaena; species Dracaena cambodiana. The sequence continues at coordinate 12,897,936 of JAYEPQ010000010.1, forward strand.
TTGTCCTAAAATCGTGTTTAGTCCATAGATCTTCCATTCATGTATGATGTTGTCCTGAAGCATCTCCAAAATATTTATCAAACTGGTTTCATGTTTGATCAGTCATGATGCTGGTCTCATTTGTTAAATTATTGAAGAATTTCATTCAATTAAGAAATAAGAACTACTTTATTCATGGTTCAAAGTTATTCAAATGATGGACACTTTCCCCAACCAAAAAATTGGAGTACCCATCTTTGTCGGACATGACACCCGTGTCCCTGTGTATGGTATTTATAAATGTGCTGAGTATTATCCATGTTAGAAATATTTACAGGACGTAGTATATTATGCCATTCTTTTGACAACAACTTAATGCATTATTGTTCATTTCTTAATAGCCTTTTCTATATGTCAATGTTCTAAAATGCGTTTTCAGTATGCGTGCGGTCCAGGACCGTATAACGCATAATCGGATTACGCGCCGATTATGCGGATTACGCGGAATTATGCGAAATATTAATATTTTAATATATATTAATATAATAATTATAAAAAATTGATATATTAAGTGCTAAAAATCTCTAAAAAATTATAAATAATAACTGTAAGCATGTAAAATGAAGATAAATTTGCTCTACATAAGAAATTAAAAGAATAGAAAGACTTATCTCTTAATTCCAAATGTAAAAGAAAAAAACGAGGCATGTATGTATGGATAAAAAACGTCGCTCACCTGCAAATCAAAAAGAAAAACTGAATCCCTCTAGCTTACACAGCAACACAAGCAGCAGAACAAGCAAAAGCAAAAAAGGGCAATTAGGAATTAGCATTATAGCTACTAAAAAGAAATCCAAATTATCATCAATCCTTCAACAAACTTTTCAATTAATTTTCCAATTAAGGCCGACCATTTTTACAAAACCCTAGAATCTCCTCCAACTTCAATTAGCAACAACGCACTTTTTTTTTATCAAATTAACAACTAAACCAGTTAAAGAAGGAAAAAAACCAAACAAATGACTAAAACCTAAAAAAGATGAAAATTTTGAATTGAAATAGAAAAACGAACAAAAGAACTTACCTGAGATGTCGCCGCCGCCGGAAAACTCCACTGGACGCTCGGGATGGAAGATCGCTGCCGGAGAATCGCGATGGAAGATCGCCGCCGTCGGCTTCCTGTTGAGAATTGTGCACGGAATTGATTGCTTGGGAGCAAGGGGGACTTAGGGTTAAGGATCGGGTTTTGGGGGAGAAATCGTGCACGAATTGATGGACTATCGGGTTTTATTTTTTGGTTTTTGGGTTTTCGGGTGCGGGTCGAGCTATTTTTAACATTTGAAACCCAATAGCCCCATATTCGCATAATCGGTTATGCGGATTATGCGCCCGCATAATCCGCATAACCGATTATGCGGACTCATAATGCCCTGTCCGCATGGACAGGGCGAATTCTGGCTTTTGGATGCGTTTGGGGGCCGCATACGCCTATGCGGACGAATAATTGTCTGCATAGGACGTTTTTTAGAACAGTGCTATATGTAAATAACATCATGTGTGTGTGTATGTGCGCGCGCGCGCATGTAATTGAGAATAATGAAAATAAGCTGTCTCCTCGTATAAGTTACCTGTGGTAGTAGCGGAAAATAATGACTTTATTTTTTTCTCAAATTATTTTTGGATGATGACCACAACTTCCTAGAGCTTACTCATTACTCAATTTCTTAGGTTTTAGTATATCCACTTGATGGAAGGACAAATGAAGGCCAAAATTCATTATATTTATTCCTCAAGAAGCTAAGGAAGTAAAGACTAAAATCACAGGAAAAAGTTGAAAAGAAAATATAATAATGTGATCCCACTATTTTTTTGCAACTATCTCACTGCTAGCTCATATAAGTTTTCTGAGATGGAGGCTCATTTATAGTAATCCCTATATGAAGTGTATTTAAGGTGTCTCCATGGGAGTTGCCTATAGAGGCGCATCTAAGTCTCAATATAAAGGGTCAATGTGTCTAGGTATTTGAGGGATGCCGTGTTCGACACCTTATGTCTTTGTCGGAGCATGACATCGCATCTACAAATCATAACTTCAAACCCCAAGTAATCTTGATGTCATTCATGAAGATAACATTGTGTGTGTCATCCATGGAACTCCCCAATTTTGAACTCCTTAGATAATAGATGATACCTTAGGAATTACGGTTTACCACATTCCATTTTATATTATGTCAAATATTAAGTTTTTTGTTTTGAAAGATAAAGTAATTCATTGCACTACAAAAAAAGTACAAAATTAAAAAAAAAAAATAGTACAATGATAATTCCATAAACAATCTTGGAGGAATGTCCTAAATTATTAATGGGACCATGTTCTAGGCTTCCTTATAAAGTTATGATTAAAAAAAAAAAAAAAAAACCAAATGATTAACTTCAGGCTATCTCAAAATTTTCATGGGGATCAAGAGATGTCATGTACTTCAACTATTCAAACAGAATTTTTCCTGTAAGATGTGTAGTTAATTTCACTTGCCTTCTAACGGTTTGTACTTTTCAGCATTCAATTAAGTAACCTATTGATTTGTTAATTGGGCTGTATAGTAATATCAATCGTGACTTATTAACTTTCGTTAGGATGTCTGTATTCCCAGTTCCATCATCTGTGTTTTCCATTACATTTGTTAAAAATTAAAAATTATTTTCTTGTCATTGAGTCTGCATAAATATTCTAAATTGCCGGTTCCATTTACTTGTGTTAGGAGAATTCTATTCCAATTGTCTTAGTCGAGAACAGTGGGAGATGCAAGACAAATGACAATGGGGAAAAAGTAACTAATATCTCGGCCTCCCTCTTCCGTCTTTCTTTTAGTTTGCCTTTGCTAGTTGCTGAAATAAATAAAAGCGATTCAAATGTAGATTCTTCCTAATGGTACCACATGGATTCCGAACCTGATGCAAACGATTATAGATGTCATGACAAATGGGGGGAAATCCATTGCAATCGATCAGAAGTTGATTGACGGTCCCAACCCGAATAACAGGGGAAAGCTCTTCATACCCCTTATCCTAGCATTTCAGGTGAGCGTCAGTTTTGCTCTAATTGATCTATGCTTGGAGATCATACTGAGGGATGTTTTTTTTTTTTTTGTTCCAGTACTTTTTTGTAGTTAAAGGGATACGCAGCGCTATAAAGGGTGATGTTGCAGGCGAGAGCAAGCCGCTTTGGGAGCTTCGTGACATGGGCATGGCTGATCGCAAATTCTAATACATTTTAAGGCCAGTGCTGTTTTCTTCAGTTTTGCTATTCTCACTAACCATAGCATTTTCCTGTCGTGACGCCTGTGAGCTTTGACAGCAGACAACAATCTTGTTGAGCATGCAATACTGGTGCCAGAGCAGCGTGCTTTGGGTAGAAATTTTCTTGTCTCGTTGATCCCCGTGTTCTCTTCTCTGTAAGTTAAGATACCGTCATTTATGAAAGGCTTTTTTATATTTCTCAAAAAAGATTATGTAGTTTGTCTTTAATCAAAGATTTAAAGTTGTACTGTTAAGCTTCAAGTCTGTGACAGTGTAGGAACTATGTATCAACAGTTGCACCCGGGACACCGCTTTGCCTTTGCACGCATGAGGCTGAAAGCGGGTTTTATAAAGATTGCCCTTGGGGGCACTGTTTATAGTAGGCAAAGGTTCATAATTCTCAGAAACTTTTGCTTCTTGAATAAAAGTGGGATCATTAGACCATCAGTAACAGGAACAACCCTTGCTAGAAAGAGGAAGTAGGTTCCAAGCTGGATTCTTGTAGATAACTGATTGTGGATTTAACTTGGACAGGCCACATAATAGTATGCAACTTATTATCGATAAAAGCATAATAGTGAAGGGTAGTTTGCTAAGGGTTCTTCAGAGAATTACATTTTAGGGACTATTATTTAGGTGTTGGGGATAGGGATGGCAATGGATGAGCTCATGGGCCAAAATTTGGTCCGTTCTATACAAAATTTTAAATTAAAAATAAAAATTTCGTTTTCCTAATTCAAAATTTTATATAGAGAGGACCGAAATTTAGCTTGTGAATACGTCCATTACCGTCCCTAGTTGGGGATGACAGTGATTGTGAACAGTTTATGACTTGTGTAGACAACCAGTGTGTAAACCCACTCATTGGTAAGTAAAACTTCTCTATGTAATTAAAATGTTTAGTTATCATATGTTAAATTTGTTAAACAATTATGAAATGTAAAAAAAAAAAAAAAGGAGTAGAAAATGCTTTCTTTAACCTTTACCCTAGGATCACTTCCTTGTTTGTCAGGGATTGGTAACAAATAAAATGAAGCAAGAGGAAATTGCATTCTGCTCATGAATAAGCAATGTGTAATAAAGATGTACTGATTTTTAATTCTGCTCGAAGTTTTTATCATTTCATTGACTGTTCCAAGTCAGGATAAAGTAGGAGAGTTATAATAGACAAAGTTCTAAAAATAAGATATTTGGATCATATTGGATGAGAGTTTTTCAAATAGAATATCGAAGGAAATAATACAGATATGCACAAATATTAGGCGTTCGTATCAGAATATATATATATATATATATATATATATATATATATATATATATATATATATATATATATATATATATATATATATATATATATATATATATATATGTGTGTGTGTGTGTGTATCTTGTGGTAATGATAACTAAATAATAAAATATTCAAATATGGTTAAGACGAAGAAGTTAAAATAACTTAAAATAACGAGACAAATCTGGAAGGCTTGTTATACATGCTACCAATTATAGTCATGACTTAAAAATTATTTCTCAGTCATTTGCATTATTATCACCTTAATAAAGGCAAAGTAGTTTTATGTTTTCTTGTGTATGTTGGAAGATCTTATTTCATTTTTATGTAAAAATTACATGCTATGCTTAATTGATAAAATGAGGATGAAATGTTGAAGTTATGATGCTTTTTTACTTTCATTTGTTGATACGACAAATTCCTGATATATTTACTATTGACGAAAAAATTATGCAAGAACACCAAACACGGATAAACATTCCACTTTTATTAAATCAATGAGTGATGTAAATCTTTATTCAATTGACAATTAAAGTAGGGGTTATACCCAGGGCTGGCCAGTGAGCCGTGCTTGGCCCGAGCACGACCCGTCCCAAGTTTGGGACGGGCCGTGCCCTAGGCACAACACAGCCGCCTGGGCGTTGGCTTGGGGTCGGCACGGCCCGCCTGGCACGTGTCCGGGTCGGCTCGTTTTTTTATTTTTTATTAATTATTAATTCTATTATTAAGTTAGTGTAAGAGAATAGTTAGCTTAATTTAATTAGGTTTAATATGAATAAACGATAGTAAAACTAGAATTTTATTATATTAAATTTCATTATATTGATATAATTGCTCTATAAATCTCTTTAGAAATCATACAAAATCCAAAGAAAGGGGAGATGATTCTGGCCGTCACGCTCAACTTGTTCTTAGTATTTTTTTCCAAGAGATTTATGAGTTAAAAATTACATAAAAAATTTAAAAAATACATGAAAATTCCAAGAAATGTAGAAATTATAATTTGAAAAAAATAAATAAAAGTCTATTTTCAGTCATCGTCTAGTGAGGTCTCTAATTCTATTTCATTTGACGATCATTGTTCTCTTTCTTCTGCGTCTAACAAGTCCTTCATGCAAACACACATCTCCAGTGTGTTTGCTGCCATTGAGATTCTTCACTCCGTGAGCACTCTACCACCTACACTAAAAGTAGACTCCGATGCTACAGTAGACACCGGATGAGTTAGTAGATCACGGACCATGTTGGAAAGCACAGGATATGTTTTTTTCTGTGATTTCCACCAGGCCAAAATATCAGACTTCATAATTTTCTGGGGACACGTCATTTTCATAGTTATTCTTTTTAAATAATAATGTAGTTCATTAAAATATGTACTAGATTGCCTAACCTTTTTTCGGTGAAATACGGATGATATTATTGGATTTCGGGTCTCTCTAGCAGTTGGTTCCTTTATAAAATTGTGTTTTATCACCATACATATCTT